>CM073129.1:44609146-45209146 GCA_037039145.1 Fundulus diaphanus
ATTAAATTTCTCCTTCAAAGATGTTAACTCATAATCTGCATGGTGGCGGCAATATGTTGGAAGTGGTTTGTAAAGAAAACCAGAGAAGTCTGGAATGGTCAGACTTAATTATACAAGGTTTTCAGTGATCATTTGAAGCTAATTTGTTAGAAAAACCATATAACCTGGTCAGCGTGTACCAATAACAAGATTTGCAATGACAGCAACAATATTTCTGTAGAGATGTTGCATCCCCTAAAAGGATCGCCAAATAGACAAACTTATGACCTCAGTAGAGGTCATCAAACTCAAACTGTTTCAAACATTTAGGGTGGGGATGTTCTAAGTGCTGCCTGGGGGGCCATTTGCAGACATTGGAATAATTTTATGTGACCACAACTACAATTACAGAATTACACATATTAGTCCTCGCCAGCACAGGAGATGGATGCAGATGGATGTTTTTTTTTTCTAATTAGGCGGAAATTACTGACAAAATCTACCTAGTATTGAGAATGTAAGGTACAACACAAAGTGTTGGTCTTTCATAACCTCTTTTTTTGCATTCTCTTTAATTTCATTATAAATAAAACCATATCTATTAAGTGACTTTTCTTCAAAGTGGGGCCCCACTCTGGAGCCAGGCTCCAGAGTGGGGCCCCACTCTGGAGCCAGGCCTGGAGGTGGGGCACGTTGGCGAGCGTCTGGTGGCCGGGCTTTTGCCCATGGAGCCTGGCCGGGCTCAGCCCGAAGAGGCAACATGGGTCCCCCTTCCAATGGGCTCACCACCTGTTGGAGGGGCCAAAGGGGTCGGGTGCATTGTGCAACGGGTAGCAGTAGAGGGCGGGGACCTTGGCGTTCCGATCCTCGGCTGCAGAAGCTGGCTCTTGGGACGTGGAATGTCACCTCTCTGGTGGGGAAGGAGCCTGAGCTTGTGCGCGAGGTTGAGAGGTTCCGACTAGAGATAGTCGGACTCACCTCGACGCACCGCTCTGGCTCCGGAACCAGTCTCCTTGAGAGGGGCTGGACATTCTTCCACTCTGGAGTTGCCCATGGTGAGAGGCGCCGAGCTGGGGTTGGCATACTGGTTGCCCCCCATCTCGGTGCCTGCACGTTGGGGTTTTCCCCGGTGAACGAGAGGGTGGCCTCCCTTCGCATCCGTGTGGGGGGACGGGTTCTGACTGTTGTTTGCGCTTATGCGCCAAACAGCAGTTCAGATTACCCACCCTTTTTGGAGTCCTTGGAAGGGGTACTGGAGAGTGCCCCTCCTGGGGACTCCCTCGTTTTGCTGGGGGACTTCAACGCTCACGTGGGCAATGACAGTGGGACCTGGAGGGGCGTGGTTGGGAGGAATGGCCCACCTGATCTGAACTCGAGTGGTGTTTTGTTGTTGGACTTCTGTGCTCGTCATGGATTGTCCATCACAAACACCATGTTCAAGCATAAGGGTGTCCATATGTGCTCTTGGCACCAGGACACCCTAGGTCGCAGTTCAATGATCGACTTTGTTGTCGTTTCATCTGACCTGCGGCCGTATGTCTTGGACACTCGGGTGAAGAGAGGGGCGGAGCTCTCCACCGACCACTACCTGGTGGTGAGTTGGCTCCGATGGCGGGGGAGGAAGCCGGTCCGACCGGGCAGGCCCAAACGCACTGTGAGGGTTTGCTGGGAACGTCTGGCAGAGTCCCCTGTGAGGCGGAGCTTTAACTCCCACCTCCGGGAGAACTTTAAACACGTCCCGAGGGAGGCGGGGGACATTGAGTCTGAATGGACCATGTTCCACGCCTCTATTGTTGAGGCGGCTAGTTGGAGCTGTGGCCGCAAGGTTGTCGGTGCATGTCGCGGCGGTGACCGGTGTCAGAGTCTGGTCCGCATTGCCGGCAGTAAGTTGGACTCGTTTCCGGTGAGAGTTGGACTCCGCCAAGGTTGCCCTTTGTCACCGATTCTGTTCATAACTTTTATGGACCGAATTTCTAGGCGCAGCCAAGGTGTTGAGGGGATCTGTTTTGGTGGCCTTAGGATTGCGTCTCTGCTATTCGCGGATGACGTGGTCCTATTGGCTTCATCAGGGCGTGATCTACAGCTCTCACTGGAGCGGTTCGCAGCCGAGTGCGAAGCGGCCAGGATGAAAATCAGTGCCTCCAAATCCGAGACCATGGTCTTGAACCGGAAAAGGGTAGAGTGCCTTCTCCGGGATGGGGAGGATGTCCTGCCCCTAGTGGAGGAGTTCAAGTATCTTGGGGTCTTGTTCACGAATGAGGGGAGGATGGAGCGGGAGATCGACAGGCGGATTGGTGCAGCGTCTGCTGTGAAGCGGGCGCTGTACCGATCCGTTGTGGTGAAGAGAGAGCTGAGCCAAAAGGCGAAGCTCTCGATTTACCGGTCGATCTACGTTCCTACCCTCATCTATGGTCACGAGCTTTGGGTCGTGACCGAAAGAACGAGATCCCGGATACAAGCGGCTGAAATGAGTTTTCTCCGTAGTGTGTCTGGGCTCTCCCTTAGAGATAGGGTGAGGAGCTCAGTCATCCGGGGAGGACTCAGAGTAGAGCCGCTGCTCCTCCACGTCGAGAGGAGCCAGTTGAGGTGGCTCGGGCATCTGGTCAGGATGCCTCCTGGACGCCTCCCTGGTGAGGTGTTCCGGGCACGTCCCACCGGGAGGAGGCCCAGGGGAAGACCCAGGACACGCTGGAGGGACTATGTCTCCCGGCTGGCCTGGGAACGCCTTGGGATTCCTCCGGAGGAGCTGGCCCAAGTGGCTGGGGAGAGTGACGTCTGGGCCTCCCTACTGAAGCTGCTACCCCCGCGACCCGACCCCGGATAAGCGGAAGAAGACGGACGGACGGACGGACGGACTTTTCTTCAAAAACACACTTTTATGAACCCAAATGTGCTTCATATTAATTCATTTGGCTAAATACAGCAAACATTTTCAAAGAAAGTGTGACCCCAATCTTTTCAGAGCTGAAAATAGACCAAAAATGTCTATTGAGTTTCAGTCTGGTTTGCGGCCCCTCCATAGCACTGAAACAGCACTCATCAAAATCACCAATGACCTCCTCATGGCATCTGACTCTGGACTACTCACCATCCTCATCCTCCTCGACCTGAGTGCAGCTTTTGATACCATCTGTCACACCACCCTCCTCAGTAGGCTTTCTTACACTGGCATCACTAACACTCCGTTGGACTGGTTTATTTCCTACTTCTCTGGCCGCACTCAGTTCATTCAACTGAAGACCCTCAAATCCACCCCCTCCCCCGTAACCTCAGGTGTTCCCCAGGGCTCTGTCCTGGGTCCTTTCCTCTTCATTATCTACCTCCTTCCGCTTGGCAATATCTTCCGTAAATTTAACATCCACTTCCACTGCTATGCCGATGACACCCAACTCTACCTCACCACGAAACCATCGTCCCCTCTTCCGCCCACCTCCCTCACAGATCGCATCTGTGAAATAAAAGCCTGGTTCACCAACAACTTCCTTCAATTAAACGGCAGTAAAACTGAGGTTCTCCTCATTGGCACTAAATCAACTCTTTCCAAAACCGACAGCTCCTCCATCTCACCCTCCGCCCAGGTTAAGAGTCTGGGTGTCATCTTCGATAGCACCTTATCCTTTCAATTCCATATCAATAACATTACCCTTACCCTGTCTGCCTACTTCCACTTAAGAAATATCAACCGCCATACTTGTCCACAGCCTCGTCACCTCCCGACTGGATTACTGCAACTCTCTCCTCTTTGGCCTTCCTCAAAAATCACTCCATAAACTACAACTGGTCCAGAACTCAGCTGCCCGCATTATAACAACAACTCCCTCTATCCACCCCGGTCTACCACCCTTACTTAGAAACACGGACTCACTTCTCCATTTCAAATCACAACTCATCTGTTTAAGATTGCCTATTTTCTTTAATATCAATTTCCCTGTCCCAGCCTTTGTATTTTTTAAATGGTTTTTATTCTGTGTTTTGACTTTGTTTCTGACATTGTGTTTTTATCTTTTTGTACGGTGACCTTGAGTGTCCAGAAAGGCGCCTTTTAAATAAAATGTATTATTATTATTATTAGTATTATGTGACAAAACGTTTGGACTCAACGAAACAAATCTTAAACTTCCTTCAACTCAAATGTATCAAATGCTCCAAACTCCATGTCCAAACCTGTCAAACGTTGATCATCCATCATAGCATCTGCTGATTCCAGCAGATTAGCTCGATTTCTGAGCCTCCTGTGATGTCATCGACCCAAATACATACTAAAAATTATTTGTTTTTTTACTTGATATGGAAATTCACACTTCATTACCCAACTCTCTTTTTGTTGTCAATGAACATTTTTCAATGTAAACTAAATACACATCTTGATGGTATCCTTAGGATTAGACAGCAGCTAAAAGCCTGGAGCTCTGTTGAACTGCTGCTGCATCTTCACTGATCCTCCAGACAGACAGTTATATATATATATATATATATATATATATATATAAAAATAAATAATATACACACACACACACACACACACACACACACACACACACACACACACACATACACTGGTCGGAAAAACAGTATGCGAACCTGTACATTGTGTTAATGTTAGTTGCCGTATTTGCTTTATCCTGTATTTCCTTTAGAGATGTTTGTGTTTCTGCAAAAATACAGATGGATGCAATTCCAGTTTAAGACATCACTGTCTTCAGGACTGTGTTGTAAATATTCCTATTAACTGTTGGTCAGTCTGCACATCACCTTTGAACTAAGCAGCTTACATTCAGAAATGTTGGTGGGTTCACTCATGAATATAAATAGGTTTTTCCAGCCTTTATGCTTGGCTGCAATAGTGTTTTCAATAAAGTGAGGGTCCACAGCAAAACATTTACCGGTTTCTTTGATTTTCTTTTTTTTCTATTTTTGTCCTAAAAGCTTTCCTGCTTGTCTGTGTTCCTGCAGTACCGCTCCAGTGACAATTACGGCATATATCACACGAGTCCGACGCAGCCCAGCCTGATCCGGCCCGTCGTTCTCTGGTCGCAGCAGGATGTCTGTAAATGGCTTAAGAAACACTGTCCACACAACTACCTGACCTACGTGGAGGCATTCTCCCAGCACGCCATCACAGGTTGACCCACACGCAATGTACAAAAAGATACATGCGTCCATCTTTTTTTTTTTCATCTGACAAAAAATTAGACTAAACTGCATACTAAACTTTTCCTGTTTTAGCTCAGTTGAATTTTCCACAGTTATTTCTGTTTGCTTTAGAGCACAGGTGTCAAGCTCCCATTCTCGAGGGCCGGTGTCCTGCAACTTTTAGATATGTCCCTGGTCCAAAAACACTTCAGTTAACTCCTCAGTATAAAGTCAAGTTCTCCAGAGTTCTGCTAATGGCCTGATTATTTGACTCGGGTGAGACGCATATAAAAGTTGCAGGACACCAGATCTCAAAGACAGGAGTTTGACTCCCCTGCTTTAGAGAATTCAGAAGTTTTCATGCACTAATATACAGCTTTTAAATATGTGCAAAACCCTAAATCATGATGTTATGCCTTTGACAACTTCACATTTAAAGCTTTTAATTGGTCTTTTTAAGCAGTGTATGTAAATATCTGGTTTCTTCTGTAAGTAACAAATATCGTCTTTGGATATCAGGTAAAAAGACGTATAAAAGCAGATTTCCGAGCGCTGTTTTCACCTTGCAGGTCGTGCATTGTTGCGTCTAAATGGGGAGAAGCTGGAGAGGATGGGTCTAGTGCAAGAGACGCTTCGACAGGAGCTGCTGCAACAAGTGCTGCAGCTCCAGGTGCAGGAGGAGGGACGTAACCTGCAGCTGCTCAGCAGAGGTAAACAGGGTGGGCTTGCGCCGCTGTAGTCGTGCTACAGTTAGGAGTGGTGAAGATAGAAGTCTGCATAGGTCCTGCAGAGCTCCTGTAGCAAATATCTCTGGTTAAAATCAGCAGAACACCAGAGAATTACATATCAGGTTGCTACTGCAGCAGTTAGCATTTTTATGAAAGCATAAAGTTGTCTTTTCTGCCATTTTCTGCATTAAAGAGAGTTTGGACAGCATTTGTCTTTCCCATTAACTTTACCTCCCCATTCTGAACATCTCCAATCTTATCTCTAGCAGTAAGAGCGCAGCTACAGCACACACTCCCCTGCTGTGTAGAACATGATTGAACTGCAGCTGGAAAAAAAATCTGAACGTAAAAAAATTACTCCAGAATGATAAAAAAAAAAAAAAATGCATACTATTTTTTTTTTTTTTTTTTTTAACTTTAAGTTTTTCCACTGTCTCAGTTGACAAAGCTGATGTTATTCAGGGGGTTTAACAGTGTTGAAGGTTTACTGGAGTTTAATGTCTTCTCATTATTGCACTAAATGGTTGCAAAAAGCATCTATTTCTCTAAATTGTCTTTACATTGTGCCAGACCCGTTCAAAGTTTTGAATATGCATGCAAAATGCTTTTGTTGGCTTTTGTAGGCTTTTTGGCACTGTTGCCAAAATGGGTGAGAGAAAAGGAAAAAAAGTAAATCCTTGTAATATCAATCAATAGTCTAAAACTGCCAGAGCATCTTTATAAATTAGAATATCATTAAAACGTTAATTGATGTTTGTAATACTATTCAAAAAAAGTGAAACTCCTATATCGGATATATTTCAAATATTTCTGTTAATCGTTACGATTATGTCTTAAAGCTAATGAAATCCCCAATATTCAGTTTCTCAGAAAATGTATATTATTAACTTAGACTAATAAAAACAAATCTGTTTTAATACAGAATTTTAGTGTCATGGCAAAGCTGTGGCTTACATAATCATCAGGAAGACTGCTGATATGACAGCAGAGTCACTGGCACTCTCTGCAAGGAGGTGAAGCCACAAAAGGTTATTGCTTTAAAAAAAAAAAAAAAACAGGCTGTTCAAAGTCCTGTACCAAAGCATATTCATGTAAAGGTTAGTGGAAGGAAAAAATGTGGTAGAAAAAAAATGTGCAAGCAACAGACAACAAAAATCTCCATTTAAGAGTTTGGGGTCGAATCACAAGGTATGAGCTGCAGCTGGAGTCAGAGCTCCAAGAGCCTGATGTATTCAGGATACAGTGCATTCTCCAGGTCAAGGCACTCCTGACACAGAAACAATGTTTTTCCACCTTTTTCACTGTTGCTTTGTGTCCCAAGTACTATTTACAGAAAAACAAAGGTTATATTACATTTGGAAATCTAATTCCCAGAGTCTGGAGGTAGAGTGTAGAGGTGCAGAGTCCAAGCTGCCTGCGGTCCAGGGTAAAGGTTCACTGTCTGGGATTATTCAGGGAGCCATGTTCTTATTAATTTATTAAGTCCAAATTCAGTGCACCACTTCATGCTTAAAGCCCAGTGTCATTTGATAAAGATTTTTTACATTAGTTACACTGAAAAAAAAACAACTAAAACCCCTTAAATCACTGTAGAAATATGTCTTATAAACACATGATCGCCTATAAAACTTGGAAAACATTTTAACATGAAAGATTTGAAGCCATTTATTCCCAAATGACTAAAACATATTGCTGAAAATAGTCAACGAGTCTGAAATGTTTAACACCGTACCTCCACAGACCTCCAAGCTCCCAAAGGTTTACGAAATGGACCTACTTCCTACCAGAGCCATGTTCTAGTACTCTGATTTTACTCTGGCAGCTGCAGTAGAATCTGGATAATGGGGTGCAGGGAGCAAAGACAACTACCCTGGCTCTACAAAAAGGTTCCTGAGCTGGAAATGCACCTTTACAGCATGTTTTTCATGTATAGACCTGTCAGAAAAACAAGGATCATCCAATTTTACTCTGACCAGTCCTCACAGAGCAGGGGCCTCACCTTAGCTGGACATAACTAGTTTAATAAATAACAGCCCATTAAAAAAAGACAACAATATAAACTGCTAACCTCTCATTATTTGAGTTTTAATAAAGAGATATTCTGTTACCTTACAGAGTATTGTGAGCTGGATTGTCTTTCCCTGACAACTGCTCAAACACCCCTTCTCTTTTTCAGTGACAACTTTTTTTTTACACTTTCTTGTGGCGCAGACTTTACCAACAAGCTCTAACATGTTAGTGTTGTTTGGTGGATTTTCCTTTGTGTGTGAAGCCACCCCAGCTGTTTCCAATTATTCTGCCCAGACAAAAAAGATGCAACTGGTTTCAGTTTTCAAAAAGATTGAAAAATGTGACTGTAATAAACTTTCTCAATGTTTTTTTTATACTCCTTTAGGTACTTTTGGGAGGATATCTTAGCTGAGGAAAAAAGTGGATACTGTATATCATTGAAGCTCCAATGTGAATCAGACCCGTGGATTAAACCCATCCAACCTACGATGATCTCTAGGATAATATTGTTGGCTAACATTGGCAGCTTTTTTTCCCTTCAACATCTACATGATGAACAGAAACTTATCTTTACAGACTGTAAACTGTGACGGAAAAGCATCGCGACAATCTGATTCAACATTGTTCTCTGCTTAATTATTGTATTCATGTCAAACTGTTGTCTTTCATGACTGTTTGAAACCTTTTTTTATGTCAAAATTTGATTACAGAATAAAACTATAAAAAGCATCGGGGCTTTTTGTGTGCCTGTTTTTTTTTTTTTTTTTGAGAAATCTGAAATGGGTGCATGCGTGACCATGATGAACTACATTACCCATAAGCCCCACAGCGTGCCTAAGAAGGACTCCATTCAAGGCTGCAGCCCGATGCAGGATTCCGGCGGATGCAGAGAGATTGAAAATAATGACGTCCCGCTCGGACAGGTACCCTGCACTCCCCGTGATTCTATCCCGTCGCTTGACTATTCACCCACAAAATGAAGCATTACGTGTTTTATTTTTTATTTTTATCGTGTCCATTCCGCAGAAGCAGGGTGTTTATCTGTGACGTAACGCTGACCGGTCATCACACCGACGCGCTCCGTTTCTGCTCCGTATCCAAACCAAGCAAATGCAAATGCGCCTATCGCCATTCTGTCATTGTGCAGTCTTCAGACCATCAACATAATTGTTTATCAAACACGGAGTTAAACATAAGTAAGTGAGGGGTGACGTCACGTCGACGTCACAGATTGTTAGGAAACTTCTGGCTCTCCACCTAGAGGAGAATAACATGATGCTGTAGGTTTGAAAGCTGTTTCTCCTAAAGTCAGCAGCACCCATCAGTCTAGACCAGGGCTCTGCAACCTGAGGCTCTAAACGAGCTTTACAGACTGAGGGTGTTGCTGCCCCCCTGGTTTAGAATAAATGTACAGTATCTGAGTGGGGGGAAAGTTCCCGGTTGAATTCAGGTTTATTTGGACATGAAGTGATTGAGGCCAGGATACGTGGCAAAGCAACAAGCACCAATCTATCAGCTTTGAAGTATATCACCAATACTATTCTAACTGAGGTGGATTTTAATCTTAGCAGATAGATAATGACCTGAAAGACTCCTGGAAATTTAGTTATGTCGATATTTAGTTACGCTTTTTTTCCAGAATTATTCTTGAGCAAGCTCTCTGTCTAAATTTGAAAGCAAAACCCTACAATTATCTGTATATTTGTCCATGCGACAGCTCTGCTGTTTGTCTTCCTTCTCTGCACAATGACTTGTGGTTTAGCCTGTTATAGAGAGGAAATGTGTCCCACTCTTCCGGAGGGTTATACGGTTTGGTCTCTGGGAGGAACTTTGTGGGGAGCTTTTCCTTCACCTCGGAGTGTAAATTATAGAGGCGTGTTGATTGTTTGCAGTGACTAATTACTCTAGCTCCATTCTAGAGAAGTTGAGCATTTTCGAATACTGTTGCATTTGCTCTGAGGTGTTTAGTGAGAGTGGACCGACGGGTGAAGTGCATCTCGTCCTCTTTGCGTTTACAGGTGTCTCTATTAATACCAGCCAAGCGGCTCTTTGCCGTCGGTGTTACCATGATCCTCTTAGTGTCCCACGCATTGGCAGCGGCGTGGAGCAGGTTTACAGATGACAGTTCAAGCTTCACAGATACAAATGAGAGAAAGCAGGCCACAAACAAACCTGTAGCTCGCACACAGTAACAGGTTCCTCCGCAGCCGAGGGCCCACCTGTGGTTGTTTTGGAGAGAGTGGCGCGGTGACCGGCGTGACAGAGGGCAGCAGGATGTCATGCGGGTCAGATATGACTCTGCTTGAATGCACCGGAGCCAGAATCTCTGGCTGCTGGTCACTGAGAACCGACCGCAGGTAAAATCGCACTGATCGCTGTTGTTACTCATCACAGATGGGAGGAATGTTTCCCGGCATGGACGTGCGTGCGTGAGAGAGCTTTAAATAGTCTCTAACCGAGGTGTGTTCAGAGGTCAAGTGAAGTACAGGGTCTGGTTTGGTTTGAAGGGATTTACGTAGGAGCGAGGGCGGCTGTAATCTGGCTCTGTGTCACAGTTACAGATGCGAAAACAGTCATTTGTCTTCATTACCATTTGTGTCTCGCCTCATTCTGTATGGATATAAAGATTGTGTAACAGTGCAGCCTGTATGAAACGAGCAGACTATTCCTTTGGCTGCTAATTATGGCTACTGGGAACACAAGAGTCCTTAAATGTATCTTTGCAGAGTGCAGGCTGGAATATACCATAGGGCTGGATGATGATTCAGTAACAATATATATGGATCTATCGATAGACGTATATCAATGATAGAAAAAAAGGGTCAATAAAAAGTTCAATAGAACAATTTTTCTCCCTTTTGCATTCTAGCCTATCATGAAGGCTAATATTACCTTCTCCCAACCAATCACAAACGCAGACCCAGGAATGCTCTGCCCCCCAAGCTCCGCCCTCTTCAAAGATTTCAGAGCACAGTTCAGAGAGTGCAGTTTTGGTAAAGAGTTGGTTGAATAAAGGATTGAGTTTGAATTCAGTCTTTGTGTCTGTATCTAAAAATAGGTAATTAAGCAACAGCATATAATGGCCAGGGCTGCACTTAAAATTTATATTTTGAATTTGTTGATAATTATTGATATCGATCAATATGATTTCTATTTTATCGATATGCTTTTTTTTCTATATCGTCCAGCCCTAATATACCATAACTTCAGTATTTCCAGGTTTGGATGATCAAAGAAAAAATTGTTGTATTTCCAAACTATAAAATCCATCCGTCTGTAGGAAAAGAGTGCGGTTTCCAAATTTAAATCCTTCATAATCATCAACAACAACTTTATTTATAAAGCGCTTTAACACCAGGCCACAGCTGACACAAAGGGCTGGACATCAAAAGCAATAGAATGACACCAAGGTATAAAATGAGAAATCTAAGCACATAATAATAAATAAATAAAAACTTCCTACAAAACACAATAAAACAATGCTAAAACAGATAAAAACAGTACCGGTACAAATGAAATCAAATCTCAGTTGGGTTAAAGGCCAGTGAGCAAAAGTTTGTTTTCAAACGAGTTTTAAAAACGGTCAGTGAAGGGGTCTGTCGAATGGTATAGAGCGCTCCATAACTTCAGGGCCCCAGTGGAGGAGGCCCTCTGAGCTTCTGCTTTGATCTGTAAACCACCAGGAAACTAACCTAAACTCATCATGAATGTTTAGATCTAACAACTTGGAGATTTCCGTCTGAAAAAGTTTAGAATTGTGACATAAAAGATGTGTAGGCACCCTGAGGGAAGCTCAGATGACTTATTTTCCTTTATGAAGGAAAGAATGCAGCGATCCTGATCCTAAACATTAAGATCTTAGCCATGATGTTCCCGTATCGAGTGCCATAGAGAAGCTGAATATTATCCTCACAGCATCACCCAATGTTTGGATGCACTGTCAGAAAAACGTTCCAAAAAGCCAACGCTGGGCACAGCAAAACATCTCATTACGTACTCCAAAACAAGCCACCACAGATCATGAAGATAGCACAAGCAGAGCTGATTTGATCTGTTAAACACAGGTTGGTGTAACCGGTGTCTGCTGCAGCCTCACGTGCATCACGTCTGTGTCAGGCTGTGACCTGTCTGCTGTTTGTTGTGCCGCAGTGGGAGCGGGGAGGACTCGTTGGACCGGCTCCTGCCTCACGCCAGGGCCCCGCGCCGGAAGAGCACCACCTCGCTGCGTAAAACAGAGCCCCCTCTGCTCCGCACGGGCACACGCACCATCTACACCGCCGGCCGGCCTCCCTGGTATGACGAGCACGGGGCTCAGTCAAAGGAGGCCTTTGTCATTGGTATGACGCTGTTTGTTTTTATCTACCTTCGTGCCAAGTTGTGGCTTTGATCTGCAGAATCCGTTCCTTTTTGTGCCATTCTCTCTTTATAACCATGAACGCTTTAGTGAAATCACTCGTGCATACAGCCATGCAGCCTTAGATACACGTTAGATATCTGCGTCCATGAAACGCTGTGTGGATCTGCAGGGCTGTGTGGGGGCAGTGCCTCAGGGAAGACCACCGTGGCCAATAAGATCATCGAGGCCCTGGATGTGCCGTGGGTTGTGCTGCTGTCTATGGATTCTTTTTACAAGGTGAGCGTAACCATGCATGTGTTCCCGATTATAGATTATAGCAGCCAAAAAAACCCGTCTCTACTGGGAAATATTTTGTTTCTCGTCCACCTTTTTATCATAGAACCACTTGGGAGCCCTCCTGCTGTTTTGTTGTGGCGATGCTTTCAGTCGCAGGCTCTTATTTTGACAGAAACAAAGCGTTTAACAATCCATGCTTTCTCTTTGTCAGCATTTATCCTGTATGTTTTCTCTGTTGCTGAAACCAATAAACTACTGACGAGTCAGGTAACCATTAATATGATTATAAATATATTGCAAATGCTTCTGAAGATGAGAAATAATTGCTCAAGAGAAGATAGCAAAAAAAACTAAAAATATGTTTTTATTTTTAGTTTTTTTTAAATACGTATTTATCCGTCAGAGCAGTCAGGATATTGGCATTGGAAAAACATTTGTTTTACTGGTAGATCGACATGGAGTAGTCCATAGTTGTGCACTGGTTTTCTTAGTATTTTTACTATATAAACTGAAAAGTGTGCATTCGTTTTCTGCTCCTTTTAAACTGATACCCCTAAATATAATCCAGGGAAACCAACCTCTGTTAGAAGGCGCCTTATCAGTAATTAGATGTGAGTAATTTAATCTCAGTATAAACCCAGCTCTTCTTGAAGCCTCAGAGGTTTGTTGGAGAACATCCCACAGGGCACAGTTCAGTCCATCACCTGAATACAGATAGATTATGGAACAACTGCAAACCTCCAAAGCGGCTGCTGCCCACCTCTACTGATAGGCCAGGAGGCAGCCAAGAGAGTCACAGTAACTCTGGAGGAGCTGCAGAGGTGCGGGACACAAATCTGGCCCTAAATGAAAAGGGAGATGTTGTTAAAAAAGATTAGTCGTTAGAAGTCCCATCTTCAGTTTTCCACAAACCGTGTGGGAGAGACAGCAAGCATGTGGAAGGTTGGTCTCTGATCAGCTTCAGCTGACCTCTGTTGGCCTACAAACACAGCGCCATCTTTAGTGGGAAACTAACATCCAAATGAACACAACTTCTCAACTGTGAAACACGGTGGTGGCAGCATCATACTGGGGGGATGCGTCTTCTCTGCAGGGCCAAGGAAGCTGCTAAGAGCTGATTGGACGATACTTAAAAGCAGGGCAATCCTGGAAGAATCAGGATCAGTGGCTGCAAAAAAACTTTCAGTGAGGGGCGAGGTTCATTTACCGACAGCAGTGGTTCCCAAACCTGGTCCTCTGGGGCTCCTGTCCTGCATGTTTTAGGTGTCTCCTTGCTGCCACACACCTGACTTAAACGAATGGATCATTAAGAGGCTTCTGCAGCACTTGGCGGCATGCAGAATGGGTCATGCAATGGGCAGAGCAGCTAGAGATATAGTACAAAAGACTTGTAGCTGCAATTGAATAGAAAAGTGTTTCCCAGGACATGAAATCCAGACAAATCCATTAAAGGTTGTGGTTGCTATATGACAAAAAAAAGGAAAGGTTCAAGAGGTGTAAATACATTTGCATATGAGCAGACTCTGTGTTATCACCCAGCTCAGAGGCCAGGACTGCAATGGCAGAGACGCTGACTTTACCCAAAACTAAGAACTGATTTGTAAAATAAACAAGCTACTTATATCTCTGAGACTTCACAAAGCGCTCCTCTTAATCCTAGACGCTTCAGCCGCCCCACGCTGTGTTTGCTCCAGGTTTTATCCCAAGAGGAGCAGCTCCTGGCAGCACAGAACGACTACAACTTTGACCATCCTGCGGCGTTTGACTTCGAGCTGCTGGTGGCCACCCTGCGAAAGCTGAAGCAGGGAAAGAGTGTGAAGATCCCAGTATATGATTTCACCACTCACAGGAGACAGAAAGACTGGGTATGTCGCTTCTTAAACATGCTAGGTGTGCATCTTATGATTTTGAGAAAAAGAAAGTAGAGCGTGCTTGTTTGAGGGCTAAATCTTTAAAGGGAAGTTGATTAAAGAATGTCTTCCCAAAGAGACCCGCTGCCGCTTTCCTGTTTACTTCAAAACGTTTGCCTTTTTCCATTTCTGCAGAAAAATGTGTACGGGGCCAGTGTTATCATATTTGAAGGAATTATGTCTTTTGCGGACAAAGAGCTTCTTCAGGTACAGCAGCATATCTTTCAGTCCTCCATATTTGAAGAATTCCTCTGTGAAGTAATCAGGAGCTGTTGTTTGTGCTCAAGTCGCCGTGATTGAAGCCTTCTGATGTGTTTTGCTCTCTCCCCGCCTGCAGCTCCTGGATATGAAAATCTTCGTGGACACAGACTCAGACATCCAACTCGTCCGCCGGCTCCGCAGGGACATCACAGAGCGCGGCCGGGACATTGAAGGCATCATCAAGCAGTACAACAAGTTTGTGAAGCCTGCCTTTGAGCAGTACATCGAGCCGACCATGAGGCTGGCGGACATCGTCGTACCTCGGGGTGAGCGATGCTGCAGGCATCCTGAGCAGGAAACACTTTGATTCAATGTTTATCTTATTTTGTTCTACCTAAAGGTGGTGGGAACATGGTGGCCATTGATCTGATAGTCCAGCATGTCCACAGCCAGCTGGAGGAGGTTAGTATGTGGCGCCCCCATGTGTTCAACAGATGTAACTTACAGACATTTATGTTAGAATAGAATACCTTTATTGTCCCACAGTGGGGGAATTCAGGCGTGACAGTGGCTAAAACAAGTGGACATATGACATCAGACTTACACACAAGATTAATCTATATAAAAACATCTAAATTTAAAGTTAAGCTTTACAGCAGAAGAGAAAGATCTTGTCAGAAGGGGAAAAATTATTAATGAATAATGAGGCATATTCGGGCAAATATGAAATGTTAAAGTAAAAAAAAAATGCAGTCGATTACAGAACAATGTAAAAAACTATGTAATCTGCATTAATGTACAAGCAAACACTCCCTAAAAACCTTAAAAGTGTTCATATAGACACCAGCATCTGACAGACGGTATAATAATTCTTATTCGGATCAAGAACCCGTGCAACCGTATTTTTCTAATTAATGTGGTTCACTTGTAACTGTAGAGGAGAATGCTTTTTTTTAAAGATTGGCATAGAAATATTACATATCAACCTTTCCTTTTCCCATTTTTTTTATTTATCATTCTACTATCAACTTAAGTCCTCAACACACTTTACAAAATCTTCTGACTTTCTAACTGGCCATTTTTTTTGTTAGTTTTTCTTTTTCTTTAGAAAAGCTCTAAAGAAAATATTTGTATCCCATATAGACAGATTTGAACTTTTTTGAGGTATATTATCTGAGCCTGTGTGAAAAATGCACAGAAACACTCATTCTAAAAATATATATGCAAATTGGTAGATTTACTGTGGACTATATGAAAAATTATGTTCACCTCGTAGAATCAAGCAATTTTGAGGATGTTTCAAGATGAGGGGATGAAAACAAGACACAAATAGAAATTAAGTTGCATTGGTAGTGATGTCAAAACATGTATTTTGATTTTTGTCTGGAGCTCAAAACAGCTGAAGGGACACATTACTCTATTTAAAATACATTATTAAATTCTAATAAATGTTTATTTATTTATTGCATAAATTGATGATATATTTATGGTTTATTTCTTAAATAAACCATACGTTTTAATATTTAAAAATATATATTAATATATGCAAGTAAACAGTACAAATTCACAGCTTAGAACTTTCAAATGGGGTTCTCTCTTTTTTGTTTTGTTTAAAAAAAAGAAATATATTGTTAACAGACAACGTAAATCAGCTATTGTGGACAATTTGAGAAGAACTGAATAAGTTAAAAAATAAGGAACATTAAAAATTTTTACATCAGAATGCATTAAACTGATGCTTTTGTTCTCACCGTGTAAATAAAAATTAATGATATACAAAAGAAACTACATTGTCCTTGTACTGAATCTTGCCAAACACCATGTGAATTTGTTTTGCTTACTTGGATATATTAGTATCCACAACATTAAGATTTTATTATCAGAATAATCAAAGGCTCAATGTTGGTTAATGTAGAAACAAAGAAACAGAGCAAAACAATAAAAAAACCCAGACCGTAAAATGTGGTTAAATGGATATGTCCCTTCCTCAGCATGAACACAAACAGCCTGTAGTTTAGCTTGAGTAAGTTTGACTCCATCAGAATTAGATTTCTGTCTTTTAAAATAATTTAAATGTCCTTCTAATCCAGATGTTTTAAAAACAATCTCTCAATTAAGTCTCAATTATGGATTTTTTGTGGGGAATGTTGCATGCCTAACAATTTGTATGCCTGAAAGTATTTTCTCTTCTGCCTTGATACATTTATTTTTGTCTTATCATTTAATTTTTCTCTTTGTGCAGCGTGAGCTCAGTGTCAGGTATGCAGATTTATATTTTAGCTTCCCCGACAACTGAAAACTTGACTCAATGGCAGATTTATTGCCCTTCTGTGTGAACTCTGACCTTCATAGTCTGCACCCTAAAGTCTTATAGTCACTCTGCTTCATTTACAATTACAGACAAAAGTTCATATGAATATCATATTAATTTTGGACTTTTAAGGATTTATTTTCCCAGTATGGATCAGCACACAACAATAATACGATTTTTGTGCACAAGTTTAAATTTGCAGTGGATATTGTCTCTAAAACAGAAATATTCAAATATATACATACACCAAAGTTGCACCTTGATCATGTGATCCCAGGGTTGGTAAAGCTTATTAAAATGTCTACGTTTCTAGGCACAGACCCAGCCTATCGGCATAGTGTACAAACATTCAATAGTATTGATGCCTGTGCAAATTCTCAGCTATCCGGATCATTGCAACAGCAAACAGGCTTAAATCTGAGACAACAGGGCTTTCACTCAGTATTTCTGTAAACGTTTTGACAACTATGGGTTGCTCAAGTGCGAGTCACCAGAATTGACAAAAACTCCTGGATAGGTGTTGAAACTTTTTCAGAAATACTGAGAGAAAGTCCAGTTGCCTCAGATTTAATCCTGTTTAAAAAAAAAAAAAGATTTAATCCCGTTGGCCATTGTATTGATGTTAGGACCTTGAAAATGCCTTTCCAGAACCTTAATATTAACCTGACTTATTTTCCAGAAGCAGGTTTGATGTGTTCTTATTAGAGATGCGCTAATCTGACACCCGGATAGGATATTGGCTCCGATATCGACTAATTAGCAGCATCGGATATCGGATGAATGACGCCGATACAGCATTCCGATCCAGTCATTTCTTCTTTTTTTATTAAATTCACACACGGCAATACAGTTAGTAATCTAGTCACTTCAATTCTGTGTTTGCGACACCGGTTACATCATCACGCAGAGCACGCACTACAGCAAGCCATGAGCAAACACAGAGAGACATGGAGCAAGCGCCGGACTGAGCCAAGTCTGCTATTTGGCTCAGTCCGAAACATTTCAAACTTGATACACCAAGAAGTCTGACTGCAACATGCATTCAGACATGGGATGGGGATAAAGTTGTTAAATTCAACACCACAAACATGGCATGCGGTTCATTCATTCAACAGTAGTATCGGCTCGGTGTCGGTCGATGCACTCAGCCCAGGTATCGGATTGGATAAAGCAGAAAAAAACTGGATCTAGTTTTTATAGGAAGTCATTTTTCATTATTCCTTTCTCTTCACCAGTGGCAGTCCCAGAGCTTGATGCTACTGCTTCTATGTCTGACAGGTTGCACGCTGTTATTCTTCTAGTTCTGATGGCCAGATATCTCCGTCTTTGTTTTTTTCTGACCGTAAAACCTCTGAAGGGAATTTGAGCCTTGGTGGTAGCTTGGTTGCTGTTGAACATCCTAACTAATCTCCTTCAGACAGCTAAAACCTGGACACAGTTACGCGTTCAATATAATTCAATATAATTATTCCAAACGCACATCTAAACTGGTGTTGAAACTGATAAAAAAAAAAGCTGATATTAGCCTCCTGAAATGGCTTTTCCAGAGTCCCGATCTGAACCCTATTGCGGCAGCATTAAAGCACCGTCTGATTCACGGCTGTGCTCGAATATTTGTTTTTGTCAGAAAACAAACCGGTTTAAATTAACTCGACATGTCCTGATAAGAGGAGTGGTCAAATATCCACAGGAGGTTCAAACATGTGCACCAAATTCATGTGTTTACAATTCACTGAAGTCGTTTGTTGGGTAATATTTCCACAATTGAAAAAGAACGACTGCAATAGATCATTAAATGTCCAAGATGAGTGTATGTAATGATGGACTGGCGACCTGTCCAAGGTGTACCTCACCGCTCGCCCAGTAACCGCTGGAGATAGGTACCACCCCCTCAACCCTCCACAACCCCATGGATGAGTGTATGTAAACTTGTGGCTGGAGTTTGTATCCCTAACAGTGCAATATAAAGGAAAACCTTTTCATCTCTTTGTTTTTCTGCAGAGCACTCCTGGCCTCTGTCCAACAGACTCAGCCGCTGCCTCAGACTCTCAGCGTGCTGGAGAACACGCCGCAGGTCCGAGGCCTGCACACCATCATCAGGTACCACAGAAACCGTACATCTGAAGCCTGAAATCCTTCCCACTGTGCCTTTTAAAGGTCTGAAGACAGTTACTGTTCCCCCGCCGCAGGAACAAGGAGACCAGCCGAGATGAGTTCATCTTCTACTCAAAGAGATTAATGCGTCTTCTCATCGAATACGCACTGACCTTCCTACCCTCTCAGGTGGGTTTAAACCGGGAAACTAATGTTAAAAACGTGTGACCACGCCACCTAACCACCTTGTTGTCATTGAGTTGACTCTGAAATTAATTGTGGGGCCAGGTTTGTCGGCTAAAACTTGGCCCAATCTGGGTCATCAAAGGGCGCAATAAACAAATCAATGTGTTAAATTTACCCGGTCAAAGTCAAAATCCCAGCCTGTGATCAAACCTAGAGACAGATGTGCATAGACAAACTGAAGCAAAGATTTGCTCCATAACGATATGAGAGAAAATGAATGCTGAAAATAATTTCTGCTGAAGTTGGTTCCACAAGGTATTAAATTATGAGCGGACTTTTTCATGAGACTAGTCCTGACAGTGTAAGTGTCTGCCATGAATAAGACCTGTTGTGTAAAAATAGAAATTCAAGTTCTTGTTTAGAGCCCAGTGTGTATCAGTCTAAGAGGTCACACAGAATAAAAGCTGCCAAAGTCCCCCAAAAACTTAGAAAGGTCTTTAAGAAAACAGAAAATCTAGTGATCAGGACCACTTTACAAGATTAGAGGCTGTATCAGTGTCTATAATGAATGTCTGACCATTACCCGTGTCGGCTTAGAAAATCTCTCCCTGTGTGTCTTTTGCAGCCCTGTGTGGTTCGGACTCCACAGGGCCCAGAGTACGAGGGCCGCAGCTACAACGGGAAAGGAGTGAGTAATGTTCTGCAAGCTTCCTGGTGAGCGTTTCCTCCCATCACTCTCCATTTCCTCGTCTCCGCAGATCACCGGCGTGTCCATCCTAAGGGCAGGAGAGACAATGGAGCCCGCCCTGAGGGCCGTGTGCAAGGACGTCCGCATCGGGAAGATCCTCATCCAGACCAACCTGGACTCAGGCGAGCCAGAGGTAGCAGAACCCTCGACCCAACCCCAAACCTCTTTGCTGTCCTACAGAGCAACTCAAAATGACTTCCACCATTGTTCTTTGAAATGTTCTTCCTCGTGATGCTTGTCTCCGTGGTAACTACCTGTCCTGCGCCTGTAACCATGGCAACTGGTCTCCTCTGCTCCGCCATGGCCAGCTGCACTACCTGCGCTTGCCCAAAGACATCAGCAAGGATCATGTCATCCTCATGGACAGCACCGTCTCCACCGGCGCCGCGGCCATGATGGCGGTGCGAGTCCTCTTGGTGGGTGGAGATAAGCTTTGCCCCCCCCCCCCCCCCCCCCCCCCCAAACTCCAGTTTAGGCAGCTATAAGACCCCAAGATGTGAGATTGTGGAGTATGTTTAGTTTTTTTTTTTTTATTTGGTAAATTTTAGACATAAGATATATTTTTTAAATCACGTTTCCTCACAGCTAGAGCTGAGATAATTATAAAGAAGTCTCTGACCGTCGTTTCTCTGTGACGTGCGTGGCCAAGCAGGATCACGAGGTACCAGAAGACAAGATCATGTTGGTGTCGCTGCTGATGGCAGAACTCGGGGTGCACTCGGTGGCCTACGCCTTCCCGAAGGTTAAGATCATCACCACCGCTGTGGACAAGGACCTGGATGAATTCTTCCAAGTTGTTCCTGGTATCGGTAAGCAATCACGCTTGTATTTAGTTTTCAATTCACCAATTTAATTTAGGTTTTAGCACATTTGGTTTACTTTATTATTATTATTAGTTTAGGACAGAACATATCAATTAACAATTAATTAAATGTACCAGAGTTAACCAAAAAGCTGTTTTTTTATCTGTTGTCCCTGGTCAGGTGTTACACCCTATAAATAAAATACAAGCAAGCAAGAACAATACTTAATATGGGTTCAAACTTTATTTCACTCTAATACCACCTCAAAATTACAGTAAGGAAGAAAATGAAAAGATTTCAGTCATGTGTTACTATTAGCAACCTAAAGTACTAAAAGGAGTTAAACGATATAACCTTTAAAAGAAATAAACAAAAATAGGACAAAATTCAAAATAAGATGTTGCTAGGAAATCAAATGAGGCATTTCTTGACGTCGCTGGTTGCTGTTCAACAGTTTATTTTTATGAGATTTAAATAAAGTATTCGAGTGATGGAGTCCAGAGCAGACGGAACTGGAAATGAGAATTTTGTGTCACTTTAAGAGGCAAAAATCAACAAATCTTTGAGCCAGACAGCAATAATTATTGAAAAATATGAAAATACACGAATAAAAATCATAACTTTCATTGATTTTCTAAGCAAATTTAAAACCATCTCTCTTAAAAACTGTATCTCACTGTCTGACAGACTCATGTTCTACCCTGGACACAGAAGGTTCTTAATTAAAAAAAAAATGTTGAGGTTTTTACGGCAGTAGTGGCTCGTTTTTCATATAGTGTGCTGACAGGAAAGGGGGTATGAGAGAGGGGGAAAGACATGCGGCAAAGAACCACAGGTCGGAGTCGAACCTGGGTCAGCCACGTCGAGGACTAAGGCCTCCGTGCATGGGTCGTGTGCGCTAACCACTGTGCCACCGTAGTAAATATGTTTCCTGCACCACATCACACCACAAAAGGATAAAGTTAGCACTTTTTTGTGAAGGTTATATAAGCCTATGGTTGCTCTTCTTCCAACAAAAAAGCATATTGTATTTAAGGAAATGAACCTTGGGCAAAGGGATGAGAACACAACAAATCAGGCCACAGGTAGGACAGATAAGTCGAGCAGGCAGTCAACAGCCAGACCACTGGAGTGACTGTGGGTGTTGTTTGTCAGCATAAGGTTTATTGGATAAGAAAATTCTTTATTTGGCCACAGTGTTTACTTTTTATGTCAGTACTAAGTTTCTGTTGATGTCCACAGAACGCTGAATCAAAAACCAAGCTCTGCAAAAGTTACTTCTGTATGTTTTAGTCACAATAATTAACTTCAGTTTGTGTCTGAGCCAAATGAAGGAGAGTGTTTCTCTCCCACCCCCTCTCTAAAATGATCACACTGAAGTGACTGTTTAAAGCCAAACAACATGCTGTGGGAAAAGTAACTGTAGACGGGCTTTTAGAGTTTGAGAGGTCTGACAGATGTTGGCCTTAGAGTAATGTTCTGACAGCCACTTTACTGTGGCGCAGTTAAACCCTCTTGAGTGAAACATGGATTATATGAAGAAATGTGAGACTTGCACAACAAAGTATGCTTTTACGATGACAGACGGTTGTTGGGAGGAACATGCTGACGCCGGCATGTATACGCCAGAGCGGCAGCGCTGGTCAGAACCAGAGTAGGAATCCTGTATCCCCTGAATGCTGCCAGAATTTCTTAGAGATCACCTGAGACATAAGCAATGACGACATCTACTGTGCGCTGCATATTTACTTGACCTCCAAATTACACAGCAGGCGCACCGGACGTGCACAAGAGATGCGATAAGATGATAAGAACTTCCTTTATTATTTATTATTTGTAAATACACTGCTCTTGTCCCTCCCCATAACCGTTTTTATATTCCTGTATTTGTATTTTTGTATTTTCATTTTTATTTTCTGTAAAGTGACCTTGAGTGTCTAGAAAGGCGTTGTTAAATAAAATGTATTATTATTATTATTATTATTATTATTATTATTGTCCCACAATGGGAAAATTTGGAAAAGACAGAGTTACACACAATTTATAGTAATGAAAAAAAGCTAATCTAATCTAAAGTTAGTTTTAAAGCAACAGCGAATAAGCTTATCAGAAAAGCCAGGATTAAAGCAAAAATAAATACCAGAGTAAATATTGCACAATTATTGATAATATGGTATATTCAGGTAAAAAAGCTAAAAATATTCAAGTTAAACTTTAACATATAGTGTAAGTGTTTGAACGTCTGGTGTATTTTTGTTTAAAGCATCCTTGATCTTTTTTTCAGTCAAATAACTAGAAGTGTGTGGAATCTTGGGAAATTATACTAAAATAAGAGAGGCATTACTTTAGAATAATATTCCTCAAGTAAAAGTAAAATATATGGTGGAGTTAAACTGCTACAGGAACTAAAAAAAATTCAAAAAGTTGCTCATGTAAATGCAACTGGGTAAATTTAACTAGTTACTGTCCACCTCTGAATGCTAGTAGAAAGTTAGCTGCATTTAGCTTTAATACCGTGGTTGTTTAAGCCTGAACTCCTGCTAATGGCCAGCAGGGGACGAGTTGTTCAGGTGCAGAAATGGTTGATATTATAGGATCTATAACAGATCGCAGGCTGCCGACCCTTGGCCCAGAATCAAAGTTATAAATACCGGGCCAGGCGTCTGTAACCTGTGACTCCTGACCAACAAGGGGCTCCTAGGACCTTTTGATGAGCTCTCAATAACTTTGGCTAAAAATGAAAAAAGGAACCAAACAATGTTTTGAATGGTTTTAGCAGCTTTTCAGGGTTTTCATGGAATATTTGCATTGCATTTTCACAGGTGGACACATAGTACCAGTAATGTTTTTTTAGATCTGTTTTCCATGTCATTAGCTTATAAATTGTGTTCCTTTGCATTGTGTCGTTTACTTTGCAGCAATCCCTCATCCTGACCATAAGTAGTGAAAACCTCAAAGCCCCAAGAAAAAAAATAATTAGTTAATTTTTTTACATATTATGTTTGACCAGCTGCAATAGACTGGTGACCTGTCCAGGTGAACCCCGCCTCTCGCCCATTGACAGCTGGAGATAGGCACCAGTACCCCTCACAACCGCACAAGGGATGGACGTGTTAGAAAATGGATGAATGGATGTTTGACCAGGCTATAGTTATGCCTGGGCAAGTAAATAGTATTTTAAAAAGTCGTGGTCTTAAAACGACAATAATTTTCCATCAGACTGTTCCTAAAGAATAATTTTAACTAGAAAGTGGCCAGACTTTTCTCCACCGGCATAGACCAAGGAGCATCCTCTACCTGTTGCTGCACACTGCCAGTCAGCTGAAAGAATGCTGCTAAAGTTTTCATTTTCTTACGAGAAAGATAACAAACTTGACAGTGAGGAAATAGTCCCAGTTGCCAAAACCACAGACATGAATGATGAGGACAATAAAATAAACACTTTATACTAGATTTTTCTGATATATATATATATATATATATATATATATATATATATATATATATCAGAAAAATCTATATATATAATATATATATATATATATATATATATATATATATATATATATATATATATAGATAGATATAGATATAGATTATATATATATGATGTTACCTCAAGGGTAACATCATACAGGCCTTTGCCTGGTTAAAATGATTCTGTTTTTTTCATTCAATGCAACTCCCTGTATGTTTGTAGTTTCATTTAGTTTTCATGCTCTGCCTGATTTGCATCCTGTTTTTCCTTTGTATCTTTGCTATGCGTTTGAAGGGGACTTTGGGGACCGGTACTTTGGGACGGACGTGTCCATCAGCTGGAGCGACGACGAGAACCAGGAGCAGCTGTCATTGTGACCCAAACTTCTGGGAAACTCAAACTACCTGAAAACTCTGGTTGAGGCATAGACTGCAAATGCAGTATATTCTTATATTCATTTTATACACTATAGATCCTATTTTCTGTTATAAAACTGCTAAAAATACACTCAGTACTTATATAAAGAGTGATAGAGGCAAAAGATGCCATCAGTTTTAAAGGTTCAACAATGCAATACCTTCATTTATTTAACAACGTAATCTAGGACGTGGGAGGACAATCTGTTTTTAAATCCAGCACTACTTAAATTTACAGTTTTATGGGATCTTTTTTAGGTTTAATATAAGCAGATAATCTCAGCCATGGAAAACAGGGACTCACTGTAATGTTAATTTTCTTATTAGTTTAGCATGTCAGGCTCTTCACCAGCTTAAACTTAGTACATTTTTAAAAAAAAGTGACCCGTTAACCCAAACGACCCTCTATCTGCTGTAATGTTTGACGTCCTTCTCTCTTGCCAGTGCTCCAGCTTTACTTAGAATTCAATTGTTGCTGTTTTGTCCAACAGTTTCGCCCTGAACCTTTCTCAGGATCAGTCGGTTCTCAGCTTAGATTCAGGGAAAGTTGAGCAAATTAAGTCAGTCCGCTGACACGGGTCGCTCCTCCTCAGTACTGTTCTACACTGGTGCAGCTTCTTTGCACAGCAGTTCAACTTTTAGAAGAAGATAAGTCTCAGAAAGAAGCAATAAAACCACAAAGAGTCGACCATGCTGTTGCAGCTTGAGCTCTGTAAATGTACCACTGCAGCAGAAAATACTCCAGAATGTCCTGGTGGTTCCTTTCACAGCGGTTACACTCTAATGCATAAGTAGTCTTAGCAAACTGTGAGGCATCATTAAAGCCAGATCGCTCCTCGGCGGTGGGCACCGAGTAATCACTCAAAGAAAATATGGCTGTACACCACAGGTGGCTGATGATGAGGAAGTTCTTATAATTCTGCATTTATTTAGCTTTTAAGAATTCTCGATATAATTTATCTTTTGCAGTTCGAAAGCTTACATATTTGGACTGGTCAGAGTTTAATTATAATAATTAACTATAACAACACTAGATTATTCTACACTGAGGCGAAATTTATGAAACACATTTCAGTGTGTTCGAAAAAAAATAAGTGAGATTTCATTCTACAAGAAAGAAAGAGATGGAAAGAAGATGGAAAACAAAACTGCTGTTAGTGTAATTCTGTTGTCGAATGTCTGAATATAGACATATTGCATAAGATCCAAAGACATTCTGCCTTTTATTAGTATTATGATTAAAAACATTGCTCATTTCTCAGTTTTTGCTAAAGTTATTAGGAGCCATGTTGGAGCGCCTGAAGAGTCACCTTGGAGGAGCGTCTATAAATGTCTTCTTTCCCCTTTGTTGCGTAGACTGACATCGGTCAGCAATTTTATCAGAAGCCGATTACGCCAATATTTCACTCATTCATGTCATTCAGGTTATTTAATATGCTTATCTACTAGCACACAACTTAATAATGAACTTAATTTAAGTCAAAATTTGAAACAAAAATTGAAGACTGAACTTTTGCTTTCCTCAAATTTCAGGAAAGAAATAAAAATTTTGACGTTTAATGAAGTTGCTCTTGGTTCATGGTTGTTATTGGTGCAATTTTCTCAAATGTGTCACAATAAACACGTCATACATTTGAAAATAAAACACACACACACACAGGTCAATTGCTAATAAAAAACAATCGTTGCCTTTACCAAAGTTGAATACCTGCTGCCCTGGCAGAAATTACATTATTTTTAGAAAGTTAAGGCAAAGTATTCAGCTCTTTTCTACCCTCTATATATGTTTTGGATGAGGATGCTGGTTTCTGTCCTAGAGGTTGGGCGTAGTCGCCAGTTTGTCTGAGAAAACCCATGCATGCGTGGGAAGAACATGCAAACCAATCACTGAGGAGGGGAGTCCAGCCAGGATTCAAACCCAGAACCTTCTTGTTGTGAGGCAAAAAAGGGTTCTGGATGCAGCGGAGGCATAGATCTGCATGTTTTATCCAACGTTTTAGAAAGTTCCTGGTGATTTAAAATAAGATAAAGTTTGTCAAGCAAACTAGAATTAATGAACAGTTGGTGCAACTTGCCTCTCTGAAACTCATATGTTGAGTTATTTATCGACTCAAAGTAGAGATGCACATCAAAATGGACTTTGTAATAAGTGTACAATATTGTAATTTTGAATTGTTTGGACATAAGGGTTGTTTATTTCAGGAACCATGCAGAACTAAGCCCTGCATGCAAGAAATATTGCGACAGACTTTCACTGCCTGAGATGCACACACTTGATATACAATTTATGTGACCAAGATGCCAAAACAGAGTTTTTTTGGAGAAATACAGATGATGAAAAGAAAGAGAATAATGAGGAAAATGTGGGTTAATTGCAATATACAACAATAGCATTTCAATTTATTGTTTTCTTAATATTGTGGACCCAAAATTTACAGTACAACAAATGCCAGACATTTTGTATTAGGATGCAGTTATTATTTATTGCACCAGCTCTTATGTTTCTCATACCCTAAATATTTCATTTTCTTTCCATAATGAATAAAACTAAGCAATACTGCGAATATTATTTGATCTTTCATTTATTCTGGGTCTGAAGGAGCGGTTTGAGTCTGAATTTGGTTTTCTCTGCACACACGCAACTTTGAAACCACTGCTTGAATTCAGAAACACCCATCTGAGGTCAGGGACGGTTACAGGCTGGCAGCTGAATATTTTAAACCCTCCTCAGACTCTCAGGGTTCACACTCAGGCCGCTCAGCTCTCCCCATCCTGCTGTATTACACTGTCAGGCCTGCAGGGGTCCGTGTCGCTCACACTAAGCCTCCTTTCCAGTGAGATATCTCCTGCTCTCCCTTTTCCTTTTGACAAATGTGTTCTTTACAAACACAGAAGACACGCCGACTCACCTGACTTTCATCTAAGTGTTTGGTCATTTATTCGCCTGTGTAGCTTTTAGCTGGATGATTTGTTCATGATGAGGTGCTGGATTCTCTGTTTTTGCTTCGCTGACTGCAACAAAGCTTAAATATAATGATGTTCAGGTTGTTTTTGGGCTTTTACAACCAGCCCTGTTTTTTTTTTTAACCGTTTTTATTCTGTTGTGTTGATGCCTCTTGATCAGTGCTATAAAAGCCACCCTGGAGATGCTCCCCGTTATGGTGTAATCTCCCAGTTTCAAGCATGATCTCCCCTCTTTGTCTGTGATCCCCTGTCCCTCTCGCCCTCCAGTGAAGCCTCAGCTCCTCATTCATGCATCCATTCAGCCATCCACGCTGCTCACACACTGAGACTATACAGCACATCACACGAGCTGCGAATGTTGTGTCATCTTCACACCTACAGCATGATCTCGTGTTTTGCTTTATTTGGGCCGTGTGCGTGTGTTGGTCGCCTCTCTTTTTTTCTTTTTTTTTGTTGTTGTTATTCTCTCCAACCCACCGTGACTGGCTGGCACCGTGATCGGGGATGTCACACGACGTACTCTGTATTCTCCAAGACAGCAGAAGACTTGCTCGCCCATGTGACTACTGCCTCAAGGTTAACCTGTTACCATGGAGACAGGCCAGCCAATGAAAAATCAGCAGACAGTTACGATGTTGACTGCGAAGCTTTTTGTTTTAAGGGGTGACCTATTTTTTTTTCTCCTGCCTCCCCCCTCCTCCATCCACAGCTACACAGATGCAGACCCCACTACTCCAACACATGTGCTCATTTATTTGTTTATATATATATATATATATATATATATATATATATATATATATATATATATATATATATATATATATATATATAAACAATGTGTGTGTGTGTATGTATATTTATATATGTATATATATATGTATGTATATAAATATATGTATATATGTGTGTGTATATTTATATATGTATGTGTGTATATATATATATATATATATATATATATATATATATATATATATATATATATATATATATATATATACTGTATATTTATTGGGTTATATATATAAATTGGGTCACTTCTATGAAATATTAGTTTTTTTTACTTGGAAATGTTCTTATATCAGTAACTAATCTCTTTTTTAATCTCTTGAAAAGAAAGTAGTTTAATTGCAATCAAAAAACAACAAAAAAAGATAAACTTGTTTTACTCCTTGAAACAAAGGAAATAAACAAAATGTGTTTTGTTGTTGAGGAATAGGTTAGGACACCCTAATATCTACTAGTAACCACTTGGGTTGAAATATCTTCTGGTGGAAGCTTCTTGTAGACATCTACCAGCCTCTGGCATTGGTCTGTCCCTCTCCATGCCTTCCGCTGTGAGATGTTTGAGTGATTTCTCAGGGCTTGTAAATTCACAAACAGCATCTCAGATCAAGATCTTGGCTTTAACTCATCCTGGGACGTTCAATTTCTTCGTTCCCTCATATTGTTTGGTGGGTTTACTGTTATGTTTTAGGCTATTGTCATATTGCAAGGATCAATTCTGCCTCCGCTTTAGTAGTTGTTGTTTTTTTGACAGTCTTAGCCTTTCCTTAATGCACCTTCTGACACATGGTCCAAGTCATGGTGGATTTTGCGATGGTGAGCAGGCTAAAACATCCCAAAAACCAACCACCCAACAATCTTTGGGACTGTTGGTTCTCAGAGCGGTGCTGCGTCCGCAGCTATAAACTTTGGAGATCAGTCAAACCTAGAATCTGATATTAATGACTTATCCAAGAAGACACTGCCAAACCAGACATCTACCTTCTTTATAGTTCTCTAATCCCCCCCAAAAAACATATCAGTTTATAAGAATTTTTTTTAATAACCCTTTTAAATTTTTCATATCAGCAATAAAGTTACCTACCACAAGTGAGATATTAAATGCTCATAACCTTTAGACACAACCTCCCTTAAAAAAACAAACAAAAAAACATCAACTGTCTCTTTGAGATTGCAGCTGCATATTTTAAACGCTTATTGTTTTGTGTTGTCATTGTGAAATGGAAAAGAGTTGATACACCACCAAGGATCGCCCTGTCTGCAACAGAAACATGTAAAGCATTTTTAGTCAGAGAAATAAAGCAGTGTCCAAAGCAGAAATATTACAGCGCTTTAAGTGGACGCATATCCTCTTTATTTTTATACAGCTCTGCTTTCCTGTTCAGCAGTTTTCACACCGGATGAAAACAGATGGCGGGCTACCTCCTGCCCCCATTTCCGTTGTACTTAATTGTCCAATGCAAACATAATCCTAGTTTAAAGATGGCGGCCGTCTGGTCTTAGTCCCGCTCAGACCAACTGTTAGCTTTAGCCTCCAGGAGCAGCTAATCTAGTAATGGCGTGTTTGTTCTGTACCTTGAAGTTAGATCTTCCCAACTGGAAATGCATCAAGAGCACCGGCTGAAGTCGGAATACTGACTGGGAAAGTTGGACATTATCAAGCAGCACTATGTTTAATATCCAACATGGCTGCCGCACTTTTAAAATATAGTAAAAGTTGGTGGCATAAACTATTTATTAACTCTTCGTTTTGTAAATCATTGACCAGATAGCAACGAGCAATTTCTATTCCTGAGTAACTTAATTTTGTGTTTGAATGTTATCTTCTTGTTTTGCTTAAATTAGTGAAGACCAAAGCAATGAGCAAGTTCCAAAGTTGTTTTCTGACATGAAAATGGAACAAGCTCAGCTCGGCTGTGACTTCATTCCACGAGCCGACATCCAAGCACTAAATCAGAATAAATGAAGACGCCATGAGAGCTACCGACTCCAGGTAAGATATTAACTCCTTATAACCGTCTAACAGAACTTCACTGCAAAACTCCTGAACTCCCCCTTTAAACTTGTGTAGTAGAGAAGCAGCTTCAGATCTAAAAATGGGGCCAGAAATAGAAATAAAGAGGTATGCAAATTGTTTTCTTTCTTTTATACGTCTAAAGATAGAAATCTTCACGCAGCTTTTAAGATCTGAGAACCTTTTTGCTTTTTTTTCCTCCCTCCACTTTAATAAGCGAGACTATGAGATAAAAATGTATTTTTTTTTAAAGTGCCACTTTATTACAAAAGTATAAACTTGACTTGACATTTCATGAATAGTAATCTTGATATAAAACATTACAATCTTTTGCACTTTAGCACTTAAATTACACGCTTGTTCGAATACAAGACCCTGTAGTCTGAATAGCAAACACACAACATTAGCTGCCACATTTAAAACTTAGCAGGGCTTTTCCAAGAACACAACAGAGCTTCATGGCTTTGAGAAAACAACAAACAGAGAGTAACACGGAATATTTTTTTAGGTTTTTTTCCTTCTTTTTACATTGCAGCTGTTTTGCAGTTTTGTGTCACAATATAAGTCATTCCAAAAAAAAAAAAAAAACACAACTGAACATAATAGAAAAAGATAGATTTTCTTGACACTGATGATATATTTATTATTCTTTCTCTTTTTGTCATGTACATACACGTTGCATCAACATACAGTATAATCACATTGTTTGTTTGGGGGATATTTGGTTGAGTGAAGTTGCTTTTATTGTTCAGGTTCTGGATGTAAAATTAGGGTTTTTATCCTTAGTGGGGGTTGATGCTCTTTTGCTTCATGTTTTTCTTTTTCTTTTCTTTTTCCTGCGATATATTTTAACACTGATAACAGAGAGTGTGTTCATTGATGGGTTGGTGATGAGACATGATGTTTGCTAACACAAGCTTCTGATGATCCACAGATGTGACTGAGCAGACAGGGGCATGTTGGGGGGGGGGGGGGGTACCGTCTCCATATCTATGACTCGAACAGTTCCTCCCGGATTCACTGGAACCTGCGTGAGCCGCAGGCGCAGCAGAGCATTTAGACGCTTCCTTTCAGCTGCGCAGATCGCCACTAAGCCAAACACATCCTTCATCACAACGGTTTGAGCTCCACAGAGAAATAAAGCAACACCGTAATAACAGAAAGAAAAGGGAAACGACCAACTACAAATGAAAATAAAAACATTCATATAGAGAAATCACATAACGGTGTTTTTTTTTTTTTTTTTTTTTGGCTTTTATTTTATTTCTTTTTTAGGCATGCAACTTGTAGCAGGCAAAGTGCAGGAACAGGATCGACAAAGTAAAACACTTTCATATACAGACAGCAGTGGAGACAGTGTTCAGTCCGTGTCCAATGAAACTTCATGGAGGGAAGTATCCGATTGGCTTTTTCTTTTTTTTTTTTTTTTCTTTTTTTTTTAAGGTGAAATGGTCTCAATTTGTTGAAGCTTTTAGGAGGAATGCAAAATGTGTGCAATTTTATATTATAACGCTCTTTATAATTAGTTTTTCTTCTTGGTCCCTGAGCTTTCAAGTGTTTTGATTAATGTTTCATTTAAATTCTATCCTGAATCACATCTGGTCAAATATACAGGGAAGGCCTGTTCACCACAGACTAAGTGCTACTAAAATATTTCCCCAATTAGAGGTCCAGCTCGGACCAAATATAGGACTATTTTTACCCGCTCAACTTGAGGAAGAATTTAGGCTTCTAACTTTATTGTGCTTTGCACAGATGTATCAGTAAAACTGAAGTGCTACTGTTCACCTACAGATTGCTCTGCAATGGTCTTGTGCTCATTTATATATTTATTCACTACCTTTGGATTCCTTTAAGGTTTGCAGACAGAACTTTGTATTCAGCCCAGGTCATAACAGATCAACATTACCACCCAAGGCCTCTGGAGCCTGTGAAAGGCCCGATGATATGACTTGAATGTAAACAGTATGTGTGGGTGAGCATGGCAGGGACCCAGCAGTCACTCCTCGTGGTGTAAGCTCGGAAAGGTGATGGGGGTCACAGTGCAGCCGCTGCCTCAGAGCCCTGTAACGTACATCTCCATGCCGTCGTTGAAGGTGAAGATGGTGGTGGTGCTGGAGGTGGCGGAGCCCTGCTTCAGGTCGCCGATGCTCTCGTACAGGTTCTCCCCCGGCAGCAGCAGGGCTTTGGCGGGCAGGTGTTGTAACTTGGGGGTCTGCTGCGTGGGCGGCGGTGGAGGAGGGTGCTGCTGCTGCAGGGGCTGCTGGGCTTTCTTCCTCCTCGGCCGCAGCGTGGCACATGTGTTCGGAGGCCTCTCCCGTTTCCAGGCGCCTCCACCTTCCATGTTATCGTATGCCGCGTCGCACTCCTCCGTGCCGATGGACTCGTAGCAGTGGTCATCCAGGGATCCCCCGACAGCTTTGCCCTCTTGAGGGGCCCACGTCTGGGGTTTGACCACCACGCTGAATCCACCGTCTCGATCCCGGTCCCAGTCCCCTCGACCTAAGGTCCTGAAGCCGAGGTTGGCTGGGGGAGAACCCGGCATCGTTCTCTTCTTCTTTCCAGGTTTGCACACTTTTGAGTACATCTCAGCCACCTGGAATCAGAAAAAAGCATGTTTAGATTTGTATTCATAGACTTTGAAAAGGCCTTGAAGGATTCTGTCCTTTAGAGGTTCAAATAACTGCTTGTTAGCTTTAGCCCAAACTTAAACGGTTCACGCTGTTATGGAAGACAACCTGACTCAACTACTAACAAAATCTTCCTCAAATAAACATTATCCGTTTTGTGTTACTTAGCATACAGTATATACAAGTGTAAAAAAATGACAGTGCTGTGAAAGGTATTGGTTTGTATTTGGCTCACTGCAAAATAGCTCAAGCTGCTTCAAACTGGATAGAGAGGATTCAAAAAGGGGAATTTTCAGGTCAAGATAATGACTCTGAGTTGGATTTGGCTCTGGACTTTGCACCGTCCTAACACATGAATATTATTTGATCAAAAAGTCTTCCTTTGAAGTTCTGGCTGTAGGCTTTCTGTTGCTATCATGCTGCATGTGAACCTCTGCCCCAGTCTTGCAGCTTCTAACAATTTATTTATATTCCAGGATTGGGCTGGAATACTCCACAATTTTCCCATCAACTCTGGGAAGTTTTCAGGTCCTTGCTAAAAAGATAAAGGCATCTCCAAAGCATGACGCTGCCACTACTATGTTTTATAGTGGGTATGGTGTATTGAAATTGAAATCTCAGGCTTCTAAATAACTGCATCAATGCAGCGCGACAAGGAGGCAATCAGCCTGTGGTTCTGCCGGGGAGTTCAGGAGGCCCAGGTTGCTTTGATAGCAGCCATAAGGTCATCATCATTAGTGGGTCTAGTGTGTCATCTCATCAATACTTCTGAGGTTCTCTATGCGGTTCAGGTCAGGCCAGCTAGCTGACCAGTCATGCGCTGTAACCTGATGGTCATTGAACCCGGTTCTGGTACGTTTGGCAGTGTGGGCAGGTGCCAAGTCCTGTTGGAAAATGAAAGCGTCTCCATAAAGCTCCTCAGATGAAGGAAGCATGAAGTGCTTTAAAGAGTTTACGGTACGCAGATGGGTTTGATCACTGTGGACGACAAAAACCAGCAGATGACACAGATCATCGCTGACAGTGGAAACGTCACAAAAGACTCCAAGCACTGTGGACTCTGGCCATCCTCCAACCTCCTTCAGACTCTGGGACCTTGATTTCCATATAAAATTCAAACTTTACCGTAATCTGAAAACAGGACTTTGGACCATAGAGCAACAGTCCAGTTCTTTGTCTGCTCAGCCCAGGTAAGACGCTGCTGACATTCAGTAGTGGCTTGGCTTCATGAATGCGACATTTGTTGCCCATTTGTAGGATCTGTGACTCCAGCCTTAGTCCCGTCTTTGTGAAGCTCGCTCAAATTCTTGAATAGATTTTGATTGATAATCCTCTCAAGGGTGCGGTTATTTCTGCTGGTGGTGAACCTTGTCTTGCTGCACTTTTTCCTTCCTCTCAATTTTCTAGGAAAATGCTGGAGACTGTGAAGGATCGACTTGTTTGGCTCTGACCTTTGATGATTGTGTCATGATTGTGTCACCTACTCAGGCAGCCTTTGGAGATGCTTTGAGTTAACTTTTTCACAATATTCTGCCTCTCTGAGACACTGAGTGTAGTGTTTTTATTGTGTATAAGCTATAATCATCAAAACTGAAAGAAGAAACTTGACATATTTCACTCTGTGTAATCAATCTAAATTATATGAGTTTCACTTTATGAAATGTATGACATATTGAAAGTTTCCCCTATATTAAATATTTTTCAGATGTACATGTATGTCTACACATGTACAGTGCCTGTCGACAGATTAGATTTCTTCTTCTATAACTTCCATCACCGGTTCATGGTAGTGGCTGAAATGGGCTCAAAGATCACCAGCAAAAAGCTTGGGGAGAAGGTGACTGCTGGTGGAGCAATTATTAGGAAATTAAATAACATAAATATCAAATCCCCATCCATCATCTTTGGTCTGGTGTTCCGTGCGAGATCTGCCCTTGTTGGGTGAGCACAATTATGAGAAAGGCGGGGGACCAACCCCCAGCTGTACACGAGAGGAGCTCGTTAATGATATGAAGGCAGCTGGGAGCTCGATAATGGAGAACACCATTGGTAACTCGCCACATTAATGCATAGGGGTACATGTGCTGGCACCTCTTTAGTTTGTCAGAGACCATCTACACGATTCAGAGAAGAAGTGGAAGGCAGTGCTGTGGTCAGATAAAAGCAAAATGCGGCTCTCTGACATCAAGTCGACCCACCATGTTTGGAGAAAGACCACCCTCACAGGCAAGCACTGAAGTCCAAACATTATGATTTTGAGTTGTGTTTCTACTAATGGTACAATACAGCTTGAGAGGCCAAAGGATGGGACCAGTACACCATCTAATATTTAACGTGAACCTTCTCACTTAAGCCAAAATACTCAAGATAGGTTGTGGTCTTAGGGTTAGGACTAGTAACACCATGAAGTCGCCAATCCAGTGTCGAGACCTCAGTCCCACAGAAAATCTCTGGAAGTAGCTGAAGCTTTGAGTTGCTTAGTAGGAACCAGGAGACCTGAAGGTTTGGTTTGGCTTTCGGAAAAGATTGGTTGGTTCAAATCCCTCCAGAGACGTTTCCAAACGTGGAGACCAACTACAAGAAACATCTTCCTGTTAATGGTTTGTCTACATAAGTACTAAATCATGTTTTGATGGAGGAATCAAACATTAATTATACTGAATAACATTAATACATTTTTTACCTTAGTGTAATGCATTTTACTGGATTGTATTTGATATTCTGTTTTGTTCACAATAAATATGACTACTACTGTTCTTTTATTTCTTTTTTGTAAATGAATGAACTTCAACAGAGACTGAAATACTTATTATTCAACCTTATCTCCTTAGGCTGATTCTCATTCAGTAAATGACAAATAATTATCTTTCTATATTTTACCAACACAAGCGAGACCAAGCGGGCAACATTTTGTAATAAAAGTGCACAACTCCGAGGTAGTGGACAGAAGCAAAGTGGCAAAGTTAACGTTTCTGGTGAAGAGACTGGGAGGATTAAAGGTATATAGCCACATTATATGCCTATAAAAAACACCAAAAACCATTTGATCATGATAAAATAAAGTTATATACACCAAGCCCTCATCTTGATAGTGTATATAGGTTAAATTATCTGGTAAGGCCTATGGCTTGTTCACAGTCACTGTGCAAACTAAAAAAATCAATTAAGGAGACCCGTACTTCAAGTAGATGGCAGTTTTTGATATAGGTCATGTAGGCAGTTGACCAGGGTGGCATTAGAAAGGGGGCACACTGACACCAGAAAATAAAGTATAACTTATCTGTCATTTCGGCCCTGAACTAGAAGGAGTGCCCTTTGTGTAAGAATTACAACTGTTTCTGCTCTTCTTTCATCATCTGACGCATCTAACAACCTGCACCAAAATCTACAAGGATGATTTGCTCAAATCAGCATCCCGACACTGTAAAAAAATAAATAAGCAATGACCACAGAGTACAGGAAATTAACAGGAACGGTGCACACGGCTGCTCGCTGGATCATTTCACAGCCAAATCAGAACATCAGCCTGAAAGAAGGCCTGGGGATGTTTTTGCCTAATAAAATGCTAATAAAATACGTTTTAAGCTGATGTTACGAAGGTCGCAAAGTGATGTATTTCGTGTACATCAAACACTGAAGCAGTTTTTCTGCACAAGAGTACATCCATCTGTTGAGCAATAAAGTGAAAAAGACCTTCAGGGAGCTGAATGAAAACAAAATACTCTGTGGCAGCAACACCTTCACAAATGTGTCCTTCATTAGAAGTAATCCCAAGCAAAGGAAAAGAAGAGAAACCCTCACTTCAAAATGTAACACCAGTAGCAAACAAACCAAGCTTTAAACGAGCAAAGGCAGAAAAGGGTGGATTGCAGCAATCAGTTTTTAGCTTTATTTAAAAAACTTAATTGAATGCTTTTACCCTATCAGTTCCCTAATCATTAAACAAACACCTTCAAACAACCATGATTTATTTCAGCACCTAAGGGCTGAAGTTAGAATAAAACTGTTTTAGTACTATTAGTAAGACTTAGGCCTAGTCCACACATAGCCCGACATCTTACATTTTATGTGGTTAAGCCTTTCTTCCACACTTAAACAGCGTTTTACATCCCTAAAAACGAATGATTCTGAAAACCAAAAGTGGCATTTTCTAAAAACTCAGTTTTTGAGCCTTCGTGTGTAAGTGAGTTTTAGGGTCCGGCGCGTCACGGCGCAGACTTCACATACGTGCAGCCATTGTTACAGACTTGGCCATACAGTGTAGTAAAAAACAGGAGTGTTTTAAAGTATATTCTCTGAGATACAGGGAGCCAGTGGAAGGACTTTAGAACTGGGGTGATGTGCTCTACTTTCTTAGTCTTAGTGAGGACGCGGGCAGCAGCGTTCTGGATCAGCTGCAGCTGTCTGATCCACTTTTTAGGCAGACCTGTGAAAACACCGTTGCAGTAATCAGTTCGACTAAAGATAAACGCATAGATTAGCTGTGTTAGTTGTCTCAGATTGTGCTGAGACATTACTCCTTTAATCCTGGAAGGTCGACTTTGTAATTGTCTTTAGATGCTCTTGGAGGTGCAGGTCTGAGTTCATCACTACACCCAGATTTCAGGCCTGATTGGTGGTTTCCAGCTGAAGCAGCTGAAGCTGTGTGCTAACATAGGTTTTAGCTTAGCGGTACACTGTCCATGTGTCTGCCATGTTTAAAGGCCATATACTGTGTTTGTTGTGTACAATCTTCAAGCCTTACATTTTCATTTAAAGAAACTTTAAAATCCACAAAAACTGTTTTTTAATTTGTTTCTTTTTATTTGGAAGGAAATAAGTCAGCGATTTTAGCTGTGATTGTTTAGCTTTCTGTAGATAACTCATTGATGTGTCCTTTTGTTTTAGCCAACCTCGAAACTGATCTGATTCTATTTTTTTTTAACGAACACTGAAAATAATAGGGCCTGCTACTCATTCATTATAAGAGATTTTCAAAGCTTTATTCAAATGAAAACAGTTTAAACTCTGTTGAAGACTTCGTCCAGCACCAAGTAACACATAATTGTGAAAATGGAAGGAAACGGACATTTAATATATAAAATATTTTAAAAACAATGTGGGGGAGATATTCGTTTTCAAAAATACCTGGCTGTGTGTGTCCAAGGCCCTATACTGTGTTTGTTATTATTATTATTAATATTATTTTTTTTTTCATTTAAAGAAACTTTCAAATCTACAAAAACTGTTTTTTTAATTTGTTTCTTTTTATTTGGAAGGAAGCAAGTCAGCGATCTTACTAAATATCTCTGTAGGCCAAGGAAAACTCTCCTTTAACAAGACGAAACCTCCAGCAGAACCAGGACCAGGCTCTGTGTGAACCACTATCTGTCACGACCGACTGGGAAGGTGGTCAGAGTTGATCAGAAGTTTAATGGAGCTAAATACAGGACAATACAAGAGGGGGGAAGCTGCAGTCGGAAGCTGCAAAGGACTTGAAACTGAGGTCGAGATGAACCTTTCAGCTGGATAATGACCCTAAACAGACAGCAACGAGGGAAGGGTTTAAATCAAAGCAGATTAAAGTGCTGGAATGGCCCAGTCCAGACCTAAATCTAACGGAGAACATGTAACAAGACTTAAAAATAGATGTTAAAGAAATACTCTTGATCCAATTAGCCTGCAAAGCTGGAAGACATACACTAAAACCTTATAAATCATTGACTCAGGGGAGCTGAATATGAAATGCACATTCAACAATCTCTCAAATCTTCAAATAACCGTTTTCTTTATACTGAGATTAAATTACTCAGTTTAATAATTAGGTGACTTATGAAGGCAGTTGTTTGCGCTGGGTTTTATTTTGGGGTATAAGAGTAAAAGGGGCATGAATAGAAAAAAACTTGTCTGATTTTTATATGTAGAAATAATACATAGTCCTGAATCGACTTCCTTCCATTTCATAATTATTCATCACTTTGACTTGGCCATTTGTGTGGGGGGTAAAATCTGAAAAAGGTCAAAGGGGGATGAATACTTTTCTATTTTGGATGAATGCAAATAACCTGTGATTTATATTCTTTATATGGCGAACATTGGAAGCAGAGCATGACAAACAGTTTGAACCGCATCGTGAGACGTCGCCACTCACCACTGCAGCAGACGGTTGTATATTCTCCACTGTATGCGCTCCCAGCGGACCCAGAGCCTTATTCTGGAGCATCAGCATGTCATCATCCTCCGGAGGCTTCCAGATGTACTGCTCTCCATTGCCCATAAACATCACTTCCTGTCAACACAACGACAAACCATACTTTAGGACGGAGTTGGTCACATGTTCAGGCGTGCTGCTGCAGAGATAGGAAGACCTCTATGACTGTGAAAACTGCATTTTGAAACGGGCCCATGGATGACAAATTAACTGGCCTCTTAAGAATAGGCAAAGTGTTGGCGTCGTGCTGAATGGATTTCATACAGCTTTGAAGAGATTTTCCCTGAAAGGTGGAGCCTGTGAGGAAGTAGGTGCTTTTATTGTAGATGACTCAGTTTCAGCGAGTTGCATCATCCACAAGAAAATCCGTGGCGAACAGACCTGGGAGCAAACTGCGTACACTTGTAAGCCTGTGAACTGTGCGTGTAAATGAACTCGGGTCACAGCAGATAGCACAACCTGTCTGACCTCAAACGGGGCAGCAAACGGTGTCCCACTGTCACCTGGAGGGGAGCAAAGATCCCTGCATGTACAGTAAAAACCAGCCTGCCGACCTGCAGCTCTGCTGCGGCGAACATATGGAGGAGGTGACACTGCTGAGCCCAGAAACACCCCCCGCCATCATCAGGAACCCTAGGACAAACAAACGGGTTTGCTGCCTGGACTTCAAAGAGATTTTAGAGAAGTGCAAGCGTATCAGAACAGCTGAGGGCAGGGGGAAACTGCATCACTGGCACAATTACAGCCGTGCAGATCCTCCGCAGCATCAAGAGGAAACCTCACAGTAACTCCAGAACCTGTTCGATGCACCTCAAACGACAAGAACTGCAGCGGACAAAGAAAAAGAAAAATATGCCACAAGGACGTTTCTCAGACGTACCACAGCAGAAGCAGGTAACTGCTCATACCTGCCAGTCTCAGACAAAGAATCATCCCAGTCTTACTTTACTTTGTGCATTCCAGTTAAAATGATTTTAACCATAAAAAATTATAAATGATTTTAGTCAAACATATACTGTGCAGTTCAACCCCTCCAAAACACCTAACAAATCTGTTAGGGGGGAAAATGCGGCAGATTAAACAAAGCAGCGCTATCACCTGGTTGCATAAACGTGCGCATCCTTAATTGATTACTGTGAAGTACCTTTTGATTCAGTTTTGGTATCCAGTCTTTTTCAATTCACACCTGCGAACAATTAAAGTGAATTAACCTGAATTAATGTTGAAACTATCGCGGTAGATAGGATATTCATGAGTTTCGCTCATCCGCATCATTCAGCTATAGCCATGGATAGAAAGAAACTGATCTTCTCATCAAGTATTGTCTGTGTCTTACACATAACAACAAGCTTCCATATTCTCCACGTTTCTTGACTAAAAATCAGGGTTTCAAGAAGACATCCTTCTCTTTCAAACAAAACTTCCACGGCTGACTAAAACCTCTCTTAATCTATGTGGTAGAACGTGTAATGGTCCAATGAAACCAATCTCAAAGCACATTTTCAACACCATGCCCAGAGTGAAATATGGTGGGGGCAGCATCATGCTTCTGGGTTACTTTTATTCACCTACAACTGGGATGTTTTTGAAGGTGGCTGAAATTATGAACAGTTCCAAATTATATTGAAGTTTTACCCAAAAACTTTAGGTGTTTGCAGGAAAACCGAAGACGCTAAAACCTTAACCACACGTTTGAACTAATTTCCTTACGTGAATGCATTCTTTTTGTTTGCTGTACACATTAAGGAAGATGAGAGCCTCAAAACTAGCGTGGAAGCTCAAAGATATCTGCAATATCTGCATTCTGATTCCCATCATCCACTGGAACACAAACTCTCTGTTATCAGAACTCTGAGTTATCAGACGGACAACATTCCCTCGGCCACAGAGGAGAAACAACAAGAACACAAGCATGTCAGGAAATCACTGCAAGCTTGTGGTTACCCGAAATGGGCCACATGGGTCAAATCAGCCAACAAAGCTGGCGGAAGAAACAACACAGCGTCAAACACAGAGGAGAAAACAGAGAGACGCAAAAACATTGTCATTCTTCTTCTGAGAAACTCAGGAGAATTTTCTACAACACTCTCAGACAAAAACTGGTTCATCCCAAAGACAGAACACCCAAACCACGGCTGAGCGGCGTTGTGTCCGCGGTCCAATGCAGCGAGGACTGCTCAGACTCCTACATTGGAGAAACTAAACAACAGCTACATAAACGCATGGAGCAGCACAGGAGGTACAGCAGCTCAGGGCAAGACTCAGCAGTCCACCTGCACCTCAAGAACAAAGGACACTCTTTTGATGACAATGATGTCCAGATTATGGACAGTGAGAACAGATGGTTTGAAAGAGAGGTGAAAGAAGCCATCTTGGTTAAAAGAGAAAAGCCATAACTCAACAGAGGGGGGGAGGTTGAGCTTCCAGCTCCGCAATGTTTACAGCTCAGTCCTCCAACCCATTTCAGAGAGATTACATCAGCATCTCATCATGATTCAGGTGACCAAGTACTCCACTCATACCATGCAATAGCTTCTAACAACCCACGACAGTGACGGGTGGGTCACTGATTTACATCTGACTGAGAATGTGCCCAGGAGGATTGGCCTCCATGTCCTTAAAAACAGCAGCGCTCCAACTGCAGGTTGCTCAGTGCGAGCTGCCAGAATTAACAGAGACTCCTGGATAGGTGTTGAAACCTTTTCATAAAAACTGAGCAGTCCAGTTACCTCTGTTTGGAGAGCCCTGCTCTAGGGAATACCTTAGTCCTTGCTCTAGTCAGATCTCATATTACTGTTTTTATTTTACTGTGCTGATCTGACCAACTCATCTGCAGAACAAAAATCCCTAGAAATGCAGAGAGATGCCCATTAACATAGGTAGCCTTTGCAAAGAAATGTAGCAAAAGATTTCAGCTGTTTTTTACTTTATAAATGTCACTTATCCTAACATCCAAGTAAGGACCAAAAGGATTAAAAGACATTCAAGTGTACCAACCTTTGGGAATGATGGGACGTTGAAGGCCTCAATGTTTCTACGAGGCAACTTTGTGCTGTGGGGGTGTGGCGGTGGAGGGGCGGGATGCGACGGCGGGCCGTGGCGTAAAGGCGGGGCTGGCGGCTCTGCCATATCCGTCCCACTGTCCCTCTTCTGAGGCGCCTTTTCAGCCTTCCGCAGTTTCCTGACGCAGGCGTACTCCGCCGTCTCTGGAGGGTGCGGGGGAGACATGACCGCGGCCTCGGGTTCGGGTAGCGCTCCATCCACCTCGCCGTCCGGATCCGGGGGTGCCGGGGTGTTGGCGGGAACGGCCGGAGGGGCCGGAGTGTCCGTCTGCCCGGCCCTGCCTACCATGGCGTAGAGGGCATCGTCAGTACGTGTAGTGGAGGAACGCTGGCCCACTTCTGAATAAGTGTGCTCGCTGTCCTCTCCAGTCCCAGAGGGGATCTGGGGAAGCTGCCTGCCTTGAGAACGAAGGTCAGAGTTAGACCAGCGGCTGGGCAGCAGCAGAAGGTCCATGCTGGCTGGACGTTTCTTATTAGATGCCTCTGCAAGGCACATACAGCCTGCTGTTATGCCCTACAGCTGATACTCTCCAGAAAACAGAATTCACATCCCTCACACGACTATGCAACGAAGGGTTAAAGGAACGTGGGAGAAAGGAAAATCTGAACGTGACGGTAATCTGGGAACTGACATAGATATTTGAATATGTGGATCCAAACTGGCTTCATCACTCTGCAGTGGAAGCGGGACAAGTCTGAGGCAGGACATATGTTTCTATCTCTTGAAAACCTCCTGGGCGACTGTCACAGTGCCCACGACCGCAGCTCCCTGTGGAGTGATGGAGCTCCAGGAGTCGTCTTGGCGCTCTGATTTGTGTCTTTCAGACAGCGACGCTTGCTGATAAATTAGGTCTGAACAGTCTAATTAAATAAAGCTGAATGTTAAAAATGATGTGAATTCTGTTTGCGGGTAGATTTCTCGTCTTATGTCCTCAGATTTCAGCATATTTTGAGGGAATTTGGTCCTTAACATATATTAAAGAGTCCAGTAAACACTGCAATGACCTTCAAACTCAAGCTTTGGTGTCTTTAATGGTTACAAATAAGTGATACTTACAGTGCATACCCCGATGCTTTGTGTTCATGTTCCAAAAATCAACTTGAATGACACAAAAATTATTCTTTCATGCAGTTGAAACAGGAACAACAGTTTCTCCATGACAACAATGAGGTACACTTTACAGAAGCACACAGTGAGATTTAAACACGAAGGATGCACTCACTTTTGCCATTGCAGTTCATCTTGTTCATCTCGGTGTCAGATTTACTGATGGAGCGCAGCTTTGACTGCTTGAGTATTCCCTGAAAACACACACGCACTAATAAGGCAAAATACGTCACCTCCACATGAGTTCCTCTTGGTGAATGAAGTTCAATTAAACTGAGCACAAAACTTATGGAAATTTGTGTTTGGTCGATTATTTCTTCTTTTTTTTGTAACAATGTATTCTGGCAGTAAATCTTGGAAAACCTTTTCATTTCACCTTAAACGAATCCACACTTGTAAGAAAAATTGATTTGCTGGTTGAGCATTGGAGCTCAGTTTGTGGATTACAACCATGAAAATTGTGTGAAATCTTCTCTGCCAATACCAAGCAGCTTATTCTGCTATTGTCTCTTGTTTTGGGCTTCTGGTACCCCAGGTGCTGACAATCAGGTGTCCAAATGGTGACCAAGTAGCACCACATTTAAACTTGGACGCTGCTACAGCTGTACGTGGCCTGGAGTTCAGACCGGGCGTCCCAGTCAAGGTTTGAAGGACGATTCTGCTTAAAAGCTGTCAGATCATAGGGTCAATATGTGGAGAAGTACACAGTGCTGATTGCTGCATCAATATCTAGCTTGAGATAATTTAATGGTGTGGAATCTTCCTCACTTTAGTAGTATGGCAATCTTATATCTCCAAACTCTGGCGCTCAAGTCCCACACCCCAGTGCTCACCCGAACAGAGTTCATCAGAAACTATAGTGGCCTGTTTGCAGTCCTGACTTTAGCCCCAATAAAGGCATACTGGGCGTGCTCTTCATGCCAGACTGACCAACACAACCGCAGCGGCTGACTTGTGACTAATGTCGGTGGTAGACTAAGTTGCCGTCCCACAGCAGCGTGCAACCAAGCTGGTGACCAGCATGAAGAGAAGGTGCCAGCCTGGTGTGGTTTTGAACAGTTACCCCTCTCCCCTAATGAGGCCCCTGTTTGCTAACTTCATAAATTGTTACATAGTCATTATGTCTTGTTTATCAAACTTCATCAAATCCACACACAAAAAATGCCACCAAATGCCACCAAACAAGATTTTTGCACCATTATTATTTTGCACTGCCACCACTGAACTTTTCAAATTAATGCCTTTTTTGCAGCATTATCTTTGCAACTATAAACATGGTTGAACATTCTTTTGCACACTTTTTTAAAAAACAGTTTTTCTCCTGCACTGTTACATCCTTATCACTGCTGCACTTTAAATTGTGATGTTATCTTATTTCAATTGCAATCTCATTACTTTGTCGTAAGCTGTATGCAACGAAATTTTGTTTACTATGCACTCTGTGCATACAAAATGACAATAAAGTTTGTCTAAGTCTAAGAATCAATAGCAGAATAAGCTGTTTGAAGTTGATAGAGAGGATTTAGCTCGTTTGTTTTATGGGTAACACCAACATTCTCAACGTTGATGCTCAACTTACACATGCATTTTCTTTACAAGTGTGGCACCATTTAAAGGCAAATAAACATGCTTTAAAACTATTTGATTTTATAAGCATTGCTACAGCAAAGAAATAATTGGTCGAATACAAATTATCCGTACTAAACTTTGATACATTAGCTGCAATCCAGTCGTGACATTAAGCCGTGTGGTTTCTTGATTCCTACCATGTCCATGAGGCGGTGTTTTCCACCTTCACCGGAGACATTGTGTGTCTTCCCCTTTCTATGATAAAACACACAGCACTCTGTCATACAAGATGCAAATCCGATGCACTGATTGTGTGCAGCGTTTGTGCCTGAGTCATTTTCCTTGAACAAAGCTGAGTCATTGTATGACTGCATGCAAGAGAACAACACTGAATCACGTTTGCACATATGCCTGCCAGTGGTGGGCGAAGCTAAGCACACTGAGCCGAGAACTGAATGCTTTTTCAAAGAAGAAATTATTGCTGACTTACAAAAGACTATTTCTATCTCTGAGAAATCTCACAATTCATTTCAACTCAGTCCCAGTAGGGAGATTTTTTTTTTTCTTTACCTTTAACAATAAAGTCTCTGACAGGGAGAGCTCGGAGTAGTAGGGCTGATAAATGATATAAGTAGTTTAGGACCTGTAATGATCTAAATAGCTAGCCTGGCCAGCCAGACTGAATTACACAGAGCGTAAATCACGCAGTGGATACAGCGTAAGTCAGTCTAAAGAGATTTTTAAAAACATGTTTTTGCATAAATAATACAGCTCTATTTCCTTATCAAGCTGAGCAGCAGAGCTTTGCTGTGCAGCTTTCTTGATTATTCTGTTGACCTGATCATAACCTCACAAGCTCAGCTATCCTCCACAGTATTTCTTAAACATTTACATTTTTATATCTCTGTATTCCTTAGGCATGCCAGTGCATAAACATCAAAGCACATTCTTCACACCACGGTTTTGATCTTTCAGCTGGAAGATCTTTTTCTTTCCGGATCATTTTGAATGGCTTCCCTAAACATTAGATCTAGTCAAAGCAAATGTTTTGCACAAACAGGTGCCGTCCAGAGGTTTGAAAAAACGTGAGCAGTATGTGGCCTTATCCGTTATGTACATTTAAAAAGGTCGTTGTCTGAGTCACATCCTTATGTTCTTCTTGTGTGAATTATTTTGTTAAATTTAGAAATCCAGACACTTCAAAATAATTGATAACCTTTTATATTGTTAATGTGTCAAGCTCTGACTATGAACCTGTTTGATTCAACCTGTGTTGATGTTTGAAAATGGTTGAATGTGGAAAGAAAAGCGTCAGCAATGAAATAGTTGTTGTTATTATGGGCAAAGTGAATGATCATTGATATTTTTCGACAGAGAAGAAGTTGCTCTAATGTGTAAAGGTGGTGATAAATAGAAGAATCAAAATTGGATGTCTAACGAAGCGTAGCTCCTGTGTTACCCTAAGTCCATTTTTGATTGGTTGACCACTCCCCTGTGACGTCTCCTCCCCAGGAAGAGCGTTCTTCTTTAGCCGGGCTTGGAGACTCAGACAGAACTGTAGACTCTACCAAGAACAAAACCTGACCGACAGAGTCAGACAGAGAACTGGCAAACCTTTCAATGGCTGTAAATGGTTGGATTTTTTCTGTTTTTTGTTTGTTTTTTTGTGAAAGGACATTTTCATATTTTTAGTCATTCTATGTTTGGATGGTTCTTTGCTTAGCTAGTAATAAGTAACTAGATACTGTTTGATTAATAATAAAAGCCACTCTTCAATCCACGGATTAAAACCCATTTTGGTTCTTCTTGTAATCCTAAATTGAAGTGTTGGTGTAAATGTTGATTCTAAATAAGTACCTGGGGGTTCCCCTGAACAATAAACTGGACTGGAGTCACAACACTGATGCTCTTTACAGGAAGGCTGAGAGCAGACTCTACCTGCTGGGGAGGCTGAGGTCTTTTTAAGTGCAGCAGGCGCTCCTGAAAACCTTTTTTAACTCTGTGGTGGCATCAGCCATCTTCTATGGGGTGGTTTGTTGGAGAAGCAGCTTATCTACAGCTGAGAGGTAGCAGCTGGATAAGCTCATTTTAGAGCCAGCTCTGTCCTGGGATGCCCTTTGGACCCAGCACAGATGGTAGGAGGACTGTAAGGAAAATCACATCATTGCTGGAAAATGTCTCCCACCCCATGCATGGAGCAGTCGCAGAGCTGGAGAGCTCTTTTAGTGACAGACAGCTGCATCCCAGATGCTCTAAGGAGCGTTTCCACAGGTCGTTCCTCCGGGCTGCAGTCAGACTTTATAATCTCTGCTGCTCACAACAGACATAATAACTGTTTACATCATGCTAATTGTTGCACAGGTTCAGATCCAACCAATAATAGTTTACACTGTTCCAAGATGCTAAGGTAACTTGGACACACTATAGCTAGGGATGCTGCTGCACTATTATGCATATTCTATTATTGTGTGTTAAGTAAATAGGCTGGAGTTTGTTTCTTTATTTATTTATTTTTTTTCGGGGGGGGGGGGGGGGGTTACTGTCAAATATTTTTTCATTGTTCAATATTTACTGTGGTATTTACTCTTATCTTCTACTCTTGGTGTTTCTTTAGAGCTAACTTTAGATTAGACTGGTTTGTTCTTTTTTTCTCCTATAATAATTGTGTGTACCTGTCCATATTTTTGCCACTGTCACACCCAAATTCCTCCATTGCGAGACAATAAAGGTGTCCTTAACTCGTCTTATCTTATCTTTTTTGGTCTTCTTTCCCCCAGTGTGTCCTCTACTATCAAAAAACCTACAGTTTTCAGTCACATCCTCCCAGAATGCAGGGAATAAACACCCAAACCTCAAATTATTAATTTTAAAGTTAAGCCCAAATTTTTCAAACTTTTGCCAGATTTAGGTGTAAAGTCATCTTTTAATGTTACCGACATGTTTCTTGTGACTGTTGGTAATAAAAAGATTTTGGAGGGGCCCAAACAAAGGTCTGAGTTCAATCTGAAACTGAGGATCAGGGTGATGGCAAAGGAGGCCTCCTACATCAAAGACATGGAGCTTATCATCAAAGATAACTCATGAAAATGAAAGTAGAAACGTGCAAAAGCCTCGTCTGCTATTAGAAAAAAGGGTTTGATGGCTGTAATGCCAATAAAGTTTTTACTTTAATTATTGAGGAGGGTATGAATTACGTTTGACACAGCATTTTTGAAAAATAATGTAAATATAGAAAGGTAAATTGTTTTACTGATGCTCCATTGACACTGTTTTATGTTGCTTTGAGAGTTGATTGAATGAAAATAATTTAAAATCTAAATCTACCAGGGTTGTGGATGGTTTTGGGCTTAACTCTCTATTTCAGCTCTTTTTTGATTTAAAAAAAAATATTTCTATTACAGAAGACATAAATACTTATACATATCTGACCATCAGAGTTGTGAGCCCATCAAAGGTTAAGAATTATTTAAATTTGAATCAAAGTTTTTTTGTACTTTGACTGTTTTGTTTGAGGTTTAACTGAAGGGTGTTTTTAGCACTGTTGCATTGCAGCTCAAAAAGGTCCCAGGTTCAAATCCCAGCCTTTCTTCATGGACTTTACGTGTTCTATCCATGCATGTGTGGGTTCTCTCTGGCTTGCTCCCGGCCCAAAATTGTAACTTCTAGGTCAATCGGTTCCTCTAAATTGCCCCTAGATCTGAGTGTGTGCGTTCATTTTGGTAGGTTGGTCACTCCCGGAAGCCTTAGAGGTGACTTTAAACAACTTTTTTTAAGACCGATAGAAGTAATTTGGCCCTTTTCCAATAGTACAATTTCAACGTGGCACGGCTCTTAGTGTTTTCCATTAGTAATGGTTTCATGTTACCAGCCAACTTTTTAGTACCTTCTTGGCTGAGGTTCCAAGTGAGCCGACTTGGGCTAAAAACGCAACGTCAGAAGACATTCAATCAATGACTGGACAGGAGGAGGCGGCACTGGTTACGTCACTGGTGCCACTCCCGAACAAGAATCAGACCTGGCATTTGTAAAGGCTCATAACGGCAACCGAGTATGTTCTATTGAAAGAAATCGGTACCTCAATACCCATTTGTCCATTAGATACCGCCTTAAGGGTTCTCATATTCGCCCGTACTCCTCCAAAGTGCTTCGTTTTGCTGCCCGCAGCCTCTTCTGGCTCTCTTTTCTTACTTTGAGTACGTTATACATTGCTGCCATGTCCTCCATGGTTGGATTGTGGTTTTGTCCCATACAAACCCGTCACTCTACCTCGCAACGACAACCCCACCACATTAATTTAGTACCTAGCTATAATGGAAAATGACCGTGTAGAACGAGTGGAGCTGAGTAAACGCCGATGGAAAAGGGCCACATTACTTTGTTTCTCACAAATTCTTCTATTTATTTATGATGTATAGATTTTTTTTAGATCTTTTAGCCTACTTTATGCTGTCAGACAGGTTGTATTTATGTGATTTTTATTATTATTATTACTCTGGAGGTCTAGGAGTAATCTGGTCTAGGTGTGCCAAAATAATGTAGCAAATCACAATTAAGTCATGACTTGACAAGCAGTGTTAAGGCAGTGGGACTTTTTGTCAGAACGAGGTTAGATTGATTAACTTATTTGTCTTAATAAATTAAATCAATATTTAAAGACTAATTTTTGTGTTCTCCCAGGTCTTTGTTTGATATAGCAATTGGTTTGATGATCTGAACAAAAAAAAGATGAAATATTGAAGGGAAAATCATTTTGATAGCACCATACATTTCATCAAGTATTTTAAATTAATCAGTTAGTAAGACTACTTCTCTTCAGGATATATTCTTCCCACCACTGGTGCACTTTTGACTAAAAGAGGATTTACATGCAAAGGTTCAAATGCAGAAGTGTGTGCATGGATCACGCAGTGTTGCTCTCACCTCTGGCAGCCCACACAGAGCACCACAATAAGGATGGTAACAACAAAGGCTGAGGCAGCAGCGATAGCACCCAGCAGCAGGACCTTGCCGTAGGGAGGAGCCGTGAAGTTCAGCCCGTCCTGCATGGAGGCCATGTGGGAGCGCTGGCGCTCACTTGCTCTCACACACACACACACTCACACCCTTACGCTCATCCACGCAGCAAAGGGCCACGGTCTCACTGGGATCTGCAGACACAAAGAAGTGCTTAATTACAACATTATCTAACCTTTCTGAAACATTAAGAGGGTTAACAAAGCAGCGCAACCGGAAGAAAAATTTCCTCCCAGCTCTGAAAGCATAAGGAGAGCAATGGTTTGAAAAGAAGGACAGCCTGAATTCCCATCCAGCACAGGAGCAGTGAAGTGAACAGACATCCTGCCTGAGGCCCCTGCTTCTGCCTTAGCGTGTTTAAGGATTAATGTGTGTCAAAGTTACCCAGACATCAACAACACGACTGCGCACAAACACTCATTTTCAGCTCTTCAAGTGTTTATTGACAGCAAAGCAACAACACGAGCAACGACTCCTTTTTGTTGCCGAGTCGGGCCAGGGAAAAGATCGCAGAGCCGATCTGGTTGTCACACAACTGTTGATCCATGTGGGTAAATACATCTCTTTCCCACATTTGAGCCACTGCAAAACCAACAAACATGCTTCGGAGCCGCAGTGAGTCAGAGCCGAGCTGAACACGCCAGCAGGCAGAGGAACCTGAAACACTGACGAGTGTGAAAGCAGAATGAGCAAACAGAAACATTTCGCCCTTCTCTCCCCCTCCTCCCTCTCTGCTCATCGGTGCCTGCCACATAATTTCTTCTGGCAGCGTAATATGTTATAAATAAACAACAAAAAACACAGAATTGCGCCAAAATACCAAGCTAACAAGTCCGATCCCTGTCAAATCACGCCATCTGTCTACCATGACACTGTGTTTTCGTGTGTTTCTCACTTGTCCGTCAGAGCCAAGACGGCTGCGTTCTGCATAAGGACTCGTTTGTCCAGATTCGTTTGCAGATCAACCACCTGATCTTCTCCTTCTCTTGAATATTTATTCTGTTCTTAATTCAATTTAGTCTGCATCTTGTCCTTTAGCAACTCACCTTTATCAAAGTAACAAGTTATAGCGCCCCTCATTTTTATTCCCACCTCTTGTATGCCTTTCTGTTTTCCCAGGGCATGAATATGAAGTGTTACAGAGGCCAATCTCTCTCTTAACTACTCTTCAAAATGAAGCAAATAAACTAAAGTAGTCAGAGTTGATCTTCACAGGTCAGGTAAATGCTCTCAGAAAAAAAGCTACCACACATATCTGTAGTCAGAGCAACATGTGAAATGTGTTGTTTCAGACGGACGCCGGCAAAAAACCTTTTCGGTTCTACCATCGCAAACTAAAACGTGAAGTTTGTTAAACTCTACTGGGACTTTAACTGGAACTGTGCGCTTTGGTCAGATGAGCCTAAGATGAGGACAAATACTCCCTGTTCGTGTTAAGTAAATACAAAAATGCATATGGGGAAAAGCTCTCCAGGACATTTTAACAAAATACTGGGTGGCCTCTGCCAGAAACAATCGGTCACCATTTGCTTATTAAATGGGGGCGATGATCCAATTGCAACTACAACCTTAGTTGCAATATGTGCCTTCCTCTTTCTCATCTGTGCATCACTGTGAAACCTTTAGCATTCTGGGTAATGTCATATGTATCAAGTGTTAGCATATGCTGTCGTGAAACTCTGTCCAGCTGGATAGATGTTACATTAACATGTAAAATGCAAGTTTATAACACTTGGTATATATCATCCAATGATTACTGCACTCCAAACAGTGCATTGCAATATTAATATTGCACACAAAGTCATTGCGATGGTAATATGTTCGCAATATATTGTTCAGCCATAATACAAAGTAAAATATAAAGACGACGGATGGATGGATGTGACTTTTAAACAGAGGGCATTGGGTATAAATTCTGTAAATTTGAATATTTTTCCACAATGTATCCAGAGCAGAAAAATATTTTAATCTAAATGACAGACTTTTCCAGACGAAACAGGACCCTCACCAATTTAAAAAAAGCGCTCTGCTGGTGTGTTTGATGTTGTCTGACAACCAGCAACACCTCTTCATCTCCTCCCACGCCTGCTACAGTTACAAATAACCATGTAATCACAATTATTTGAGGTAATTTGGATCATGTCTGTATAATTATCAAGGCTGGCCTCATTCACATGCATTAGGCAGCATCTAATGTTAACAATAACGGCACAATACAGATAGGATATATAGCACAAATGTCATATACAAATGGCAAATAAAACGATCATGATGCAGTTAACTGCAAATGTTTTTATTAACAAAACAACTTACTGAAAACTTTAAATTGTGGCATTGTAGGGTCTATGGTGGCACCGTTGTGATCGTGTGATTCCCTTAGCTCCCAGACTGAAATGATAGTCTCCTGTTTTTCCTTTGACTGCTAGAAATTCATGTGCGTATGATTTCCACCAATCAAACTAAACATGCTTTTTCAGCCTAACTGGACTCCACCTGCACTGTTTGTCTGACTGACCATGATTTGAAAGGAAATACATTTTTCTATATAAAGTCTCAGAGTTGATGGTAGATATCATAGCAGGAATCAATGAACTTAAAGCAAATATCTGTACACCTCCTAGACCGGCTTGTGTCAAAGCACAAATCTGCAGCAGGATAAAGAACAGACTTGACAGCAATGATCATCCCAACAGCACAATGGCCTCCAATATTAGGAAATAGAAAACGTTTTAAATCTCTAACACCCCTCCAGGATCTGCCTACTTTGCTAAAACTGAGCAACTGAAAGAAAAAGAGACTTAGTCAGAAAAGTGAACAAGAACCCAACAGTCACTAAAGTGGAGCTGTACCATTCCCTTGCAGAAATAAGACTATAGGACCATCTTCTAGGTAAACTATTGGTGATGCATAAAGCCCCTTAGAGGTGGAGCTTTCTGTGAAGTCATCTGCCATCTGGATATAAATCCAATCAAACATCTCTAGAAAGACCTAAAAGTGGCTGCGCTCTGACAATGTCCATCTATCCTGACCGAGCTTGAGAAAATCTACTGAGAAGAGCAGGTGTAAATAACCAAAAACAGGAGCGTCAAGCTTGCAGAGGTACACCCAAGAGCTATTGAAGGTACCCTGACAAAATATTTACCAATAAGAGCAAATACTTGTGAAATACACCCAGGTATTAATTGTAGGACTATTTCAAGAACATCCTTCCATAGCCTACATCATAGGTCTCTACAAGTATGTATGTATGTATTTGACACTAATGGGTTTTATCGAACAGTCATTTGACAATAAAGAAGTGAAGACATTCAGCAAATGGCTCGAGATCAGGAGTCAAACCCAGAACAACCGCGTAGAGGACCATAGCCTCTGCACGTGGAGTGCCTGCTCTACAAACTGAGCCCCTACTGTTTGAATTCTTTGAGAAAAATAAACAAATCTTGTGAGAAACATGATGAAGGAATACTTTCTGATGCCCCGGTAGTAACTTACTACATACTCTATCCATTGATCCCACCCACTGTCTATGTCAGCCTTTCTATAGCTCCTATCTACAGCAGTCATTGGGCAAGAGGCGAGGCACACCCTGGACAGGTCACCTTGTAATCACAGCAAAGCACAGGACAAACAACTGTGCACGCACGCAAACACTCACTTAATTAATACAATTCAATACAATCAAAAGAGACCAATTTGCCAGGATTCGTACCCAGTGGCTACTTGCTGCAAAACAATAGTGCCAACAACGGAGCCACCATGCACATGCTCTGCCAACACCTAAATAAAATGAACAAAAACTGGTTTAAAATAATGACAGTATTCTGCTGAAAATGTAATTTTGGCGCCGAATGGACTTAACTTGCAGCCCTATTTTACTAGTGCAAAACTATTTGTAGCTTGTAAAGTTAAAGTGCAGGAATCAAGATGTGATGTTTACCTTGTTTCTTGTTTAATGGCTGAGTTTCCTCTTGCTAGTGACAAGTTTCTCTTTGTTTGCTCCATGAGAGTGGCCTCTATGAGCAATGGGTTCAAAATAAACTTAACCGTCATTTTCTGATAGGCTAAATAAATGTATCCTGGATAAAACCACACTTGTCATTACCATTGTTTGCTATATTGCACTTACAAAACTCGGTTAGATATCATATTTCAAGTACCAAGTGCATTTACACTCTTCAGGCTAATAGTATATTTGGCCAGCTGGATGATACCTAACTGCCCTAGAGGCACATCGTATGTATACTATTAGAGGCTAAAATAGTTGTGCTCACAGAAAATGGTGGGTAAGAAAAAGGAAAAGGGTCTGGACAATGTGGGTTAACACTAACTGATATTGCCATTGCAATATTCATTATTTGTAATGCAATTAAATTTTTTTTTGATACGATGTGGCCTCAGTGGAAAGTAAGGCATCTGGAGACAAATTACTGATCCGAGGTTTCTCTCCATCCCTGACATCAAAACCCAATATGGCCGGCACAGGTGTAAAAAGTGATAGCTGCTGTAATACGCTATATTTGAACCAGAGGCATGCATAGCACTGTCCAACCCCAATATGTTGCTGTTGTGTAGGAAAAACAATGTTATCAGCTTACGAACCAAACAAGAACCAAATTCCGCTGGTTTTCCAGGTTACAGCTGCAACACATTTCAGGTGAAGTTGAAAACATTCCCAGAGCTAAGCTCCAACCTCTGATGCATAGGAAATGCTTCTCTTGGCCCCACGAAAGGCACATTTTCATCTAATGGAGTCTGAAATGTTACCATCCAACTGCACTTTCCTGACGAAAATGTTATAATTTGAAGTTGCAAAAATCTAAATTTGCCTAAAAACCTGATTCAAATACTCACCAAAAAAAACAGGTAGAGGATTTAAATCATGGAATGTGAGTTTATTTCAGCCTGGACTGAAGGAGCAGGCTGACATCTCACATAACACACATCTCTAGTAAAAAGCTGCAGCTTGCTTTTTGAAATTAATGTCTCGGTTATTGACAAGGGGAGCCTTTAACTCTGAAGTGTTCGCGGGAAGCGATGTTGTGGTTATCAACACGAAGACGTGATTTATTACTGGAGCAGCTAATAAAATATGCAGCGTTCAAACAGTTTACTCGTCCTTACCTGCCTTTTTATTAGCGGCAGAGTTCAGAAGAAACACCTTGTCGGGTTTTTTTAAAATTATGTTTCTTCTTTAAAATGATTACATCAGAACACGTGGCTTTTATAATACAACTCATTTTCTGTTAACATATTAAACCCATTGAAGACGTGCGCTGTGCTTCCCATTATTGAAGTTTTGCAGACTTTGTGGTAATTTGCATTTCCCTCAGTAGACATCCAGACATGAATCCAACTGCTCCCAGCATGAAATCTAATTTGCACCAAATTTCATGCTCAGGCCTGTATAGTTATTCTCTGCACACTGATTTGAGGTTCCTCACTTTGTTTAGGGAGTCCTAACAAGCAGGAACACAACAGCTTTGCTTTCTGCGTCAAATCACTTCTATTATTAATATTATTAAAATTCGTGAATAAGGGACATTTCTGCAGCAGAAGCCCAAGTACTATAATTACTTCTATGAGTATATCTAGCAAAAGTGATTGCAGTAGTCAATATGTTTCCCCAGCATGTCTATCAAACTTGTCTTATTAGCTGTAGGTTTCTGTGGACTGCCTTAAATGTCACAGGAAAGAATCCATCATCCGCGGATCATGAAAAGTCTGAAACATCAGGGTGGATTTGGAACGATATGCATCTTTTCTCGACTGCCACTGTGTCAGGATAATTGTATCTTTGCTCATTCGACAACGGCGCTGAGCGGTGGAGACAGAGAGCGTAATGAGAGAGATAAAAAAGGGGAAAGGTGTAGGTGTGGAGGAAGAGAAAGACGAGAGGAGGAAGGAAGACACGCGTGGGAGTCGTGCGGCAGGTGTTTGAAGATGCCGAAAGAAGATGATGATGAGAACAACATGTCACATTTCCCTAAGAGGTTGCCTTCCCTTTCATTTAATTTCCTTCATTTTCTGTTTTTTTCCTTTTCTTTATTTTACTTTCCTGATTATTTTTCTTCGCTTTTGATCCACTTCTTTCCTTACACCCCTTTCCCCACTTTCCCCACTCTTAGTTTACATCATTTTGCTTTAATTAACCATCCTTTTCTTTCCAGTTCTTCACGTTCCTTATTATTTTCCGTCCTTGACCTTCCATTAACTTTCCGATTTTTTCCTCTGCTTTTCTTTTTAAATTTGATCCTTTGTCCTTTCCTTTCCTACCACATTTCCTTTTCCCTGTCCATCTTTTCCTGTCCTTGCCTTGCTTTAACTACCCCGTGTCTATGACTTACACTCCTCCTCGGCCATTATTCTCTCCCTCTACCCCCCTGCCTCAGCCTGCGGTGTTTAGTCAGAGTGTCGCCTCAGCACTGCGGTCTAATCTCTGGCCGTAGAGCTTCTTCGTCTGTCTGAGCCAACCAATTGGACAGAGTGCTAACAACAGGAGGAGGAAATAGCTCTCCACTGTCTTGCCTTCCTGCTAAACACAGGGAGCTCCCATTTCTGCGTGGAGAGCTCTGTGTGCTCGGCACGAACCGTCGGTGCTCCCCCTGAGGTTCAGATTTACAAGGTGCTTCTTACTGAGGACAAACCTGCATGCGGTGAAGAAAGTGGAGCATCGCCGATCAGTGCCATCAGCCTAAAAGTTTGTTGAGAATTTTTTTTCAGGATGTATTTTAGGCCACCAGAAGCAACAGAAAAAAAAAAAAAACCTTTGAGAGTTTTTCATTTGTTATATAAATAGGACTCAGGTCCAGATTTCTTTACCTATTCAGGCATTAGAGCACAAAAAGGGAAATTTGTCCAATTAGGATTCAATGTTTTGCCTTTAAGTCGTAAAAAAGAAACATCTCCTGTTGCTCAAGTCTATCACCTGACACAGCCCCTTGTGTAGTTTGGTTTGATAAAACCACAAACTTCAATGTATCTTATTGACATTTTACGTGACCAACCAGCCTAATGCAGCACATAATCCTGAAGTCAAAGGAAAATGCACACACACTCTTCTCCCTCCTGCCCTCTGGGAGGCGTTACAAAAGCTTACGGACCAGAACCACCAGGCACCGGAACAGCTTCTTTCCCACAGCTGTCACGCTCCTGAACGCCTCCTGACACAACTATAAGGACTGTAACCCCCCATCCCCCCATACAATAATAACATATGGACTGTCCTCACACACACACACACAATTTGTATGCAATCTGTATAGATTCTGTAAATCTTATCTGCCATTATTTATCTTGTATTATAAACCCACTAATACATATATAATCCTTCTCTTAACATTCTTGTATTTTCTGTATAATCTGTGCATATAGCTCCCATATTTATATTTATACACAACATTTTATAGTCCCCTACTGTTACTTTTTACTTATACATACACTTATAAATAATATTTATATCCTGTATAGCACTTCTGGATCGATGCAAACCACATTTCGTTTCTTTGTACTTGTGACAGTGCAATGACAATAAAGTTGAATTCTATTCTATTCTATTCTATTCTATTCTATTCTATTGAGACCCCTTTACTCTGATACCTCTAAATGAAGGTCACTTAAAATGAACGTAATTTAGTGTCGGCATAAATCTACATTAGTGAACAAACCAAATCATAAAGACCAAGAGACACAGCCGACAGTTCAGGGAGAAAGTTGTGGAGTTAGGATATAAAACAATTTCCAACGTTTGAAAATCTCACAAAGCACTGTTTAATCTATCTTCTGAAAACGAAGAGTATAGCACAACTGCAAACCTTAAAAGACAGATCCTTCTACTAAAATTAACAGAATGGCGAATAATCAAAGAAGCAGCCCAGACCCATGGTAACTCTGGAGGAGCTGCAGAGATTCACAACAGGAAACCCACGTATTATCCCTGCACTCCACAACTCAAGAATTCATGGGAAGCAGGGTAGCAGAAAGCCATTTTTGAAATAAATTCACCTGAATTTTTATTTGCAGTTTTCCTCAAGTCACGTGGAAGACACTGCAAAAACGTGGAGGAGTCCAAAACTGAACGATTTGGCCAACATGCAAAACAGTCTCTGTGGAGGAAATTCTCTTAAACCTTATACCTACAATGAAACACGGTGGTGGTACCATAATGCTCTGGGGATGTGCTGCTTTAGCAGAGACAAGGATGCTGATAGGATAATAAATACAGGGAAATCCTGTCAGAAATCCTGTTAGAAGCACCAAAAGACTTGAATCTGGAGATTCAAGGCAAAGTAGGAAAGTAGGAAGGCTTTAAATCAAATATTTTTGTGTTAAAATGGCTTAGACGTAAATGTAATTTAGGATTTGTGTCAAGACTTGGAAACAGATGTTCACAGACTCTCTCCATCCAATCTGAATTAGCGTAGGGACGTTTTGCAAAGAAAAGTAAAAATTACAGTTTCCCGATGAGAAAATCTAATAGAATGACTCGGTTGGCTTAACACAACGTTTCAGATTTTCATTTGTAAAACAACACGTTAAAAGCCATGCATCATTTTCTTCCACTTTACACTTAAGTACTGCTAATACACGTAATAAAGTCCACATTAAGTAAAGCCTGTGGCTGCAATATGACAAAATGTTAAACTAACAATACAAAATGATGAAACACTTGCAATCAAATAAAACTGGTTAGCTGTTTGAAAGAAAGCATACCAAAAACGAGAAATCTTTCCAGTCTTGCATTACATAGAATAGATTTGCTGGATTTTTCTGGATGGTCAGACAAAACTCAACACCAGAATGAAGCATGTTGTGTGGTGTTTACAGACTTGGAAATGAATGAATTAATCATAAAGGTGGCTGTTAGTTCCAGCTCACCTGTTGACTTGGATCTATTTCAGCCTCTAAATGCCTCAGGAGGAAGTCTGAAGCAAGCCAGACAGCACATTTGCTTGACTGCACACATTTCATATCACTTTTAAAGGTCGCCATAATCTTCTTTAGCTGAATGTTTATGGTTGTGCTCAGAATGCCGGACAAGGCCTCGAAGGCAGACGAGCATTTAAAGGTGTAATCCTCGTGGAAAAAGGCACTTTGAGGAGCACAGTTGGCCCTGGTAACAGCCAGCGAGAGTTTCATTTTCTAGGAACATGTTGTGCATTTACATGTGTTTTCATTATTGATTAAACCAGAGCCCCTCTGGAAACAGGCTCAGCCAGCCAGGAGTGGCCCGGCTCTGCCAATCTGCTCAGGTTCTGATAAACCACCTGGGAGTTCATGTGGAGCAAAATCCTCACCCTCCGTGTGACACAAATAACAGTGACGCTGTTGAGTGTGTGTGTGTGTGTGTGTATGTGTTAGGGGGAGCGGCAGAGAGAGAGAGAGAGAGGATGCTATTGTGTGAGAATGTGAATTAGGTCAAATGTTTGCTTGCAAAGATTAACCATGCGAGGAAGAAGGCTGAAGCCTGCATGTGCAAAAGGGGGTCTAGTATTTACAGTGCTGCCTCTCAAACAAACACCACCTGATATGGAACAAATATAATGTCTGTGGCCTCTTTAAACATTAAAGCTACTGGTGGGACTTCTCCATAAAATCAACCAAACTCACAGTTTATGTCCTACAGAACAAGGTGTGCCAGTCAGGCTTTCCCTTTCTGTTTCTTGTGAATTGCTATTTAATTTCAATAAAATCTACAGCCCCCCCCAAAAAAAGCTTGCTTCTAGTGACATCACAAAAGGCGCGTGAACGGTGTTCTTGATGTTTTCTTCTCCTTTTTCATGTTTCAATCAAATTTCTCAATTTAAAGGAGCATAGCACAAGTTCCAGGCTCCATCTGAATACCCTTAATTATAGCTCCTCGCTTCTGCTCCTTGACCTTTCATGGGGTCAACGGTTAGAACTCTATCGTGGGGAGGAAAGGAGCTTCAGACTACTGTGCCGATTTCAGACACCCTTTAACTCCGACGATTCTAGTGAAATCTGTCCCTACAGCCTTCTGAAAATTAACTACAAAGTGTGCGATCTCTTCTCTCTGGTAATTTTCGTTCATTTCTGTGAGGTGGGCTGTGCTTCTAAGTCATGTCACGCAAAGGATTGTGGGATTCCTTATAACTCCTTAGCGCTGGTAAGAGACATTACGATGTTTCTATGCTAAATTAGCCGTGAGAGGAAGCATACAGGCTCCTTTTCCTACCTCCTTCCTTATGCACTGCACTATTCGTACAGCACTTATCATCGAGACTGCCGACGCACCTTCGCTTTGGCTAGAGAATCTTAAACCAATAGAGGTATTCGGATGGAGCCCCAGAGTTTTTGCAGAGGTCTGCCCCCTCTGGCAACAAGTTGAAATGACACCAGTGTTGTGCTCAAGCATGGGAGAAGAGGAAAAGTCTTTTGGTCTTTTGTTTAGTGGCGTAATGTCTTCTGAGGGAACAAAGTCGTAAATATTGAAGTTACATTGTGTTTTCTCGCTAATGCGTCAATGGCGGTGGAGACTCAGTAAAGTAGTCGGGTGAACAAGAGCATGCAGCATCCCAGATCGCTCTCTAATGAATTGACTAATGGAGCCTATAGAGGCAACTGTGGTGAATAGAGGAAAACTGATTTTACATGTTGGGCAATTGTAAGGGCATGTATGGGAAATAAATATTTAACCTTTAAACTTGTGCAATGTTCATTTAATGCATTTTTTATGCATTGCGAAAAACTACATGGATTTCAGGAAGAGGAACTATTCTATTATCAGAGATCCTCAGTGAAAAAATTTCGATTTGCCAAAGAAACATACAGTCTGGTTGGTTTTTCATCAAGGTGGGCTTTTTTTACATCAAGATGTTGTTTAAGTCTTAACAATGCTTCCTCTGGATCTGCTGCATTACCCACTACTTCTGTCGAAAACAGGCTTATCAGAAGCCCGATGCTCCCAATTAGCCCTTCCGTGAAATCACCAGGAGCACAAAGCTCAGATCATCTCAAAATGTTTTTTTAATCAATATGTTTGCTGTACTCCTATAACCTCCCCATGTACTCAATCCCAGGCCAACAGAGCATCCTCAGGAGCCGATACCAAGGGTGTCCAACTCCTTAAGTGCTGTTGTTCTGCTTGTTTTATGTGTGTACCGTATTTTTTGGGCCATAAGGCGCACCATACATTTTTGAGAAAAATTGAAGGATTTTATGTGCGCCTTATTGTCCGGTAATCCAAATTCAACTGATAAGAAGACAAGGAAGCTCCTCACGATGCACAGAGGGACCAACATAAAGTCTACCACAATAAGCCTGTACACCAAACAGAAGTAGGGAGGCCGATGTCTTGTAAGTGTCAAAGCTGCTAATCGGGATGAAAGATCAAAGATCAGGGAGTATGTCAGGAATATGGCCCTCAGTAAAGAGCTGCTAAATGACTGTCTCAACCAGCAGAAACCTAGAGTGCAAGAAGAAGTCCAGGAGGAAAATTCATGCAGCGGCAGAATGTGGCTGTCGGATCAACAGGATAGCACAGAGGCACTAACCATGGCTGCAGAGGAAGAGACTCCTGGCACAAGGACAACAGAGGCTGGGGCCTACCACAGGGGACAGGACCTAAGAGGGCATGGAAGGATGTCTCTGAGACAGTCCAACACATGTAAGCTATAGTAGGTTAAGCATACATGAAACGCCATAAATGGAAAAGTGAACACAAAGATCTGTGCACGGGCTGAAGGTCTCATGACCAAAGAGTGAAACACCACCAAGAGTGGCGGAGAATGATAAAGTTAAGATCCTCCGGGTCTTCCAGGCTTGCTAACATCATGATAGTGGACAAAGTAGTAAAACTGCAAGAGCAACATCAGAGACCTCTGCCCAGAAGAGCGCAGTCCTAGCAACAGCTAAAATACTGCGCAGGACCCTCAAGGTCCCAGGACACAAGCTGGAAGTTGAATCTGAAAGGAAATGTGTGGAGGGAACTAAAGATTAGGGTGATGGCAAGGAGGGCTTCCAACTTCAAAGCGCATCACCAAAGATAAACCCTCAAAATACCAGTGGAAACATGCAACAAGCTGACCAGATGTTATATGAATCTGGAGACTATGGAGGGCATTAGAGTACAGCCTGCTGCCACGCTCCAAAAAACAGTTTGAGATGATAAGAGCTTTATCAAAGCCCTAAGTTTGTTTGTGGTTGAAATGTCCCCCACACCATCACACCACCAGCAGTCCGAACTGCTGCAAGGCAGAACGGATCCATGCTTTCACGCTTCTTCCATCCAGTTCTGACTCTGGCAGCTGAGCGTTGCAGCTGAAATCCAGACTCACCCAGGTCCAAACCGTTATGCCCAACGTTGGAGAGCCTCAGTTTCCTGTTCTCAGCTGACAGGAGTGAAACCTGACGTGGTCCTCTGCTGCTGTAGCCCATCTGCTTCAAGGTTCAACGTGAGATGATGTTTTGCATGGTTGTACGGAGCAGCTAATTGAGCTGCTGTTCCCTGTCTATCATCTCAAACCGGTCTGCCCATCTTTCCTCTGGCCTCTGACACCAGCAAGGCATTTTTATTCCGATAATGCATTTGAACTTCGAGTTGTCTTCGCCACCACCTAAATGCCCCGACGGTAATGTTAGCTGATTTGCTGTACACATACAGCTATATGTATATATTTACAGTCAGAACTTGTGCCCCAGTATCCTCTCATCTCCGCCAACGCCCCGGCTCAGCATCATGTCTTTGCAGCATGGGTCTTTTTTTTTTTATCTTTTCATTTGCTAAAACAAAGATATTCATGCATGAAGGGCTTCTCTGAGTGTGTGTGTCCAGGGAGGCTGGCTCATGATGGTAACAGCTCAGCAGGCATCAATCACACTCAGACTGCTGGCTGGCCGGCTCGCCGCGCCTCTGGGCTCAAGCTGCAGCAATGCTGCTGACAACAGGTTACAAACCACAAACTCAAATGATGCCGAGCGACACCGACCTCCATGCAAGGGGATTTTTTTTTCTGCTCTGAGGGTGCAAGCAGAACCCATAGGCGGTGACAAAAAAAAAACAGGGAGGGGGTAAAATCTATCAGGATGGTGTGCTATTTTCAGGGTTTTGCTTCATTGAGCCTGCAGCTCAGTTCCTTTTGCCTCTTCTAATCATCAAAGCGTTTCCGATTAATTTCCAGATCAAAGTAGGGATGGGGGGAATGCTGTGTCCCCGAGGTCAGCTGGTAACTAACGCGACAAAGCCAGTTCCCCTCCACACCCCCTATTAATCAGCCACCGTGGGGGTGAGGGAGGAGTGAGGGGACATCTTCAAGTGAAGATCTGACACCGGTGATCTTTATATGGCCCCGCGTTCACACGCGAAGCGCCCGATCCAACCCCTCCTCGTTAAAACACAATGAAGTTGTCCGAGGAATGCGTCTTGAATCCCGAAATAAAGGCGATGCGGTGATGCTGAGGGAGGCTGCGCACGTGTGTTTGTGTTGGACGCATGAGCGGAGCGGATGGAGAAAACACAAAAGCCAGCACAAAGAGACAGCTTACATTTCCTCGAAGAATAAAAGATGCTTATCGAGCTGAATCTACGTGTACATGAATGACCCCCCCCCCCCTCCTCTTCCTCCTCCTCCCCCTCCCTGCCTCCCTCCAGCCTGTCACACTCAGCTCTGCGCTATAGCAGCCCCCCTGTACTCACTCAGCTCAGAGGTTTGGGGAGGCGCAGCATCAGCTCCGCTCGCTTCCTTCAGTTTCTGCTTCCCCTCAGACCAGCAGCTCGCTGCCAGCATAATCACCGCGGAACCGCATGCTGGGCTTCTTCGCTGGGCTTCACAGAGCGGGGATGCAGCATAGTTCATGTGGCATCCTTCATGCACCCTGTCCGCGCACCCCCCCCCCCCCCCCAGCCAAGAGGAGAGGCTGGGAAGAGCTCAGCCTGCGTGTCCGTGTCCCCCCCTGATCCTTATTCTTCTCCCGCTGCTGCTGATAAAGACGGCGCCGATGCTTCTGCGTCTCCAAAATTATCTCCAACTGGCGGGTTTCTGCTCCTCGGTCCCTTAAGCCCCCTCCATCTCTGCTCGCATCCCCTCAGCTCAGCTACCCTGCTTCCATGTGACACAGGCAGAGCTGGAGACCCCAAATTATTAACGTGCATTTTCGTTTCTAGCGCCACCCCCTGGAAAGATGGGGACGTGCGACCAGCGGACTGATGAATGGACTGACTTGAAAGTTCATGATATTTGAAAGGTTGAGTTAAAAGATTTTTGAGCAGTTCATGTCTTAAACTTCGTTTTTTTTTGTCTTCATTTAGAATGAAATCAGATTGATCTGATCTTGTCTGAAGGGACTAAGACCAAAAACAGTCTTTTGCTGTCTTGAAACAATCTTGATTTTCAGCATGTCAAAATGGTTTGCATAAACACTATATAAACATTATTTTAACCATCATCAGGCCTGCATTGCCTGGTTATTTACAGACACACCAGTGATTACACACATGAGCGCTATATAGGGGGGAAAAGTCAGGACAATTCCAAGGTCTTCTGACTGATAGGGGTCCCAAAAAAAAATGTTTTATATATAAATGTGAGCTTCCTGGATGGTGATTTTTTTATTCGTCATGGGACCCAAAATTGGTAAAGGCACCCCTGATTACACACACCAGCCCTCTTGCCTTTAGAATCACCTTCAATCTCCATGGCAGGGATGTTGGTTATGGCAGCATCATAGAGGTACTGTCAGCTGAACATCCACGATGCAGAATCTCCTGTTCCACCATTAACTAAAATGTGCTCTGCTGGCTTCAGATCCATTGACTGCAGCCGCCCACTGGAGTACAGGGAACACATTGTTCAAGAAACCAGTGTGAGATGATCTGAGTTTGCGCGTTATCCTGCTGGGGATAGCCATCAGGACATGGTCAGCAACAATGCTCAGGTAGACGTTAGTGTTTGCATCAGTTGGTGCTGGAAATGAAGTTGGGTCTGGTGAGAAGTAGGCTCTTCCTAGGTGAAAAACTGAGAACTGAGAAGGCTGCCCCAAAGCGGATGCTTTAGGAGACAAAAAGAGGGAATAAAAAAAAACATCCTAATGATGTTTAGGAAACACATGTAAACTGTTTTCTCACAATTCCAGCCGTTCTGATTCACACGCTGTCGGGCTGTTTCTCAACTTTGTGCATTTGGAGTTTGGACCCTGGATGTGGGGAGGGAACATCTCCTGCTCTAAATGCAACTGGGAAGGGCTGCTTTGCGAGGACTCGTCCGTCTGTGAGGGCTTTGGGACCAGGAAGGAGCCAAACGTGCCTTTAATGTCCGAGCGTCCGACATTATTAATGTCAAATTAATTCATAGACAACATTTAAGAATGACTGATGATTCTATAATCTGAACAGCGTGAGCGTGTAGAGGTAAGTTTTTTGACTTGCTTGGGGTAGTTGCAGTAAAAATTCTATCACCTCTACATTTTAATGTCTTCAAAAGTCAGTTTGGGCTGAAATGCAGAAAGAGGCCATGTTTGTTGTGTGGCAGGTTGGGTTAAGGGTCCAAATTAATGAGGAGGTTTACTGGTAAATACGAGCTAAAACACTTTTATCTTTTAAATATGTTTAACATATTTACTTTCTGAAATGTTAAGTTGGCACGAAAGAGACACACTCCTGGCAGCCATGACACGGGTGAAGTGAAGCCACATGGTCATTTTTTTTACTATTTTTTTTATTATGATGAATATTTTATTAGAACAGGGAAATTTGTTTTACAGCAAGTTAAAGATCCACTAGTTTGTCTCCAATACAAAAGCCTTTTTCCACTCCCCTGAAACTCAGCCACCTCAGCTTGTTTTTGACCTGTGGTGTGTGTTCCTTCGGTGTAGTTTAGTCGTTTTGGGTTTTTTTTACACCTTTGGAGCCTTGGGCTCCACCACTGCCACCACCTGCTGGAGTCTTCAGAGCACTGAAGACGAGCAGCCACCTATCAGAAGGCAGGGGACAGTGTTGCTGTATGAGGGTCGATCCACGCCGCGCTCAGAAAGACACGCAGAGATACTAAAACAGAGGTCTGGTGAAGGTCTGGAATCTAGTGTCCTGCCAACAAAGCACTTACATATCTGGACTGCATGCATAAAGATCTCTTCACTTCTATTTAAAATGAAAGTTAATGTGCAGGGTATTCTCATGGTTCTGTGGCTTTTGAAGCTTTCGGTTTCATGTTGTAAATCCTTTTCTTTTCATATTTCTTGTGTTGTTTACCGAGACCGGGGCTGCATCCAAAATGTTCTAATTATAGCTCCTAGAAACCGCTCCTTGATCTTTCATGAGGTCAACCGCATAAACTCTGTAATGGGGAGGAAAGGAGCCCCAGACTGTTGTGCCAATTTTGGACAGCCTTTAACTCTGACGTCATTACGCAACTTAAATACACATGGATGATTCTAGTGAAATAACTACAGTGCACGCTGTCTTCTCTCCAGACATTTTTCCATGAGGTGGCGTGTGCTGATATGTTATGTTACGCAAAGGATTGTGGGATTTCTTATAGTTCGTTAGCGACAGTAAGGGACATTGCGACGTTCCTATGCTAAAGTAGCTATGAGAGGTAGCATATATGCTCCTTTCCTACCTCCTTCTTTACTAACTGCACTATTCAGACAGCACTTATCAAGGCGACCGCTGATGCACTTCCACTTTGGCTGAAGAGTTCTTACTAATTAGACATTTTCAGATGCAGCCTGGGTCTGGACTTGTTAATCCACCAAATAGTGTCCAGTCTACCTGAAATATACAGTAAATATTGACGATGCTCTCCATCCACAGGGACACTGCAGAGGAAGCTCCTTTCAACAGCTTATTTCCAGGGTGCTGCTCCTTTCTTCTGGACTCCACCAGTAAATCGAAAGCTCTAATTTTGTGGTAAAGAAAGTGGTGAATCTTTTGAAGTTGAACAGTTTGTAGAACTTTTGTCTTGCAGCAAACTGGTCCTGGGTTTGAACCCCGACCTGGGGTCTTTCTGAATGGAGTTTGGATGCTAGAAATACTGTTAGGTTAATTGGTTTTTCTAATTTCAATTCAATTCAATTCAATTTTATTTATATAGCGCCAATTCATGAAACATGTCATCTCAAGGCACTTTACAAAGTCAAATTCAATCAGATTATACAGATTGGGTCAGATTATACAGATTGGTCAAAAATTTCCTATATAAGGGAACCAGTTGATTGCATCAAAGCCCTGACAAGCAGAATTCACTCCTGGAGAAGCGTAGAGCCACAGGGAGAGTCGTGTGCATTGTACATGGCTTTGCAGCAATCCCTCATACTGAGCAAGCATGAAGCGACAGCGGAAAGAAAAACTCCCCATTAACGGGAAGGAAAACCTCCAGCAGAACCAGGCTCAGTGTGAACGGCCATCTGCCTCAACCGACTGGAGGTTAGAGAAGACAGAGCAGAGACACAACAAGAGAAATTTGCCTTTAGTAATGTTCTGTCTTAGCCCTATGATGGACTGTCAACCTGTTCAGGACGTATCCCGCCTCTTGCCTAATGACTGCTTGAGATGGGCACCAGCCAGCTCTCGTGACCCTGCAAGGATGTAAACAGTGGATAAATATCAACTAAATTGTCTTGGTGCGTCACCTGGACTGGTCCCAGAAAAATACATTTGAGATACACGGGGTGTGAATACTTTTACTTATTAATAAAATGACCGCTTTGATGCACTTTTCAGAGTGTGCACGTAGTTGACATAACTTGACTAGAACATTTTACATTACAGATGTATCACAAATTTATATCTAATTAATCTTATGCGGCCTGTTTCCAGTCTACAAGATACTTTTAGTAAAAAAAGTAAAAAAATAAAAAAAAAAACCCGGCATGCTGAGGATTATGTGCTCCAGGGTTCCTCCCCGCTGTGGCATGATTCAGCCGTCATATCTCTGCCTCCCCTCCCCCTTCTCTGTGGTTCTCATGCAGGGACAGCCTCCTGTGTTTTCCTCCAGAGGTTAAACTGCTCTGTGTGCCTCTGTGCGTCTGGCCATGGTTTTACGGCTGCAAAGGGTTACTGCTGGTGCCTGAGGAGAATTGCAAATCTGCTATTGTTCTCGCCATCCTCACTGTTGCCACCAGACTGATCATAGCAGAGGAAGATGGGGTGCTGCTCTGGACGATGCATGCTGATCCTGCTTTGCTCAGTGCAGTTGGTAAGGTGTTTTTTTTTTCATACTTCAACATAAAACACGTCAGAACAGCTGTTGCTTGTTTTCATTCTCACTAATCAGTAAACTGCATATAACAAAAATTACTAAAATTTAACATAAGATGGCAGTTTTACACAGTTAAATGTTTGAAACGTTAAAAGTTTCCATTAAATATAAAATGTAAAGCAGTTTTGGGTAAGATGTTGTGAAATCTTGACTTGTTAAGCACCTGTTGGATAGATCTAATTACGTTCTACTAGAATATCTTCAACTGAGTTAAAGAGGCTGTTAGATCACACATAAACTATACTAATACTTTGGAAATAATTTGTTTTTCACCAATAAATTCACTTTGGTGACAATTTTATTAAATGATTGTTATTAAAGTACAATTATCAAAGACTAACATAAAAACATTGATTTGTATTTATGTTTGAACATGAATATTTACTGGTTTCCTCCGCGTGTTAGAATACATTTTAATGCTGCTTCTTAAAATGTTAATCTGTTAATCGTTTTTTTATAGACAATAAAACAAAGACATGCAAGAAGTAATCAACAGTTACACGGGAAGATGCTAAATTTAGTGAATAATAATATATTAATATGAATTATTAATAACTTTAATAACATTTCACGGAAAATACAGACCTGTGGATAGACAGAGACAAATTTGTGAACAATATAAAACATGAAAAAACATAAATATATATATATATATATATATATATATATATATATATATATATATATATATATATATATATATATATGTGTGTGTGTGTGTGTGTGTGTGTGTATATATATATATATATATGTTTATATATAGATATAAAACATCTATTTTGTTTACGAATAAATCTAAAATAGAGGTAAAAGCCTACATTAAATGTTGAAGGCAATAAATTCAAGTGCAATAGCAAAATTCAAAATGTAGAAACAATGCTTACTTAAAATGTAATCAATAATGATAATAATTGAGTGTAAACAGTGACAAGTAATATCAAGGGCCTTGGAAATGTTGTAGACCAAAAAACAAAGCTAATAATAAAATAATAAATTTGCTTTAACTGTTTTTGTGTGGGATTGACACGACTGAGAGAGTTATCAGATGTACTGGACGATATTACTTGTCATGCTGCAGAGTTTACCTGCTTAAAATTAACTTATAATAAGTGTTGTTGATATAAAGCAGAGGCAGCCTAACACAATAAAGGGCTGCACCCTTCGTCCCCCACACCCACCCCTCATCCCTGTTTCCCACCCTGCCCCCTTCCTCGATGACCTCAGGGGAATCCACGCTGCACCCCCTACACGTTTTATCCCCCCTGTGGCCTGGTTGCCTTAACAACACATACAAAAGCCACACTTTTTTTTTTTATTAAATGTGTCTGTCTATACACAGATAACAGCCGTGGAGAGGCAGGTGTTCGACTTCCTGGGTTACCAGTGGGCTCCCATCATGGTCAACTTCTTCCACATCATCGTGGTCATCCTGGGCCTGTTCGGGGCCGTCCAGTACCAATCACGCTACGTCGTCGTGGTAAAGGCTTGAGTTTGTGTCTCAGTTAGCGTGGCCAGATGTCTCGTGTCTGTAAGAGGGATCATTTGCGCTGTCTTTCTGGTTCCTCAGTACCTGCTGTGGATGTTTGTGTGGATTTGCTGGAACGTCTTTGTGAGCTGTCTCTACCTGGATTTGGGAGGCCTTTCAAAGGTGAGGCTTGTGGTCATTTCTATGAGATAATTAGAGATGCCTGCAGCCGCTGGGGTCTCTAATTAACAGCGCTCAGTTCAGGCAGCTTCTCTTAAGATCCACCTTTGATAACAGCTGCAATAAAAAGCTGGTGTCTGGCCTAGGATGCTAAATATTTCTTTTAAAATAGTCATTGAATGTCTTCTGTAATTGTTTGCCTTTTATTTTTTTACTTCAATCTGACTTTATTCACATTCCTTTGACTTTTTATAATTTATTCTTGTGTTTATGTCCCCTGCACAGCACTTTAAAAGTGCTTTAAAAAATCTGCTTTTATGTATATTATTAGATCATTAACAATACCAACCAGTACAAAACAAAACTGAGAAATAATATAGTTTCAGTATTGAAGACAATGTCTTTATTTTTATCATGTTATCTAAAATTCTTTATTGTTTTTATATAACTCCTTTTGCTCTTTTTATTGTTTGAGATTTTAAATTTCTTTCAATTCGATGTAAAGAAGTGTTATTGTCTTTATTTTTGCAAATTAATTTATCGATTAATAACTAAGAATATATATTGATGCATTTGTTGATATATTATTATGAATATTTATTACACTTAATGAAACAGATCTTGAATGAAAAGAACCAAAACTCCTAATGTGTTGTATACATGTGAGGACAGTTTTGAATCAGACAATCTGCCAAATTTTTAACATACAGGTCTGGTTTTGGTTTGAAATTTGACATTTGCAAAACAACAGGATTTTTTTTCATTGAATCATTTTTGGAAATAGTTTTTGGTTGTTTTGTTTAAAATGTGTATCTTTTTAAATTAATATCTTAGACTTTGTTCCTGCTGTTTCTTTCTTCTTCTTTTTTGATCCAGTAGACTGGGCTCGTTTCTTGACCAAATAAATAAAAATAAAAATGATTAATGCCAAATGCTACAGAAACTGTCATTTGTTTACATATTATGCAGTAAAACAGTTTTATTATATTTTATATAGAATAACATTAGATTTCGGAATATATAAACCTGAGAAACTGTTAATTTTTTTTGAGACTCTGCAAAGTTTGATCAGCATGCTCCTTGTTCCCCTTCACCACAGGACAGCCACATCCTCTCCCTGGGAGTGTCCTCGCATTCCTCCTGGTGGAAGAACCACGGGCCGGGATGTCAAAGCCAAAGCCTTCCCTCTGACAGCTGGCAGGATCACCAGAACCCCAAGCTGACAACAGTGCTGAGCTGCTGGCTCCAATACCAGTACATCGAGGTTCTGCACTGCACAATGCAGCTCCTTGTATCAGTGAGTCTTTCATTTTTTGAACAAAATCATTAAACACATAAAACTTCCTCTGTTAGATCTTTACATTTAATTTCAAAAGCGTTTTATTTGGTATCTAATGAATATGGATTATTGATTATTAACACTATTCACTAGATAATGAGTAAAAATGATCAACACCATAACTGTTTAAAGCTATTATAAATGTTATTTTACTATATTATAATAATTATTTTTGATCAGATTTCTGCACATAAAAATAATGATAACCGTAACACGAAAGCAGTCAATAGATGAAATATAATCAAAATTTAAAATGAACAGAATAAAGGTGAAAAATTATTTAGCTTAGAAGAAAAAGGAAAAAAAGCAATAACAGAGGGACATTTGGAAATCTGACCATTTAATATTGTGTAATTGCCTGACATCTGTAGGTCGACTGTTTCATAATGTTGGTGCACAGAAAGAAAAGCCTTGCTCACCAACCAACCAACTGTAAACCTTTTATCACAACAACAATACATTCATGGGAAAAAAAATCAACTTTTGTACAAATAGTCAGACTTTTGATGATATCTCATAATATTAGATCTCACAGAAAAGGTTTCCAGCAGGTATTTTTTATTATGTTCAAACAAGAAAAGCTGCTTTTACAGAGAAATTCAGCTTATGGTTTATTCACCGGGGATATTATAATTTGTTATTTTATGTCTACTGGCTCAAAGACAAATTCCAATACAAACAGCAAGCCTTAAAAAGTTTTTTTTTTTTTCTTAAATGTTGTTTTTGTTCTTACAGCTCCCCGGAGTGGTTTATTCCTGCTATGTTGTCAGCACATTTTCAGAGGAAGAGAGCTGTAAGTACAAACAGCCACTAACAGGAACATTATTTTAATTTATTTACAATCCCTATATAATTGATTTATATATGTGAGTTTATTTTAACATTTCCTTGGCCTGACCTGTGAATCCTCCAGTTAGTTATTTATTGTTACTGCTGTGGATGAACCGACGTGTTATTTTAGACATAACTGTGTCAAGGTTAACACTCCTAAGTCGGGTCATTGTGTTCTTCTCCTGTTTTGGATTTTCTCTGACTCAGACTGGCTCTTTCAGACACCGAGTCTCCAGTGCATTCAGACCCCAGATAAGATGTTCGGTCCCTCTCTGACGGTGGAATTATTCTTTTCTGCCAACCTGTAAAGTTTAATGGAAGATAGTTTTGAAAAATAAACACACACATACGAGACGACGCCTGTAAGCTACAGTAGTTTAGTCAGTTTTGAGGCTTCTGCTTCTCTCAAAATCAAAACACTCTTCAGAATGTATCTAAAGCATGCCAAGCATCTTGCAGGACTCTGCATATCATGCGCTGCAGCATCAGCTGCCTGGTTGTATTCAGCTCCGTCATTCCCATAAAGCCTGTGGCCAGACAGCCTCTCCTCACTTTCTGTTCTGGGGAGAAGAAATAAAATAATTTGGCCATAACTTTTTGAGCAGCGCAGCTTTGGAGTAGTGACTTCAGAGCTTAGATGGCGAACTCAGACTTGTACTCTATTGGCCAATAAAGATGTCTGGAAACATATTCACGTGAGTCGTCTGACTGAACCAGTAGTTTCAGTTTGTAGGTCTCTCATTATGCTGTTTCTTTTGGGTGTGTTTACTCACTTTTTACACAAAAACGTATTTTTTCAAGTTCATTTCCTTAGTGACATTCAGTTACTCCATCGGGTATGTTCCCTTCATGGGAATCATTACACGCTATTGACAAAATTTTGTTTGTAACAATACCGATACCTCTTTACGTTTCCTGTTTCACGTTACAATCACAAGTTCCAATGTTTTTATTGGGATTTTATGTGATAGACCAAAACAAAGTGGTGCATAATTGTGAAGGGTAGGGAAGAATATATTTCAGAAATAAAAACTCTGAAAGGTTTGGTGTGCATTTCTATTTAGCCCCCCACTGAAGCACTGTGTTGAGTATATCTCCTTTAGCGTTGCACACACAAGAATAGCTAGAGCGAAATCTAACTCTTCAACATACTTTGATCCAAACCACCCCAGTCCAGCCCTGGCTGTCTTTTACAGCCTCTAACTAGTTTTCTTTTCCAATCACAATTAATTTATCTTCATCCATTCTCTGATCAAAGCAGACCAGCTTCCCATGTCCTCAGCATGATGCTGCCACTACCGGATCTCATTGTGATTATGGTGTGTTCAGGTCAGGGTTGCACAGTGTACCACTCCACATAGTGTTTTGCCTGCAGGTGAGAAAGTTCACTTTTGGTATCAGAGCACCTCCTTTCTGATGGTTGCGGTGTCTGGAAGCTTTAAACTGATATTATCATGGTTTTCTTTCAACAATTGTTTTCTTCCTGCTACTCTCCCATGTAGGCCAGATGTGGAATGAACAGCTAATTGCTGTCCTGACATCAGACTCTCCCACCTGTGCTGTTTATCTCTGCAGCTCCTCCAGAGTTACAGATGAACCTTTGACTACTTTTCTGTTGTCAACAGCGCTCCGCATGATGATGAATCCTTGTGATACTGTTCAATAACCTAGCTTTTCTTTAAACTTTGCTACAACTTTATACCTGACCTGTCTGATGTAAAAGGGGGTTATAAATACAAACGCACGCTGTTTTTAGTTTTATTTTGGAAAAGGTGCAAATGTTAGAGGGTGTTTTGGGAGTCACTATAAGAACATTCATTCTTCTTTGCCTTCATTTTTGTGCCAAGTCTTCATTGCATTTCTTTAAGAACTTTTTTTTTTTCAGATTACAAATGACCCGAAAGAATACCTGTTCAAGGATGTTGAAAGGGGTCCAAGCAGAAGATGACTTTTAAGACCCAATCAACACCATCATGGCTTTGGTTCTGAACCTCAAGCTAAACCCATACAGGGCGCACTGATCAAGGAGGAGACATGCCAATGTGTCAAAGACATAATCTCCCAGTATAAGGTTCAGTCTGGGTCCTCATATGCATGTGTGCTTGTCTGTAAAAGACTGTTTATTATAAATCTCAAATGACCTTAGATGAGTTTATGTTTAACAGAAAGCTTTTATTTTTGCTCCAATGTTGAGTTTAGTGTACCTCTGTTACCACTAGGTGGCGTATTGACGCGTTCTTTGTAGATGGTTCTTCACAGCAGATGAATCAACCATTCATTGGTAAAAGGAACTCGGATGAATGACTTCTCTAAAAACTTTGAGGAGAACAAAAGAGGGCTGAGCCAAGTGCAACAACTTCATATTGGACATTTAGATATTACATTTTGTTGTAAAAATCAATTTCCATATACAAAAAATGTTTTGATTAACAACAAAAAACGTATTTGGCTTCTGTTTATATACAATGAGTTGTAAAAATGTTCAAATTAACGACAGTTGGATCATCATGCAAGTATCCACAGTGTGTTTGAATTCTAAGTACTTGTACTCAAATTGTGGGTTACAATGGGTTTGAGGGTTTGTCTTAATTGTGTTGTTCCATTTTCCATCCGTTCACCAAATAAACTGATGGAAAAATTGAGTCCAATATTTTTTTGTTGCTATTTTTTTAATGGACTTTCTTTTATTTGTATTTGCTGATTTTGTTCTTTTAACTGTTTTATGGGGATTAAGAGTGCCTAACTATGTTGCTGTAATCATTAAAGTAAAACCGGTCTAGCCGATCGACCTAGAGTAAATGCTTGTTTAAATGTATTTTGAATTGTTTGTCTTTGAAACATCTTCTTGTATCATGTGCTGGTGACATAAAAAAGGATTTAGTCTTTCTTAGTTCCTCATCCAAGGTTTTCACTTGAATCAAATGAAATAACTTGAATTCCAGTGGAGACCTTTGAAGGCTGTAAATACAGCTTCGAGCTGAAAATCTCATAATCAACCTGTTTTAAAGCTGTATTAAGAATAGAAACTTAAGCCCCTTTCTCAAAAATGTCAAACTGGGATTTAGATGTCCTGTGTTGCAAAGTGAATAACAGTCCAGTATCAGTCGTTTTTAGAAAGCCCAAATTGGTTTCCAGCTCTGTTGTGTTCTTTAGGAACGTGATAGAAGATCCCTTCAATGCAGGACAAGGCCAGAAGCAGCTCAAAATGGGAGCTTTTCTATGCAGTGATGTTGCAAAACTATTTTCATAAAAAGCCGCTCTTTAATTCAGACAGGAAACATAGGAAAGAAAGTGAGGTACAAATGTCAGCCTTAAACAAAAAGTATTGTGTGAAAACTGGCATTTTTATGAGAAAAACCTTAAACATGAGTAGCAGAATACACCTATTTTTTATTTTTAGTTTTCATGTGAGATATATGGCATGCCTAAGGGAATTGTAACAATTTTGAATGAATAAAATCAGAAAAAAATGTAATGCCACAGACATGTTTGGTTGTGCAAACTCTGCAATCTGTATATTTTTAAGTGACAGATCTGGATTTGATGTAGGGTCCAATTGAGCAAAATTGTTGGGTTTGTTTTGAAATGAACAATGTGGTTGTCTTGTAGCCTCTCCAAATGACAGTAATCAAAATGACTGACTCTGTTATCTTGAATGAGGCTACTTTGTCAATTGGCAATAATAAATCAGAGCAAATAAAGATAAGCTGCAGGGTTCTTCAAGGCTCCATTGTCTGGACACTTTTATTCGAAATCTAAAGCACCCCCACCCCGCTCAGATTATGTGCATTATGACATCTCTTTCAACATAATTTATGATGTTCACACACAAACCATATATCTCCCTTACAGTCACTGAGTAATGGTGCCCATAATACCAATGACAGGGTCGGTCAGAACTTCCCTCCTCAAAACAAAACTTTGTTCCTGGTCCTATAAATTATTGTCTATAAATTATATCTCGTCCAGTTTAAATGAGAACATACTATTATCCCAGACATAATTACTGACTTTGATCTGAAAATGTCATAACCACAAAAACTATTTTACTAAATAAACTCAATTCCACCTTAAAACATTGCTAAAATCAAGATTTATTTTTCAAAATAAGAAACAATACACTAGAGCAGGCTTTTATTCGCAATATTTGGTAAGATGTTTGTGATGCTGTTTTGAATGGTTTTGCTCTTAAATACATCTCAGAATTGCATTTTGGACATGAACCATCTGGACCCCCCAGGTTCATCAGAGACCTGTTCACTAAGTGTTCCAAGAAGATAACAAAACAAGGTTTATTTAAATTAAATGATTAAACATAGCTTAAAGTGTTATGCTCTTAGCTTTTATGGTTTGGTGCTACTACTAAGTTCCTGAAAACAAGAACCCGTCAGGACTGCAAAGGTTTTTCCTTATTAGTCTTTTTTTTAGCACTTTACCTATTTCTTTTATAAATTTATTTGTTTAAAATGTACATTATATTGCCTATTTTTTATATACCCTTATTTTTTATACCAAAAGCAGTGGGACAAAAACATAAGTAAATCAGCAGAATATCAATAAATTAGTGCTATTTTTCATCACAGGAATCAGGAATCTCTATACCTCAAAACTTATAATGCTCATGCTGGAGAAACCTGAGCTGTGACATTGTGCATTGCGTAGATTCTTTACATAAAAAACGTATTTTAACGTGTGTACTTAATACAAAAAAAGTAAAAATAAAAGCATTTTTGATGGTTTCATTTAACAGGACCACCTTTAGTCACTGTTGATGCACATTAGTTAGATAAGAAAAATCTTTACAACTATTTTGTTGTGTTCTACCTGTAGTAGCTTTTAATTGAAATTAAAAAATATATTAAATAAATGTATTTTAAATATAGCATTGAATATATTTAAATAAGAATATTGAATATATATATATATATATATATATATATATATATATATATATATATATATATATATATATATATATATATATATATATATAGTTTTTTTTTTTTTTTTTTCAAAAAAATTGTTTTCGTCTTGGTGCGGCTTTTCTGTGATTTCGCTCGATGCGCAGTCACGTGACTGGGCAACGTCACTTCCGCTCCTCAGGCACGGGAAGAAGCTGCTGTTTAGGGGGCCGAATGAGCTGCGAGGCCGCCGGGGCTCGTCTAGTTTAGCTTTGAGGGGCTCGGAGCGGACTGAAGCCCGGCTGGATTAATGTGGACAGGGCGGCACGACCTGCCAGCAGGGCCACGACAAGCACAGGCAAGCCGAGTCGACAATCCGGCTAACAGCTGCTAGCAGGGCAGAGGAAAAAAAGCCTCTCCGTAGCTCTCACACCGCTCTTCCCTGTCGGGGCTCCAGTCTAACACAACACCTGGTGGATGAATGATGTCTGCCGCTAGCATTGACCCTCAGGTGAGCAGCAAAAACACAATCTTACCCTTACACCCCCCCCCCCCTCGTTTTATGCTCTGGGATGGTAACTCACTTGTGGCTCCCCCTGAGGAAGCACAGCTAGGAAGCTAGTTAGCCCAGAGAGAGTAGAGGTTAGCGGCTAAAGCTGTCTGCTGGGAGCCCACCAAGGCCTGGACCCCAGCTTCCAGTGGCCATCTGATCGCCCTCCGCCGTTAGCTTCCATGTTCCTCTCAGATTTCAACTCGCAACGCTTAAATGAATCTGCAGCTTGTGTTTAAAAAAAAAAAGTGTAAGCATGACCTCAACACAATGTCTGTGCTCTCTCCCTTTAACATCTCCGCGAAGACATCGAAAGGACAAGATGCAAGCAAAGGTGAGAGATTAATGTTCACTGCAGGACCAGCGGTTCTTTTATGTAAATATTTCACACACACACACACAACAATACACACTCGCCTCTTCACCAGGGCTGTGCAGGGAATTTAGAGTTAATAATTTGCTGATTATACAGCAAATTATTGTATTATAAAGAAGGAAACCAAAACAATTTACAGCAGGAACCTGTGAAGAAGAACAAAGCATGTTGGTGCACAGTGCAAATGCATAATTACACTCCTTTGTATTTTTAAATTAAATTTTGGAAAGTTCCCTTACCTGTAGTAGACAGATGAAGTTTGTAGAAGAGTCAGAAAATCCGTATAGCGGTGGAAAGCTGACTGCCTGTCAGATGACCCCCATTTTAGCTCATTTCAGTCGTTCAACACAAGTCAAATCCAAACGTTTGTACAGGTGAAACCACATATTTACATACGCTGTGTTAATTTGTTTTTTTTTGGTCAGTAAGGGTGACCAAAAGTGTTTCTATTTTGTAAATGTCATTATAATGAGCCAGCTAATGGATTAGGAGTTCTTTACATTTTCTAAAGATTCAGAAGTTTGCATACATTTCTTTTATTTTAGCGGGGCCTTTTTTAACTGGATCAGACATTTTATTTATCCTCCCACAAACTTCTCACACTTTTCTTGAATTTTGGCTCTTTCCTCCCGAAGGTAACCGAGTCTGGTTTGTAGGTGTGTGTGTGTGTGTGTGTGGACACACACCTTTGGCTTTGTGATGGACGGCCGCTCGGAAACCTTGACATTGTTGTCCATGAGCTATGTTAGATGTATGTTTAACGATATTGCCCACTGAGAAGATCCATGCTTTAATTTCCTTGCTGGTGTCTTGAGATGTTTCTTCAATATTTCTCACCTCCTGATGCCACCTGTTTAGTGAAGTGCACTAGTCCCTCCTGCAGAAAAACAGCCACACAACGTGATGCTGCCACCACTGCACTTTAAAGTTCAGAACGGTGTTCTCAGATTTCCTGCTTCTCCCTTGTTTTTCCACCACATGCAAAGATGGTAATTCTATGGCCAAAAACATTTAATTTTACTTTCATCAGACCACGGGACATGCCTATGAAAACTAAGCTCTTTGTGCTTGTTTTTAAAACGGACTTTTTATCTTGTTTTTGGAATAAGGGCCCATGTTGGGATTGCAAATAATTGAACAGATCACTATGATCTCTATAATCCAGAGTTTTTGGAGGAATAACTCTATTTGTGATTTTTGTTTTTCACACAAGGACAGATTTTAAGGTGTTGCCTTTAATGCGTCCACAGCTGTGCCTCCCTTATCCAGAAGGTTGTGATTTGATCTTCCTCAAGCCAACAGAGGCCCGACATCTCGTCATCTGCTCTCTCTAAAATGTTTGAGGCAAAGCTTTCTAAGTGTATGTAAACTTCTGAATTTGTACGGCAGTGAAGCAAACAAATGTGGTTTCATCTATTTCAAAAGCTCTTGGTTTAACCCTTGGTTTATACCAAGTAAAATTTTCCGTGTCTTCAGACATTTTTTCAGCGTTGCAGCTACAGTGGATGGTTGTTCAATCCTCATTTGTATATTCTAAGTGCAAACTTCCTGGTGTCGCTCTTTAATGCAGCAGGTGAAGCCAGCATTGTATTGCCATCATGTAATGTGATCAGCCACGGAAGGTGTCATCATAAATATGGCTTCATTTGCCTGGTTGGAAGTTTATGTAAATGGTGGTGTGCAGTTTTGACATTAGTTCGATTTTATTGCAGCCTTTCCAGTTTCAGTGCAGAATGGCTCCCTCCACCAGAAGGACTCTGTGCATGATAATGACTTTGAGCCGTATCTCACTAGCCAGTCCAGTCAGGTATGAATTACAGAGGGATATTTTAAAAAATTACCCATGACAATAAAAGCCGCTTTTCTCATTTTTGCCTGACAATTCATCTCGGATCTGTTTTTTTCTTCTTCTAGAATAACAGCTATCAATCCATGACAGACCCATATCTGTCCAGCTACTATGCCCCCTCTATTGGATTTCCTTACCCAATCAATGAGGCTCCTTGGTCTACAGGGGGGGACCCACCGATTCCCTACCTGGCCCCCTACGCCCCTCTCAGTAATGGAGACCACCACTTCATGCCTGACACAGTGTTTGGGCAGCCTGGGGGTCTAAGCAGCAGCATTTACCCTCACAGGTTTAATTTTTTCCCAGATAACCCGGCGTTCTCAGCCTGGGGCACCAGTGGCTCTCAGGGCCAGCAGACCCAGAGCTCGGCTTATGGGGGCAGCTACAGCTACCCTCCGAGCTCTCTGGGGGGCACGTTAGTCCCCGATGGCCAGACAGGTTTTCATAGTGACACCCTAAGCAAAGCTCCAGGCATTAACAGCCTGGAGCAGGGCATGCTGGGCCTAAAATTAGGCGGTGATGTGACTGGAAGCGGCTCAGGTTTGAAGGGTGCGGGCTCCGTGATAGGCGGCGGCGTCGCTGCAGCTGTGGCCACCGGCAACGGCGGCACGCCAATCGGTATGCCCCCACAAAAGCCCACATCATGGGCGGCTATCGCCAGCAAACCCGCCAAGCAGCAGCAGAAGGCAAAGAACAAGCCTGGGGTTCCTCTAGCCGGAGGAATGCTGCCCCCACCTCCCATCAAACACAGCATGGACATCGATACATGGGATAATAAAGGGACTGCTGCCAAGATGGCTCCACCGTTGCCCCACCACCACCACCAGCATCACCATCACCCATCCCATCTTCACTCCCATACTGCCAGCCTCATACCTCCCCTACAGCAGTCCCTGCAGTCTGTCCAGTCCCTCGTACAGCAGATGACCATGCCAGGTCCTCCTCCAGGACCTCCACAGTCTTACCAGAACCACAACTCTGGCCCCACACCTCAGACCAGGTGGGTGGCGCCACGCAACCGCAACCTGTGCTACAGCGGGGGAAGCCTGGACAGCAGCGGCTCCTCCAACTGCGGCGGCATAGGGAACGGAGGAGTCGCCGGATTCGTCCCGGCCGACCCGGGAGCGGAGTCCCACCCCGTTCTGGAGAAGCTGCGAGCGGCCCACAGCTACAACCCCAAGGACTTTGACTGGAACTTAAAAAACGGCCGCGTGTTCATCATCAAGAGCTACTCCGAGGACGACATCCACCGCTCCATCAAGTACTCCATCTGGTGCAGCACGGAGCACGGCAACAAGCGGCTGGACGCAGCCTACAGAGCCATGAACTCCAAAGGCCCCGTCTACTTGTTGTTCAGCGTCAACGGCAGCGGTCACTTCTGCGGCGTGGCCGAGATGCGCTCCCCCGTGGACTACGGCACCAGCGCTGGAGTCTGGGCCCAGGACAAGTGGAAGGGCAAGTTCGACGTGAACTGGCTGTTTGTTAAGGACGTGCCGAACAGCCAGCTGCGCCACATCCGCCTGGAGAACAACGACAACAAGCCAGTCACCAACTCACGGGACACTCAGGAGGTTCCTCTGGAAAAGGCCAAGCAGGTGCTGAAGATCATCGCCCAGTACAAACACACCACCTCCATCTTTGATGACTTTTCCCACTACGAGAAGAAGCAGGAGGAGGAGGACGTGGTGAAGAAGGTAATTATTTAGGACCAAAAGCCGTTAGAATTTAAAACATTTATGTTTGGAACAAGTCTGATTGAGAGTCTTGATCATTTATTAAGTTTTGCCCACTGTTACATTACTTCAAGTTTAAGAGTATTTAAATTAATTTCATCTACCTGACAACATTTATAGTTTTTCCATGTATGGCTCAGTTGAGCATCTTTATTTTATTCCTTTATTAGGATTCCCTAATAAACGAGTTTAATAAAAATAGTTTACACTAAAATAGTTTCTAATTTTCCTGGGGTCCAAGTGGTGAAATACGAGAAATTATTAATACGGAATATAAAACAATATTAACACTGACATAATATGCACAATGTTAGTCAGACATCACATTTTAATTTTACACATGACCCTAGTTTAAAAAGAGATTTAATCTTCTGATGTTTTTAGGTAGTTTATTCCATACATGAATCTCTCTGTAGAAAACAGATTTTTGTAAAATGTTTGTTTTAGCACACTTTACAAATAATTTGGTCTCGCAGGAATTTACGGTAAAATTATTATTAGCTGAAATTTTACAGCTACTGCTGCTCTCAAAACTCTGCTCTTAAAATGTGAGGTTGTTGTGGCGTAAAAAGAGACAATTATGCAGCTATAAAACGATTTATACATATATGGTTAGATTTATTCTGCACAATTAAATGGGAAAACAAACTGTTAGCGAGGATGTTAACACAATTGTTGCATAAATCTGCACAGTCGAATACTTTGCTGAAGCTGAAAGTTAAGCTGTTGGATCATTCATCTACAGCTATAAATGTTGTAGTTTATTATTATACGGAGGTAAAACTGGTCATGAAAGCTGCCCGGTGACCAAAACCAAGGAGCTGCAGCATTTTCTATGTGAAAACAGTGTTTTTCATATGTCTGGACTAAAGAGTAGGGTTGCAAAATTTCCAGACTTGGCTAAAATAAAAAAAAAGGAAGATTTTGCAATAAAATTTGACTTTAAAAAGCATTCTAAGGCTTAGGTTGGCTGAATTTGAATTTGACTTTGGAAACTGCCTTGAGATGACATGTATCAAGATTTGGCGCTATATAAATTGAATTGAACTGTATTTGTTCATCTATCAATGGTTTCATTGATATATCCATGTTTTTTGTCCTACTTCCATGTTTTTTGTCCTACTTCTTCAGACAAGCTGGAAACTGGAACACAAAGACTCAGAGATGACTTGCGGTGCGTTCCATTTGCCTCGGAGGTCGGATCTAACGAGTCGCACATTAGGTCATCTCCGTCTTTTTCCGTTCCAGTTTCCTTCTTGTCGGACAGTAGGAAAAAAAACAGACGCTCACACAAAAGCCTTTGTTAAACGCACAAACACAGCCAACTTGAGCCTCAGAATGCATTTTAAAGTCATGTTTTGTTGCAAAATCTTTGTCTTTTTGAAGCCAGATCGAGCTTTTCAACTGAACATGAACATAGGTTTAGCCACTATGGCTACTGTTGTTAAAACAACAATGAAAACAACGCTGTTCCAGGCTGTATTTTGTACAAATAAACCGAGCTGAAACATTTCGCCTGATGAACACTGACTGACTGTTGCATGTGCGCGACTGACTAAATGTTACGTAAATAATAAAGAACTGCTAAAAAACAGCATGAATGCCGTGTGATCAAGCCTTAAGGCTTGATTTTAAAATAGTCGCTCGATTTTCAAAGCCAGAGAGACACCACACGTAACAATGAAAAATCTTAGATGTAGACGGAAAGCTCAACACACCACACACAAACAGATTTCACTTAAGATCATTCAGATATCAGACGGGAAATCTAGCAAATCAAACGTGAGCTCAGAGTAAATAAACATGGAGGACCAGGAAGAATAATGGCGATAGTTTGTGGATTGATTTTAACAGAGGGAAAAGACCTGACACAACAAAAAGAAAAGGTGTTGGTTAAAGAAGCGGAGACGCCGCCACCGGGGGCCCTACGCTTGCTGCACTATAAAATGGAGGCACGTTGGGGGGGGGGTTATTTCGGGAAATCCACCTCGCTTTCTGATTGGCTACACATCACATTCAAAAGGCTGCCTGCTCGTTTGTCTTCAGGGGACGCCACACACGCAAGGATATCGGGGCGAGACCATCCAACATGTTGAATATCCCCGATTTGAGGTCGGAGCGGACCCGACTTTCCACCGAGCGAACCGATCGCTCTGAGCACACGGCAGGAATACCTCTTAAAATTATCTTAACTGCAGAACTTTGATTGGTCAGGAAGTCGGCCAATCACATGCGAGGATGTGGGATCGTACCATTTTGTGAAAACAGAGGGGAGGGGGGCAGACGTTCCGCTGCGAGAGACGTTAGACGGCGTTGAGGAGAGTGTGGGAATGCGTCGTGTTGTCCTGTAGCATAACAGACCTGAGACCGAAGCAGGTTTACATAAAAACACAGAAAACAAGAAGGGTTTCAACACACAAACCATTCATTTTTGCAAAGTTACGGTAAAAATACGGCGGCAAAAGGTCCTAAACGAAAAGCCCTTCGGAAGTCGAAAGAGCCGGCTTTTCTTTGGGAGCCGAGCCCCTTTAATAGGGAATGTGTATTTTTTTATTTTATTTTTTTTGTTTCTTGTCTGTTTTTGCACAAAAAAACCCATAAAAGTGTAGCTCAGCATTTAAGTACACTACACTGGTTCTGTTTTTCTTGGACAACATTAATCTTTTTGACGCTAAAAACCAGAATGCAGTTTGCAGGTGACACTTTTTCACCACAGAGGCTCAGCTTTTTGACGCGTTGTCTGAGCTTTGATTTTTAGCTGTAGGTGGCAGCTTTGTTAAAAATGGTCAAGTATACACTTAATGCATGCTGGGTTATTAAAGGTATACTATGCAACCGGGGTTGATTTTCCAGCGAGGCTCCCCCCAGAGGGTGAAAGTAAAAGTGCACTGTCGTAAATCAGCTGTTCCCTGGTTTCTCCGTCAAGCCAGGCGCGGTTGTTTTGAGCTTAGCAGACAGGTGAACGCAACGAATCACCATCCTGCTGTTCAAGCAGAGCTACGAGGGAGCGCCCTCCCCTCCTCCGTCCCCGCCAGTGGAGTGAGGGGAGCGGGCGTCCCCGAAGCGACCTTCGCCTGGCCCGGGACCCGCTGGGCACGGACATCGGCTCGCGGGTGGGTTGGGGAGGTCGAGCGCGTGGGTTGGGGAGGTCACGCGCTGGCCGTCTGTTTCCGTATGCCGCGCGGCCGCCGGGGCGTCTCGTCTTTCCTCTCTCCCCTCCGTTCCCCCCGACGCCCGGTGCCTCCCGAGCCGCGTCCGAGCGTCGCGCGGTACAGTTTGAGAACACAGATCAGCGGAGAACTTTTAAACCCCGCGGTTCCGTCGCACAGTTTGAAAACACAGATCAGCACACAGATGAGCGTTGAACGTTTAAACCCCGCGGTTCCGTCGCAGTTTGAGATGTATATAAGTACCACGACTGAAAAACTTGTACAGTGTATGCCCGGCTTTAACACAGTGAAAGTATGAACATGCACACAGAGAGAGAGTAACCATTCCAATGTTACTTACAATCGCATCAGCAGAAACGCGAGGTCCGCGTCAGCCTTGCAGCCTTCTTTCTCTTTTAGCTCTCGCCATTCGGAAAAAGCTTTCCCGATGTTCACCCGTGTACGACTCCTCTCTCTGTCCAGAGCCCTTGTCCTCTTTCTTGTCTGCTCCGACATGGGCTTTCGCTGTTTTATCGTTGGTTCCGCCATGATAACTGCACAGATATCGCCACTGCGCTAGCACCGAGCATGCGTTTCACTGGGGGCGTGTAGCAGTTCTCGCCGTAAAGCAAGACCGACTCTCGCGATCTTGCACGAGATTCTGAGCCTGTGGGCGCGGGCCGAGGGCTCCTGCAATGCGGTACCGCGCACGTGACGTCACGGCCTTAAGAGTAACGCCCCTTTTGCCGCACCGGTAGGGCAAACAGTCGTAGAACGCACATACAAACCAGCCATTACAAGCGCAACAGAACCAGCGATATGACCGACTTTGCAGCCATTAAACTTACCCAAGACGATGTCCCAGGCGCACGGTTTACTGGTCGCACTGTGGAAGAGCACACCAACCTTCAGCTGAAACGGTGGCTTGAGTGTCGAGGGCTCAAAAAAACCGGAAGACGGGCCGAGTTGATTCAACAGTAAGCTTTGTTTTTTTCCCTGCTCGGCGTTCATGCCTTTGTTATGATTTCCACCGTGCTCCGTTCACGTCGGCCTTTTTTGTTTGTTTGCAATCAACGTCCAGGAATCTGTATATCTTGCCAATAGGTAGCTACAAAACGATTGTTCACATCTCAGAATCTTTCGCTTAAGAGATTCAGGGCGTTTGTTTTTGAGTAAGCTATCCCGGTAGCAGGGTACCATGTTAGCGCCTGCTAACATGCTAGCCTATATGCTATCATCACCCTTTCCACCGACAAAATGCTTGCTACATATGTAGGTGAATTTGGTAACTTTTTCCGGGTTGAAATGTTGTGTAGGCCGCCCGCACAAGTGTACCCAACGCACACATTTCTCCTTGGCACTCTTGAGTTTCGGGAAATTAATGAAGAAAACATCCTTCATATGCGGCCGATCAGCGTACCTCGAGTCGCTGTTGCACGTCCCATAGCAACAATGTTTATAAACCATGGTCTTAGATGTTGGAAAAAGCAGTCGTTTACCGAGTAAAACCTAGGCTAACGCACGTCTCTTCCACAGCAAAACAGCGGCGCGTTTGGGAGTTTGCCCTACTGCTTACCACGTTATGTGACGTCATCGTGACGTTGTGTTTCTAAAAATAGCTTGCGCGCGGTACCGCATTGCAAGTGCGGTATTTCCCCCACAGACCACCAGGGCGGCCAAGAAAACCTTTGTTCAACCTGAAATGACTCATTTAATCATCCAAAACGGTATGGAACACATTAATTAACTGAAAAATGTTGCATAATGTGCCTTTAAATTTTAAGCAATAAATTGAATTATTTACTTTTTCTTTCGTGTATTTCTATTTCTCATAAAATAAGCGTGGGTAGTTAAATGAAATATCTGTAGAATGTGCCTTTTTTTTTTACTTGATTGCTCGATTAATTGTCAGAATAATCCATGAAATACTCTATTACTAAAATAATCTTGAGCAGCAGTTCACAGTATGCCACCGGGCTATTGCAGCTTTAGATTTAGATTTTATTAACAGATTACATTTTTTTTCAGTTCAAGTGTGCAGAATAAATGTTACATTAAAGCTGGAAAAAAAATAGTGAAATGATTTATCGTGTTCTCATTCCTTGCATCACAAAAAGATGGAAGCTTAACAGGTTTATAGGCTTTTGAGAGCCGCTCTACCTTTTGTTGCTTGTCTGGTCTTGGAAAAACTGACACATAAAGGGCAAAGCTGAACCAGTGAATAAATGAATGAAATGGAAAGTATATACAATTTAAAACGGAATTAAAAACACGTATCATTCATGTTTCTTCTTTTTTTTAGAACATTGTTTAAATTTGAAGCATTTTGCCCACATTTTCTCACAGGTTGTGTGTTCTTGTTTTAACCAGAGCTACGAGCCTGTCTCAATACAGAGTCGATCCAGAATTGATCAGGTAAACTCAGTTTAATCTTTCTTCTCTTAGCTGGGTGGTGTGGGATTATCAAAGAAAATTATAAGATGCATTACCAAAATGAAACGCTTATTAGTGTGCGTTGTTAATTTTTGTTTTGTTTTTTTATCTAACTTTACGGGGTCCAGTGCTAAATCAGTGCTCGTGCTTTCCTAACACCAGTTCTTTGTTTACGCTCCCTGACCTTTGACTCCCAGCACACACTAAAATAAAAAATGGCTTCCTTGCTTGGCTTGGGTGGAAAAAACTCACAAAAAAAATCTTTATTTGGATTAGAGCAATCAGACCCTTTTTATTATTACTGAGCAGCTTTTTGCATGTTTCCTCTGGTATTTAGTTTATATTTGGTGAGCAGCTCCAAGCCTCTGAGGTTTGAAGGCCTCCTTACCATGACCCTAATCTCCAGCTCCCTCCACAGATTCTCTATCAGATTCATGTTGAGACTGTGGCTGGGCCACCTCAAAATGTTAATAAGGAAACATGCTTGTAAAATAAAGATTATTTTAAGATAAATCTATTTGGGGTATGCATGCATTTTTGGCTGAACTGTGCCGTCAATAAATCTATCTTAAAACTTGTGTGATTCCTAATTGCAACACTAATTACCTTTCAAGACTGTTAAATACCAACTTTTACTTTAAAACACCTTTTTAGAATCAAGCTTTTGATGGTATATTTTTAGTGTTAAAATGAGAGAAATTAGTATATAATCTGTTCCCCTACAACATCATCTTCCGTCCCAATCTGTACCCCCACCTCATACTGACGCGTTGCCATTTCATCCCAACCGCCTTCCACTGTGTACCTTTAAACAATTATGCACACATGTACTTCACTGTGTATCCATGTATTGCTCTTGGTAATTATTTAGATAGTTGATGCGCATAGCTATAAATATGTTCATAAATTCAACTTTTAATAAAAGTTGACTGAAAAATTAGCGGCAGCTAATCCGACTGATTTCTGGTTAAATATTTACCTGAGGATTGCACAGGTGGTAGCACTGTTGCCCTGCAGCAAGAAGGTTCTGGTTACCCTGGTGCTGGGCTCTTTCTGCAGGGAGCATGTTCTACATCAGACCCCCCTTTAGCCTTTAAACCAGGGGTCCCCAAAGTCGTGGTTTTACAACCAAATATTTTCAATTCAATTTTATTTATATAGCGCCAATTCATGAAACATGTCATCTCAAGGCACTTTACAAAGTTACTATACAGATTGGGTCAGATTATACAGATTGGTAAAACATTTCCTATATAAGGGAACCCAGTTGGTTGCATCAAGTCCCGACAAGCAGCATTCACTCCTCCTGAAAGAGCGTAGAGCCACAAGGAGAGTCGTCTGCATTGTCCATGGCTTTGCAGCAATCCCTCATACTGAGCAAGCATGAAGCAATAGCTAAATATAGGTTGTAAGATCACACTGGTCCAAATAAAACTTTTAAATCAGTACGGTTAGGATATTTTTCCATAATCAGGTGGCAACATAATTTATCATCTGATTGTTCATTTTCTCCATATTTAATTTGCTTTGTGGTAATATTTATGTAAATTTGCTAGACCTCGATGTCATTCTTAGGACTGACACTATAGAAAAATATTTTTTTATTTAATTATATATATATATATAATTATTTATTTAATTATTATTATTTTATTTTTTATGTTTGAACCATTGTTTTGAACTTTGCTAGTTCGATTTAAAGCCTGATTGTGTGGAAACTTCATATTTTAAAAGAAAATCTTTTTTTTGGTTGTTTTAAAAAAAACGTCAGGCTTTCAAATGTTCTTTATTTCATAACTGATACATCAGACCAAAATATAAATTTTCGTCATGTTTTCAGCATTTTTTTCATATAGGGTGTGTGAAATATATGTATCTGTATGTTGTAAATTGTATGTTCTTTGTTGAAGAGGTAGGTGTGTGGTTTTATTTTTGCTCTTTATCTTTTCCAGGATCGCCAGAAGTGACCTGTAGAAGCTGGCCTCTGAAAGGTTGATCAGCACTCATGTTTGGGCGGACATAATCAAATCAAAATGACGACACAGATGTAACAAGAAAAAGAAAAATATAAATGTTTTCTATTTATTAACAACTTTGGCCCATGTCAGACCTTTGAGCCACTTTGCTCTGGGTTGCATCGACTTTGTAACGCGTGCAGGGATGAAACAAAATTTCACCATGTAAAGTTATTTTAATAACATCAGTAAACTTTTTTTTATCTTTGGAAGTTTACTCGGCTAAGTAAAACAAAAATATCTGCACGTCTGACCGACAACATGCTGCTGATATTCAGTGACTGTTCACATTGTGGTTTGTGTGTTGGAAGAGATGTTAAGTGCTCGTGTTGGTTAATCTAATGAGTGGAGAACACTTTAATGACAAACGTCTGCTATCTGTGTGCGTGGCCACTTGTGTTTTTGTCATCAACATCAGAAGAAGAAAAAAATGCCCATTTTTCATTGTAGGAAGCTTTTAACTTTGGTGGAAAACTGAAGGTTTCTGTTTGCATAGACATTTATGTGCAAGGCTGTGGAAAATTAAACCATAAATCTTACAAATGGCTATAAAAGAATGATTTAAATCTGATCTGGGATGAAGTTTAGCATAATTTTTTGGGGGGGGTTGGGGGGAGTTTGGGGAACAATGAAGCCTTAAATTTCTTTTCAGCATAGCAAGTGGGGGATTTTTTTCATTTAATTATTTTTATTTTCAGATAGAGATTCAGGGAAAATATTTTCTTTTAGATTAACTCTTTGTGCATTTAAACAAAGAAAGTTACAACCTAATTTACAAATTCAGATAAATTAATACAATTTTCTTTTCAATTTAAGACAGAATTTATTTCTCTTAACACCGTTTTAATCTTGACGTTTTAGGTTTTTCACTCCATTCTCAGAAGCTTTAATGTACCAACAGTTCTTACAGAAATCGCCTCAAAATGTTGAGCTGTAGCATTATTATTGACTGATTAATTGTCAAGTGTATGGAAACCCAGAGACTAGCCTGTGTGGTAAATGTTTGTGACTTTTTTTGTTTTAAATTTTTTTTTCTTTTTTTTTTTTAAACTGCTTGCTGTATTGTGCGTGTATGCAAGAGTGGCGAAAACGCAGGGGAATCAGAGTTATACTGTATAATGGTGTTGGAATATAGAAAATTTATGCAAAAACTTTACGTCATCCTTGGATTAACTATCTATTGTATCAGAGGTCACTATAACATTCTTAGATTTGATCATGTTCGTTATTAAAGATATACTTATATGTTGTTTGTGTTGGTTTTATTGGGTAATGAAAAATATATATATTTACACATTGTTACAAAGTTGTCACGAGAATGCAAATCGAAGACACCAGTAATTGTTAAAAAATATATTTTATATAGGAAATATTTATTTTTGTGGGGCTATGTGATAATTATTGTCTGGTTGATCCTGCCAGTACCATAAGGTTGTCTCATAGATTGCCATGCAAGTCTAAGTACACACGGCCGGTACAGTGAAACTGCGAATGGCTCATTAAATCATCAGATCAAGCAGCGATACAGGACTGTGAAAAGGCATTACCCCTCCCCAACCCACTGGGCACGCTGTGATAAGTCATAATTTAATTGGAGTTATAACTACTTTTTGCCACTTGACTTGTAGAAGCAAGAGATCACTTGAATAGCACCTGTTAGACAACATGAAGTAGGTTTAAAGATCCTAAAAAGGGCAGATGGGGAAGAAAGTATATTGTATATACAGTTGCTATAATTGTATCAGTGTAGCTAAGGTTACAAACCAATTTCCAAGGCTCTGGGACTCCCAACAGTGGACAATGGTGAACCTTCCTGTGAGTGGCCGGCCTAAATTCACTGCAAATGTCAAGCGTTCATAAAAAAAAAAACCTAATGTAAGACACTGTAGGCCTCAGGAATTGCTTTATACTCTTTGAAAAGCTAAACATTTATCAATGGCATTTATGAAATCCTCACAATTCTATTTGGGGAATGTACACAAATTATTAAAGCTTATTAACCTGAATGATTTTGCAAATTTTCTTTTTTCTGATTGGTACACATTTTTGCTTCAGGTATGAATATGGCATGTCACAAATTTGTTTTAGAACACAACATTCTGCAGATTTACATTAATTAGGATCAAACGTAAGATTTTTTTTAACCAGTTTTGGACCGAGTTGTGTCGTCCCATGGGGCAGGCATTCCCAAAGCAGGGGTCAGTCTGAGATGAGATGTCAGCGAATATCCTACTTTTTTTTAATAGCAAATAAATGTATTTAGTCGTGGAAAATTTTACCTTTTTTCTTGAATATTTTCGACTTTTAGACATCAGAAAGGATCCAGTCTTTTCCTTGGAAATATGTGGAATTAATCTTAAAAATGTCTTTATTTTTTGGGGTAATTTACTCCTCCATAGCCAATAATAAATTTCTTTAATATACGATTGCCACAATGCAATTTTTTTGTATGTGGAAATTATGGAAAAGTCATATTAGGTGTATAAGAAAAAATAACATTACAAAAATAAAGTAACATAAGAACAAAGTTGTAATATGAGAATGAAGTCATACAGTTGTTTGCACAATCGTTTCAAAGATACTAACAATAATTAGATGCTGATGTACTAAAAAGACTTAGTCTTTTCTTAAACTTACAAGATGCTCAACTTTCCTTTTTTAATGCACGGGGAAATGTGCCTTTTTTGTAAGAATTCTCAAAATATTACGCACAAAAGGGGGTCGCTATCTTGCTATCTTGTTATTTCAGGGGTCGCAGGCTGGAAAGTTTGGGAACCTCTGCCATAGGGTCCTAGGATGGGACTTATTTAGTTTCTATTACACAACCCACTTAGGCTTAATCTCTACAAAATATGCTTTTTTGAAGATGCGCTTTTCCCTTTTTCCACAAAAGTTAACTACATTGTAGCTCTGTTTCTAAGATGGAAAGGCCTAGTTGATTTGGTGAATTTAGATAAAATCTGATAATTATTTTAGGTCTTAAAAATCTCAGGAATTTCAAGACTAATGTTCTGATTAAGACCAAAGGGGCATATAGATAGGGTGAGGAGCTCTGTTACCCAGAGGGAGCTCAAAGTACAACTGCTGCTTCTCTGCATCGAAAGGAGGCGGTTTGGGCATCTGATCAGGATGCTCCTGGGTGCCTCCCTCTGGGGGGTTTCCTAGTGCGTCCCACCTGGATAAGACCCAGAACTTGCTGGAGGGATTATATGTCATGTCTGGGCATGAGATGCCTTGAGATCCCCCAGAAACAGCTGGAGGATGTCGGTGGGGAGAGGATGTCTGGGGTTCTCTCCTGGGTCGTTTGGCCCCCGTGACCTGATCTCTGACAAGCAGAAGATGATGGATGGACAGATGATATCCAACTGAACGTATGATTAAAACCTGAATAAAACAAAATACTGTAATTATAGACTATGTAAAAGAGATCTACAGGACTGGTTGACCAGTGACCTTAACATTTTTCACTCATTGTTCCCTCAAGACTAATCATGAAATTACTTCAGAGATCGATTTACTGCAGATTGCCAATATGTTCTGTTTTGAAAAGAGAAATAAAACTGCAAATACCTTTTATTTCAGAAGCTGGTTGTGACTTCTAAAAGAACTTCTTAAAATAGACCCCTTTCTATAAACGACCAGTTTGTTCTTTTAGACTTGTCTTTATTGTCATTCACATTTGCATCACCAAATACATATCTGGACGAGATTTCGTTACAGTGGCTCAAGAAAAGTGTGGAAACAAAACAGCAGTATCATTTTGTACATAGATTTAAAAGAATTGCTACAAAAATAACCCTGAATAGGGTAGAAAAGTAATTTGTGTATAAAACATAAATATTGTGAAAAATACCAAGAATTGTAAAAATACTGTATAGTGCACATTGTGAAATAACTGAAAAATATTGGTTAAATAACTCCATTTCATTTGCTGATACAGTGAAGTACAATAAGACTTGTTTTCTTTCTTTAAATATAAATGATGAAAAATATTCAACTTTGCCCAAATAATTATGAATTATTAATTTAACACCAGTTAGGCTATTGGGGCAAGTTTGGAACTGATATGTCATTCAGTGCACATTTGCTACACACCATGGACCGGATCGGAAACACTGCTATCTCATGGTCTAGTGCAGGGGTCACCAACATGGGGCCCGTGGGCACCAAGTAATCCTTGCGTAACACATGTGGTGCCCATGAACCTGTTATAAAAACAACACAATCCACCAGAGAGCTGCATTGCAAACTTTATTTTATTCTGTTACGCTTCCTGTTTTAATCAGACTTGCATTTATGTAGATTTAAAAACAACAATATTTATATCAAAGCGTGAAAAATATGTTTATTTTACATAAAGTTAAGGTTAACTCTGAATCTTCCTTTTCTAGTTCAAAGGTCAGCACTGGTAGCCCTCCATATCACACAAGTAGCTATCAGTTACAAAATGGTTGGTGACCCCTGTTCTAGTGTGATAAACATACAGTTTTCAACGTATTATAGTAAAGTGTTTTATAATATTGTAAGGGACCAGAATTATTTGTACAGAAATTTATGTTGTGACTCCATTTATGGGCCCTCTTATGCAATAGCTGCGTCAACAAATTGACCCACTTACCTTAGACTGCAAAATGTATTGCTTTACAATTATGGCCAATTAAGCCAAATGGTTTTTATCTATTCAGCATGTTATATTCTGATTAACAGGCTCCTTGTTATTATTATTATTTATGGTAAAAAATAACAATCTATTAACAAGTTTTAAGAAATTACCTGAACAGATACACAATCAGCTGTGTCCTACTTTAAAGCAGCAGCAGAGTTAGATTCCAGTGGAGGCTTTGGGTCCTTTAAGTACCCACCGGGTGCTCTGGCCCTCTCCGGGTGTTAAACCTCCTCGACTGATGCAGCCTGCAGCGCGTGATTCCTCTCTTGGCATTCACCGCGTGCCTTAATTGTATGGCTAATAAATCAAGGTCCGCCGTGAACACGAGGAGCGGCAATCCTGTCCCCCTGACCGCATCAGGATGAACCCCATCATTACATGTTAGGCTTCCCATCAACGCGGCCTGCGTCTTACGTGAGGCGCGACGCTGTTCGCAGCCCATTGACCCCGCTCTTTCAGCCGGTGGTCTCCGTCGGAGGCTGTAGCGAATGCCTTGATGTAGGATGGCGTGTCTTCAGTCCCAAACGTGTTTCAGGTGAGCCTCAACGGTGTCGATATCCCAGTTCCGGACATTTGAATAGATGCTGGGCGTGAAGGAGGAAGAAAAACGAAAAAGGCCAGATAGTCCAAGCGAGCAGACAGGCTGCAGGAGGATGCCCTGTCAGGTTTCCAGTAAAAAATTAAATTAAAGCCTTGTTATAGCCCAGTTTGACCGTTAAATAACCATAGGTCCACCTTTTGTTTGCTGTTTCTCATCATGAAAGACCGTCCTGGCCTGTCCTCACAGCTGAAGCGGTGACGTCATGACGTGCATCTAGACGTCAGTCTCAGAAAAAAAAAACCAACAACAACGCTGCCAGCCCATCCACCCCACCCACCTCCCACCAATAATAGGTGACGAGATGGACGCGTTGCTTCATGCCTGCAGAGAAAAGCTGCTGCATTGCACCGGCCTGAGCGGCGCTGACCAGGGTCCTGAAACCAGATCCGCCCGGAATTCAAACGGAACCAGTCAATGACTCCAGTCACATAAAACACTCCAATATGTTAAACTCCGTAGTTATAAAGGTGTCATGGCTTATTGGGATGCGCAATGCATGCTTGAAAATGTCTTTTGTACATTTATTTATCCATACTATTTTTATTGATATATATTATTTCATTCTATGATTTTAATTTATGTAAATAAATGAATTAATTCAGAAGCCTAATTTACTTCCTACTCACTTGACTATTTTCATCTGTCTGTCCGCAATTTTAAAGTATTTAAGAAATATAAAATGCAATTTTGCACCACAAACTGACTAACTTTAACACTTTAAGGTGTCTCATTTGGTCAAATTATTGAGACAATATGTCATTAATGGACAGCAAAACTAACCATAAATAACAACAATAATAATAATAATAATAATAGCCCTGCGACAGACTGGCGACCTGTCCAGGGTGTACCCCGCCTCTCGCCCAATGACAGCTGGAGACAGGCACCAGCAACCCCTCATGACCCCACAAGGGATAGACGTGTTAGAAAATGGATGGATGGATGTATAATAATAATAATAATAATAATAATAATAATAATAATAATAATAATAATAATACTGTATTAAGCACCTAATTAATAGCCATTAATTAATTTTTTTTAAAATAAAAAAATTAATAACTTTGAGGATAATATGTGAATAATACAAATATGATCAAGCATATTCATTATAGATGGATCAACAGATGTGAATTACTCTCCATCCTTTCTTGATGATGAGTCGACAGATAGGTGGTTGAACATATAGCCTCAAACAGTGTGTATTTGTATGAAGATAGATTTATGATAAATTACAATCAACAACGTATTAAAGTAAATCTCATAAATAACCCCACCCATGTGAATATTTGTAACATCTCACTGTTCCCATTGTCAGATACAAAACACAACTGGCTGGACTTTGACTTGGAGCAAAGGAAGACAAAAACCCAGCTAGAAAGAACCAGACAAATGCAGGAAATGTAAAACAAGTTATATAAACAAGAACCATTTTAGGCAAGGTTGCAAAAGCCCAGGAATTCCTTAAATTATTCTCACTTTAACACACAAGTATACAAAATTCATGTAATTATATACAATGCAACAGGGATTAAACACACAACTTTACAGCAAAAACATGTAGTCTGGAGTTAAGACATAAAAGTCAATTAGAGATTGTTGTAAGAACAAAATGTGTAAAGAACTCAGGGGTCGAAGAGAAACACAGACATAGACATTAATTTAAAGAAGGCCTCAGTAACATTTAAGACAACAGAGTCTAAACTGGAAACTCATTTTACAGGAAATATGCTTAGAGGAGGACACACCAGTCAACAAAACGAAAAAGAAATCTGTTAATTTAGAATTATAAAGTTTATGTATAGTTTAATAAATATGAATCCTATTGAACGGGATTAGAGGCTGTTTGTTGCAGGTTGCACAGCTAGTGTCTCCATTCCTGGATGACATATTGTAACTAGGTCATGTGCCTGGCCACTGTTACCATCATTATCAGTGGGAGGGTTTTTAAACTAAGCTTTCATAAGTCACATTTGAAGATAAAAAGGTTCATATATTCGATTAATTAATCATACAATTAACCACATAATTGAATAAATAAAATTGGCACATTTTGCAGATTTTTCATTGAACAGCTTGTTTGTATAAACTGTAGAAATACATAAAAAAGAAAATGCAAGTAAATAATTAAATTTCTTTTTTTAAAGACATTCAGCATTATTGCTTACAATGCAATAACAGCAGATCTTTAGTGTACACCTGAACATTTGTAGCAAAGGATAGAGAAAAGCTGCAGATGAACTGACATAACATCATTACAGAATTACCTGCCTCTGTAGAGATAATGGTCAGAAATTAAAAATAAAAGTGCATAAAGTATCGCCTGCATATCCCATTCTGGATTTTTAAAGAGATGTTTTAACATCAACCAGCATAATGTTATCAAAATAAAATTTAACCTTTGTAGTATGTGCTTCCACTCTGTTTTAAAATGATGGCATTAGCCTTGCATGTGATTGTTTTGATTGACCAGCATGGTGGTTAAAGAAATTTTGTTGTTATGAATTCATTAATTTCTCAGAAGCTTTGGGGACATTTGGCAGGTACATTAACTTTAATAACTACAATACATCTGTGATGTTCTTGTGGGATGTCAATGAGTGGCAGTGACTGAAAAAAGAAGCTGATTAAGAATGTTGGCTCTGTTCTGCCTCTGCGGAGACAGCCCTAAGCATCCTCTTCGTCAGACTTTTATTCAACAACAGAGTTGTTTTCAGTCAGAGGCTTTTTTCAGAACGGCTGTAATACAGATCCCCAAAGGAGATCCTGACTGCCCACAGCCATCAGTGTCTATAACAACTCTTTGACGAAGCAACGACTCAACGACTGAGTTACAACGACTTCTGATTAATCTTTGATATTAGTAAAGTAATGTTCTTTTTTTAATTTGAATTGTAAATTATTTTCAGGAAGAGGAAACAAAAGAGTTAGTACTGTTGTGTAACACGTAATATATTGTTTCTAGCCTTTGCTTTAAGTTGAAAACAAGTGTAATTGCATAATCTAGTTATATAAAAGTAAAGGTTCTCTTGAACAAATCAATCTTTCTTAAATACACTTTCTTATTAATGTTTGTACAAAGCAACTCTAATGTAATGTTGTTGTGCAGGATAGCTTTGAGTAGTAAAAATATTCAGAAAGTTTCTTCATTTCAGATAAACAGCATGTTTGCAGACTTGACGGACGTTCTTCACATGACGACAGAGAGAAAGCTCTCCCTCCAAAAGAAAAAACACTGTGCTGTATTTTTCTACATAATTCCCCTCCTTATCAAAATAAAATAATAACATAAATATAATTTACTAAATTTGTTGACTAACTACAATTGATCTAAACGTAATGGCCAGTCTGTGTCAAACCACAATAATCTGGCTGTTATCCTGCAGGTCAACACGTTGAGAATCTCCAAAGATGAGGAAGATCCCAAGGCCTGTGACATTTACTAAAGTGATGATGGAGAAGACCTTGGCCCACGACAAGGTGACTTCGATCAGGTAGCCCGAGAAGGACACCATAACCAGACCTGCTCAACACAGAGCAGAGACTCGACATCGGTGACAGAGCTTGGAAAAACATTAGATGTCCGGAAGATTTTAGATTTTGTTACGTACCCATTAAAGCTCCCATCATATTCATAAAACCTGGTGGAGATGAGGAAGACATCTGGTAAATATCGAATAACAGGAACAAAAAAATAAGGAAAAAAAGAGTGTTAAAATAGAGCCTCACCATAGAGTGCACCAGCACATGATGGAGTGAGATCTTGCACATTTACAGCAACACCACTGAAACACATTAAACAACAATAAATAATATTAGCATCAAATGTTTGACAGGATCTACAAAACATTCATGTATTGGTTGAAAATGTTCCACTTTCTACTGTTAAAGGGGACACATCATGCCAAATCCACTTTTTTAGCCCTTAAATACATTTTGTCGTGTATTTGGAGTCTCAAGGAGTGCAGAAAATTTGAATTTAGTCTCACCAGGAGCTACGTAGATATCTTTATATGCTGTTTTGGTCATAATTTTCAAGCAGTTCAGTTTTCTCCATTCTCCATTATATATTTTAAACAATTATATCACAGTATTTGCTGTGGAACTGCTAAACAAAGGCATTGACTTCTGGCTAACCAATTTTTTTGTATTTCTCGGAGCGATTTTGTAGTACAAGCTCAACGATGCTGAAGCTACAAGTGAATAAGTGACAAAACTGTCTGTTGGATGTATTAACTTCCACAATTTGCACCACCCCCCAGCATGCTACAAAAATGGCTGATCAGGGTGGAGTGGAACGCTCTGCAACCTTTAGCGAGTGGTGTGTGAAGTGGCTCATTTGCATTTAAAGAGTCAGCACCAAAATGAGTTGCTCTCAGATGCACCTCAGAAAAGGGCCGAAAGAGTGGCTGTGAGGTAACAAAAACCAAAGCATTGCAGTTCCACTTTATATAGACCACAACTCAATGATTTAAGTATGAAAAAAAAGAAATTAAAAGCATGATAGGTTCCCTTTACACTCGCTATCTAAATCTTTTATCACTCCATGCTATGGCAGCTTTGTAAACATGGAGTGTTCTCGCTCATCTAACATACCCTCCGGTGAAGGTGGACAAGCCGACGGCAGCAGAAATGAAGACCACTGCAGTAGTAAAGGGGACAGCTCCAGACAGAGGTAAGATGAACATACTGGAAAGGCCCATAGCACCAAACTGCAGAGGGGGAGCAGGAATGTTATGAAGGGAATTAAGAGCAAATATCACAATAAGAAAGTTAATATTGGCACACGATGCAATTGTCTGGGCGAGCCCCTTCTTCTGTGGTCCACACACAACAGAAAGGTATTTAAAAATGCTTTTTTTATTTTCACAACTATAATAATCTTATCAAAAATGTCAACTGTATTTTAAAGAATCTCTGTGCCGTGTAGAATAGCTCATTTTCGATTTGACTAGACTAGACTTTTTCGATTTATAGCTAGTGAAGACCAAATGCAGTCCAGATTCCTTAAAAAACTAAAGTGCCCAATTAGATAGCAGCTTTAACTCCAGCCAAAGTGTACAATCATATTTTCTTACAGTGTTTCCACTATGCACACTACCGGGGGTATTTCACGACATGTGAAAGTGAGTGATAGAAAACTTGATTGGGGTGCCCCCAAAAGCTGTGCTGCCCTGGGCAGAGAGCCATGTCAAGAATCTGTAAAACAAAAACACAACTTCACTCAAGCTTCTTTCTTCAGCCTTCCTTGCCTCGTGACTAAAGGAAAGGGCTAAGTCTATTCATGCCAGGGTTATTATTTCCCTGAATAAAATGTAATAAAATAAAATTGAATGAAAAAAAAAAATGAAGGTGTGACCCAACTCTCCATGTTCTGTTTCATCCTGCTGTTGTAACAAAATGCAGCTCCCCACCCACCATTAACCGTAGTATATTTGAAACAAACAGCACACATCCCACAATGCATTAGTTTATAAACATCACAGTAATGTCCCTGTACTTACTTGCATTATTTTTCTCACAGTTGCAACACCATATCCTGCATGAAAAAATATAAAAGCTTAAAATTTGGATTTCCACAAATGACAGACAACTTTAGGAATCATTTCTTTTTACCTCTGGTGATGAGGAAATCTGAAACAAATCCTCCACCAAGAGCCGACGGGATCGCTATTAACCATGGAACTACGTTGTACACCCAAGGCTGCCGGAATACATACAAAGATATAGAAACTAGACACAAAAACTTGAAACAGTGAATCTGAATGAGATTTAAAGTTTGGGATACATCTATTGAGATTTATTGGCCAACAAGCAGCATGTGGAGGGATTACCGTTGCATGAGGAAATGATTCTTTGAAGTACGTTGGCAGCCATGATAATAGAGTGTAGGACGTGCTGCATATGCACATATGAGCGAACACCATGGCCCTGAGAGGGAGGGTGGTGGACAGAGTCAGGTCAAAATGCTTGCGAAATCATTTAACCATCCATTAATTGGCAATGAAAGATTTTAAAAGCTGTACCAAACCGGAGGCTTTCTAAAAAGGTACAGCCAGCGTTTGCTGGACAAACTTGGTTGAATGTGGCTTCTTTTTTTCATCTGCTTCATTGTAACATCACCTGAGCGACACGTTAAAGATCAGTTAAGAACCGTGGGGTGCAGCATATAAACACAAAACAGACATTCAACATTTTACAAGTTACATTTTGTAAAACGTGTAAAATATAATGTAATTACATAAAAACATGTGTCTTTTGGTATTTTTCACATTTTATTTAGCTTTATTGATGCATTCTGTATTGTATTTTGGTTTACTTAGTACAACTGTTATTTCTTGCATCTTTTTGATTTTGTTTTGTTGTACCTTAAAGGGTTCCTCACTTTTACTACTTGTTCTTTACTTATTAGTCCTTCTTTTTACTTTCTATTTATTATTCAAGCACTGTCTTACACACATATATACAAACTTCCATCCATGTATTTATAATTTGCATTATAAATAGATTTATAATGTTTCAATTCCAAATCTGGCACATATTACTTATTAATCTTTTAACAGTTTTTCTTATTCATTCTTTCATCTTTGCTTCTTCTTCTTTTTCTTCTCATTATTGTTATTATTATCTTATACTTGTTTTTGTATTATTTACTCTTGTCTTGATAGTAATCTATTCTTTAATGCTTGTTTTTCATTTATGCTTTTCATTATTCATTGTTTGTTTTCACAGTTATACTTTGTTTTCTTTATTATTTAAGCGTTTTTATTGGATTTTTTTATTGTATTGTTATAGTTATCTTTTACTGTGTTTGTGTTTATTGTTTTATACATTTTATATTTAAACATATATTGTATTTAGATCACTTTCTTGTAACTCTGCCTTTTCCCCAGTTCTTTTTTTCTACTCGTTTTTTAATTGTCTTTTTAGCAGTTTGGTATACAATGTTATAATAAAGTAAATTAAATAAACATGTGCAGTATTTACCCGAGTTGGATTAACTAATGTTTCCACATTAGTTAATCCAACTGTTTTCCCCTGCTTTCTCATGTCTTCTGTCTTGTGATACTTCAAACACAGCAGCTAAATTTCTCTTCCATGGTTGTTATTATTGTTTGTTTATATTTCTGGAATATATATTTCATTGTTACCGTTTTCCCAGCTAAAAAGCACCTTGTGTTATTCCATTATCTTATCTGAAAGCATCATATAAAGGTCTAATTATAATTTGTCTAATTTTGCATCTTTTTTTGTAATCTCAAGGTGATGAAGCAAAATCCAAACCCCAGGAAGTACACTAAACCAAGATATTAGCAGAAACGATACTTAAGCACAGAATTTATATAATTTTATTCACTGTGGCCATTGCATTTTAGAAGGCAACATGTCAAGAAGCAATGTTTACCTCTTAATAAGTAATACCACACTGTAACGGCCCAGAGTCCAGCCAGGAAACCAGTGCAGTAGAACATGCTTTCCCAGCCGTTCCTATCGAGCATGACGGACCCCATTCCACCTGCCAACAGCGTCCTGAAACAAACAGGAAAATTAGCGGTGCAATCAGTAATAAATGCATGTGTAAATGTAAAGTAATGCCTACCCAAGGTGAGTGCCGCTGTGCATGGTGCTCATTAAAAACCCTCTCTCAGCTTCCACAACACGCTGCGAGCACAGGCTTGCCAAAGACGGGAAGAAAACACCTGCAAGACATTACAAGACTGCTAGAGTCAGTTCTAGGAGCTTCAGCGGGTCCGGTGCAACTACGCGTAAACTCTGTCAGCGTTTGTTCTGACAGAGAGAGTAAGAGTGTAGATTAGTTTACCAAAATATACAACCCCTGCTTTCCTTTTGCGAGTTTCCTCCTGCATTTGTTCCTCATCGACACCCATTAGATCATAAATATGCACATAACTGAATTAATGTGCATGGAGCATGTGACTTTAACTAGATACAGTGAAATGCTCCTATGAGCACTTATTTGTTCAGAGAAACTGCTGTCAGTACTGACCCTGGAGTAGTCCCATCAGGATTCTGGCCACCGTCATCAGAGCGAGGGTGTGGAAGCCCAGGTGGGCCAGCACAGGAGTCCCAGCTGTGATCATAGCCCATGAAGCTGCAGAGATGAACAGGACACGCTCTCCCCCCACTCTGCAGAGCAGCAAATATTACCTGAAGGAAATCCTGAAACTCTAAACCACACTTTAAAACACACAGGCTGTGAGGTTAATGAAGTTATTGTTGAAGTGAAACCACGCGTGCCACTCTGAATGAATCGCTTACTTGTCACTGGCATGTCCTCCCAGGATCTGAGTGAAACAGTAGCCCCAGAAGAAGCCGCCCAGGACGAGGCCGGAGTCGATTTTACTCCAGTGGAAAGTGGCTGCCATTGAGACGGCGCAGACTGGCATGGTCATCCGGGCACAGTACAGGAGGCAGGTGCCCAGAAACAGCATCGCCATCCATTTTCGAGCCAGAGATCTGCAAACAACTGCGGCTTAATGACATGCATAAACTGGCATGGAGCTAGAAAAAAAGTTTTGCACGAAGCATGATTCATAAATAAATGAACCAACACAAAATAAAGGATAGTAGTGGAATGGAACTGAATAATATAACCATCCATTGTCCAGACCCACTTATCAGCAGTCATTTGGGTGAGAGGCAGGATACACCCTGGCCTGGTCGTAACTCTATTACAGGGAAAACACAGAGACAAACAGAACAACCAAACACATACACACCTCAAGGCAATTTAGAGAAACTAATTAGCCTAACAGACATGTTTTTGAACTGTGGGAGGAAGCTGGAGTATTCGGAGAGAATCCAGACATGCACAGGAAGAACATGCACAGTCCATGCAGACAGACCTGAGGCCAGGATTCAAACCCAGGAACTTGCTGATGTGAGGCAACAGTGTAACAAACTGAAAATGTGCATTTTTAAAATTAGAAATCTAAAATGCATGGCATGCATTTCTGTCCAGCCCCCTTTACTCTGATATGTCTCAATACAATCTACTGTATATGTCTTCAATTTAGAGCACGGTTTGGATATAAAACAATAGCCAAACTTGTTAACACATCATAGAGCACTATCCAGTCCGTCATCTGATGTTATATATATATATATATATATATATATATATTTATTTATTTATTTATTTTTATTTTTTTTTATTTTTTTATTTTTTTTTAACCATGATGACCAATTGAATAAGACAAACAATTTTTGTGTTTGCTTTTGTTACTGTAGGCGTATAACCCAGAAATTAATTGAGATACCATGTAATGATCTCTGTTTAGTTTCTGCGGCTGAAATCTGTTTCATCTGTCCAAAATGCCAAGTTTCAGTTAACCCTCATTAAGCAGGTAGGAATGAAGAACCGAAACTAACTCAGAATAAAAATAAAAGTAGCAATATAAATGCCCCCAATAAAGAAACCAGTACACTTTAAATGTAGCAATTAATCTTTTTAAAATTTGAAATTATTTTATGGGATTTGTTTAAAATATCCTATTTAGTACCAAGTTTTATAATTTAAGTGACCTTCGCATTATTTTCTAGAACTGTTCGCTCGATAACTACTGTACGGGCGCAATTGATTTTCCTTCACAGGGAGAACATGCAAACTCCATGCAGAAACACCAGGCTGGGATTTGAGCAGGACTTTCTCGCTGCAAGACAGTGCTACCCACTGCTCTAATGACGTAAATGCTAAATAAAAACATGAAACAAAAAAAAAATGTGAAATAGTTAAATTGTGATCAAAAGCTTGGATACATGTGTTAGAGATAAATAAAAAGGGAAAAAGTGGAAGTCAATTAAATTAAAAAAACATGGTAAAGTAATATATGGGATATTTCAAACAAAGACAACACGCTAAATATTATTCCCCACCTTTTGAATGAATTTGTAAATTTTATTGGGCCATTTATATATTTTCGGCTTCTATTGTTAATTATTTCAGTGTTGGTTTGTTGCTGTTACCCTGTGTGTAGCGAAAAGAACCGGTCACAAAGTTTATAAAAAATAATAATAATAATAATAACTTTAAAGTTGGGGTATTTGTTGAGGCATTGTTACAACTCAATAAATCATTTTAAATTAGCTTCTCCCTTCATGTCAAAAGGCCCCTTTGGGCGAATAGTTTAGGGGGGATTTTGAATAAAACAAAAGTTACAGCAGAGCAAGTAGAGGCATGAGGAAAAAGAGTTGCGCCACAGATGCACAGACGGCCAAAAACGCGCAGCTTCTTTTGTTGTTTTTTTTAAAGCGCTTTTGTTTACGGCAATCCCGAATCAAGCGTTGTAGAAACTCAGACGGGGAGATGGTTTTATTAAAATAAACTCTTCACTGCTGGTAACACCTCAGAGCAAATCTCATCACGGCATACAGTAAACTTCCTGTTGTATGTTCCAGACCGCATTAAACCTCATTCAGCGCCGTGTCTTGGAAGTCCTTGAGAATTAAAAGTTCAGTGTAAAAACAAAGCCTCACCTCGGCCACAGGTTCTGGTTCTCCGAATCTTCCGCCGGTTCATCGGGTCCATGGAGGTTCAGATCCAAAGGAGAAGCCTTTAAATCCCTGACGTGTCCTGCTGCGGGGTTTTCAGCCATTCAACCAGCAACGCTCTCCTCTCCGCACCCGCAGCTCTTCCGCACTGACGGCCGACCTTCCTCATATCCACGGAAACAAACCGACCAAACTAATCCGACTTGTTGACACTGGTGTCAAGTGATTTCCATTCCTGACACCAGATGTCTGAGAGGTGCTTTCACCGGGAGGGGACATTTACATGTGTGTGCTCCATAAAAGGACAGAGGTGCGCATCAAAGGTGCTTTTTGTTTTTCATCTGAATAGTGGGTCTTGTCTTGTGGGTTTCAGTCACAGCCACAGTTCGAAGGGGGGTGGGGGGGGGGGGGGGGGGAACAGGATTTTCCCAAGTACAAGTACAATTTAAAAGAAGGTACAGCTCAAGTACAGTGATATAGGATAAATTGGAGTAATCTGGCAAAAGTGCATCATTGGTGCGTATGTTCCATTTTAATTCAGTTATAAGGTCAAAATTCATACAGACAGATTGGTTAAAAGTCTTTCTATTTAATATCCTCTTCGCTAATTCTAGTGCATTTACAGAAATGTAAATTATTGTGCATTGTTCCTGGTAAATAAATCAATAAAATAAAGGTATCTAAAGCAACTTTAACTCCTGGATGAGCGTGGAGCGAGAGTGGAGAGTCGCTTGCATTGTGTTGATTTCGCAGCAATCCCTCATGTTGGGCAAGCATGTCGCAACAGTGGAGAGGTAAACTCCCCTCTAACAGGAAGTAACCTCCAGTACCTCAAGCGTGAACAGCCATCTGCCAAGACTGACTAGGGGTTTGGGAAGAAGGAGCAGACACACAAAAAGAACACAGGAGCACTGATCCAGGAGTACTTTCTATGTAAAATGTGTGTGTAATGGCAGCTCTAGCTCCTCTAGTGGCTTCATGCAGGAGATAACCAGCTTCGGTATTTCTTTAATCGGATCATTGTTCTGTAGGAAAACAAATTTTTGCTCATGCTTCAACTATTTAACCCAAACCTGTCATTAGATGAAAGAGTGTTGAGCACCGACGCCCCAGCCTGTCCTGAGCTAGCGCATTTAACATTAACATAGACAGTGAAAGAAATCTAGGCTCTATCCGAATACGCCCTTTGGGTAAGGACTGTTTTTAGCCAAAACAGACGTGTCAGCGGTCACCATGATAAGTGCTGTCTGAATAGTGCAGTTAGTAAGGAAGGAGGTAGGAAAAGGATCCTGTATGCCATCTCTCACAGCTATTTTAGCCTTGGAACCTTTCGACATCCCTTACCAGTGCTAAGGAGCTATAAGGAATCCCACAATCCTTTGTGTGACGTGATGTATAAGCACAGCCCACCTCACGGAAATCAACAAAAATGTCCGGATAGAAGAGAGCACACTTTGTAGTTCACGAAGTCTGTAGAGCCTGATTTGACTAGAATCATCCATGTGTGTTTCTGTCACGTAATGACGTCGGGAGTTAAAGGCTGTCTGAAATCGGCACAGCAGTCTGAAGATCCTTTCCTTCCCACGATAGAGTTCTGTTGACCCCATGAAAGGTCAAGGAACAGGAGCTATTATACATTTTTGGATGGAGCCCTAGGCTCCTTAAAGGAGAAATAAGTAATTATGACATAGATTGTTTCAAATCGGAACAACACACTGAACAGAGAGCCACCCGGAGAGTGTTGTGCAAATTGCCAAGTCAAAAGAGACAAGGATCTAGCGCAGCTACAAGTCGAGAAAAAGATGAAGAAAAAAAAAATGAGCCACCAGTGTTAATCCTTGTTTTACTCGCCTTAGGACGTTTGCCTGTTTTGAAGGATGCCGAGGTTTTAGGGGTTGTTAAGACAATTTCTGTTCCGCTTCTCTTACTACAATGTTTGCAGGCTGCTGCTCTTTTGCCAACATAAAATACCAAATGCTGCGCTCTGTGTTGGGAACCCTGAGAACTCTCATATGATTGGCTCAGGAACCAGGAAGTAAACGGGCTACACACTGAACCGAAGTAGTTTGGGCTGTACCTCAGGGGCGATTCTAGGATCTGACCTTTAGGGGTGCTAAGCCCCCAGTGTTGAGTGTGATTCCTGGCATGAACAACAGGCTTTCCATTTTTAGTCCAGATGTAAGATTCTTAGAGTTGACACACTTTTGAGCTGAAGCTCGTCAAACAAGCTACAAAATAGGCCCTTCCAAAAGCAGTGACAAACAGATTGAAATGTTTTCACGTGATAAAACCTTGTGCATTTGTAAAACCTGCATGATGGCAATAGTTAGACTAGCTAACTAATCTAAGATACTCATAAGATACTGCATCATAAAACACAGCAAAATTATACATTCAAGGGACTGCAAATAAATTTATTGTATTTACTCTGCACTGGAAGTAGAACTGTAACTGATACTAACAACATTTCAAATATTAAATTCAAATTTCAACAAATATACAATTGGGTTGTAGTAACTCTGTGTAGCCCATTTCATGTAATTTATCTTAACATTCCAAACACATTTCTTACATCATATATTTGAAGTGTAGATGACAGCATCTCCTTACCTACATCTTCTCAGACAACTAATTATTTCCCTAACAATAATGAGATGTCAATGTTTAAATGTGCAGTAAACCTTAATACATAAGGAGCATGGAGGACCCAATACTGTACTTTGAGTACGATTGGTGACACCAAGACTGAATTGTTACATGAGTGGTTGTCCATTTCATCATTCAAATGAGAACATATTAATATACTACTGGTATATACTAGTACGACTATTAAAGAACAGCAGATTAAACTTTAAGCTATGTAAAGGCCTATATCAAATGAATTTTGCGACCACATCAACAGATTAAATAATTGCTTACTTTTTTGGTGTACCAAATTACCCTTGTAATGATGTAATATTTTATGGGCTAAGCCCCTGATGATGAGAATGTCTAGCTCCACCTCTGGTTTGAACTAATTTACTAATGGACAGTGTGGAAATCTATGTACAATAAAACCAATGTAAATCGTGTTCCTCTGTTTTATTTGTCTTTATCCTAATTCTAGAAGTAGAAATAGTCAAATAAATAGCACTATTATTTTGTGGAACCCTAATCATGCTATTATAACTAAGCAAAAGTCTAAACAAAAAATAGCAGTTGTTTAGGCGGCACCTAGTGTTGTTATACTGTATATTATGTAAAAGAAATTACACCTGCTATTTATGCCTGAACTGCCTCAAGGGGTCGACTAAAAATGAAAGCAACAATAGCAACGAAATATTGGTAAAAGGGAAACCCTCACCTTTTCTTTTTCAGGCGGCTGTGGCTAAGAATCTGAATTTTTAATAGCCTACAGTCTTTGCTTTTCCATCTTTCCAGCGGTCTTCAGAACTCCTGCCTGGCACAGAATATTTAGTTTTATAAATATTTGCACAAAGTTCTTCATCTTCTCTCTTTAATCATCAGGTAAACAGTTGAAACTTGGACATTGTTGTTCCAAAGGGGCAATGGTTGACAACACATCTAAACTCGTTTTGGAACAGATAAACCCGGCTGACATTAAGCTTCTGGAACGGTCTTTTTGTTGTTTTCTCAGTGGACTTCCACACCCATATGTCCCTGAAGTCCAGCTAACGGTGCCTCATACAGAGCTGAAAATAAAAGAGAATTTTTGTTCAGTGACTGCCAGACTTTCTTCCTTTGGGCTTAATACCAGACTGTACTCTCCTTTATAACCCACACATTTGTTTTAAATTTGCTTTTTATAATTTTCTTATTTGTCATTGGCTTTTGTAATAACTTATAATACTTTTTGTATCTGGAAAGGTGTTTAAAGTTTGTAAACTCTGGGTGTAGTGATGGACTCAGACCTGAACCTTCAAAAGCATCTAAAGACAATTACAAGGTCGGCTTTTTATCACCTGAGGAACATTTCCAGGATTAAAGGACTAATGTCTCAGCAGGATCTGGAAAAACTAATCCATGCGTTTATTTTTAGTAGAATTGATTACTACAACGGTGTTTTTACAGGTCTGCCTAAAAAGTGGATCAGACAGCTGCAGCTGATCCAGAACGCTGCTGCCCGCGTCCTCACTAAGACTAAGAAAGTAGAGAACATCACCCCAGTTCTAAAGTCATTACACTGGCTCCCTGTATCTCAGAGAATAGACTTTAAAATACTTCTGTTAGTCTATAAATCCCTGAATGGCTTAGCACCTAAATACATCGCAGACTTGTTATCAGCGTATAAACCCTCCAGACCACTCAGGTCTTCTGGCTCCAGCCTTCTCTGCGTACCTAGAACCAGAAGTAAACACGGAGAAGCAGCATTTAGTTCCTATGCTCCACTTATCTGGAACAAACTTCCAGAAAACTGTAAAAGTGCTGAAAGCCTGAGCTCCTTTAAATCGAGATTAAAAACACATTTGTTTAAAATTGCCTTTGAATGTTCAAGTTAAACTGTTTTAAAATTACTTTTTTTTTCTTTTCTTTTTTCCTACATTCTATCCCTACTTGCTTTTATTCCTATATTTTAATCATGTAAAGCACTTTGCATTGTCTCTGTACTGAATTGTGCTATATAAATAAATTTGCCTTGCCTTGCCTTAAAGGCTCAGGAAAACAACCCATTTAAAGCAACGTTGCCATTTCTGCCAAGAAAAGTGGTTAAGTATCCAGCCAGAATGATTAGTGTGGTTTCCAACTGGAACAGCGAGTCAAACACTAGTGGGTGTGCAGTTGCAGCTCTAGCATGAATGGCGTCCTGGGCACACCGCTCTTTCCGCAGCCCCATTGCCTACACAACCAAACACCCTTTATGCAAAACTAAAATTTTACTATGCAACTTATCATAAACAGTAGAAACTAAAAAATATAAATTTGATAGAGATAAAATAATCATGTAAAATTCTGAACTAGAGGCAGTCAAGTAGAGTCGACTGATTAATAAAAAACTAAAGACTTTTTTTTTTTAAATCTCCCAGTGTCCTGTCTAGTAATGTGACAATAAGAATTGATGTCTTAATGCCAAATAGAGCTCAACAGATTTTGCTTTCACAAGTGGAGCCAACAGCTTTTGCCATAGAGCTCCGCTTGATTTGTGCATGTAAATAACTTTATTGTGATTCCTGCAGGGAGAATTTCAAATTATATGGACACTACAATGGGAAAGTAGGAGAGTAAAGGAAGAACAAGAAGAGAAAAAAAAAGAAAGAAGAGGTGAAAGAAAGAAGAGATAAAAGGTAGAGAATGATAAAACGTCCTCTGTCTGCTCCATCACCTGGAAAGAGACGCAAAAAGAACAGCACAACCAATGGACATAAAGCAACAGATACAATCGAGTAACACCTTGATGCCATTGCTAAATCATATGTACTATTATTTAAGCTGACATGTGTAATGTGATAGCTAAAAAAAGAAAGTGAAAGAAAATAAATAAATAAATTACAGGCTTTCTGTATATAAGTGAACATTTAATACCTGGGACCCAGCACCTGTGGGAGTTTGTGAGAGTGCACTAGTTTAGGTGAAAATTATCCAGAAGGAAATGGCTTGATAGTGATTGTGGAGAACCAAAGACCCACCTTCCCCGAGCACAGAGGCAGGGGTCAGGGGACCCATAACCCCGGACTCCCAAAGGGGCCCCCAAAGCAATGCGCCCAAGAGGGGCCAACACAGGAAATCTGCAACCCCCCCCCCGAGGAAAGAGGAGAGACGACCCTGAGGAAATCCCCCAGCCACCGCAATGCCGACGCCCCCAAGAGCTGCGGGGACGAGCCCGTGGGCTCCGCCGGCAGCCAGCCGCGCTGAAGTGGTCCCGGCCATGGGCCCTGAGGGCCAGAGGCCCCAGGGGCGCCCCGCCCCCGCGGCGGGGGCCCCGGCCGACCTCCGGGGGGCCAGGCCCCGCTAAGCCGCCACCGGGAATGGGCCGGCACCCACCCGGGAACCCGCCCCAAACCCGAGGACTGTCGATGCGCCACAGGGCCATTGGCGGTCCATGCGCCAGAGGGCTAAAGTCTTTAGTTTTAAAGTCTTTAAAACTAAAGACTTTAATTTAGCACTAAACTATACAGTGCGCATCAGTCGGCCCAGGCTGTACAGCGATGCTCTTACAGTGCTTACACTGTGCACATCAGAGGGGCAGAGCTCATTCCCATTGGCTGAAAATAAAAATACACATTAGGTAAATCATTAAATAAGCAGCTGACATTATTTTTTGCCCATATGGCCTCCTCAATTGTATGACGCCCTGGGCAACAACCATGTCACGACCTGTGGAACAGGGATATGTAAATATTTGGGCTCGCATGTATGATTTTGGCCATAAAATCCCTGCCGCCAAACTGACTGATTATTAAAGTTGTTTGCCGAGTAGTCATTACCAAAAGCCACCAATGAATTTGATTAGTGTATGTAAACTTCTTACCAGAACAGTAACAAAAATAGGAAATAAGGTCTGAAGTCTCGCAATAAAACAACTGGATTTAAAAAACAACCGTGAAAAGAAATCAAGGACTGACAACAAGCTGCATGTTTTTTCTTTAATATAAAATCTAATAAAATAAACAAGCACAAGTACCTTTCTCCTCACTGAAAAAAGTAAACATACATGCAGAGAAAGTGAAAAATCCTAACAGAAAAAAAATGCACTCATAAAGTCACATGTTTAGATATATGTATAACTTTGCAGAATAAATTACAAAATAAAAGCCAGTGACAACAAACAATTTTCGTCTTTAGAAGTTCATGATTATATTAGATTTATCAAAGAGTCCCGTTCTCTGCTGCAGTGTATAAATCCTCCAGCTCCAAAAACTTTACTCTAACCTCACACCCCTGAAATATAAAACCAAACGTAGTCACATGGAGGATGTCGGGAGCACTACAGCACTCAGAAAAGGCTGAGGAGACTCGATTCAGTAACAAAGTCCTCTCTGATTTCAACCCGTCTCTGAACGTGAGAAATAATTAATTTACAGGTCAATTTGTCCAATAACTGTAAATGTACATTTAATTTCACGGTTTGAAAAGCGTGTGGGGGGATTTATAACAAACTTCCACACATTAAGATAAATAAAGCCATAAAATAGAGCAGTAATTAAAACTATATTACAATAATAAAGTGTTGCGATCTGTTTACTTGGAAAAATATTCACATTTTCCACACTGAACTCTTAAAACCATCCACCAGCTCGATCTGAACAGATCTTCGGCTAATAATAATAATATTTATAACATCTTCACTTTCACTGAGAGTGCCACTCTTCACTGCAAAATTATGTCTTTTCTGGAAAACGGTCACTGAAATACAACAGCGAACAGTTTGAATAGACAAAATATAAAAACAGCAATTTGAATTTTGGAAAACCCAGAATCTGTATTTAAACTGAATTATTTGTGTGATTTTGCAAATACAGCAATTACAGTTTGCACGAAGAGTTACACCCTCATAAATGACGAGATAAAAAAAACAAAAAAAAAAAACATACATATATGTTACCTGGTTGTCACGCAGTCACTGACAGATGTATAAATTAAGTAAATGTGCAGGTCTTTTCTTTTTCCCCGTTCACTTGGGGTCCTCTATGGTGCCCGTGCTGAGGTCCGTCATTTTAGGATATTTCACCTTCTTCTGGTCCAACTCGTTTTGAGCCCACAGCAGCAACTTCAGGAGTTTGGCGAGTTTAGGTGTCGACTCTCTGTTTTCATAGTCCAACACAGCTTGGTTCACCTCGCTCCACACCTGTACGATAAGAAACAGTAAAACAGAAAGAAGGAAAATATGTTTGCTAAACTCTGTATTTATTGTCCCTGTGCTCACAAATTTAAAACTGAGCCTCCACAAATTTAAAACATTTTCTCAAACAGCAAATACATCCAAATTATGTACATTTGGCACATTCAAACTGGCACAAATTCCAGTGCTTTGAAAAAAATAAAAAACATTGCCTCCTTTTTCAACTCTTTCACATTTTGTCATGTTAAAACCAGACTTCAGAATATTTTAATGAGATTTTATATGATAGAGAAACACAAAGTAGTGCAAAATTATGAAGTGGAAGGAAAATGACCCATGAGTTTAAAATATTTTTTAATTTGGATTATTTGGGTTTTGACTGTCCCCTCTGGGTTGGGGGTCAGTCTCTGCCTGAAGCGGAGGAATTTAGGTCTCTTCTTGTTCACTGTGGATGGAACAACAGACGGACTGGAGCTTCGTCTGCAGCAATGCTGCCGCTGCTCCGGTCTGTTGTGGTGAAGAAAGAGCTAAGCTAAAAAAGCAAAGCTCTCGATTTACCAGTCCGTCTACGTTCCGACCTTCACCTACAGTCATGACCAAAAGAACGAGATTCTGGATGCAAGCAGCCGAACTGAGCTTCCTCCACAACGTGGCCGGCCTCAGCCTCAGAGATAGCGCGAGGAGCGCCGTTATCCGGGGGGAGCTCAAAGTAGAAATGCTGCTTCTCCCTTTGGAGGTCTTCTGGACGTGTCCTACTGGGAGGAGACCTTGGGAAGACCTAGAACTCTGTGGAGGAACTATATATCCTGTCTGGCCTGGGAATGCTCCGGCATCCCCCAGAAAGATCTACAGGATGTCGCTGTGAAGAGCGATGTCTGGGATTCTCCCCTGGACTTTTTATTCCCGATCTCAGACAAGCAGAAGACGATGGATGGGTGGGATTTTTACTCCTCTAGATAAAATCCAGTGCAACCAACTGATTTATAAGTTAAGTAGTACAAACAAAAATTCCAGTTTGTGTGACTTAGTATAAAACCAGCTGTTCTCTGAAGGCTTCAGAGGTTTCTTAAGGTGCATATACACCAAACCTGATCCAGACGTTTGGAGTGAGCGATTTACATGGTATCCACATGTAAAGGCGCCTTTAGGAGCGGATTAATGGTCCAGACACATTTTGAGCAATGCGAACGGCACAAAATGGACAAAGGGAGTGAAGCAAAACTGCAAATAGAGTGAAGCGAAATTTCGCTCGAGTTCAACAATCTGAACTTTTCCATCAATGCGTTTCGTGTTAAGGATGCTCCTCGTCCATTTATAAAAAATAAATAAAAAAGGTGCATTGCGCAAGTTCCAGGATTTTTGCTGATGTCTGCCCCCTCTGGCGACAAGTTGAAACAACACCAGTGTCATGCACAAGCATGGGAGGAGAGGGAAAAAAGACTGCACAGGTCTTTGTTAGAGGCATCATCAAGACAAATAAAATTGCAACTTTACCGAAGGGATTGTTTTGTTAAATTATTTAGTAATTATTCTTGAATGTAGTGATTTCGGTTTTGATGTTTAACCTCTAAAAGAGGTTAATAAAAATCAAGTAAAGTGAGAATGAGTTGTCCCAGCGTCCTTTTGTTTGAAACATGTCATTTTCAAGTCGGGCAAGAGCTAAAAAAGCACAGAGAACCACAGACGTACTATAGCAGAGCTGAAAACAACGGTTAGGTACTTTCAGAGTGTAGGAGGTGTTGAAAGACATCCTCCCATTTCCAACCGCAAAGAAAACACAAAGTTTAAACTCAAATAACAGCATCTAATGAGCTATTCAGTCTCATTAATAGATCATAAACATTTAACACAGACTCAGTTTCCTCTAATAATAATAATAATAATAATAATAATAATAATAATGTTTACAACCGGACATCGTTAAGCCAACCTTTTGCCGCTGCATCATGTTGAGCAGGTCTCCAAAGGGCGACTCCTCGGGGTTGTCGAAGGCCAGAAGAGCGAGTGTTCGCTCCATCTCCGTCAGACACTCGCGGCTCTCCTCCCCCTGTTCTGCAAGCTGAGTCTGAGCAAACTCCAGGGCTGACTCCGTCTCTCTTAGCCTGATTAACTCAATCAAATGTTGCTGCTACAAGACAGATAACAGAGAAGGTAAAGTTCATGTGCAAGAAATAATCCTGGCATGGCTTATGACGATTGACAATGGGTTTGTTTTTTCAAAAATAAGAAATTATCATTATTAACTTTAGGAAGAAAGTTTATTATTCACAATGGATATCTACACATCTGTTAGGGCCATCCGACAGATTCAGGTTTACCCGTATTAGACATAGCTCATATTAACTTTGGGAAGATCATGGCAGCAAAAACCAGAAGCGAATATCGAAATTAAATCAACGTGTGCAAATAGTTCTGAGCAACCATACCTGCAGATGGAAATACAAGTATCGGTTGGTGTCCAGCAACTCTGGGTGTAGGCTGTTAATGAGTGCGATAGCTTCCTGTATCTGTCCCTTCAGGATCATCTCTCTAATCTTAATTCTTTCATCCAAAGAGTCCAAATCCACACTGGGCTCAATTCCAGACTCCATCCGAAACTTTTCCGCTGCCTCTTTGAAGCCCTCTTCATATATAAACAGGAGGACAGAGGCAAATATATTAGGAAATAATACACCCCACTGGCGCATCACAATTCATAAAGAATATCAGTGTATGTTTGTTTATTTCAGTAGTTAAATGAAGATAGTAAAACACATAATATATAGATTACATACAACATTATATACTTTATTTTTGTTAATTTTCAAATTCTGTTTCTTGAGAAATTAGAATATTGCATAAAAACAGAAAAACAACTTGACATCAGTTTCCAGCATGCTGTCACTGACTGTTCAGTGCTGTATACAACCATATTAATGGAAAGTTGAGTGGAAGGAAAAAGTGTGGTAGAAAAAACGTGTGTAAGCTATGACAATATTCCCAGCACTGAAAGGATATGGGTAAAGAAAACTAATTGAAAAGTTGGGAGATATTTTATTTATTATTTTACCTTTTTAGTTTGTTTGGGGGATATTCACACGGCATTTGGTTTGGGTAATGTCAGTGCATCGAGCGTCACCAAACACAGACTTACCCCAGATGAGGGCTAAAACTAGGGAAGCAAGTTATCAATTAAGGAGGCAGTCTAAAGTTGATTGAGCTCATCGATTAATTGATAAGCGGCCATTTAAAACCTGAGTTTTCTCTTGTTTCAAGACCTATAACACGAGGGGCTAATTTTTCTTTTTAGAAAATGCCAAATAAAAAAGGAACCACATTATATAGGCAAGGCAAGGCAAGGCAAATGTATTTATATAGCACAATTCAGTACAAGACAATACAAAGTGCTTTACATGATTAAGATATAGCAAAATAATAAAATGTAGATAGAAAATAGAATAAAAGCAAGTAGGGATAGAATGTAGTAACAAAAAAGAACATTAAAAACAGTAAAACTGTTTAACTAGAACAGTCAAAGGCAATTTTAAACAAATGTGTTTTTAATCTTGATTTAAAGGAACTCAGGCTTTCAGCACTTTTACAGTTTTCTGGAAGTTTGTTCCAGATAAGTGGAGCATAGGAACTAAATGCTGCTTCTCCTTGTTTAGTTCTGGTTCTAGGTATGCAGAGTAGGGTGGAGCCAGAAGACCTTAATGGTCTGGATGGTTTATACACTGATAACAAATGTGTGATGTATTTAGGTGCTAAGCCATTTAGGGATTTATAGACTAACAGAAGTATTTTAAAGTCTATTCTCTGAGATACAGGGAGCCAGTGTAAGGACTTTAGAACTGGGGTTATGTGTTCTACTTTCTTAGTCTTAGTGAGGACGCGGGCAGCAGCGTTCTGGATCAGCTGCAGCTGTCTGATCCACTTTTTGGGAAGACCTGTGAAAACACCGTTGCAGTAATCAATTCTACTAAATATAAACGCATGGATTAGTTTTTCCAGATCCTGCTGAGACATTAGTCCTTAATCCTGGAAATGTTCCTCAGGTGATAGAAAGCCGACCTTGTAACTGTCTTTAGATGCTTTTGGAGGTTCAGGTCTGAGTCCATCACTACTCCCAGATTTCGGGCCTGATCAGTGGTTCCTAGCTGAAGTAGCTGAAGCTGTGTGCTAACCTTCGATCTCTCCTCTATTGGTCCAAATATTATTACTTCTGTTTTGTTTTTATTCAATTGAAGAAAATTTTGGCACATCCACGTATTGATTTCTTCAAGGCATTTACTCAGTGCTTGAATGGGTTCATAGTCACCTGGTGACATGGTGATGTAGAGCTGTGTGTCGTCTGCATAGTTATGGTAGCTGATGTTGTTGTTTTTTATTATCTGAGCTAGAGGGAGCATGTAGATATTGAAAAGGAGGGGACACAGGATGGACCCTTGGGGAACCCCACATGTAATTTTTGTCGTCTGGGATGTAAAGTTACCTACTGACACAAAAAAGTCCCTGTCCTTTAAGTATGATTTAAACCAGTGCTGTACCAGAGAGGCCGACCCAGTTTTCCAGACGGTCTAACAGAATGGAGTGATCGACGGTATCAAATGCTGCACTGAGGTCCAATAGAACCAGCACGGTGGTTCTTCCACAGTCTGTATTTATATGGATGTCATTAAACACCTTGATTAGGGCGGTCTCTGTACTGTGGTGAGCACAGAAGCCAGACTGGAAAACGTCAAAGCGGCTGGTCGTTGTTAAGAAGGTGTTTAATTGTTGAAATACAGCTTTTTCAATAATCTTACTGATAAAGGGGAGGTTTGAGATGGGCCTGTAGTTCTGGAGTAGAAGTTTGTCTAAATTGTTCTTTTTCAGCAGTGGTTTGATAATTGCTGTTTTTAGGGACTGGGGGAAAACACCTGACAGAAGGGACGCGTTTATTATCTGAGTCAAATCAGACGCTATGACAGGTAAAACCTTTTTAAAGAAAGCTGTAGGGAGAACATCAAGGCAGCTTGAGGAGGAACTTAACTGCTGAATGATCTGCTCTAAGCTTTTGTGGTTTATTTGGCTGAATTGGGACATTTGGTCAAAATCAATTCTGGTAGGAGACAACTTTGGTACTGAACTTAGTATGGATGTACAAACTGATCCTCTAATCTTTTGGATTTTTTCAGTAAAGAAGTTAGCAAATTCATTGCAGGCCCTGGTGGAGTGGAGTTCGGAAGCCACTGACACAGGAGGATTTGTTAATCTGTCAACTGTGGCAAATAAGACACGAGCATTATTAATGTTTTTCTTGATGATCTCTGAGAAGAAAGATTCTCTTGCGTTTTTCAGTTGTAAGTTATATCTGTAAAGTCTCTGTTTATAGATGTCATAGTGAACCTGGAGTCTGTTCTTTCTCCACCTGCGTTCAGCTTTCCTACATTCCCTTTTTTCACCTCTAACTGCTGGAGCATTTCTCCAAGGAGATTTTTTCTTCCCGGAAAAAACCTTCACTTTGACTGGAGCAATGCAGTCAATGAGGTCTGAGACTTTAGATTGAAAGTTATCTACTAGCTCATCTACAGAGTTGCAGCCCAAGGTTGAGGTAGCAGAGTAAGCTTGAATAAAAGTTTCTGTGGCATTGTCCTTAAAGGTGCGTTTTCTTACGATGTCCCTTTGGCTAAATGAGTCACTGGTAATGATACATTCAAACGTAACGGAGAAGTGATCGGATAAGGCAACATCAGTTACATTGACCTGTGAAATGTTTAGACCTTTAGTGATGATCAAGTCTAAAATATGTCCCTGCTTGTGTGTTGGCTGTTTAACATGCTGAGTTAAATTAAAGTTTCTAAGTGTGTCACACAGTTCTTTTGCACTTCTGTCTTCAGGGTTGTCAACGTGAAAGTTGAAGTCTCCCACAATAATTAAACAGTCATAATCAACACATATCACAGACAAGAGGTCACTAAAATCATTAAAAAAGTTTGATGTGGACTTAGGAGGCCTGTAAACATTCAGAAACATAGTTCGTGCCGGGCTCTTTACCTGGAGAGCCAAATGTTCAAAAGAGTCAAATTTTCCCAAAAACACCTTTTTACACTTTAGTGAATCATTAAACAATGTTGCTACTCCTCTACCTTTCCTTTGCTGTCTGCTCTCACAAAGGAAATTGTAGTTTGGAGGTGTCGTCTCTAATAGAATAGCTGCTTCGTTAGATTCATGTAACCATGTTTCTGTTAAAAACATTACATCAAGATTATTGTCAATAATAAAGTCATTAATTAAAAGGGATTTTCCTGACAGAGATCTAATGTTTAATAAACCTAGTTTATATGACTTAGTGGTTAATGATGTCTCTGTGGCAGGTTGCATCTGACAGTTTATGACTTTCAAGTATTTGTTCCTGTTTATCCTTTTGTTTTTCTTTTTTCTGCCACGTATCATCACAGATATTCCATAATCCCCGGCAAAAGACCCAAGCTGATTCTGGGAACTGTCATGTCTGATAAACGTGCAGCGAGGGCCCGCTGTGCATCACAGCGAAGTAATCTGAAGGTCTTGAGGACAGGCATGTTCCGTGATACGTAGAGGAGGATCTGGGGCTCTGCAGCCTTTGGAAGATGCTGGTTTAGTCACAGAGCTGTGGGTATGTGGAGAGGATGTCATCTGTAGGCCAATCTTAAATACTTTGTTCATGTTGGGAGAAAATTCCAGAAAAGGAACCTCTGGGATTTGTGGAGAAGAAGGGGAGGCGGGTGAAGTCTGGACCGGTGTTCGTGATGATGGCGGTTCTTGGTCCTCTCGTTGTCCTGCTGAGATCTGGGATGAATCCTTCTGTAGCTCTGACAACGCCTCTTTCTGTGTCATCTTTCTGGCCATCTTTATCTTGGCTTGTTCGGGCTGCACTGGGCTTATCATTTGTTTTGGCACTGGATGAACTGTGTTGTGGAACAAAGCTGATGGCGTATGGTTCACAGAATAGAAGATGTTGGAAATCAGCCGTTTTGCACCTGACCTATTTAGAGAGAAACCATCTCTGTTGAACAGATGTCTTCTTTCCCAAAAGATGTTAAAGTTGTCTATGAAGGTTACAGTTGTTTGTTTGCATGTTTTTTCCAGCCATTTGTTTAGCATCAGAATTCTGGAAAAAATCTCGTCTCCACAGTTAACAGGCGCGTGAGGCCCGCTAAGAAAAACCTTGACATTAAGGCCATGAACAAAGTTCAACAAACGAATGTAATCCTCTTTCAATACTTCTGATTTTCTTATCCGGGTGACGTCGCCCAGGGCTTCAGCTTGTATTATGAGTTTTTCCAAGGTCGGGCGTTCTTTCAAGATCCTCAGAAGGTTGTCTGATATTTCAGACACCAGGCCAAAGTTCGAAGGGTTATAAATCAACACCTCTGTGTTTTTCTTGTTACAGAAATGTTTAATCCCCCTTACAGATCCATTGCATAATATCAGGTTCCTTGGCCCTGTGGCATGTCTTTTCTGTGATGTCTTAGAACGAAAATCGTTGACATACCTCTGATTGTTGTCGTGATCCTCCTGGGTCACATTTTGGAGCGGAGTGAATCTGTTTCGTAATGGAATTCCAGCATTTCCAGCAGGTTTACTCCTATCATTTGTTTTGAGAACAGCCCGCTGTTGTTTCACTTGTCTTGGGACATTTCTCTGTAGTCTCAGCCAGTTTTCTTTGTCTGGGTGCGGGGTTCGTTGATTCTTTGGTCTTGCACCCAGAGTGATCCAGGGATTCTCATTTTCCTCCGGAGACTGTTTGTTCGCTGAGTCGCTGGGCTGGTGGTCACCATTCAGGATCACAGGCAGGGTTGTTTCATTTCCATGCGTGGCGTTTACATCATAATTCACTTCGAGTCGACAGATTTTCAGTTCCATAACAGCTATCTTCTGTAAAAGCTTGTCAAAGTCCATTGTGGTGAAGGTAGGCATCCTTTGAATCGGGTGGTTCTCCTTCATATCCACTTCATGTTGAAAACTTTCCATAAGAGCATTTTTCCTGAAAACTGCCTCCTCTGGGCTGTTGTAAAGAGGCATCTTGTGTGGATTAGCTGAAAACTAAAATAGTCCACACGGGGGAAAAATCAAAATCAAAAATAAATCACTGAAAATAAATAAAATAAAATAACTAAATCCAACTTTCTGTAGTTTTGGTTAAGAGATAAAAAGGAGATAAAAAGGGAGGAAAATGCAAGCAAGCAGGGAGCAGAGAAAAGAGCGTCCGAGTAGGCAGGGTAGGCAGGACAAGCAGCAGAAAATAACACTTTTTTGTGCCAGCTACATCAAATACTGACTAAATTAACCAAAAATAGAGTTTTCTTAGACATTAAAATATTACATAACAGGAACCTATTAGGTTACCAAATAGAAAAAAGAATATAATATGTGAAACACTTATAATCCCCAACAGACAGAAAGATTTAAAACTATAATTTAAAGACAGGGTAGCATTTAAGTCAAAGGTTAACTCAAAAGCAAAACATAAAAATAAAAAATAAAAAAACTTAAAAACTATCCCTGAGAGGGTTAAAAATACAAGCAATAGTACTGGCAACTGAACAAGCAAGAACACAAAGAGGCTCCCTGCCTTGAAAACAGACATTCCTCTTTGGATGCTTTGAATGGACTCATCTTTATATAGACCCAAGTGAATTTGTTTGAGAAAAGCAGCATGTTTTACATAGTCTGGTGCGTCTATTGTTTACAGTGAAGTTGACACAGCCTGGTCTGCCCTGCAGCACAGCTGAATGGCCTCCGTTTAGGTGATAACTAAAGGAGCCCATCGAGTGTTTATATTTAAAAAAGGACTGTGTGTAACTAATTTTAATGAGCGAAAATCAAGCATTCATTTCATATGTAAGTTATATATTCGGCCAAAGTCTAATAACAACTGCATCAAAGCGTTTTCATGACTTAGAATTAGTAGTTTATAAATACATAGATGGCAATGCACCTACTGGAAGACGCTATGTTGCATCGCTATTTTTGATTACAGTAGCTGAAAGGGGACAAACTTGTCAGCCATACACGTTTTACCTGTCATCTATATGAGGACGTGTTGTTGGTGGAGGAGGAGTATAAAACAAGCAAAAACGACCGTAAACCAGTCTATTTGCCCTTTTCTGTTGAAATGGAGGACCATTGATACTCTTTGCCCAGTGAGAGGGAAGAGAAAGTAACCAAAAAAAAAAAAGTAATAACCGGGAGAAGGATTCCAAACTATAGCTTTAAACCTCAGAATCTATGGAGTGTCAAGAAAAACATGAGAGAAACAGGAGCCAACAAAGCAGATGCACTGAAACAACCCAGGCTACTCACCCTCATGCCACACTGAATTGCTGATATAATTATGCAAAAAGAGCCCCGACAGTATGGACATCACTTTTATGCTATTTAACTGTTTGTATTAAAAATTATTTTAACAGTTTTGTTTAATATAATTTCATGAGAACCTATATTTGGGATTTTAATTACCTGAAAGGCATAATCATCCAAATTAACATATTTAAGCGCTTCACATGTATCAATCTGAGTGTAATACATCTGTACAAGTTTCTTTACTGAATCAGTAAAATAAATTCCGGAGGGTTTTTAGGGAATGGTCTTCTAGGCAAACGTCTCACCTGTCACCAGGTAATTCATGATGAGTCGATTCATGTCCGCCCTCTGAATGTGAACATTGTTTAATTTGTCCATCCACTCCTCTTTTGTTATGTCCTCTGGCTTTTCAGCATAACTCATCGTTGGGAACCTGAAGGTGAGGCGAAACGTGAGCAAGACTGACACAGCTTGGTCACATCGTGGATCTGCAAGAACAGCTAACAATTTATTAATTCGAAAACAGACAGACCGAAAAATCAGACAATACAGTCTGAAACGCCACAGATCAATAAAACTGTATTTATTTGACTCGGGTGGTGATCAAACACATGCAGGCGTCGCCAAAAACGCCAATCAAATTCACCGGGGCGATCAAAACAAACCCGCTTCCTCCACAGCGTTGCAGCCACAGCTAGTTAGCATACTGCGTGCATTTTCACAATTTACCGTCAAACTCAAGGTCCACCGAGTCTCCTTTCAAGCAAAGGGGGAAAGACCAACAAATCACCCTGGTGAAGTCTCCTCGATGGTTTTAAATAAAAAAAAAACTCTGTAAACCGCCTGCACGGGGTCCAGCTTCGGCCGCTAGCTAACTAACCAGGCTAATTTCATAAACTCGCGATAGGCATGTGAGAGCTGCGAGGTCTTTGATTGGTCAGGGCTGTGACGTCATGGTTGCTGAGGGACAGTGAGCTTCATTTCCGAGAGCCGTTTTCATGAGTAACGTAGACAATGTACAAATATACTTTATATTCGTCATATATATATTTTTTTGAATATTACGAGTTTATTTTCGTATCCCCTTGGCTTCATTCTCTTGACTTTATTCTAGTAAAGAATAAAAATAATTGAAAGAATATAACCTGGCCCTATTACTCCAGGACTGAAAAAGTTCTGCATACTGTGACTATTCTGGAAATGTTCCCCCTTAATTCACATAATATGACGCTTTTCTCATAATATCACCACTTCTGTCCTTTTTTTTACTGTATTCTCCTATGACTTTTTTTTCCACATAGTAGTAATTTTATCTCTTTAATACTCCCCCAAAAAGTCTGTCTGTATATATGTCTGTGGTGAGTAAAATGCGACTTTACTGAACTACTACATATCGTTTTTTTTGTTAGATATTTTTCTAAAATTTTATATATTTTTAATACACTTGTACATTTCTTAGCATCTGCATATGGATTAACTGCATAGTTTTCTCACCTTATATATCTGATCAATTTAATTTTTATTTGATTAAATGGCTTACTTTTTATGTGTATCTGTGTATTTCTGTTTGCCTTTCACGTTGCTGCTGATATTCTTTAATTTCATCAGAACAACTTATTGTTCTTTTTGCAGTTGTTGGTCTGGTTTGTTCTTCTCTTTCTTCTTTATTATTTGTCTCAATTAGTTGTCATACATTGGGCATATTTAAGAAAAATGTTGATGTATGCGTCAAGTTAGTTGCTTCTTTGCCTTAATTCAGATATCTTTCACCCACCTTTTTGTTCTTCAGATCAGTTAAATAAAAATGTTAGAAACATCAGTCAATACCTTAAAACAAATGTGAGTGATAGTTGAATCAAGACTGGTTTCTAATTTAACCAGTTCAAATGTGACATTTATACAACATCAAACCAATGTGTTCGATCTGGTTTTAACATTGCCAATTAATGTAACTTATGTCCTTCTCTGTTACATAATTGAAATGTTCAGACTTTATTTTGTTGTCTGGGTAGTAAATGAAAACAAGACGTATCCAGCCTTTACACACACGGACCGATGCTTAGGAAATAGGATTGGAAATTTGTGGGATTGTTCACAGATTATACCCTGGTCTTACATTATTGCCTTATTGCGCAGGAAGTGCCCTAGCACCCTGCAACATTTCTTCTATAGTTTCCTAGTTTCTATGTGTTTTTATAAGGCTCATGTGGGACTGAACCATTCATCCATTAGTTATAACCAATTATACTTGCAGAGTCGCAGTGGGGCTGGTACACATCTCCCGCAACCATTGGGCAAGAGGTGAGGTACAGCCTGGACAAGTCTCAGAGAGACAAAAGCAGCTGAAAAGAATTGTTTTTACATCATCTCCATGGAGCACCAATCCCGGAGCATTTTATAGTAACTTTTTATGGCTTACTACAGAATATACAGTTGAAATGACAAATGGACAGTCATGCATTAGTCATTTGCTGTTGACTTTAAGGACTTAGCCTGAACAGGCATTGTATATTAAGAAAAGACAAGACTTTTCACCTATTTTATTGCATTCCAACCTGTAATTTAAATGTTTTTAATATTATTTTATGAGATGGATCTTGACCAAATAGTCTAAGCTGGTGATGTGAAATGAAAAAAATACTTAAACAAAACAGAATAAAAAATAATAGCAAAACAGAAAATTGCCTTGTGCATATGCACGGTCTCTACTATGAAGCTCCTAAAATGCTCATAAATTAGTGAAATGAAGTCCCCCATTGTGCAGTCTCAGTGTCACATGATCCGTCAGTATAAGGAACTGGCATCCCACCGTGAACACCAAGGACCTCTCCAAACAAGTCAAGGACATAGTTGTTGGCAAGTACAAGTCAGGGTGGGGTTATAAAAAATATAAAAATATTTCATGTTCCCCTGAAGCAGCATCAATTCCATCATCTTCAAATGGAAAGCACATGGTACCACAAAAAAATTGCCACCCACAAAAACTCACAGGCTAGGCTAGGAGGGCATTTATCAGAGAGGGAGCAAAGAGACCAAAGGTAAGCCTGCAGGAGTTGCAGAGCTCCACAGCAGAGACTGGAGGATCTGGTCATAGGTCCACAATAAGCTGTACAGTCCATCGAGTTGTGCTTTATAGAAGATTAGCCAGAAAGAAAAAAGCTATCTATAGTGCTAAAAATACGAAGACACGTTTTCAGTTTGCCTAAAGGCATGCGGGTGACTCCCCAAATCTATGGAGGAAGGTGCTCTGGTCAAATTAAACTAAAATTTTACTTTCCAGACTCTAAGGAAACAGCGTTTCTGACCCAAACCCAACACATTACATCACCACAAGAACACCATCCCCATAGTGAAACATGGTGGTGACAGCAACATGCTGTGAGGATGTTTTTCAGCATCAGTGACTGAGAAACTGGTCAGAATCAAAGGAAAGATAGATGGTGCTAAATACAGGGATATTCTTGAACAGAACCTGTCAGTCTGCCTGTGACTAAACAGGGACAGAGGTTCACCTTCCAGTAAGACAATGACCCGAATTGCTAAAGCAACACTCGAGTGGTTTAAGGAAAAACATTTTAATGTGTTGGAATGGCCTAGTCAAAGTCCAGACCTCAATCCAATTGAGAATCTGTGGTTAGACTTGAATATTGCTGTTCAGTGTTGGTCAGTGTTGGATGTGAGTGTTATGTGGGAATGTGTGTACAGCGTCTTTTTTTTTTTTTTTTTCTCTCTGTGTGTGGTGAGTGGGGCACAAGGGAGGGATGGGGTGAATGAGTTTTTTTTTTTTTTTTTTTCCAGGTATGGGTGTGGTCCGCTCCCTCTCCCAAGAACATCTCAAGTCTCCGCTAGGTGCGGAGCCCATCCCCCCACGTCCTGCCCTCCTCCACTTCGTTGGCGGGCGCCTTGGCCCCCTGGCGCGTTGGTTGGCTTCGGGTTTGGGGCGGGTTCCCGGGCGTGCGCCGGCCCACTCCCGGCGGCCTCTTCGCGGGGCCTGGCCCCCCGGGAGGCGGCCGGGGCCCTTGTCGCGGGTGCGGGGCGCCCTTGGGGCCTCTGGCCCTCAGGGCCCATGGCCGGGACCACTTCAGCGGGGCTGGCTGCCGGCGGAGCCCACGGGCTCGTCTCCGCGGCTCTTGAGGGCGTCGGCATTGCGGTGGCTGGGGGATTTCCTCGGGGTCGTCTCTGCTCCTTCCTTGGGGGGGGGGGGGGGGGGGGGGGGGGTTGCAGATATCCTGTGTCGGCCCCTCCTGGGCGACCTGCTTTAGGGGCCCCTTTGGGAGTCCGGGGTTACGGGTCCCCTGACGCCTGCCTCTGTGCTCGGGGAAGGTGGGTCTTCGGTTCTCCACAATCACTATCAAGCTATTTCTGGATAATCTTCACCTAAACTAGTGCACTTTCACATCTCCCACAGGTGCTGGGTCCCAGGTATTAAGTGTTCACTTATATACAGTAATCTTATAATTTGTTTATTTATTTATTTATTTATGTTCTTTCACTTTCTTTTTTCAAATATCACATTACACATGTCAGCTTACATAATAATATATATGATTTAGCAATGGCATCTAGGTGTTATTCGAGTGTATCTGTTGCTTTATGTCTGTCGGTTGTGCTGTTCTTTTTGTGTCTCTTTCCAGGTGATGGAGCAGACAAAGAAGGTTTTATCACTCTCTCCCTTTTATCTCCTCTTTCTTTCACCTCTACTCTTTTTTTTCTTTTCTTTCACTTCCTTTACTCTCCCATTGTCATGTCCATATAATTTGAAATTCTCCTTGCAGGAATCATAATAAAGCTATTTACAAGCATAAATCAAGTGGAGCACTATGGCGAAAGCTGTTTGCTCCACTTGTAAAAGCAAAATCTGTCGAGCTCTATCTGGCATTGAGACATCAATTCCTATTGCCACATTGCTAGACAGGACACTGGGAAAAAAAAAAAAAAAAAAAAAAAAAAAAAAATATTGCTGTTCACAAGCGAAGACAGTCCAAGATCAAGGCTCTGGCCACTTGTTGCTAATTGCTGCAAAAGGTGGCTCTACAAAGTATGCACACTACAGTTTTCTGCTATTTTGTCCTGTTTGTTGTAATATATATATATATATATATATATATATATATATATATATATATATATATATATATATATATATATATATATATATATATATATTTGAGAAAGGGGCGATGGAGGCTACACATTTTTCATAGTTTCTTTTGATTTTAAACAAAATAACATAAATTTTTCAGTAATTCATTCATCTTCTCTGTATTTCATTTCTTGTCATTATGTTGTTATTGCGCAAGCATTGTGTGTTGGTATTCATTTGCCCCTAGTCTTTAAAACTTGCCCAAAGGATAAGAAGGCTTTCAATCTTTTAATTCATATACTTTTACCAATAAGGTATATGGCAAGGTCATACATTCCCCTTCATTAACATTCCATGAACATATTATTCTCAAAGATTCCCGTTTTTTGGTTGGATGGTTAACTATTTTAAATACACTTTAACATTACAACATTAACTATATAACATTTTATACTCATTATAACAAAGAAGGGCTAAAGTCTGAGATAAACTTTTTTTTTTTTGTTATAATCACTACTAATTAAAAGCCTTCCTCGCCGCGCGCCACTCCGTCATCATTTCGTCAGTGCACGCGCACGTCGGGTCCTCCGTGGGGTACCAGGGGGCGGAGTCAGCGAGCTGCTGCAGCTGTCCACGGTAACTAGTGAGAGCCAAAGCGAGTCCGGATACGCACGAGATGCGGCCATAGTCACGCTGCACCGTCTTACACCAGAACCCATTCGGATCGGCATTCTTACAGAGCAACAGAGCCGACTGAAAGGTGAGCTTGCTCTTCGCGTTTCTATTTTTTCTATTTTTTTTCGATTGGACGCTGCCTCTTGCCCTTGAAAGAGCCCTCCTGACGATCCATCCCTGCCTTTGCTCCCAGAACAGGCCAGGAAGCGAACCAACATGGATGCTGCGCGCTGTGGCAGTGCAGCTGATGATGCTCGATCAGAGATTACGCTCCCAGCATTGTACTCGTAGTTTCTAATCCTTGCCGCAGAAAATTTAAGGACGGGATGCGTTTGGTAGATGGGCAAATATTCAAAACCCACCTCTCAGATGAATTAGATTTCCGTGAAAACGTCAAGATAAAATCAGAGGGGCTTCAAATATAGACCAGTAGGTATTCATTTGTGTCGAGTTGACACCCATTTGGATGCAGCTTGGTTCTTAGGAATGACTGAATAAATGATTTTTCTTCTTTGCAGCATCGTTTTTTAAGCTCTCCTAACCTGCAGGGATGTCAGCTTGTAATTTACTAAAAGCAGTGGACCTGCCAAGATGCAACGCTGTCAGTGATCAGCTAAAACAGTGTATTATTCCTGGGAGGGGGAAAGATTAATGCAGGTGAAAGTAATCAGTTCAGCGTTTGGGCCCGTACACGCTTGATTTCTGTGTATAGGATGCAGATCTGCATGTCGGGACATATGTGTTTATTGGACCAGCTGTTCCCTGCTGCTGTCAGGCGCTCTCAGCCACACAGGCCTCACTCGGATTGTCCTGATAAAACTGGTATATCTGCATTTCTCTGTTCTTGTTTCTGATGTGTCCAGCCTGTGAGGCACCATGGCTGAGCAACAGAGGCAGCGCTCTCTGTCCACCGCAGGGGAGTCTCTCTACCACGTGCTGGGAGTGGAAAAGGTGGCCACGTCGGACGACATCAAGAGGTCCTACAGGTGAGCCTAAGCTCTGTGATTTCCATCCACAAAAGGTTGATCCCTTCTGCTGTCATTCAGTCGTTTTCTACCTGCCTTCTGCGACAGGAAACTGGCGCTAAAGTTTCACCCGGACAAGAACCCGGACAATCCGGAGGCGTCAGAAAAGTTCAAAGAGATAAACAATGCCCATGCCATCCTGAATGACCCCACAAAGCGTAATATCTATGATAAATATGGCTCTCTGGGACTGTATGTGGCTGAGCAGTTTGGGGAGGAGAATGTTAACACTTACTTTGTCCTTTCAAGCTGGTGGGCAAAGGTAAGACAAGGAAAAGCATGGTCTGTAATAGTCACAACTATTTATTTTTTTTATCATATGAGCTCATTTAAAATGTGCATCTCAATAAATTGGTGCATTTACTTTAGCCATTCAATTTTAAATATGAAAGTCATCCATTATATGGATTCATTACACACGCCTGTGTGTCATGGGTTTACTTCTGTTATTTTTGATGATTATGGCTTACAACTAATGAAAACCAATAAAAACAGTCATTAAATACAGAAATGTGATGTAACCACCCTTTTATGGCCTCCAGAATCTTAGAGGAGGCTGCTGATTTGACAGTTGTCCAGCAGACAGTAATTTAGGGTAAACAAGAAGTTCATGGGTAAAGAAGCTAATGGTAACTGCTGTGTCCAAGGAGTTCAACGGAAAGTTTAGTGGAAGGAAAACGTGTGGTTAAAAAGAATGCAAAAGCAACAAGTCAATTCAGTAATTTGTACAAGATTTGAACTTCAAGAGCAACCACACACAGACGCATACAGGAAACAGGCTGAAACTGTCACATTCTTTGTGTTAAGCCCCTTCTAAACCAGAGACAGTGTTGAAAATATCTTACCTTAGTTAAGGAGAAAAATGGACTGGACTGTTGCTGAGATGTAACTATGTTTTGCATTTCATTTGGAAATCAAGGTCTCAGAGTCTGGAGGAAGAGGGGAGAGGTACAGAAACAAAACCTAATTAAGGACCAGTGAGAAGTTTCCACAATCATCGATTTTGGGAGCTGTTTCATCTGTTGGTGTTGGTGCACTGGGTTTTAGAAAAGTCAGCGAAGCCATCCACCATGAGATTTGAGAACAGGTCACGCTTCGCTGACCTTGCTGACAAGTTTTGTAGAGATGTTGATCTCTATTTATAGCAGGACTTGGGACCTGCCCACACAGCCAAAACTACCAACACCTTGTTAAATGACGCCTGTATCAGTGTAGGGGATTTGACCAGCAGGCCTGCCTGACCTAAACCCCACTGATTCAATTCAATTCAATTCAATTTTATTTATATAGCACCAATTCATGAAACATGTCATCTCAAGGCACTTTACAAAGTCAAATTCAATCATATTATACAGATTGGGTCAGATTATACAGATTGGTCAAAATGTCCTATATAAGGAAACCAGTTGATTGCATCAAAGTCCCGACAAGCAGCATTCACTCCTGTAGAACCGTAGAGCCACAGGGAGAGTCATCTGCATTGTACATGGCTTTGCAGCAATCCCTCATACTGAGCAAGCATGAAGCGACAGCGGAAAGAAAAACTCCCCATAAACGGGAAGGAAAAACCTCCAGCAGAACCGGGCTCAGTATGAACGGTCATCTGCCTCGACCGACAGGGGGTTAGAGAAAACAGAGCAGAGACACAACAAGACAGACAAAAAAGCACAGAAGCACACATTGATCCAGTAATCTGTTCTACATTAGATGGTAATAGCAGGTGATCTGTCTTCTCTGGATGATGTCACAGTTAACAGAACGCCAGACCAGGTGTACCTACTATGAAGAAAAAAAGAGAGAGAGAGCAAAAAGTTAAAAGCTGAAATGACAACAGTCATTTCAATGCAATGCAATGTAAAACTGGAGAACAGTAGAAATCAGTAGAGTGAGAAAAATGATGTCCTAGTTATAGCAGCATAACTATAGAGGTAACTCAGGGTAACATGAGCCACTGTTACTATAAGCTTTGTCAAAAAGGAAAGTTTTAAGATTAGTCTTAAAAGTAGACGGGGTGTCTGCCTCACAGACCAAAACTGGGAGTTGGTTCCACAGGAGAGGAGCCTGATAGCTAAAGGATCTGCCTCCCATTCTACTTTTAGAGACTCTAGGAACCACCAGCAGACCTGCAGTCTGAGAGCGAAGTGCTCTGTTAGAAACATACGGGGTAATCAGAGCTCTGATATATGCCAATGAAGGGAAGCTAAAATTGGAGAAATATGATCCCTCTTGTTGATTTTCATCAGAACTCTTGCTGCAGCATTTTGGATCAGCTGAAGACTTTGAACTGTATTTTGTGGACTTCCTGATAGTAAAGAATTACAATAGTCCAGCCTTGATGTAACAAATGGATGGACTAGTTTTTCAGCATCACCCCTGGACAGAATGTTTCTAAATGTGGCGATATTGCTGAGGTGAAAAAAGGAAACTCTGGAAACCTGTTTAATATGGGATTTAAATGACATGTCTTGGTCAAAAATAACACCACGATTTTTTAATTTATTACCAGAGGTCAAGTTAATGCCATCCAGATTTAGTGGTTGATTAAGAAGTTTATTTTTTAAGGACTCTGGTCCAAAGATTACAACTTCTGTCTTGTCAGAATTTAAGTGCAGGAAATTTAAAGTCATCCAGCTTTTGATGTCATCAAGACATGTCGAAGTAATTGATTAGATTCATCAGGATTTATGGATAAATATAGCTGAGTGTCATCAGCATAACAGTGGAAATTAATCCCATGCTGTCTGATAATTTTGCCAATCGGAAGCATATATATAGTAAAGAGAATTGGTCCAAGGACTGAACCCTGTGGTACTCCACAAGTGACCCTAGAGTTTGAAGAAGATTTATTATTAACATGAACACTGATAATCCATGAAACTGAGACACCAAATTCAACAAATGATGTTGGGGGATAAGATGAAGGCCGCTATATGGCCGCAACTTGGGCTTCCTGAATCCCTTCAGCAGTGCAACAGACTAATCACCTCCATGTCACACCGCACTGATTCAGTAATTCATGCAAAAAGAGTCCCAGCCAAATTGAGTACATATTATGTATAGTACACAGACATACTTCTTAGTGGGCCCACATTTCTATATCGAAAAGGTATATTTATTTTAAAAGGTCTTTTCATTTAATTTAATTTAATTTAGGTTGTTATTAGCTGTAAGTCATCAGAAAATGAATTGAAATATGTCAAGAATATCACTCTGTGTGTATGAATCCATATAATATATCATTTTATTAAGTTTTTAATTGAATTACTGACACAAATGGATAATATTCAAAAACGTTTTAGATGCATCTTCGACTTTTATCACCATACAGCTGTGTTTTTGCAGGCTCTGTTTGTATTCTGTGGCCTGGCCACTGGATGCTACTTCTGCTGCTGCCTGTGCTGCTGCTGTAACTGCTGCTGTGGACGGTGTAAGCCTCGGCCTCGGGAGGGCCAGGAGCAGGACTTCTACGTGTCCCCCGAGGACCTGGAGGCTCAGCTGCAGTCTGACGAGAGAGGTGAGGCTGAAAAATCAGCGTTAAATGCTTTGGTAGAGGGATAGGAACAGGTACTGAAATGCGGTTTCTGTTTCTCAAACAGAGGCTGCTGGTGAGCCCATAGTACTGCAGCCGTCAGCAACAGAGACGACCCAGTTAACATCGGATGGGCACTACTCCTACCACACTGACACCGGCTTCAACTAATTAGCCCCTTCGCTCCGGTCAGTCCCAGACCGGGGTCCTGCCTGCTTCCCTGCGCCACCTCAGTGAGATGAAAGAAAAAGGCAAATCCATCCTTCCACGTCAGAAGAAGAGCCATGCAGAGGAGGGTGGACTTGTCAGCATGGCCTTTCAAAGGAACTAATGAAGTCACATCCCCTCCCATCCTTCCCTGATTGTACTTTTCCCGCGTGCAAGAAGGAAAGAGAAACAACTAAACTGTTTCCCTTTGGTTTCTTCTTTTGCACTTTAACCACACAGGTCGCCCACCCTGCTTCCCCTTTTCCCATCGTTTGCATCATAGTGTAGCATGCACTGTGTAGAAAACATTGTCCCTATAATTTCTTTACTCCTTGGCAACAGTTTTACTTATTAGCAAGACTCATACCATATGTGCAGTGGTGTTAAAAAGAGCACAGCTCACCAGAAGAAAGAGGTAAAGTTTACGAGATATTTTATGCAGAAGGAACGGAGAGCCAGTTCTCATCAGGGATGTGCCGGTTGGAAATATGCGTAAAGGTTCAGGCGGTCAGTGCCATTATTAAACTTTAGAGGACTGATTTGTCCCCACGTTTGCACTTTTCACTTCTAATTTGAAATCTATATTGTTTTCAACCCAAAAAGAGCTCAGACACAGTTTTTTGTTTGTCTCTTCTGCGTTCTCCATGAGCCGTTTTGTTCCGAGTCTTGAGCTTGTTAAGGCACACAGCGTTGTTTATGGATAGGTGTTCATAAATACTTGCTGGGGGATAATTTATGCTTTAATTATTATTCAGCATCAGCTTTACAGCCCTTCACAGGCCAAAGGGCATAGACTACTTTCTACGCCTCACGACAGCAGGTTTGTTGTTATATTTTTCTAAACAAACTACCATAAAGGATTTGGCCCATCTTACGTTAAGAATGTATTTTACGTACCGCTATCACTTCACCATATCAACAGCTTATAATTAACTCTGGATGCAAAAATTTTAATTAATTTCACACAAAGCAAAACTTTTCCTTCAAGGAGTTCAAGTTCATTTAGCTACACCTCATCCAAGCTGGTTTTATTTTTTATTTTTACTATATTTTATTTTTGCTAAACTGTGCACAGTGCTAAGTTTCATCTTATCCAGATTTTTCTATTTTTATTAACATTTTATTGTGCAACATCAAGCTCAACTTTATCAAGCTTCAACTCATCCAAGCTGGTTTAATTTATTTTATTGCATCGCGTTAAGCCAAGGAGCTCAACTGTGTTAAGCTGCACCTCTTTCAGGCAGATGTTATTTTATTGTGCTGTGCTACATTAAGCCAAGGAGCTCCAGTTTATCCAGCTGCACCTCATCTAAGCTGGTTGAGTCACACGCTTTTTTCTTCTTTTTTTTCTTTTAGGAGTTTAGTAGACAACAAACGCTAAATGCCCCACTCTTCCTGGAGTATTTTGAATCTAAGCCTGGTATTTTGTCCAATGCTGTGGTCGTTCATCGTTGTTGACTTTTTGAACCTGCGATATGCATCTCTGAGAAAAAGACTTTTCTATATTTTTTTGTTTGTTTGTTTTGCCCCATGTACATCTTTGCTACTTTTGCTGCTTCATGACAACAGTTGATGTGTTTAAATGGTTTACAATTGGTGAGCCCCCGTAGCCCACCCCTCTGCTAATACTGGTATGGATGTTGACCTCTGTGGCCCTCGTATGATGTTTCCTGTAACCCCTCGATGCAACATAGATGTTCCTGTCATGGCTTTTTCGTTGAGATACTGAAAAATGCTACTGTAAATGTTCTCAGCTCAATGCACTGTGTTGAAAAAAATCATTATGGATCAGGAAATGACTCCAAAAATACTATATAGTGTAACTATAGTGAAATGGTTAAATGATGCATTTTTGATTTTTTTTTTATTTCATATTCTGTCATGTTTTAAAGCAGGATTTCCAATCATTTTAAATGGTATGGTGTTGTAATGTAACCGTTAATTCCAGCCAGAGATGGTTTAATGGTTGAAGCTGCCGGTACATACACTTGGCCCATATAAAGTATAAACCTTGACGTTTATGTTGTAGCATGGTAACTGTGTGTCTGGAAGAAAACAAGTGGATCATTGATCTGATTTGATGTTGTTGAATAAATGTTCCTCAACATTTTGACTCCCGTCTCCATCTATTTATTTTTAAATGGCCCAAGTTTTAATAGTTTGGTGACGAAGGGAGTAATTATCCTTTTCAATCCATTAAAAGTTTTAATACCACAACTTAAACATATTCAGTAAAATAAAATTGAAGAACAGTCAGAAGGGACATTGTTGTTGAAAATGTAAATCTTTGCAATTTTATCAGATGCTATGCAATTATAGTTCTAGGCTGTTTAAACTTACTTTTTATGTAGGACTTTAACAATATTAAATTATTGGTAGTAATAATAGCAGAATTTATACAGTAAGGCTGTAAAAAATTGGTAAAAGGTTAAAACAAAAGAAACAAACTAGGATTAGGAGTTCAACAAAAAGCAAACTCACCAACATTTTTATGAATAGGAATTCTTATGATTTGTTGAACTGAAATATGGCAGCATTGTTTTTTCTTCATGCTGCTTTTACAGACGCTGCTTGTTGTGTGGACCCAATTGTTGCCACCAGATGGAGACAACCATATTGTATCACTATCATGGGCGAAGTTCTCAGATTCCACGGATTTAATTTTCTACTATAGTGAAAAGATCATTAGCACAGATCATGGTTATCTGTGCTAACCATTGATTTTACTGCAACACATTTAACCGGTAGGTGGCCACTGTTTTGTAGGTAATCTTTAGAATAAGGCTTTACAATCAAGCCAAATTTATTTTGGGAGAATTTAACAACAAGCACTATCTATGAAAATAAAAAGATAAAAACAAATTAGAAATAAAATTGAATGAAATACAAGTAAAAGCATGAGAAAAATAAAGTTTTAAAAGGTTTTTAAAATACATTTTTAAAACAAACTTCTTGTTGATCAAAAGTCAAGCAGAGAATAAAAAAATCTAAATAAAGAGAAACATATTCATACATTTCTTTACTAAAAGGCCATTTTGATTTTCCTGAAAAAATAAACGAGTGTGTGTAACCACTGTCAAAGACAATGAACTATGTATAACCATGTGTAATTTCTTTTTTCAAATCCCATTGACAGCACTACTGGCTCGACACTTCCCTGTTTGGCTTTCTGTCCTAGACAGAGGCAATAACAAGGCTGTTCCCCTTATTCTGTGCACTCTGTGCACCCCTGGACTAGTGTTTCTGTTTTTTTTTGGGTGTCTGCTCTGTCCTCCAAATCAGTCACAACATATAGCTGCTCGTACTCAGCTGTGTTGTGATGAACGTGGGTTGCTGTTCAAAGGGAGTTGTTTCTTTCCACTGTCAGCACAAGCTTCCTCAAGATAAGGGAGTGCTGCAAAATCAACCATTTGATGAAATCATCTAGGCTTCTTTTTCACCAGCTTTCACTTTTAATGGAATGTTTCAAAACTGCATTATTAATAGCATAAAACAGGAATACATGTAATCAATTATAAATATGTCTGTATCATTGGATTGATTTAATCTGACAATACATTTTTATATATGAACTGGGCCTGTTTGTCTTTTAAAAGGCAGCTTGTGGTGAAATGGTGAGAGCATATTATGCATAAATAAATAATTGTGCCTATGTGTTTTCACAAAGAGAAGGCAATTGTATAATATATATCATACAGCCACATATAATATTTATGAAACACCATGCATACAAAAGACAATATAAGGTGCCTTGCAGGAAAAGAAAAAATGCAGAAAGAAAATAACCCAGCATAACCATGGAGGAGTGGTTACAAACAAAAATGTTTCCGTCCTGATTTAAAGGACCCAACAGTTTCTGCACATCTCAGGTTTTCAGGGAGTTTGTTCCAGAGTTGAGGTGCAATGAAACTAAATGCCGCTTCTCCTTGTTTAGTTCTGGTCTTGGAAACAGAGTAAGAAGGTATCTGAAGACCCAAGGGGTCTGACTGGTTCATACAAACACACAGCATGTATTATAAGGAATTTCTGTTCAGCTTAAAATAGTTCATTGCAGCATTGAGCAATTCAAGTTCTGCAGTTTTTCAGCAGGACCCCAACTGAAGCCAGGTTCCCACTGTGCGATTATTGGCCACAGAATAAAACAAAACCAAATATTCCCATTTTCGTTTTTCACAAATTTGTTCTTGGACATAAATTTGTATTCTGTTCAGTATCCCAGCTGGATGTATTTTTGTGTGTTCACATTTATGTGTACTGAGATTTACAAGAAAGGCATGGTGAAATCGGACAGAGATACCAGAAGCTGGCATAAGTTCATAGTGATCTTTGTGTCCCTCTTTATATCCTGCGGTTGTCAGTTACTGGGATTACTGAGTGTGTAAGAGAGATGAACCCAATAATAGCCTCAGTGATCAGACTGCCCCCTGCTATTCTCTGAGCTCAGCTAACTGGATGGAGACACTTGGCAGCAGTTAGCTCTTCAAAACACTTCGAAGTGAACAAAGCAGCGATGAGCCGACAAGGTAAGACCAAGACATGCTGCTTACAATGCATCGTATTTCTGAATAAACACTGTTATTGGTTGGTTTTAGGGGGTTAACTACGCTTTCTTTAAGTTGTTTGCTAGTTTTGGTGACTTTGCTGACGTTAGCATTGCACTCAACAGGTTAGCCGTTAGCCGGCTAGCTGGTTAGCATACAGTGAAGGAGGAGTTCAGCACCGAGGACAGCTCCGACACGTTCAACCGCACAGCAGGAACACAAAAACAACAGCGAAATAACAACATGGAAATACTTTCTAACCTATGTATATTTATAACTAGCATTAAAATTATGAGAAGAAGATATTAGAAGATATGTGCTAAAGTCATCTTAAACGTTGTTCAGTAGTTCAGGGATCTGCCCTGTTTACTCTGACAGGCAGAATGTGAAATCTGAAGCTGAAAGTCAAGTCTTAGGAAGAATAGGTCTCAAATTTTGTACCCTGGAGATAGAAAGTCAGGCTATTTTATTTATATCTATGCATGTGTTTGTTTCTTTATCTGTTTCTTTATTTATATATCAATTTACTTTAATCTGAACTTTACTTTCTCCCAAATAGTCTTAGATGTGTGGATCAGATATTATAATTTTTAAATTAATGTTTTTGTTTCTTTCCTATGTTATCTTCACTTTATATCCTAAACACTAAAAGCTTACCTCTGCAATCTACTTGATTAAAAATAGAAGTAATAATATAACCACTTAAATATGTGAGAGTCCTATGGAAATAGAGACATGTAGCAGTATTTAAAACACTGAAGTTTTGTGGCATTAGTTTTTTGAATGTTTGTTTGCACAGTGTGTAAATCTCTCTGAAATAAGTTTAGTTCTTTTTGTGTGATAAAAGAAAAAATCAATGGGGTAAACAACAAAACAAGAACCTGAAAGCATTTGAAATTACTTTACATATCTGTATGCACATTAGAAAAAACAACTCATTTGTTCTGAGTTACTTTTTCATGAACCATGAAGTTTATTGTTCTTATACAAGTGTGCCTGTTCTATATACAAACAAGTTTGCATTTTTACCCAAATCTTTTGTACTTTTTGTTAAATTTTAAAGCTCTATCTAGCAACAGACAAAAAAAAGCTAAATAATAAATTTTAAACAAAAAATATTCTTAGTGTCAGTTCCATATTAAAATATTTGGTTAAAATCTGCTAGAATAAACAAATAAAAAATGTATAGATTTTTAAAAATATGAATTGTGATCTAGATATAGGATTACTAACTCTTGAATATTTTGGTGATATTGAATGATGTTATATACTGTTGAATAGTTTAATCTACCAAATTGTATGTCATAATTTTTTATTCATATCTGCATTTATCTAATTTATTTTGTATATTGAAGATGTTGATATGAAAATATTTAAAATTATATTTAAATTAAGTTTTATAAAAGCCAAAAATACAATTGTTAAATTTAAAATACACCCAAAGTATCTTCAAGCAGCTTTTATGGAAATTATTTAAAGAACAATTACATAATTATTTATTTGACTTAATTGTCACCTTACTACTAATCTATCCCTTGATAGAGCTGTATGTTCAGGTAGGATGTTTTTTTATCACCCCAAACTCTAATTAAAGATTTATTTAAAATGTTATACTCATGCTCTAACATGTTGTTAGAACATGTAGTTTTTATCTGTTTACAGCTGATTATTTTCTCCCTTCCTGGTACAGCATTCACAGCAACTTAACTTGATATTTCTTTAATCTCTGTTGCTAAGTTTTTAACGGGACGTCTTCATCACTGAGCTTCTCCATAAGGAATACGAGCAATGGATGTTCACACACAAATCTAGGAGAGGAAGATTTGGACAGTCTACGTTTTGAGCTCACAAAGGTTATACAGCTCCTTTGCCCTTTTTGGCACAAAATGATTCAATAGCAAGCGTGAAAAAAGATGTTGCTTCCTCCTGAATATAATTTTCTTTCCTGTTGCATAGACGGAGGATGAGATTCAGACGTTGAGGCAGGTCCTTTTGGCAAAAGAAAAATATGCAGCAGACATCAGGAGACAGCTGGGGATGAGTCCTCTCGATAACATGAAACAGAACTTGTCCAAAGGTTGGCAGGAAGTCCAGACCTCAGCTCCGTAGGTGCACTCAGACATTCACAAGCACAGATGCAAAAATGTCTGTAAAATTCTGGTGCAGATTTAAATAATTCAAGGCACTGGTGTATCGTAGTCACACAACATTTTATCACGCCTTGTCTTTGTTTTACATGATTACATAACCAAACGAGTCAAACTAGTATGGATTAGGTCTGCCCTCTTAAGTCAGCACATTAATCTGTCAACCTGTGCATGTTCTGCCATTTCAGATATCTCACAGCTTCTGCCACTCTGGAGGACATCAGCAACTCCAGTGTGTGAGTCATTGTAATCATGTTCCGAAACATATTTACTCTTTAAAACAACTGGATCTCTTCAACATTTCTTCCTTTACTCGTTTGCTGAAGTGCAATCTCTTCTAAGAACCAAGTGATGGGATTTTCTACGTCAAATAGGATTGGTGCCCTGATAATAGCCCTACAGCCTGACTTAGCACAAGGGGCAGTGGCTTTACAAAGTCACATCATGACTAGCCTCAAGTGTTTGTTTTAAACAGAGTAAGCAAGGGATCTGCTGCAGCCAGATGGACTGTGACAACTGACACACACATAAGCTTACTGTTGTTTATGTGTAATTTTTTACCTTCGTTGTCCGTTTGCGCTCACTGGACTCTGTTATATAATATACAGAAACACACAGAGCTTTGTCTTATTACAGACCCATTTTGAATGCTTTTTGCAGTGACTAATTTCCTTTCTCATCGGCAGATATGTGAGGACACGAGATGGTCTGTCTCAAGCAGGCCAGGCGACATCTGCTGCTCTGTCCACCGTGGGCGTGGCAATCACCAGAAGACTGGCACAGATGAGGTACAGCCACAGTTGGTATAGCTTTGTCCTGTAGGTTTTCCAATTGTATTTGAGTCACATAAAAAAACTGAGAAAAAAGACTTCAACTAAAGACAGTTTATTTATAGTTAGTCATACAATTTCCATAACATGTCTAAACAATTTCTGAAATATTTATTACTTGAGTAATAAACCTGGTGACTTCCCTTAACCACACTAAAAAACAATAACCGACTGAGGGACTTACATGTTGGGTAACTTATGCCTTTCAAGCACAAGGTTTTTCTTTTGTGTGACTGAAACACATATTTTAACTTCTTTATTCATCTTACACTTGCTGATTTTAAGATAAGATAAGATAAGATAGGCTTTATTGATCTCACAGTGGAGAAATTCACTTGTCACACATCGGCTTAATAAACAAAGAAGGTGCCAAAAGGAGGAAAAGGTGCATAAGGTATATAGAGTGTGTCCACATATATACAGTGTATCAAAAAATTAAAAAAATAACATAAAAAGGACATTTTAAATGCTAAGCATAAAAATACATACACTTACTGAACCAGTGCGCTTTTCAAAGGTTGCATTTGGGATTTGTGTGAGCCTGAGAGATCGCATCGTGCAAATGTTTGACATATGGTGCACACTGATGTCACAGTGTCCCGATGTTGGAGCCATTGACTACATCAGAACACCCAAACACACCTTTTCCCAACAGTATATACAAAAGTCACCCCCATACACCAGTGAAGCAAAATCAGACTGCTTCGTTGTTTTAATGTTCATAAACCACATAGTCTAATAATCTATCAAAACTCATTCTTACAGATAACTTCTTCACCTTCCCATTGAGCAACACGTCTAGTCCAAAACAGAAACTGGTGACTTTTGTATATACCTAAACATTAGAATTTATTCTAATAAACACTAAAATTGACACTTTAAATAAAAGTTCTGAAAAAATTAACAAGTGCTTATTATCCATAGAATCAAGAATCAAATTTGTTGATGGTTAAATGACAAAGAAACACACAAACCACATAAAATGATAAAGATAAACAATACCTGTTCAATTACCAACTTTTACCAGTCAGGTATTCATCATCAGTACCTGTATCTGCCATTTGGTGAGAGGTGGGCTTGCTGGTCCATCACAGGGCAACACAGAGATACACAGGACAGACAACCATGTGCACACACATAAGAGCAATTCAGAGAGACCATTTATCCAACAGTTATGTTTTTGGACTGTGGGAGGAAGCAGGAGTACCTGGAAAGAACCCATGCATGCACAGGGAGAACATGCAAACTCCATGCAGACTGGAATTTGAACCCAGGACCTTTTTGGTCCAAAGCAAGGATGCTGATTCTTCAGCTGATCCAAAATGCTGCAGCAAGAGTTCTGATGAAAATCAACAAGAGGGATCATATTTCTCCAATTTTAGCTTCCCTTCATTGGCTTCCTGTTAAATCAAGAATAGAATTTAAAATTCTTCTTCTAACGTATAAAGCCCGTAATAATCAAGCTCCATCATATATCAGAGCTCTGATTACCCCGTATGTTCCTAACAGAGCACTTCGCTCTCAGACTGCAGGTCTGCTGGTGCTTCCTAGAGTCTCTAAAAGTAGAATGGGAGGCAGATCCTTTAGCTATCAGGCTCCTCTCCTGTGGAACCAACTCCCAGTTTTGGTCTGTGAGGCAGACACCCTGTCTACTTTTAAGACTAATCTTAAAACTTTCCTTTTTGACAAAGCTTATAGTTAGAGTGGCTCATGTTACCCTGAGCTACCTCTATAGTTATGCTGCTATAGGCTTAGGCTGCTGGAGGACATCAGGGCCAATTTTTCTCACTCTACTGATTTCTACTGTTCTCTAGTTTTGCATTGCATTGCATTGCAATGACTGTTGTCATTTCAGCTTTTAACTTTCTGTTCTCTCTCTTTTTTTCTTCATAGTAGGTACACCTGGTCTGGCGTTCTGTTAGCTGTGACATCATCCAGGGAAGACAGATCACCCGCTATTACCATCTAATGTAGAACAGATTACTGGATCAATGTTTGCTTCTGTGCTTGTTTGTCTGTTTTGTTGTGTCTCTGCTCTGTGTTCTGTAACCCCCAGTCGGTCGAGGCAGATGACCGTTCATACTGAGCCTGGTTCTGGTTCTTCTGGAGGTTTTCCTTCCCGTTAATGGGGAGTTTTTCTTTCCACTGTCGCTTCATGCTTGCTCAGTATGAAGGATTGCTGCAAAGCCATGGACAATGCAGACGACTCTCCCTGTGGCTCTACGCTTCTCCAGGAGTGAATGCTGCTTGTCGGGACTTTGATGCAATCAACTGGTTCCCTTATATAGGAAATTTTTGACCAATCTGTATAATATGACCCAATCTGTGTAATATGATTGAATTTGACTTTGTAAAGTGCCTTGAGGTGACATGTTTCATGAATTGGCACTATATAAATAAAATTGAATTGAATTGAATTGATGCAAGATTTGTTTACATTGAAAGTTATTGATGATTAGGGATTGTTTTAAAGCTTTCTGGATTTCTGACACATCAAAAACTCAGACTATTACCCTGAATAAAATGTTTTCACATCTGATGGCAGCTTATATGCAAACAGGCAGGACAACATGCAAAGTCCTGAAAGCAGAGGCGGATCATTAATGACAGAAAATTAAGTTTTGTTTTGACCAAATCTGGTGAAGCCATTCAAAGAGATCTTGAAAAAGCAAAAAGCCACAGTCTGTGTTCACAACTTCACCAAAATCTTCATGCTCACATTCACCCACTGTTTTTGTGACTTTTACAACAAAGGTATAATGAGAGCAACGTGTTTTACATATATCAGATACACAGAAATATTTTTCGCAGATATCATATGAAATGTTTAGGGCTGGGCAACGATTAAAATCTTTAATTGCGATTAATCGCATAATTTGCCTGATTAATCATGATTAATCGCATTGTATGCGCAAACTCCAAGAATGAATTCAAAAGTAGTGTAAAGAGCACTTTTATTTTAATGTTCTGCTGCCATATGAACAAAAGTGTTGTAACATTTGTAGCATTTATCAGTAACACATATTTAGTGTAAAGCTCAACTTAAACATGTAAAACAAAAAATAGCAATAATAATAAATTAAAGCTTATTGCCACTGACAGGAAATTCTCTTTATGGGGAAAAAATCTACCAAAAACAGGCAATTTCTGAGGTAACAGCAGGGAGCAGCATTACCATTTTATGTTCAATACCAAAGTGTGAAGCACAAAAAAAGGTCTACAGTAGCTATCCACTTCGCCATTACATTGGTTAGCTTCTCTGAGTCATTGAATTGTTTGGTGATGTCTACAGTGTGTTTGGCATTTAAGTGATATGTTAAGCTCAAGGTGCTCCGGTGATAAGAAAGTTTAACTTGGCAGTGGTTACAACTAACTTGTTTCTGTCATATTCGTTGCTGGAAGAACTTTAAACTGAAATGCTTGCTAACTCGATATGCTTGCATGTTTATTTGACGTTAACACGCGTTTTTTTGTTGTTGCTTTCTCGCGTGCATATAGTGAATGGCAGGGAAAAAACAGGCAAAAATACATGGATACTTTGAAGCGAGAAGCGACTTCACCGACGGCGTCGATGCAGACCCCCCCCCCCCCGCCCCCCCCCCCCGCCAGTCATCCGCACAAAACTTGTTCCGGCCGCCAACTCACCGCCTCGCCTAAGCAAATTCCTGCGGGAAACACCGCCTTCCCCATGTCGGCTTTGTTTTTTTCCGGCCAGCACCTTTCTTCCTGTTTTAATCCGAGTCTGGGCTGACAGCGAGGTTATTGGCGCATTATCACCACCTACTGTTCTGATTCAAACCCCTACACCGCAGCAACAGACCTTCACAAAATAAAAGCATGTGAGCAACATGCGTTAATGCGCGATAAAGTATATATCGCCGTTAATAGTCTAATGAATTAACACAAAATGAACGTGTTAACTTGCCCAGCCCTAGAAATGTTATTTCATTTATTTTAGCTCTGTTATCTTGTTGGCCGGAGACTACTGAGCACCAAACTGTTGGATTGTTGGTTTTGGTGTGCATCCACAATACTAGTTTGAACACCATAAAAGTAATCTTGTTATATTTATTATATTGTAAACCATAATCCAATAACAGCATTGTCTCTGCCCACAGGCAGCTGTAGATAAGCCTGTTAGCATGCCACAAGAAGAAACATTACTTATGTTATATTATTTAGTTATGTTATATCTGCATTTTTCTTTTTACTTCATGTTGCAAACTCAACAGAGCCCTGCCGCTCCCGAGCTCACCACGGTAAGATCCCTGCTATATAAACTCTTAATACTAGAAAGTAAAGAAAGAAAGATGTTATTTGTTTGACCATTCTGTGGATCTGTGTACCCTTCATGCAAACATAGATAGTCAAAGATCTATGGTTCATATTTCTTACATCCTGCCTTGTTAAAACTCAGATGTGTGATAGTGTAGACCTTTTAGGAAAGGACCACCATTGACATTTATAGATTTACTCTCAGATAGTTGATCTTTTTTAAAATGATTTTTCAACTTTTATTAACAAAACTCATATTTGTTTCACTCAGCACCATGAGCCACACTATTAGTGTGCCATCAATGAGGTAAACCTGCACAATATATATAAGAAAAGTTATTAATCGCTTCTATATATAACTTATGTGTTTCATTTTTAATCCGTCTTTATATTTATCCTTAGGCATTCCTCCACATTCAAGTCTTTTGAAGAACTTGTTGGCAGTGTGAAGGTAAGTGTATTAGGAAAAAAAAAAAGAAACAGCTGGGCACACAGTTTAAATTGCATGAGTTCTGACTAGTTGGTTCTGAATCCAAAGGAGAAAGTGACTGGAGGTGGATCCAACAATGAAGACACCTCTGGATTTCAAAGAAGATCTTCCTGCAACTGAACCTGAGATGAACCGATCTTCTGCACGAAAAGGATTTTGACACCTCTTCAATGTGACATTTTCTGCTGCTCTCTGCAGTTTTGTTGTTAATACAGTCTCAGAAATAGAATGTACAACACTAATTAAGTAAAATTATTTAAATAAAAGTTATGAATTCAATGCTAAAATATTTAATACTTTAAATCTTTCATATTATGACTAAATGTATTTGTTTTAACATGCTGATTGTTTTTGACATGCTTGTATCCCTGTCTTCCGAAATCAGATGTATTACAAGGATGTTTTTGTAATGTAAATGATTTTTTAAGTAAAGGTATTAGAATACATTCAGTCATATGTCTTTGTTATGATTCACATTATGGAAATAGACTTTTTTTTTAAAAAAAAAGAAAGGTATCTAAAGTAACCAGCTATTTCAGAAATACAGCTCATTGCACACAATTAGCTCCACTTTCCATTTGACATGCAATTTGATAGAAATGAAGTGGTTCTTCTTTGTCTTCTTCTTCTTTACTTCATTTACTTCCTTTGCTTTTACAGATAGTCTCACTGAGACACAAGTTTTCATTTACAGGAGGGACCTGTTTGCACATATGTAAAAATCTATAAAGAACAACACTACAAGACTTAGTAAAATGCATTGCCAATATGTTTAAAATACTAAATACTTAAAATACAAATTTAAGAACTGGAGCGAAATAACTAAATAATTTATTAGAATTAGAAAATTAACAAAATAAAGGCCAGCATCATAGGCGATCAATGCGTCTGTTTCCTTTAACATTTAACTTTAAAAGATTTTAAAAAATGCATTAATTGTAATAATGACAATACTCTGTTATTAATGTTATAAATGATAGAAATAAAAAATATTTTATTGATTGAAATAAAAAATTAACCGCATTCATATGAACTTTGTTAGTAACAGTAATCCTATTACTCCCTTTTCATTTGAATTTTGAAACGATTAATTAAATAAATCCAACAGTGATGATAATGATGTGCGTACATATGACGTCACAAGTGACATGTATGATGTGTGCCTTCGGGTGGCGCTAAAGAATTGGTTTTCATTTCATATATTTCCTTCATGTTCAGAGAAACGTGCAAGTGGCGTTGCTTCAGTTTACTAAAGCTTAAATAAATGAATAAGTAAATAAATAAATAAAACGGAATCATAACTGGAAACGTAGCGGCATCTCTCAAGTCCTCCGGAGAAACTTATTTTATTTCATTATTGTATTTTTTGGGGTTACTTCTGGTTATTTCTGCACCAACCTGTCAATGGGGTCAGCAATAAAATAAGCAAAATCATGCAACAGAAGTGAAAGTACGTGTGCAAAAAAAGAAAAGAAAAAGAAAAAACTGTTCCCTGACCGGGAATCGAACCCGGGCCGCGGCGGTGAGAGCGCCGAATCCTAACCACTAGACCACCAGGGAGCTGCACAGTTGAGGACGAAGTGAGCATACTAACAGTTTCCTATTTAAGACCCATGATATGACGGTATTTGTCTCTCATGAGGCGCCAAGCTCTGCCCATGACTACTTAGCAGGAGCAGCACAGGGACGGGATAAGCCCAGCGACGCTCGTTGCCATCGGGTTAAGTAAAGCCTCTGTAATAAGCTTCCTGAGAGGGTCACCGTGGCCACTTTATCCGTGTCACGGAGCGCACGGTGGCACGTTCCCTGGCCTCAGGCTTTCCACACAGGCCCCGCCCACAAGCCGAAGACTGACACGCTTTCAGCTATAAAAGCCGCTCGCGGGTCAGCCTGTATGACCACATCTCTGCAGTGATCCACATCGGTCCACACGGGTTCTTCCTCCACACATGGGCCATAGTTAGCCTACATCTACCCCCTCTTCTACTGCAAACTATCCGCACCAGGTGCAGACATCATCTGCCCACTCTAAAGGTAAGTCGAAATTAATTTACCCTTCAGATTTACAGATTTTGTTATGTTAAAAAATAATTGTATGAATAATTGTATGAGCATATTTTAATTTTATCATAGTGTATGGTTGTGTAAAAATTGATTTTAAAAATGAAGCTAAACATATATTAAAATCTCTCAAGTAGTGTATTTGTGCGTCATTTGCAGTGCTTATAGGTCAGATTTGACACAGGTTTGTCTCCTTAGTGAAATCCCCAAAGCCATCTGCCGTTCACAGTTAAGCTGTACAGCCTTAAACTGGTTCTGCAGGCTAAGAGCATGGTCTCTTATAGTGGCAGAGAACACAATAATGTGCTTTTTTAAAAAAGATTAATAAGAATAATAACACCAAAGATACATTTTAATTTCTTTTATGGCTTTGGAAGTTGAGTCTGAACTCACATCCTCTATAATTACAACGGTGACACAGTTTCCTGCCAGTGTGTCATGCAGCCAGTGCGTGCACACCAGCCGGGCACACATGTGGGCACGTTCTCCCACACATTCTGGTCATTTGAGATTGGAGAAACCTGACACTCGCAGGCAGCTGCTGCCGTTTTGTCACTCTAGCAGCCAAGAAAACATCATTGGGTTGTATTTTTTGCTCTGAACTAGTTGGCATCCAATAGAGTTATGCAAAACCAAGATAGTTTACTCAAACTAAATAAGCTCCAAGAGCTCTTGTTTAGTTTTTATTTGAATTCACAATTATTTTTTGTTTCCTCTCTAGGTTACTATTTTACATCTTTGAGCGGTTTTCCACTTAAGAAATGGCAGCCATTCCTTCAAGTGGCTCTCTCATCGCCACACATGACTACTACAGAAGTAAGTAATGCATAACCTATAGGGCATTAATATATAATACTCATTTTTAAAAACTAAATCTGTTTTTTTTCCCTGGATAAGTCTACAAACATTAAATGTCTTTCCTATAGGACGTCTCGGATCCAACTCCAGTAACAGCTCTTGTGGGAGCGCCGAATACACTGGAGAGGTTATTCCACACCATCCAGGTATGAAAAGGAGCAGAATTTATTATTTGAAACATAAATGACGACCTCCTGCATCACGATTGAGGTTAAAATAAACATGTGTTCCTTGTAGCACTTCCAAGGCAAGACTCTGGTCACTGGTGGACTTCGTTCTTCTTTGCAAAGCAGAACCAGATCGCAATGCCTAACGGATCTGAAAATCAGAGGTGAGTGACACAGAATTCAAATAACACCACCCTGGGAGCATTTGTACTTTCTGACAATTGCTAAAGAAAAGCCTGATTTGTGTCGCAGGAACGGATCCTACACAGTGACCAACGGGCAAGTGACCTGCATCGCTCAGGAACTGGTTAGGACCAGACAACTCAGCGAAAGCAGCGAAAATGGAAAACAGGAACCCATGTCCCCTCCACCAACACCCTCCTAGTCCTCAGTTACCCCCACCCCCATCATCCCTCCCTTGCACTTTCCTCACCATCCACCTGCCGCCACTCACATAGTCCAGCAGTGGAGATGTAATGATGGCCGGTAGTGGTGATGGTGTTTCATTACCTTTAGTGAAACATTTATTTGTCCTTTATGCCTGTATATAGTATGTTTATATCATGACCAAAAGTTATTAAAAAAAAACACATGCATGTGAAAACATTTTGTATGTATATGTTGTAATAAATTACAACTGATAATAAATGCCTCTACTCTCCACTTTAATTTGTACATATTTATCTTCATCTGTCAACCTTAGCATACTGAGGACCAAACGTCCTATATTTATGGAAACAATTTCTTAGTGTATTTTTTTTTAGTTGTTTTTCGTAAACATCTTGTTCACCTGGGCTCATTCAAAGCACCCAGTTGAGCTGCTGCTTTAAATAACCAGAGGGAACACAGGCGACTTAACAATGGACTTAATCTGTTTATGACGACATGATTAGAAACGATTAATTCAAGTGGTAATGCAGTTTATGTAATGTCTCAGTTTAGCTTCAATGTGGGTCAGCAGCTTGTGGAAGATGTCAGGGACAGTAAAGGTCAGGGAGATTAGACACTCTGAACTGAGTAACAAGGTGTTTGCTGGGCCCTTATTGTTATGAATTATACAAAGTGTCTGTCTAGTAAGTATACAGTGGGTCAGAGGTTTTCACTCACCGTGGGCATAAATGCTCGATTAACTTTAGGCATTTTTTACTGCTCACAAATAGTTGTCATGCTCTTTAAAAACAGTTGATTGCATGTGTTTGAATCTTTTCTAATTCCCACATATACATCTTATTAGCAAAAATATCCACTCACATGTGGTGTTTTATGTCTTCCATGGTCACAAATAAGTAAGATCAGCACCTGGGGCCCCAAACTGCTTCTAACATGAATTTCTGAGCGCTCGGGTCACTCTCTGGACCTCAGTCAATTGCTGCATGGTATGGCTTTTTGGATGCCACTGGTGGAATAAGTCCAGTCATGAAACAGTCGACTGTTTGAGGTATTCTAACAAAGTGAAAGAGGTCAGCGGTAACTGAGCCACAAAATAACAGAGTGGGGTCAGAGGATACTGAGGCGGTGAGGTTGTGAACGTTCTGCATGGTCAAGAGGTACAGACCTTGGGAGCTTCATGTGGCCCTCAGATCGGCTCCAGGACAATGTGGAGAGAACTTCAAGGAATGGGTGCAGTGGTATAAAACACACTGCTGCTGGACTCCACTGGAGACGTGTCTGGAATCAGGTCTCTCTCTCTCTCTCTCTCTCTGGCAATCCAATGGACAAGTCTGGGTTTGACAGTTGCCAGGAGAACGGCACCTGCCGGACTGCTATGTTAGGCCAATTATGTTGGAGCCAATTCCGGTTTTCAAACCGCAGTCGCATGTTTCCATTGAAAAAAAAAGAGGTGCCACAGCGAGGAAAGTGGTTCCACTTGGGCATCGCAAAACAGCTGCTTCTACTGTGGGACCGTGATGTCAGAGCACACAGTATAAAAACAATATAAGGAAAGTGCTGAACACATGAACACAGAAAATTAATTACTCAACTTATTTATATTTTTTCTTGAGCTGGAAAGAAAAAAAAATTCTATTACTGTCAAAACACAACAGGAAAACAGGCTTTATATTTATTAAAATATTATCCTTTTAACGCAGACTCTTTTCTGAAATATCTTCCTTCTCCTTGTCAGCCAGTATGGATTAAGATTAGTTTTAATGGATAAATTAATAAATAATATTTACAAACCTACAGTCATAACCACAACCATCTTGTTTGTAAGGTCCAAGCTGCAGTCGCCTTCATCTACCCTTCAGCCTCTTAAAAGTGGCACCCCTTCCCCTTCTCGTGATGTTTAACAGTGCCTATAATGTTAAAGTAAAAGATATTAATACATTTCTACAGATACATAGTGTTGGTACACTTGGAGGCCAAAACATGTGGAAAAAGGACATTGGCTCCCATCAAAACATCAACCTTCTGAGAGACGCACACTCAGCTGGTGCTGGAACAACACAGCTTCCCGTGGAAAAGTGCAATGTCTTGAGTGTGAAGTTCTGTGCAGAGGGGATTATGGTGTTGGGTCTGTTTTCAGGAGCTGGGCTCAGCTTACAGTTTAAAGAATTGTTTATACCAAGACATTTTGGACAGGTTTTATCTCCCGGCTCTCTAGGAACAGTTTGGACGGCCTTCCAGTTGTGTACCAGCGCACATAGGTCCAAAAAGACATGATGGTGTTCAGTGTGTCCAATATGACGGTCTGGCCTCACGGATCCACTTTTGAAAGAATAGTCAAAACCTACCATTAACACTTCTACACCTTGTGGAAAGCCTTCACAGAAGAGAAGATGCTATAGCTGCTAAAGGTTCATTGTATCAGACCCTATGAATTTAGAATGGGCTGACACTTAAATCAATCTGTGCATGAGGGCAGATGGTGAGCTGGTTAATAAGATTTAGATCTAAAAACCAAAATTTAACTTGGTTTTTATTGTTTAAAAGCAGGATAGAGTTATGTTTGGGATCAATATTCTGCTGAAGCACCCAAATGTGTCCAATTTTCAGACCTGTGACCTCAAAAAGAAATTCAATTTTCAATTCAATTCAATTCAATTTTATTTATATAGCGCCAATTCATGAAAAATGTCATCTCAAGGCACTTTACAAAGTCAAATTCAATCATATTATACAGATTGGGTCAGATTATACAGATTGGTCAAAACTTTCCTATATAAGGGAACCAGTTGATTGCATCAAAGTCCTGACAAGCAGCATTCACTCCTGGAGAAGCGTAGAGCCACAGGGAGAGTCGTCTGCATTGTCCATGGCTTTGCAGCAATCCCTCATACTGAGCAAGCATGAAGCGACAGTGGAAAGAAAAACTCCCCATTAACGGGAAGGAAAACCTCCAGCAGAACCAGGCTCAGTATGAACGGTCATCTGCCTCGACCGACTGGGGGTTACAGAAGACAGAGCAGAGACACAACAAGAGAGACAAAAAAGCACAGAAGCACACATTGATCTAGTAATCTGTTCTACATTAGATGGTAATAGTGGTGATCTGTCTTCCCTGAATGATGTCACAGCTAACAGAATGCCAGACCAAAAAAAGAAAGACAATGAAATGAAGGAAAATTGCTTGCCGTGTTTAATGTCACTAAGATCTGAATCAACAATGAACTGAACATAACTGAAAGGCCGCAGCGACTGTCTCTAGTGTAGCCAGTCATATATTTTGATGTTTTGAGAGGAGAAAGAAGTCCCTGCTCCCAAATAGCTATCTTCAAAATCAAATGATAATAAAGTGTGCAGATTACTCTGTTGCGGCTATTCTCCTCCAGGAGAATGAAAGCAGCCACAGTCCGGGGACCAATGACCTTGTTCAGCTGTATAGCAGCTTCAGCGGTGCGTAAGAGTCTCACCTCCAACTGAACGGTGATTGGACCAAAGACATGATCGTGGACTTGAAGACCAAACCACACAGGCACAACGTCACTTTAATTAAACATCAGGCCACTGAGAATGTCCATTCATACAAATACCTTGGAACTATTATGGATGATAAATTAACCTTTGAAGCTATGAGGTGGTGTGCAAAAAAGGTTCATCACCACCTATTTGGTTTAAGGAAACGGCCATTTTAATGTAGACCGAACCATAATGACTCTTTTATCATGCTTTTATCAAGAATTATTTTCTTTGATGTCAGGGTTTGATTAAACAACTTTGAAAGAGAAATTTCCTCTGACAGATGCCGTAGTTAAAGTGCTGCATAGACTGATTGGAGAGACACAACAATCAGTCTCACCTCATCACAGCAAGCAGGTACAGCAGATAGTCTCTTCTGTTTTAAACTACAACTCCCATCTTCTTCACAGGGAGCGTCAGCCCCTTCCATCTTCCCAAAACCTGGACAAGACGTTTTAAAAACAGATTAATTCCTGCTGCCATTAATAAAATGCACAAGCTGAGATGACACAGACGCTATCAATGGACTGGATATTTATCTCGATCGCCCTCCAGTTCTGTGTCTTTTGATGTGATTTGTTTTGTTGAGCATTCCTATATTTTATGGTTAAGTTGGCTTTTAGTTTTCCTGGTATGTGTGCATGTGTATTTTGAACGACTACAAAACAATTATACCTATGATTACAAATGAAGCAACTTTTAACAATAACCAGGAGGAGTCGAGATTAGGCTTTCAGATCAAAGAACACTCTTCCAACCGTCAAACATGGTGGTGGATGCACAGTAATTCTACCACCAAAATGTTCAGTGATGCATTTCCAGCATGGTTAGGAATATACTGCACTTTACTTGAACAATAATTTGCATTAAAAGCAGGAAGTTGTGCGTAAAGAGACAAGGACATGGCAAGCGAGCTCTCTTCTAATGGTGTACAATCTAGTGTTGTGTAATGTTAAAAACTCAGTCCACGGATCGTGTCTAACCAGCAACAGAAAGTAATCAATGAAAGCTTCGGTTCTCAGAATGTAGGATTCTGAGAAAAAAACCACAAACAGTGAACATTTTACTAAAATGAACATTGATAACTAAGAATAGACTGACCGAAGTCCTGTTGAAAGATAACGTGTCTGTTCAAACAATAAAAGCAAACAGCGGAAAGCTTGTGCAGACACATACTGGGATAAGAGGGTTAAAGCAAAAAAAATCTTAGAACATTTTTTTGGAATAAAAAAACTTTAAAATGTGGCCTGCATTGGTACTGAGCCCTTCATACTGTTAAATAAAATTCAGCGCACCCAATATCTTTCAGAAGTTAGCTAATTAGTAGAGTCCATCTGTTGGTCAGTACAAATATGGTTGTTGTGTAGAGGCCTCAGAGGTTTGTTACAGAGGACGAAGATCAAGGAACACAATAAACAGGTTCTGGATAGAATTGTGGAGAATTTTAAAGCAAGGTGAGGTTATAAAAACATATCCCATTCTTTAAGCGTCTCACAGAGCTCTGTTCTGTCCTCGTCTGACAATAGAAAGAGTTACAACTGCAAACTTGGGCAGCATAATTAATCGTTAATATATTGTCATCGCGATATCCGAGTGGGCTGGAACAGACATGACCCTCTACCCAACATGAAAGGTTGGACAGATGAAGCAATAATCAGCTAAGCAGCAAAAGCCCCGTTTACACTACACCTAAAAACCGAGCCATGCCGAGACCAGTCCGAGCTTGGATCAGTTATCCAAGACAAGCCGACCCGTTTACACACAAAGCTTATCTCGGTTCCTTGGTTGCTCCTCGCCCCCTAGTGGTGATCTGCGGTACTACCACTCTCTGGGATTGAAGGCGGTAGCAGCAAAACAAAACAGTGCGGCATCCGTAACATTCAGGAAGTTATACTTAATATTGTGATATTTCGGTGTTTGCGGAGAGTCAGGGGAAGAAGGCAACCATTGGTGAATTTACTTGAGAAAGTTGGCTTTTTTGGGAAGTGGATGAGACAAACGAACGTCTAATAAGGATTTACAGATGCAGGAAACAACGACAGACGCTGAGGTTCATTGCGCTGCTAAGCAGATTCATCTCTGGAAACCGTGTGGCACGGTAAGGAAGCTAGTATTATTATGAATGTCTGAAATTTGTCTGAATGGAGTGTGAATCGGGACGTGCAGCCAGACTACCGGAAAACCCGCTGACAGTCAGCTGACTGTAAGGAGATGACGCGGTCTGCTCATGCGCTCTTTATCAAAAAACTGGGCCAGAAATAAAACCAGGCCGAGACCTACTCAAGAGCTGGTCTGCAGTTAGCGCGGTCCGGTTATGTTTAGCGCGGTCTGGTTCAGTCTGCTGACCGTTTACACACAAGAGTTATCTCGGTTACCGAGCTCGGACTGGTCTCGGCTCGGTTAAAAAAGTGTAGTGTAAACAGGCCTTAAGAGGCCTGTGGTAACTCTGGAGGAGCTGCAAAGATCCACAGCTCAGTCTTGCAGTCCACTAATCTGTTTTCTGTTGAAGATTGGCAAGAGGAAAGCCATGATTGAATGAAAGCAATAGGAAGTCAGCTCTACTGTTTGTCATAAACCAGGAAGGCATAACGGTGGAAAAATGTAGGTGTTCTGGTCAGATGAGTCCAAAATTTAAATTTTGACTCACATGCAAAGACTGTGGGGATCATTTCCCCTGGCAAGCAGAGGGAAGCTGGCCAGACTTCACAGGAAGAAGTCTTCACGAATGGAGCTAAATGAAGCAAAAGAAGCCCTGTCAGATACGGCAAAAGACTTGAAACCATGGTAGAGGGGCAAAACTTATTCACGTGTTTCTATGCCCCAGTCCAAGTTCAGAACTAAATCCATTTCAAAATCTGTGACAAGATTCACAAAGGAATGTAAAAATTCTTCCAGCAGAAGCTGCAGCAAAAGGTGATTCTAGGAACCCAGGTCGGCTGATTACAAACGCGCCACACTTTTCAGATTTTTATTTGTTTAAAAAAAGTTTGAAAATACAGTGTCCATTTTCTTTTCCACTTCACTAATATGCACAACTTTAACACATAAAAACTTAACAATAAATGTTGACTTTGTAGTTGTAACATAACAAAATGTGAAAAAAACAATCAACTTTCAGATGGTAACCAGGTTCCTCCACTCGCTGCATTCTCTGTGATTACTGAGAGGAAGCACCACTAGAAGATATTTGGCAATAATTCTTTAAGGCAGTAAGACTTTATTTCCAATAAGCAGCCAAAATTAGTTTATTGGGATACATTTAAGTTATTTCCAAGATCATTTCATAAATGTTCATCATAAATTGGAATAAATGGACGCAGCGCAGCATGAATTTGTGGATATATGTTCATTATTTTCATCTGGAAATAACCAATGTGTCCTTTTAATCACATTTTCTGTTCGCAGTTTTAAATAATTTCTTTTTATTCTTTATAATCTTCCTGCCTGTCTTGCTGTAACAGGCATTTACAGCTGTCAGCTTGTTTCAGCTCAGACCACTTGTGCACAAGCTCAAACAAGAGCCAGGAATCTGGGGCAAAGGTATCCAGTTCAGCCGATCAATCCAACATCCGGGACTCGGCAAACACTAAAGTTAATTTTGCCCAGATAAGATAAGATGAGAGGAAAGAGACATGCAGTACACGGCATTACCAGACACAGTGACTCATTGTGTATTTTAAGCTCAGGTAAAGGGGTTCGTTGTGTCTTTGGGGTCTAAAGTGTCATCCTGTTTTGGGTTTGTATTTAATCAGCAACACGAGCCAAACGCATGGCCCACTGGACCTGACTAAGACCACGTGTCACTGAGGGACACGTGTAGTCCTGGTGTAGTCCCTTCTGGACCCTTTATCTCCCCCAAACCACTGCAGTGTGTTTGTGTTCCCTTTCTATGGGCCAAGTTTGGAGATCTAAAATACACCAAAACACATTTCAACACCATCTCACCCTAAGGTCTGTAGCACCGGAGAGAATTTAAACTCATTTCCAAAAATATGTTTACACCGAGCCACCTGAAAGCTAAACTTGAAAATTAACAAGCTGTTATAATTTGCTACATGTTATGCGGAAATAGGATTGTGTGTGATCTGAGTCTTAAATTATGACAAACTTTTGCTAAATCTAAAGAGACAGGTTTGTTCGTGCAGTGAGGGAACAAAAAGCAGAAGCATAACAATCATTCTGCCAAGCTGGGCTTAAAAATAAATAAATTGCTTTGAAATCATCAAGTCAGCATATTCTGTCCAGTTTAGATCTTTCATAGAATGATGGAATATGGAAAATAAAGCTTTTGTGCAGGGACTTCAAATAAAAAACTTATCACAAAGACAGCTTTTGTTACTACTTTGAGCATTAGAAAATAATTTTTACCAATTAGTCAAAAATTAGCACTTTAAATTAGCTTTTTATCCCAAAAGATGTTTACAAAGTAGTATCTGGGTGAAAGGTTGCTGAGACGAATTCAGGGTGTACTTACCTTTTTTTTTTTTTTTTTATTTACAGCTCAACTGTAAACACTGAGACGTGCTCTGTGGTGCTACACAGATGAAAGTCTTTAAATAAACATGTTTAATAAGGAATTCTCCTTCATTCTTGGCCACTTATTTTTTTTATTTGAGTGCAAATGTTGTTGATACATTTTACCAAGAGAGTAAATTCTATTACAGTACGTATTGCTTTGCAAGAGTGTTCACATCTCTTGCACCGTGCCACATTTTGTCCCATTACAACCTCATAATTCAGGGTATTGTGTTGGGAATGTATGTACATTGGGAGAAAAATATGTGAGATTTTACTTTTTTTCTTCAAGTATAGAAATCTGAAAAGTGTGGTGTGCATTTTTCTAGCCTCCTTTAACTCTGACACCCTTCAATATTGATCCATTGCAACCAATTGGTAATTCGTAGAGTTCGCCTGTGTCTGATTTATTTTTAGTATAAATTCAACTGTTTTAGGAGAAGCTCAGAGGTCGTAAAATATTAGTGAACAGGCATCAAGAACAAAGCAGACGGGCCGGGGATGAAGATGTGGAAAAGTTAAAGCAGGGTTAGGTCATAAAACATTACCTCAAACTCCGAAGATTTCACAGAGCATTTTCAATCTATAACCTTAACATGTACAGAGCATGATAGAGCTGGAAACCTACGCCAAGGCTACGTTTACGCCACAGGTCTTGAAGCTCAATTATGATTTTTTTGCTGAAATCTGGGTTTTAAATGCAACCGCCATCATACTGCTGTCTGAACAGTTCAAGACCGCAAAGCGACCCACAGGCGCAGATAAGAGAAAGAGACGTCACACAGAAGCGCGCTGCTTACGGAAGTAATGGTGAATGTTTCTAGAAGTGTTAAAGCAGTTATTTTGATGGCACTTTCAACCAATTGTAGGTTCAATTTCACATGTTGCAGGAAAATGTTTTTTTAGTTGTTGTGTTTTTAGTTTTTGTCTAATAATAGTAAAAAAATTAAATAAAAAAGGTGAGAATCCACCAGGCATCTCATTGTTTATTCCCTTAGCTTAATTACAATAACTGTTGTAGTAAGAAATAACTGTGAAAACGAACTGAAGAAAGTAAAACATAAACATGATACAGTAATGAGGTCACTGTCAGGAATACTGACCTCGATCTGAGGAAACATGATGTCCAGTTTCACACGAAGCTCTGTTTACAGAACCACCTGTGAATCTGTGAGGCCAAACTTCAGCAAGCCTGTGATAAATATCCCTGTCAGAAGTTTTAAACCGGCTGCATGAACACAAACTGTCCTGGCAGAAAGAAAGTGGACACCCAAAATTAGATGCCCTGTAATACAACAAGTTCCCTACTTTTTAAAGAACATTTTTATTTATAATACATGTATATGGAAACCATTCCTTATATTGGATATTGGATTGAGTGTTTTATTGTTGATTCTGTAAGGTGACCTTGAGTGTTGAGAAAGGCGCCTATAAATAAAATGCATTATTATTATTATTACTATTAGTAGTAGTAGTAGTAGTATGCAGTTTTTGTTGTTTTCCAAAATGTAGAAGCATGATTTTGATTATGCTAATTACATTGATTACTGCATCAATTGTTCATCTATAAAACAATGTAATTAACTTAAAAATTAAACACACTGCATTTTCCAGCTGTGTGCATTGCAAAGGCATCCATCCATCCATCCATCCATCCATCCATCCATCCATCCATCCATCCATCCATCCATCCATCCATCTCCTGCTTAATCCATCTTCTGCTTGATCCGGAAAGTATTCACAGCCCTTAAAACGTTTTGCATTTTGTCACATTACAGCTTCATCCTTCAATGTGCTTTGCTGGGGTGTTATGTGACAGACCCACTTAAAGTGATACATACATGTGAGGAGGAAAGGTAGAGTGTCCTCGATTTACTGAATTTTTAATGAAGATCTGAGAAGTGTGGAGTGTATTTATTTTTAGCCGTTCCAGGCTTATCTCTTTGTTAATCCACCTTTCACTGCTATTACAGCTGCAGGTCTTGTTGGGCATGTCGCTACCAGCTTTGCACATGTAGTCACAAGTTTTTGTCCAATCATGTTTGCAAAATAGATCAAACTCAATCAAATTGGATTGGGTGTTTATGTGAATGTCAAATTGCAAGTTTCTCAATTGGATTTAGGTCTGGGCTTTGACTAGGCCCTTCTAAAACAGGGATGTAATCCAGTCTATCACAGCTCTAGCTCCTCCCCAGTATCAAGCCTTTTGCAGATACTAACTGATTTTACTCCTTTGTTTCCTTCTGTTTACCTCCATCCGTATCTTCATGATGATGTTTACTGACAAATCTCTGTAGCCTTCATAGAACAGCTGGATTGAAACCTAGGTAAAATTACACACAGCAGGACTAACAAATAATTGGGTGACTTTTGAAGGCAGTTTTTTGCATTGAGTTTTATTATCAGAGTAAAAATCCCTCTGAAATATATTTAAGTTCCTAGTTGTAACATAACAAAAAGTTGTAAATAAAAGAAAGCAAGCCCTGGAAATAAAGGCACTACAATTACTTTTGCAGACTGTAATTGGGTAAATACAGTTATACCTTGACAGTGATACTGTATATATGTGTTCATTAAGGTTTGAAGAAGAAAACGTTGGCCTTTCTTCTTGTTGGAGAGTCAAATTGATGAATGAATTTTTGGGGAAAACATTTTCACCTCTGTTGGTTGTATCACTCTTACATCTGTATTTATATTATCTGTGCTTATGATTAGGCTTTAGTTATCATCACCTACCAATCAAACGGGAAAACTATAGGCTACCATTTGTCTCAGTGAGAATCTGCTGCCCTCTACTGCAGGAGGAGGCATCACGCAGCAGAAAAGTGTGGAAGCAGCTGTTGTGTGTTTCCCTCTCAGAGGCAGACATATTTACAGACATAACAAGAAAAAAGGAAAACTAGGACACTGATCTCAGTTTGATAGCTCATCGCACTGTTTTATTCAATTACTGACATCTCAGGAGAAGAGGAGAGCTTTGCAGCTCTGCAGTTGGTAAACCACTGTTTTGCTTTCTGATTTTTTTTTTCTCGCTGTTTTTGTTTTTATCCATTTTTTTTTTAGTTTTAGTTTTTCATAGCGTTGATGCAACACTGAAAAAAAGCGCTATTTCCAAACGAACACAGGTCCCTCGTTAGTGATATGTAAGAGGCAGAGAGAATCTCACCTGGACAGTTTTGCATGAAACATACCAATGAAAAAAAAGGTTCAACCTTTTCCTTTGTCTTTTTTTTTTTTTTGTAGTTTCACATATATTAATAAATATCAATACCAATAAACACTTGAAAAGAAAAATCAAAATATTAAGTCACAGGTACTGGAAAAAGCTCCACCTTTAAATCACAATGATAAATGTACAAAACGATAGACATCTCATATAAATGTTAATGTTTTTTTTTTCCTTTTTTTAAGTTAAGAGACTTAAAATCTCACTTCAGAAGAAAGTAGTGGATAAAACTAAAGTCGGAGAATCAGTTTTTCCTGAGGTTTATGGGTTCCCCTTTAAAGGCCAGAAGAGGGGAATGGCTTTTATGTTACCAGGAGATGTTACAACAGGTCAAAGTGTACCTTTCAGGGCACCAGTCGGCTTAAGGACGAGGAGTTTTCCCTGACAACACGCCAGGATACTAAGTCATTATGAGCACTTCTTTCTCTGCTCAGTCTATTTAGGCCACAACAGGGTTTAAAACCGTTAAAGTCATCGTAATCCTTAATAAATCTTTGCTGGTCCACTTTGAGAAGTTGTGAAGGTCTCCCTGTTTTTTTTTTTTCCTTTTTTTTTCTTAAATATGACCATTTTAAATGCTGGAAGCCACCACAACGCAGAGCCGACCATCACGGCACACTGTGTCCGTGCGACCGAGTCATCAAAGAGGTTCACGTCTGCAACCAATGCAGTGAAACAACAGAAAGCAAAAAATCTCTAAGTGAATGAACACAGATTTAGGGGGAGGGAGGATAGATGAGAGGAGGGAGAAAGAATAAGATGCAAAAAAACAAACAAAAAACGCAAACTATTCTGAAAAAACTGTACATGTAAACATCACACTTTCACTGAGTCCAAAACCAGAGAGGGAAAATACAAAGCTTCACACAGGTTTACAGTACGAACCCCTGCACAGAGCTACAGTCTCTTACCAGTGCAGGAGAGGCAACAACTCAAATAATATAAATAACAATAGAAGTTATACAGACCATCACAAAATGATAAGTTAAAACAGGCGAGGGCTAAAACCACTTTGATTTTTTTTTAACAGTGCTGTACCCACAGAAAAAGAAAGGTTCAAAACATCTTTTATCACTCTTTGTACAGCTATACAGTACATTTATCTGACCACTTTAGCAATCCACAAGCTACCAGAGCATTTTAGTCAACACCAATAGATTACATTGTCAAGTCAATACAAAGAGCAAAGTCATTGGGCGCCGTTTTGAAAAATAACAAAACAACAACATGACAACAAATTTTTTTCAGTTGTTGATCACAGTAACTTCAGCACACAGCTAAACGTGTTTGCTCGGCGGCGACAGAGAACCGATCTGCAGGCAGGTGTTTGGTTTCAAAAAAACGGGCCTCAGCCTGGCGTCGCTGAGCCAAGCAGCGAGAAGTGGAGTGAGGAGGATCCGCTACGGCAACAAACACGAAAGGGAGACGTGGAAGACGTGGGAGACGTCCGTGGTTACGTCAGTGTGAGTCCCGAGGGGTGTCGCAAAAATACAAGAAGAGGCTAGTTATCTTCACCTGTGCGGGGAGGGAAACACCTCCGTGGGGGGAAGGAAGTTTCAGTTCTAGAGCGGGAGACATTAATAAATGATCTGATCTTTGCCAGATTATTAAATTCATTTAACCCAAACTCAAATGGACAAATGGTAAATGGTAAATGGCTTGTACTTGTATAGCGCTTTAACTAGTCTTGACGACCTCCAAAGCGCTTTACACTACTGTTCAGTCATTCACCCATTCACACACACATTCACACCCTGACAAAAAACAGACGAGAGATGCCACGCTGCCATTGAGGAATTAAACAAAGATGAAGACAAACTGGAAAACCTGTGTGTGGAAAACTAAGCAAACCCTTTCTGCTTTCATAGGATTCAACAAAAGTGGCATCCAGGCGTTTCTAATCCAGACGCACTTCATAAATTTATCGTCATCAGTGTGACCACCTCTACAAAAACAGGACTTTTCGTTGTTTGCTGGGTTGGACCATATAAGTGTGTGTTAACACAATGTCGAGATGAAATGACATCAGCAAGGACTTCAGAGAAGCAATTGTTCCTATTCTAGAATCTGGGAAGGGATACCAAGATGATCCCAAAATCTTTAGAGGAAAATAAATAAGACAGACCTGAGGAGTGTTACTTCTCTGCAGATAAACCCTACATTCAGTGCAGTGAAACTGCAAATAAACCCAAGAGCTCCATATCCGATTCTACAGGCCTCGGCTAGTATTAAAAGTTAAAGTTTCAGGACAAGTCAACTAGAAAAAAAACCTGAACAAATATGGCTTTTTTGGAAGATTTGTCAGGAAAAGCCTCCACTCTCTAAAGAAATAAATGGCCACATGACCGAGGTTTTCAAAGCTACATCTGAAGGAACCACAAGAACGAACCGCAGGTGTTCAGACAGATGAGACCATGAAGAGTTGCCAAGAGGCACAGCCCTATGTTTGCTGAAAACCAAACACAGCATTCCAACACAAGGTTTTCCTTCCTGTTAAAGGGGAGTTGTCCTCTCCACTGTCGCTTCATGCATGCTCAGTATGAGGGATTGCTGCAAAGCCATCAACAATGCAGACGACTCTCCCTGTGGCTCTACGCTCCTTCAGGAGGAGTGAATGCTGCTTGGAGAGACTTGATGCAATCTGCTGGGTTTCGTTAGAGAGAAAACCTTTTGACCAATCTGTCTGGAGGATATGATTGAATTTGACTTTGGAAAGTGCCTTGAGATGACATGTGCTGTGATATAAATAAAATTGAATTGAATTGAACACAAGCACCTCACACCAGCTGTTAAGCATGGAGGCGGAAGGTTGATGGTGTGGGCTTGTTTTGGACGGCTCGCAGTCACCGAGTCGACCAAGCAGTGAAATCTGAAGCCATCTATGTGACAGCTGAAGTTTAACCGAAACTGGGTCCTTAAAGAAACGGAGCAACGTTGCATAAAAAAGAGTCGACCAACTTCCTTCACATCAAGCTACTGTTTCCAAAGGTGTTAACTTATAGGGTGTACTTAGTTTCTCCACACAGGGCTCTATTTCAAACTTTGTTTAGTAAGGAATGGCACAAACAACAAAGAATCTGTTGTGATTTTCATACATAAGGTTGGATTAAAATTGTCTTGGAACCTGTGAAGATCAGATCATTTCTATTATGTCCCCATCAGTAAAACCCTCAAACTGGAAGGTGGTGTTTTTAGTTGTTGTTGCTTTTTGTTTGGTTGGATTTTTACCACAACTGTATCAGCTTGCTTCAATAACTTACAATGGTACTCTTAGAGAAATCTTTGCAGTATAAAGTAATTGCTGAATCTTGTGGTAAATAGTGATATTAAGTGATGGCAGATGTTGAGGATGGCAAATTCAGTAAAACTGCAGGTCTTGTATGCACAGAAAAAGCTTTGTGACTTTGGGAAGAAGAAGATAATACAACAATAAATGTGACAAGATGACCTGAGTCTAGTATTCAGCCAGTTTGGGCTCCACACATTGATCTCAGATTGTATCAATGTTTTCCAGTGAAGTTCTTGTATTGATTTAATAACAAATTGAGTGTATTTGTAAGTCTCTGCAAGCTGCTTGTAGCAGAAATAAACTCCCAGATGTCATAGTTTAAAGCAACTTAGAGCACCTGGAGCTACTGTGTGTTTCTTCTTTGTAGAGTGGAAATGAAGGGGCTGCAAAAAAGTCCAGGTTTTTGTGATGTAAACAAATGAGACCAAGATAAAACTTTTCTCAACCTTGACTAAAACCTATACCCTGTACAACTTTGATGTTATCACTCAGCGTTTTTTGGGTTGGAGGACCAACATAACAAATATAGAGTTGGCAATAAATCTGCCAGATTATGTGGTCATCTCCTGTCCAAAGCCTTCTGCAGACTCGGGTCTGGGTTCTGGCCGTTCCAAATCTTTACTTCTCTCCTGTTGAGTCCATTTCTATTTTGATTTATAGTTTGGGTTGATGCCGTGCTGACTCCTTCAATTCAGTTCAATTAAAAAAATACTTTATTAATCCAAAGGGGAAATTAAATGCTGTTGTAACTCATACTATGCAGGTTTATTCAAAGACTTGTAGGTGCTGATGGCTGTGAGCAGGAAGGATCTCCTGTAAGGGTCTGTCTTAATTTATTTTCTTTCTTTTTTTGTGTTGCAAATTTTAGCAAAGTGAGACTGTTTTTCGCTTAGGAAAAAGCTACAGCAGACTACACTTCCAGTACTTGGCAGAAGACCCTGATGAAGGGTCATTATAAATCACCCACATCTCACCATCATCTTATCTAATGCCTTAGAAAATACTTTGTAGTCTTCTCCTGACTGATACCTTTTGACAGTGAGCGTCCTCTGGTGATCGTCTCTTTTTACATCACAGAAACCCAGCATTTCATCCTGCCATTGGGTGTGTAGACCTTTCATATTCACTGCATGTTAGATAGGTGTTGCAGACTTTTTTTGCACAAACAGTTTAGATCTGAGCCTCTCTTTTGAAACACCCCTTTAGACAGAGCATGCACGAAGAAGGATTTGTTTGCTATATTTTCAAGACATGTGCGTATGTGTGTGTGTGAACTGAAGCTGATATCTGAAATGAGGTAAAAACACACTCAAACCACCATCTTATGTTACCTTAATCCTGAGCTATAAAGTGCTTCCAAACTTGCAATAGATGATAGAAAGTAAGTGGGAATGTTACTCGGCCCGGTGATGAAAAGGCAAATCAATGAACGATTAGGTCAGGCATGTCCAACCTGGAAACTAGACGGGTGAAAAACGCGCGTGAAAAGTTTTAATGATACATAAAAATATCTCTTTTAACCTCAGACAAATCGATAAGGTGCAAGCCGCTTTGTGGCCGCTCGAAGAGTCATTGTCATTGACAGGAATGTTTCAGCCTACTGATTTAAATCTTCACAGATTGATGATGTACCAACTGGGTCACTCCACTTCCACTCCACAAACACGGAATCAGCACACGTAAGACATTAAGACAGCTGGAAAACACACAAACACACACTCACACACACGCAAACAGTTTTTGTGCCGAGTGACTCACCAGTAAGAGACGTTGGACCGTGCTCCAGACCTGCTCCGACACACAAACGTGCAAACACACACCGTAGCAGAAAGCTGGGGGAGTAAACTGCGATGCCGTTACATCTTTTTTTTTTTTTTTTTTCTTTCAGAGATTGTCTCTTGCTTCTTCTCAAACAGCGTGTGTCAGGACGGCGAAGGACGCGATGAAGAACGCGGGGACGTGATTCAGAGCCTGACGCCGCTGAGGTCGTCAGGTCATATGGACAGACGGGAGGGAGAGGAGTGTGTGCCGACTGTGTGCTCTGCATTCGCTCATCTATCAGTAACAGATGCGGCTAAGCTTCTCTCTGTGTGCCTTTTTTTTTTATAAAAAAAAAAAACTCAAGTAGTCGCTTCATTCACAAAACAAAACACGCTAAATTAAAACAAGACGTGCAACATCAAGTCTCGTCTGCCAGGTCCTTTCTGTCACAATAATGATGACTGATAGTGTCTCAGTCATGAGGTTAGCATTGACAACGAACATCAACATTGAAATTGGCTACAATGCTGCATTAGATATCTCTTCATTCTATAAACTTGAATGCTAGAGCGAAAGAGGGTTGAGGTGAAGTAAAAGCCTCCTAAAACTCCTTCATTTTCGTAACAACTGATGAATTCAATATTGCACCTTTTTCTTTAATTTTCAACTAGCACTGGTTCTTAACCAAGAGTCTAAATATTATATTAGTCTTTTTTTTTCTCCCTGACAAGTACAGGTGCATCTCAGTAAATAACATAATTGAAATGTTTATTTGTTACACAAGTTGAATTTTAAAAGTGAAACTCATATCAATTAATTACACACAGATAAAAACTGTATTTTAAACATTTATCTCTGTGAAGTTGGATGATAGCTGCAGAAAATCCTAAATTCTTGTCTCATTGCTTTTGTACTTTTTCCTTCCACTAAACTTTCCATTAATTAGCATGGATTTATCACCATGAACAGCCAGCTTCTTTAGTAGTGACTTGTTTTGACTTACCCTCCTTGTGGAGGTTGTGCATGTCTGTGTGCCTGAAAACTGTGAAAGCAGTAGTCTTTGTTATTGATGCTGTGGCCATAACTTACTGTTTTTGTAACAAACCCTGCTTTAAGTGGTGTTGTGTAACGTTACAGCTAGAGAAACCCAAATTTCAGTCTCTCAGAAAGTCTGAATATTCGATGTTCAGAGAGTAATGTATCCAATCATATAATAGAAAATTGAGTGGAAGGAAAAAAGTGTGGTGGAAGAAGGCGGATAAGATACAGGAATAATGAACGTGTGTTTCTTTTAGTTCTAAGTCAATATTTTCAGAAAGCAGCTTGTAGGACTTTTTGTATTGTAGGATTTTTTGTATTGTAGGATTTTTTGTATTAATTAATATGAGTTTCACTTTGAACTGAATTACTGAAAAAATGTATCCTTTCAGTTACATTCTAATCCATTGAGATGTATTTCTACCATAAATTTGCATACCCACAATTCCTAATATTTCTTCTCCTTCTATTTAATGACATTAAACAGCCTGCCATAAAGAGTTTTACACCAAAAGAATAAATGAAAATAAAGTCCACCTAGATAAAGACATTCTTACAAATCTGTCAGATTTTTTGTCACTGTCTTTATGTTGTTTCCTTCTTTCTTTTACTTTTTTTGGCTTACATGTAGCTCAGCAGCTTTTGAGGTTAACAGGGTGCCACTTCTTTTAGCAGCAATTCCTTCATGGACTTAAAAAATTACTCGATTCAGACAACCCAATTAAACCACGCCACTTCACACATATTTACCACCGGTTTAAAACCAGGAAAATAAAAATGATGTTGCTGATTCACTAATTTGTTGCTATTGGGGTTAAACTAATTCAACACCTCAGTCTGTGTGTCAATACACAGCAAAGTTTTTTTTTTTTTTTTTGTGACTGATCATCGCTTCCTGAGACAAATGGAGGTTCCACTGGTGTAATGGAGTTGATGAGATGAATGGCTACACAAAGCAGGGCACTAAGGTCAACCAAATGCATAAATCATCATGTTTCAGCCCGTGATATGTTTCGGCCAGTCCGACATAAGATAACCTTGTGGGAACAAGCGAAGGTACCATACCTACATGACCCACTATGCACTGCAGTACCACTCGTGTAGGATCGTGTCTTTGTGTCTGAAAGTCTGCCAGAATGTGTGAGACACGGAGCGACAGAGAAGGACAGGCTGAGGGGGGGAAAGGGTGTTGGCACGGTTTGGCTTGGACTCAGTTCTGCTGCAGGATCAGGTTTTCCAGCTCATCTGCAGAGCGGAGCAGGAAGGCCGCAGACTCCCGGTACCCAGCGATGAGCTGCCTCACCGCCGTCACCTCCGGAGGGCTGAGCTGGGCGGAGGCCCCGCCGCCACCGCCTCCCTGACCATGACTGTTGGAGGTGGAGGAGGAGGAGTTTGGGCCGACGGACTTCATGCTCAGATCTGTGGGACCTGCGGACGTAACAGGGACAATTATTGAACATTCAGTTTACTCAATACCCAGAAAATATGTCTGCTAAACATGTTTTAAATTTTAAGCATTTATCTCTGTGAAGTTGAATCATAGCTGCCGAAAATCCTAAATTCTTGTCTCAAGGTTGCTTTTGTACTTTTTCCTTCCACCAAAATTTCCATTAGTAAGCATGGAAATCTTCTTTAGTAGTGATTTTTTCTTGACTAACCCTCCTTGTGGAGGTTGAGAATGTCTATGTGCTGGAAAACTGTGAATGCAGCAGTCTTTGTTAGACTGTTGTGGCCACAACTTACTGTTTTTGTAACAAGCCCTGTTTTAAGTGGTCTTGTGTAACATCACAGCTAGAGAAACCCAAATTTTAGTGTCTCCAAAAATGTTAGAGTTTCAGAGAATAATGTATCCAAGCGTATTAATTCTTGAAATAAATTTCCAAACAATCTAAACTTTAGTTTGAATATTTTTACTCGAATGAGATGAACTACAACGTCACGAAATAATCAAAATTGGTCCTTTTTAGACCACTTATAAATTATAAATTATAAAGGAATGAAGGATTTAAAAAAGGACGGACGGACAGATCGATGGATGGATGGAACCTTTAGATAACAGGATAGAGAATAAAAGATGCAGTGAGTGTGAACACTACTATTTTTTCACATTTCCCACATTTTAATTCATAACCAATGATGTCCTGTTACTACAGGGCTGTAAACCTGACGTGACTGAGAGAAACATTTATTTGCACCACTTTTCTAAATGGTAGTAACCAGAGAACAAGTCGTTAAACTAAGGCAGATGCATGTTGATCTAAAGATGGGAAATAGCAGCAAAGCAAAAGACCCAATCACCTATATATGCTCACATCTAAAGTGAGAGCAATGATTAGAAATGTTAAAACCACTGGAGCTGTGACAGACAAGGCGGGATAAGACCCAAAGTTTATCTTGCATCCGTGCAGGGTGAGCAAAGCTGATTATGCTCCTTTTTATACAAGTAAAAAATAACTTTTTCACATGTTTACTTCTAACTGTAGAGTTGTATAATAATTTATTCCATACAGGTTGAACAAATTCTAAACAGGCCATTGTAAAATAAAATTAGAAGCACTAAATATTTACAGTGGGACGTTCTTCTGGGAGAAATCGGGTTCTGACATTTATGTGCGTGCTTCTTGACAAAGACCTTGTTTTTTTAATAGCTTTATGTGAAACACTCACATTGAAACATTTAAAACTGATTAAACAATGAAACTGTGGATATGGGTAAAGTGTGAGTAACAGTGCGAGCAGTGAAAACAGAAGAAGGTGGACAATAAAAGTTGTGAGACCTGAAGCCTGAATGCATATTGGTTAACGGCAGAGTTTACATTCGAAGGAAGAAACTTATGTAAATTTAGACTGAAAATGACTGATATTGTTTTTAAAAAATGTATGCTGCAGTTATTATTTTATACTGCAAGTTTGAAAATACAAAGCTTACCAGAGAATAACATTTATTTGACACCGGTCCCAAACTGATTATAAAAACAATTAATTTTAGGGTAAATTTTTTACTTAATCTGCTTTTTTTCTGTAAATTTGTTTTCCTTCACACTGATACATTTATCTTGGAATATGTAGAGCCATAATTAACACGAATATAAGTAAGCATAATACATTTAAAGAAATGTAATGTTTCCCTTTTTTGTTTCGTTGGAGATGGATATTTCGAGATAGAGAAAGTAAGGTCTGAGCCAATAAATACCAGTACTGGTCTGTCTGTTTTCAAATCATTAAGAAGGTGTTCCATGTAACAATTAAAGGTGCCATTATAAAAGTTCTGAAGGGAGTGTATTTCTATACAACCTTTTCCCCCCTTAATATTGGGATTTTCTGTTCAACCCTCGTCCCATAAAGTTGGGGAGAACCTTAAAAGTTCCTCATATCCCATAAAGAGACTTTAGTTAAATAATGAGAAAATTCATCCCTCTTCAGAGCTACATAGTATCTCAATCATACTTGATTAGAAACACTAATGACTTCACAATCTCCAAGTTTTTTGTGTTTTGCTTTTATGTTTTCAGCATTTACTTGCTTATTATTATTATATTCTAATTGGTCTTGCCATACTCAGTTGTTCACTTTTTTTGCTATATCAGTTCATTTCTCTGTCCTTGTTACATTAACTGTTTTCCCTACTAGTTCGTTCTTTGCTGTTTTGTTTCCTAGTTTATTGTTGTGTTTTATGTACATTTAAAGTTATTTGCTGTTTGATTTCCTGTTTCCTGTCAGCTTTGTTCCGGTTAATTCTGCTCAGTTTTGAGCTCATAATTTTCCTTTTGGTCTAGGAATCAAAAGGTGTTTTTAATGTCATGTCTCCTGTATAAAACTGTGCAGAAAGATTTACTTTTACAACAACTTCTAGTTTTCATGTAGCACCTGTTTGTTCTTGTTTGCCTCGTTGACCTGAACTCACCGTTGGTTTGTGCCGCAGCGGAGCTCTGCTGGGTGCTGCCAACTGTCCCGTATCCCCGCAGGTTGTAGTTGAGGCCTCCGTTGGTGTAAAGTTGGTCTTGGGCAAAAGCTGCGCTGGCAATAGTGAACCCTGATGGCGCCACAGGAGCTGGATCCCTTGTTATGGGTTTTTCAACGGAGGCGGACTCATCCTGGGAGACATACATATGTTTTCAGTTTGGGTAGAACAATATACACAGATTAAGCATAACATTATGTCCACTTGCCAATTGGAAAGGCCGATTGAGGCATGGACTCCACTGTGCTACGGAAGATGTTAGCAGCAGGTCCTGGAGGTTTGGAAAGGACTTGTTTACCTTTAGATCAGGCATTTCTGAGGCTGATTCAACACCTTAAACACATTGTTCTGCTCCACAAATCATTTATGAACCATTTTCTCTTTGTGACAGGACACATTATCCTGCCGAAAGACGCCAAAGCCGTAAGAGAATAGCATATCAATGAAATGTAGTGCAAAGCCTATGTTGCAAAACGCTCAGAGACCGGGTATGTATCAAAGAAACAACGCATCAAACTGCCTCTGCCGGCTTCCCTTCTGCCCTTAGCGCATCCTGGTGCCCTGTGCATATGCAACCGCTGTACAATACAATATTTCACTAAATGGGATTCATCAGACGAGTTTCTTCCACTGCCTTGTGTTCAAATGTTCCCTTCTGCATTGTTGGTGCTTTTGGCGGGTGTGAATATGGGCGCCCTGTTGCCTTATTCACGAAAAACTGTGAGATGGACTGTGTTTTCTGTCACCTGTCAGAATAAGCATTAACTTCTTCAACAATCTGAGCTACAGTCGCTGCTCTTTTGGATTGGAACACACGGGCCGACCTTTACTCCCCATGAGCAGCGATGAACCACCCTTGGCACCGTTTGCAGTTTCCTCAGCCCACTACCGATATACGGGCCACCGCAGACCAAGACCACCACACAATGGCTCCAGTGTAGGAGATATTCTGATCCAGTTGTCAGCAATCACAGCTAGGCCTATGTCAAACTTGCACAATTCAACAGAAATGCTTTCTTTTGACAAGCTGCCTGATATATTCTGCTCAACAACAGGTGCTATCATAAAGATGGCCCGTGAGGCAGACACCCTGTCTACTAGGCTTAAAACTTTCCTTTTTGACAAAGCTTATAGTTAGATTGGCTCATGTTACCCTGAGCTACCTCTATAGTTATGCTGCTATAGGCTTAGGCTACTGGAGGACATCAGGGTCTATTTCTCTCTCTGCTGAGTTCTCCTACTGTTCTCCAATTTGCATTGTTTGTTGTCATTTCAGCTTTTAACTTTTTGTTCTCTGTCTTTTTTTGTTCATAGTAGGTACACCTGGTCTGGCGTTCTGTTAGCTGTGACATTATCCAGGGAAGACAGATCCCCCACTATTACCATCTAATGTAGAACAGATTCCTGGATCAATGTGTGCTTCTGTGCTGGTTTGTCTCTCTTATTGTGTCTCTGCTCTGTCTTCTCTAACCCCCAGTCAGTCGAGGCAGATTACCGTTCATACTGAGCCTGGTTCTGCTGGAGGTTTTGCCTTCCCGTTCAAGCAGAGTTTTCCTCTCCACTGTCACTTCATGCTTGCTCAGTATGAGGGATTGCTGCAATGCCATGGACAATGCAGACGACTCTCCTTGTGGCTCTACGCTCTTTCAGGAGGAATGAATGCTGCTTGTCAAGACTCGATGCAATCTACTGGATTTCCTTAGAGAGGAAACTTTTTGACCAATCTATATAATCTGATTGAATTTGACTTTGGAAAGTGCCTTGAGATGACACGTTTCATGAATTGGCGCTATATAAATGAAATTGAATTTAATTGAATTGAATTAAAGAGAAAATACATTCTGTTTACTTCACTCAGACGTGGTCATAATATTATGCCTCATTGGTGTATATACGCAGTTTGTTTTGTGTATTTTTTATTTTTATTTTTTGGGACGTGAGACGTAGAAGATTGTGGGTTCTTCTGAATCCCTCCTGGGCGGATTCAGACACACCACCTGCCAAGACATTTACCGTCGGTTGGTAGACATCGAGCCGCATCCTCTTGGCAGCGTTTCGGGTTTCACTCTCGCAGGCGGCAGCGAGGATGTTCTCAGCCATGGCAGAGGTGAGGTGAGGGGGCGTTGGCCGGATCTGCCGACAGGGTCAGCGGCATTATGAACACACATTTTGAGGATGGACATCAGATGGAAAACAGTTGGGCAGTGAACTTTGTTGTTTTTTTTTACCTCAAAACCGCCTTTTTTCATGCGGCGGCAGGATTTGAGGTAGGTACGGATGCGCTTGCGAGAGCGCTCCTGGAACTCCGGGAACTGGCGGCTGCAGGACTCAATGATGGCCTGGATCTTCTCCTTGGGCTGCTTGGAGATGGGCACCATGCGGTCCAGGTTCTCATCCACAAACAGACGCACAAACATCTGACAGACACCATAGGCGAGGGGGAGGGGAGAGAGGGGATGTAGAGCAGAAAGAATGGAGCGAGAGGGGGAGCAGGGTCGAATCATGGGTGCGAGTTGAAACAAAAGAGAGAAAAGAGGAGGCGGGGATGATGGGGGAGTGAAAAAGGAGAATTGGAGGAAGGGGGGGGTGCAGGAATAAAAATAAAGTCAGTGGATAAAATCTCTAGTGTTTGCTTATTCCCTCACATTTGCATTTCTGCCACGCTACTGTTATATTGGTTTTTCTGAGGCTTGTGTGTGCTCAGATAGCAATTCACACAAAGCAAGCAGAGCTGTTTGGGATGTATTTTTTCTCATCTTTGTGTTAGCAAGTACCATATCAGCCCAAGGTAAAAATACGTTTCATTATAAGGTGCATGAACACTAATATCTGAACATTCAACGGCATCGACTGCTTTTTACCAAGTCCCTTTAAAGAGATAATTCTTGGACCTCTTTTGATTTAGCAACCACAAGCTCTTATTCACACAGTGGGTATCCTGAATCTTCGAGGATAAATATTGTTGTTACCGTAACAAGTGTTCAGAAAGGTCATGTCTGGATGGCTTCAATATATGTCAAAGTGCACAAAAGTCTTGTTTAAATCAACATGTGTTGCTGATTTAGAAATTCAGAAAGCCTTCACAATAATCCAGGAGTAGTTGTGCTATAGCTAAACCTTGAATCTGAAAACAGTTCTGAGTTCCGACTCCTAAAGAGAAACAAAAATAATCAGAAACAGCAGAGGACCTTGCTCATTCGAGTCAGGACTAGAAGTGATCAACCTTGCTTTTGGTTAGTATAGTAAGGTTTAGTTTGCTCATCTATTTTTTTGTTGTTTGTTTGTTTGTTGGAAATTCCTACACGACTTTGGTTTTAATTTACCTCCTTATCTCCTAGTTCTAAATCCAAAGTGTGAAACAACCATAAAATCGAAGATCTTAGCTAGAACCAACACTCTTTCAGCGAGTGACCGACCGTCAGACTGGAACTACAGCTGTTTTGCTAAGATTGACATTTCGACAGAACTGAGAAATGAGCCGACAGTCCAATTTTGTTCTGTTCTTAAGCCAAAAATCATAAAGGTGATGGATATTAGAGAAGAATAATTAGTCTTTCAATGATTATCTTTATTTGTCATTGCAACACACGTGCCGATGAAATTCGTCCTCTGCATTTACCCCATCCCTTAGGGAGCAGCGCCCGGGGAGCATTCTGGGGCTAAGGCTCTCGCTCAGGAACCCAGAGTGGCAGTCTGTGGGATTCAAGCCCAGAATCTTGCAGCCTCTCCTGGACGCAAGCACCCTGCTCCCTAACCTCTAGGCCACCGCTCCCCACAATGTTGCATGATTTACCATTTGAGTTGTTGACTGCTCTCTTATCGGGGGTCATGTTTGGCAGCGATAGTTTGTTTGGGTACTCACATTGAAGGCTTTGAGCCTCTCAGGGTCCATCCCCTCAGCATCGTTGATCTTGTCGTTGTCATCATGGTCATCGTGATCGTCGTCGTCGTCGTCGATTATCTGTGCCCGTCCAGAGGTCAAGTCCTCAGCGCTCATACTCAGTTCTGTTTTCACCAACTCATAACTCCCTGAGCTGTAAGGAGGAGACTGAAAGCAAACACAAGGGGCCGTTATCACAGATCACAAGCAAACGAACAAGATCAGTCAGTGAGAACCTCTATTCTCTCCTGACCTTGCTGGAGAACTCTGTTTTGATGGGGTACTTCTTGTTGGGGTCTGCGGCGTAGCCGTTGGGCGGCGAGCTCCCAGCCGGCAGCAATCTGTCGCTCAGATTCACCGGCTGCTGATCCTCCGAGGAGGATGAGGACGAGGTGGTGCTAAAGTCCAGGGGAGCACTCAGCCCGTTCTCTGCCCCGCCATCTGGGGGGTTTGCACCCACAGCCAGCACCTCTGGGGAGGTCAGGGCTGGCAGCCCGTTGGCGCTGCTGCTCTCCGAGGAGTCATCATCTGGCAGAGAGGGCAAAGACGCACCGATGAGCTTTGAAAACGCTTTGACATCCTTTAGTATTAATTCAGCTTTGTTTACTACAAAATGCACGGGGAGGGGGGTTGCGACTGGGGCAAGGGACGTGTGCATTAGGGTCAGCTGTCAAGATAAATAAAAGTTAAAGTCAAAGGAGTTAATGTTTGGAGGTTTTTCCAGCAAACAGAGGAATGAGGAGATCCTGAAACTGATGGGGAGAGGAGAGCCTTGAGTTCCTTCAACGCAGGAATTAAAGCTTTTAAATCAGCTAAATTAGCTTATTTCACTGAAATGATATCTGCATGTTGCACATGTATGAAACAACAAAGCACAATCATCATCCTGTAAAACAATTTACCCCCATTCCAAATCTTTTCTAATCTGGCCTTTGCCCCACTTCCTAAAGCCCTGCACCCTGAAAGCAAGGGGTGCACAGTGGAAGCAGGCTGCACCCACTGTACAAGTGGATTTATCTGGATTAGTCCACTAAGAAACAGGCAAGCTGTTCCATGCACAACACCAGTCTGTACAATCTGTACTGTACACATCCTTTCTATATCAGACCGAGTGTAAACAAGCAAAAACAAAAGGAAATATTAATACAAACAATTCATAAATTCTAGACTTTAGACCTATTTTCTAAGTTACTTAAAAATAATATTACTTTCTTGCTAACTGTAAATGTGGGGTCAGAAAAAAAACTATTAATATCTTTTTATGTGATCAAATTTAGTGAACATATACTAACAGCTGCTGACAGGGAGAATTTAGCCAGGCATGTGGCTATTTATTTACAAATGGATTTTACAGATTTGACACTTTGATGCCCTTCAAAACAGTTAAAAATATTTTATTTTTATTTTAAAAAGGGTTGCAACTAATTGGCTAGAAAGGTTTTACTAAATTTTTTAAATCTAATTAATCCAATCCAAATTCATAATAAAGAATATGCTAAAAGTGGTGTCCCACAGGGTTCCATATTTGGGCCCCAGCTTTCTTAAAAAAAGTTAGAGTTAAAACAGAAAGTCCAGTTGCCTCTGATTTAATCATGTTTGCTGTTGCCATGACCCAGATAAATGAGAATTTGCACAGGCATGTTAAAACCAATAATATTTGCTGTATTTAGTAATGGATATAAAACAAAATGTATAGTTTTTTTGTGGGATCTGTTGACCTTTGTGATGAAACATAACGTTGAAATTAAATGTTTACGAAATGCAATTCTTACAAAAGATCATAGATCATAAACTTTCTACACATTGAATACAGCATTTATGTAAAGCAGAAATAATCAAATCTATGGGAGTTGTAGAGATTCTGCCTAAAAGGATTGTACTTTACTGCTCTCTTTTGCTGTCATGTCATAGACGGTAAATAAAACGAACAAAGATCCAATTCTAAAAAAGAACAAGTAGAAACTTTGAAATGAATCTCGAAATATTTTTTTTTAACCTGTAGTCTTACCATCCTCCTCTTTCACAATGGCGGCCGGGTTGCTGACCCGCTCTCCATTGGGTGAACTCGGTTCAGGCACTGCTGGCTGCTCCGCTGCGACCCAAGTGGGTTCAGCGTGGTTCATGTCCTCGCTGCTCACCGAACTGTCATCCTGAGGGATAATAATGTAACAGAACGTAATTAAGACTCAGAAATAAAAATTAAGATGAATGAGCAAAGCGAGTTGACTGATATAGTGCCTTGTAAAATCCTTTGTATCTTTTGGTGTTATTCCTAATTTGTCACAATGCCTGGTGTTCAAAATATTACAAATAAGAATGTGTTGTGAATTTTTTTTCAGCCCCCCCCCCCCATTGAGTCAAAACTTTGAAGAACCACATCTCCCTGCTATTATCTCTACAGTGTTTTGGGAGTATATCTCTACCAGCTTTGCATATTAAGAGACTAAAATATTTTCAGTTTTTCTTTGCAAATATCTCAAGCTTAGTCAGATTGAATGGAGAGTGACTGTGGGCATTAATTTTTGAGTTACCATAAATACTCAGGATTGAACTTTGACTAGGACTTCAGGTCAGCCCTGGATGTGTTTTAATCTAAAACTATTGCAGCTCTGACTCCTACAGCTGTTCTTCCAGGATTGCCCTGAAATCAGCTCCAAACATCCTCTCTTCATCTCTAACTAGCTTTCCTCTCAGAGAGGAGAACCGCCATGTTTTGCTGTCGGGACGTATTTTTCACCAAACAAAGCATTTGGCATGAACGCCCAAAAATTCTGTATTGGTCTTATCTGCCAAGAACTCATTTTTTAAACATTTTTGCAGCAAGGCTTGCAGCAAACTACAGAGGGGACAGCTTTCAACAATTAGTATCTTCTTGCCAGACTTTAGAAAGGCCCTGGGAGAGAGAGCTGAGTTTTTGGGGGCCCCAAAGATTTTTCTTTTGTAATGAAAGCCTGTTGTGCAAACATTGCATTGTATATAAAATCCATAACCCCATGCATCAGGTGAGGTGTTTTAATATTGATGGCTTTTTCTAAATGTAAACAACTCTCAAGTATTTAAAAGTTATTGTACATTTTCTTCTGAACAACACAGAGCAATCTGCCAGGGGAAGTTTTAAACCAACCACCCATCAATGTGTACATGCTAATTTCAAAACATACCTGTTAATGTATGTTAATTAGCATGAGAGAAGAAGAAAAAAAATTGTGGATATGGCACCAAAACCAGTTCTAGCCCAGGGACCCACAGCCTTCTGAATCTGGCGTTACTCTGAGCTGTGGGTCTCTGGTGTGAATGAGTTTTTTTTTTTCCCAGGTATGGGTGTGGTCCGCTCCCTCTCCCAAGAACATCTCAAGTCTCCGCTAGGTGCGGAGCCCATCCCCCCACGTCCTGCCCTCCTCCACTTCGTTGGCGGGCGCCTTGGCCCCCTGGCGCGTTGGTTGGCTTCGGGTTTGGGGCGGGTTCCCGGGCGTGCGCCGGCCCACTCCCGGCGGCCTCTTCGCGGGGCCTGGCCCCCCGGGGGGCGGCCGGGGCCCTTGTCGCGGGGGCGGGGCGCCCCTGGGGCCTCTGGCCCTCAGGGCCCATGGCCGGGACCACTTCAGCGGGGCTAGCTGCCGGCGGAGCCCACGGGCTCGTCTCCGCGGCTCTTGGGGGCGTCGGCGTTGCGGTGGCTGGGGGATTTCCTCGGGGTCGTCTCTGCTCCTTCCTTGGGGGGGGGGTTGCAGATATCCTGTGTCGGCCCCTCCTGGGCGACCTGCTTTAGGGGCCCCTTTGGGAGTCCGGGGTTACGGGTCCCCTGACGCCTGCCTCTGTGCTCGGGGAAGGTGGGTCTTCGGTTCTCCACAATCACTATCAAGCTATTTCTGGATAATCTTCACCTAAACTAGTGCACTTTCACATGTCCCACAGGTGCTGGGTCCCAGGTATTAAGTGTTCACTTATATACAGTAATCTTATAATTTGTTTATTTATTTATTTATGTTCTTTCACTTTCTTTTTTCAAATATCACATTACACATATCAGCTTACATAATAATATATATGATTTAGCAATGGCATCTAGGTGTTATTCGAGTGTAGCTGTTGCTTTATGTCTGTTGGTTGTGCTGTTCTTTTTGTGTCTCTTTCCAGGTGATGGAGCAGACAAAGAAGGTTTTATCACTCTCTCCCTTTTATCTCCTCTTTCTTTCACCTCTACTCTTTTTTTTTTTTTTCTTTCACTTTTTCTTCTTCCTTTACTCTCCCATTGTCATGTCCATATAATTTGAAATTCTCCTTGCAGGAATCACAATAAAGCTATTTACAAGCATAAATCAAGTGGAGCACTATGGCGAAAGCTGTTTGCTCCACTTGTAAAAGCAAAATCTGTCGAGCTCTATCTGGCATTGAGACATCAATTCCTATTGCCACATTGCTAGACAGGACACTGGGAAGAAAAAAAAAAAAAAAAAAAAAAAAAGAAAAAGAAAGGTCCTGGGAGAGAGAGCTGAGTTTTTGGGGGCCCCAAAGATTTTTCTTTTGTAATGAAAGCCTGTTGTGCAAACATTGCATTGTATATAAAATCCATAACCCCATGCATCAGGTGAGGTGTTTTAATATTGATGGCTTTTTCTAAATGTAAACAACTCTCAAGTATTTAAAAGTTATTGTACATTTTCTTCTGAACAACACAGAGCAATCTGCCAGGGGAAGTTTTAAACCAACCACCCATCAATGTGTACATGCTAATTTCAAAACATACCTGTTAATGTATGTTAATTAGCATGAGAGAAGAAGAAAAAAAATTGTGGATATGGCACCAAAACCAGTTCTAGCCCAGGGACCCACAGCCTTCTGAATCTGGCGTTACTCTGAGCTGTGGGTCTCTGCAGCTCCTCCCCAGATATCATGGGGTATCTTTGATTAATGCTCTCCTCTCCTTCCCTGGCCTGGTAGTTAAAGTGGATGGTTATGTTCTTGTAGCTTTCCAGCTGTGCTACACTCCTTTTATTTCCGCATTATGGACCGAATGGAGCTCTGTTAAACATTCAAAGTTTGGGATACTGTTTTATAACATAAACCTGTTTTAAGTTTCTCCACAACTTTACCCCTGACCCGTCTGCTGTGTTTTTTGGCCTTTATGATTCTGTTTGCTCCCTAATGCACTCTAAAAAACCTCTGAGGCCTTAATTAAACAGCTGGATTTATACTGAGATTAAATGACACTCTAAAGGTTGGGGCTTCTGAAGGCACTTGGTTGCACCGGGGGGAAAATGCCCGCCACACTTTTCAGATTTTATACGTAGAATATTTTGAAAATGTTGTATTTCCCTTCCTGATTTTGCTCTACTTTGTGTTGGTCTATCACATACAATCCCAATAAAATACGTGGAAGTTTGTGGTTCTAAGATGGTAAAATGTGGAAAAGTGTAATCAATATTGTTTGTGAGTTATTGCATATATGGCTAGAAATGAACTTTTATCAGAGCAGATCAGAAGGTTTTTATGTTAAGAAATCATTTGCTTAGACAATGCCTTGATTGGTCTGAGTGGTCTGAAAGCTTTTGTGCCTATAAATGGTCTGATATAAAAGCCTCTTAGTCCCCTTCTATTACCCTGTTTTACTAAAAAAATATTGCTCTAGAAACCCCCATCCTGGTATCGAAAATACTTCAGTTCAGTTAATTCAGGATCAGAAAATAGAAATTTACTGTTTTGTTGCTAGGCACAGCAGGGGAATAAAGGGGGGCAGCAGGAGTCTCTCTGCTAACTTTGTTTCTTAGAGCACTGCTATTTTTAACTCCGTTACGCATGGACCCTGAAGATGCTTGTTGTAGCGTAACAAAAAACACGAGTACACCACTGGGGTAAGGATTGGAAAAGTCCAGCTAAATAATTCTGAAAACAACCCAAAGCCTGACCCGACCTTTGGACCTGCAAAACGGACCAAAAACAAATGCTTCAAAACAGGGAAACAGGCCAGTTTGGTTACAAATGACCCGCATTTACTGCGTCATGTGTCAGCTGGCGTCTCGCTCGGAGGGAGCTCGGCTACCATTGTGTGTGACTGGGAGGAAGCAGAAATACGCGTTGTTGTCTCATTCCCCTCACACGAACAGACAAATAGGCCCAAACCCCTGGGAATACGAGTCCATCCCGCTGTAAGAGGGTTTGTGGAGGACAGGAATGCTCACTGACGGCTCTATTAGGCACTAAGTGAGCCATGCAGGATTAAAGAGAGTCTCTAATCACAACGATTCCACATAACATCAACATCTAGGATTTAGAAGAATATACAACTGATGCAGTAGGAAGAGTTAAGATTATAGCATCCTACGCACATATATCACAGATATTTCAACTAAAGAGGATAATAAACTGCCTAGCATGAGGATATTTTGTTTAAGTTAAGTTGTGTAACCAGAATTTCACTCTACTTTGCTTCTGGCTTCTCAGTCTTTATTGAGTGCAGCATAAAAATATATCTTTTGGGTGTTTTTTTTAGAAAGAAAATAAAAGTAATGCTTTGATTTCAGAACTGTTTTTTCTTTTTTTTTACCAATCAAGCATTACACAAACATCACATCTGAGCTTTGTTTGTTAAAAAAATAAAAATTAGGAGTCTGAAGAAGCAACATGCAGAGAGCTCACGTGTGAAATCCTAACCGGCTGCACACATGTACTTGTAATGCTGCCTTTCCAACAAAAAGCTGCCTTTAAACATAAACTGCAGCAGCACAGAAGGTGAATCCATCCCTCCAAGTCTCCTGCAATGCTGACATGCCACCCTGCAAGGTTAATTATTAAAAACTGTCCTATTAAAAACTGAGCTGGTGATGGGAATTTGCTCCTCTGTACTCACCCACGGATCACAGTCTGGCTCGTCCTGGCTGTATAATCCTAATTGTTCGAGACTGAGGCCTACATCATCATGACCAAGTGCTGCTTCCCTGCACTTCAGTGGGAGCAGTTCTTGAGTGTTTCTGTCACAGAGGCGACACGTGGGAGGGGTCTTAAACACGTGACGTCACTCTCATAAAAGCTTTCCTAAATCCTCTACTCACACATCGCTCCTCCTCCCAGCAGGAGGACTACTCTCCTTTTTTAATGTTGAATCCAAAATTGGAGAGGAGGAAGGCTCTGATGCACCTGCACAGGGCATCTTTGCTTCCCGCAGCTCTAAAGGGCAATAAACCTAAGATTGTATGGATATAAACGTTGCTGCACAGTGGCATGTTGTCTAATGAGAGCAGCTTGAATGAGAGACATCGTGGCACAGAGAGATGCACTCACCCGCTCAGTGGCTGTCATGCACTGCAGCTTCATCTGCTTCAGGTAGGTGGCAGTGAGAGGCATGTTGTAGTCAATGAGGTCGGGGACCAGGGAGGTGGGTCGGTCATTTTCTAACAAGGAAAAGCAGAAAAAACACACAAACAATGACATCTGTCATGAATGCGGAAGGCGGCAAATCATTATTATTTTTTTTTACATTAACAAAAAAATAATAATGCCGGAACACAAAAAGCTTTGCTGTTTTATTATACTGTACATCTGGGATCAGCTCCTGTGGAGTTTCTTTAATCAACTATTTTCTTTTATAGCAAATTTGTTTTTTTAGCAGCTGATAACGCCCCACACTTCCTCTCCTTGCCCTCCTTAACAACACTGTGTCTGCTCTGGATCACGTTTGGTTCCCAGGATCCACTCTTTCTCGGGACCTAATGGTCCTCACGCATAGACACTGTTCAGAAGAAGGCCCGGCAGAGATTATGCTTTCTGCGGTAAACTTAAGAAGCGTCGCTTGTAATCTTCGACACTGCAACCATTCAACAACAACTCAAGAGATAAATATTATTCTGGGTTTGTGAAACAATCATGAAAAAAAGTAATGAAACTATAAGTTTTTCTCAGATCAAATGTTGCAACAAGTAGAATCATAAAAAATAACAGTTAGTACTTTGTTACACCTCCTTCACCGTAATTTATGTATGAAGTATGGAGTTCACTGACAAAAAAAATCAAGATTCATTCATCAGTCAGGGGCCATCATTCTCAGATAAAAGACATCTAAGTATTGTTACGTTTTAAATATCCAGTGTTAATTTCAAGTTTATTTGAGATCTGTTTTCTGGTTGTCTCACTGAGCTACATCCAGGACTTGTATGGGTCTTGGATAAGGAAAAGAGCAGCTAACATCTCTGCAGAGCCCACATACCCTGGACACAAACTGTTTAGACTTTTACCTTCAGGTCGGAGCTACAGATCGCTATTTACAAAAAAAACAGCCGCCACAGAGACAATTTCTTTCCTCAGGCTGTAAATCTGATGGACACTTAACATTCGGAGGACCCAGATCAATTCCATGTTTATCTGCACTAATTCAACCACGCTGTTCTCTTCAGAAAAAACTCTGTATATATACATATTCACAAAAAATAATTTTTACATAGTCATATTTAAGATATTTTTTTATTAAGCGCAAAGTGGAAGTCAAATTCCTTGTTTCTTTGCACAAAGTGGTGATTATTAGGATGGCATCAGAAAAATGTTGCTATTCAGGATTCATTATTGAATCTCACTTTCATTCAATCATCCACAGTCCAAGAATGTTTCTCTTAAATCTGCTGGAGCTTTATTTTTCTGTGTTTACGTGTTGATGGTTTTTTCTGTCAGGCAAATTTAGTTAATTCACAGACGTCATCTCTTGTTTCATTTCTTTTGTTGTGCAAGTTTTGTTTTCAAGACATATTGCTTTAAGTCCTTATGTCTTTCTTGATTTAGTTAAATGTTTTCCCTATTACAACCTTCCCATGTACTTTTTGCTTGACCCAGATTCTAGACACAGCAGATTGGGTACAAGCAACATCTTTTCCCACATTGTATATTAATTTATCTTATTGAAGATGATAAATGCAATAATTCTTACTGTTTTAGCTGGCAGCTCTCTTGTTGGGGTCATGTTACTTCTCAGACAAGTAGTACAGCTAATGAAAATCTGAACGCTCTCTCTGCCTACCCCAGAAACATTTTGCATAATTGGACTGGTGCTGGGTTTTGTTTTAGAAGTGCAAACTACATCATTTTTCTCCTACTTCATCTTGAAATGGAGGTGAAATTAATTACAACGATGTCAAATCAAGCCAAATAGGTTCAATGTTACATGTGTAGACCCATGTATATTTATATATCAGTACCTGATGGCTTTGGTAATTTGTTGATCCATGAATTCTGCTCTCCAGCAGAAAATCCATTTTATCCAGTTATTGACATTAAGCTCAAGCCCACTTGGTCAATCACCCAAAGCCACCCAGCAGTTAAGGTTTTGGAGTGACCTAGTCAAAGTATAGACTTAAATCTAACTGAGATATTGTGACTAAACCATAAATGGGCTGTCCATGACTGAAAACCCTCCAATGTGACTGATTTATAACAATTCTGCAGTGAAATTGGGGACAAAACCATTGCCACCGTAGGCGACAAAACTAGTTTTATGGTTAAATATACATTATATATACATAGTCTATTTGTAAATGCTCTAAAGTCTAAATGTGTGATTCTGTGCTTTTTTTGTCTCTTTTTTGTGTCTCTGCTCTGTTTTCTCTAACCCCTAGTCGGTCGAGGCAGATGACCGTTCAAGCTGCTGGGTTTCCTTAGAGAGGAAACTTTTTGACCATTCTGTATAATTTAATTGGATTTGACTTCGTTAAGTGCCTTGAGATGACATGTATCATGAATTGGCGCTATATAAATAAAATTGAATTGAATTGAATTTATGTTTGCTGCGTAAAGAAGAAAACAGAGAGCCAAAAGCAAATGGCTGTAATCTTTCTGCCCTTAATCCAAATAACAGTAAAAAGACGCTCCAGGAGGACAGTGAAATAACAATGGAATTTGTTTCTTCCTCGATAAATGCAATAAAGAAATCAATAATGTAATTACTAGACCCAAAAGGCCATCTCTTCTGGCCAAAGCTATTTCACAATGTGCACAAAGATTTGCTTTCTTCTGGCTGACAACACAAAACTACAAAACTACGCTCCCCACACGAAACGTTCAGCATCTCGACTCCTAAATAACAAAGAGACTGGCCCGCCTGCAGTCCAGACCTGCTTGCCTCCGAAAACGTTCACAAATTTCACAAAGGAACAAAAACATACGACCACAGAGGCACCAAGCTGTTGAGCATCTAAAATCTCACATCAAAGAAGAATAGAGACTCAGTGGCTGCTTCAGCAGGTCTTTTTGGAGCAGTTTAAAGAGGCTGCCGCTCAGCACAGCAGCAAACATAGTGGAGGCTAAGTCTCTGTTTACTACAATTCTGGTGGCATTTTAAAGGTGAGGTTGAATTGTGTCAACATCAGGCAGAAATTCAACCCTCTGCTGCCGGCCTGCAACACCTGGAAGCAAACAATGGCGTGGCGGCAAGCTGCAATCCCCACTCCCTCCACTAGGCGGACTCTGCCATCATGTTTGAGGGGTTTGCACAATCCCTGGGAGCCAATCCTCTTGAGTCTTTGTTACATCATGTCAGTGATGGATATACACATGTTTTATTTAATGGGAGCTCCATTCAGAAACTATTCAAACTCATTAGATCATTTCAGCTCATTTTACTGTCTGACAGCATGATGAAGAACTTACACTTCGTGGTGTTAAGGCACCCTAATAGAGTAAACATTAAAAGATGCTAAGTTGGAGAGGTCTGGTTAGATGATTCATTGCAACATAATTCAGTAGTATCTGTGTCATAATGTAAAAGAATTACAGCTTTAACAAACAGCTATGGTTGGTGTTAAAAACAGAGCAGTGTTTAATGATGCCATCGCAGGTCACTCGTGTGCTTTTACCTTTGAACTCCGCGGTGCTGGGGTTAATGTGCATCCTCTTCTGACACTCTCCGCAGCTCATTAGGAACCGAGTCACCGCCTCTCTGGGCAGGAAGGCATAGGTCTCTGCTATCTGCATCAGGAGAGCAAGCACAGGAGAAGTGAGGGTTACTACGGCTGTGGGTGAACTGAAACCGTGTTGAATGAGGGTTTCGTTTTATGTAGGGTGCACGTGTGAAAGTTGCGTTCAGATTTAGGTGTTATCTCAACATGACACGAGGAGGAATCCTCCCTTCAGGCGGGAGCTGGGGCCCTTAGATGGCCCAATTCCAGCTCCAGTCCTCTACTTATTCCTGGTGTTTTCTCCTGCCTCCTCAGGTGCACCTCCTTCTCCTCTGTTTATCTCCATCGCTTTGCCACCCTCCCCACGTCACCCCCGCTGGCGTTTCCCTGCAAAATGCGACCTTCACGTGACCATGGAGAAGGCGGTGGGGGTGCCCACAGTCCCGTTCCTCCTCCATCCCCACCCTCCCTTCATGGCCCCTTGAGGCAGCTGGGAGGGAAAGGCCACCCAGAGGAGCGTGCACCTCCCAGAAGGCCACAGTGACAGTTCCATATTATGCCCTGCCCCAGTAATGCTGCCTCCTCAAAAGGGTACACTCTATGAGACGTGACAGGACCTCTCTACAGGGCAGGAGGATTTTTTCCCCCGTTTTAAATCCTGGTGGAGTAGACAGAGATGGGAGGAGGGGGTGGGGGGGTGGGGGGGTGGGGGTACCCTAAACAACCCCAATACAGCATCAGCACCTCTGAGGCTGAAAACAAAGATCTGCTGCTGCACTGGCAGGGCAACACATGCAACCATAAGCTCACAAGTCACTATTTTCATTACAACAGACTGCCTTTGTTCCAGAAATATGGGCAAAAAAAAAAGCATCACAAGTACTTTGTTTTTCTGGCAATGATAGCTGGTTGTTACCCTGGTAACTCCTGATGTTATAAATGAAACATTATACTCCCATAGCAGGTCTTATTCTCTGCATTAAACAGGAAAAAATATCATATGGTCCAGAGTCGATCCCACGGAGGATTAAAAATGTCCCTGTCACCGCTGGAGAGCTTTTGCGTTGATAATATTTTAACTGGTGGTCTTCCTGCAAAGTTTTGTAACCTGCAACTATCATCAAGAGAACTCAAAACTCCCCGTGGAGAAAAATGAAAATAATCCTGCAGCTTCTAAACAAGACAAAAAGTCGATGGTTCTTGATGAGGTCAGCATGGCTCAACACTCAGAAGGGCAGTGCCAGGGGGACAGCATGAGCACCATAAGGAAATATGGCAGTACGCTATGACTGGAAAACGATGCTGATATTAGTATCTGAGATGTAGCTTCTGGTTCTACGCTGAATTAAAGTTTCAGTGTTATTAACGGGCCTGGACTACATTTGATCATCTATAGGTAGAAATCCAAACTGCTTTGACTGAACAGTGCTAACCTGGATTATCATACAATTAACAGGCGTTCTTTTAGAATATATACATATATATATATATATATATATATATATATATATATATATATATATATATATATATATATATAATGAAGATGCAAAGGCTATGTGAAGAAAAATGTTAAATATGTTACTTGGTTTATCCCTCCAGAGGATGTCCCATCAGATTATGTCCATGTTTAGTCATCTAATTGTTGAGCTTCGGTGAAGTGTTGGAATATTTGAAGATAGTTCTTCTTATTCATTATTCTAGCCACTTTGTGCAATGAGTGAGCACAATAGGCAGCTAAACAGACCCTCAGCATGATGCTACCACCACCATGTTTGACTGTTGGCACAGTGATTTTATGTTTGAAGTCATTACCTTATTGTCATTGTGGCGCAATAGCTCAGTCTTGTCTCACCTAAAAAAAACTTTCTCTAGAAGACATTTGGCTTCTCCATCTAATCAGCAGCAAATTTCATTCAAACTTGGAAGTGTCAATTTTAGGAAGCGAAAATTTGTCCATGGTGATGCCGAACTCATTTCACTGCGGACATTCAAACTGGTTTTCCAATATCCTCCAATTCATGTTAGGCTTGAAGCTTCGTGGCTCTTGGGTTCTTCCTGGACATCCAAAGCATTTTCTTTGTAGCTGATGGATGACGGTTTGGGTCAGACGGCTGATACTTGGAAACAACTTGGTGGTTTAACAGAAAAATATAAGGCATGGTAACATCTAGCTTGTGGGATGCGCCAGCTTCAGCCCAATGGAGGATGTAATGAACTACGATTTTAAAAGTCAGCTCTGTCACTATAAAAACCAACCGCTTTAAATGAACTCCATTATACAAAGAGTGGTCAAATATCCAGCCAGGATTTCACCAAAACCTTGCTGGTTTCTCAGCAACATGCTAGACCACATTCATTAGTGTTAGTGGGGATGTATATACTATATATACGCTTTGTGTTTATAAAATAATTTGCCTGTTGATGACCGGTCCAACCCGGAATGAAAGGGAATGAGTGTGTTTGATTATGTAGGTGTATAGGAGTCGAGGGGCAGTATGTATGGGACAATTTTCATTTTCACACAACTCCTTGTTTTGTGTTTTTTAAGGCAAAGCAGTCCTCACCGGTCAATTAATTTTATCACTTTATCTCTGGGTTCTGCATCTTCAAATGCATATGAGTCTTTAAAAAGAGGCTTGATGTCTACTTTTATTTAGAGGTAGTTGGCAACTGTTTTTGAGTAAATCTTCTAGGTCAGGCAAACAGATGAGAGCTTGCATGCTTTTTGTGCATGGACAGCCACTTATTTTCTCCCGAATGTGGTTTTGAATTCTGCACCTGCAGCCAACTGGGGCAGGATGTGCTTGCTGTCCTGTTTTTCCATCAGCAGCAACCGCGGCGCTCATACCAAGGACCGTGGACGGGACAAAGGGCAGCAGAACATGAGTCTACAGTTGATTTTCCGGCGCATTTTTAAAGAAGGATCATGATTTGCTGGCTGGCCTTTTTTTACTCACCGCTTTGTAGGTTTTCTTCTGCCCCGCATGTTTGGGTGCTCGGCCCGGGTCGGCACCCATCTCCACGTGCATGGCATAGATGATGTCAAAGAAGTCCTCGACAACTGCGACGCGCTTCAGGGAGGAGTTGTCCTGGGCCGAATTCCCATCTGAACACTGTAAACGTGAACAAAAACCAGAGTTCAGTTTATAGTCAGGGCCCCAGGCCGGTGTAAATCATCCTCCAGGATGTTTAATATGAAGCTACAGATGGAGAATCTTAAAGGCACATGAGTCATAGGTCATGTGGCTGCAGACAGAGAAAAGTGTCCAACCTCCTGCAGAGTTCAGATTCTCGTTTTTTTTTTTGTTTTTTTCTGGAGTCTCATCCTCGGCTGGGTCTGCAACCATCCCCTCATCTCTGCCATGTTTAAAAATAACAACACTGACACTGCTCGAGACCGGCAGTCCCTCCTACCACCACCTCTGGCAGCCGTCCTGCCTCCCGTGCTGCTGACCCTGTCTCCATAGAAACTGCCGCTGATTTCTCCCGGGCAGGTGTGCCGGGCAGAAGGTCATGTGACACACCGCCAGGACAACAGGCTCCATCCACAGCGCCACATGGGGCTCTCAGCTCCTTCGTTCCTGCGTGTTTTCCCACTAAAACGACTCTTTGGACCCGTCATCGTCTCCGTATACGGCCACAGACAACACTTTTCCCCACGTTATTCTACACGTGTCGACACGCCAAACGTGGGGTGTCCCGGCAAGAGTCAAGCTCGGCAACTGCTTTCAACCCTTAAAATCAAGGATTTCAGATGAAACTGACATTTTCCGGTGATTTCATCAAACTTGAAACACTTCCTCTTTCTTTTCCTAAAGGTACCCCCCCCCAAGCATTTCCCCTGCCTTCTCCAAAACTGCTATCCTCTTCCTCCCATTCCTCCTATCCCGTCTCGTTTCCCTTCTTCCTCCACCAGCACCCCCTCCTCCGGTTCTCTCCTCCCTCCTTGCTCCTGCTCTCCCAAGTGCGAGGTAATGATCGTTACCATGACAACTAAAACCAGCTCACAGAGCGGGTTTGTTTTAATCCGGCCCTCCCTCCACCACCACCCCACCCCTCCGTCCTGTCAGCACGGGCCTCCTTGTAATGATAATAAATGAAATAACAGCGACCCTCCGCCTCTTCATCACAGCTGTAATCTATCGCTCTTGGAGGTATCATCATCTTTTTTCCCCCCTGTGACATCAGCACCGCAACCGCTGAAGCTGCTGCTGCTGCTGCTGCTGCTCGGGACAATGGTGTCAGGTCCATTCACGCTGGATTTGGATAATCTCATACGACTGTGGGGTGTGCGGTGCAACCACATCCCCACTGCCGCTGCTGCTGCTGCTGCATCCCTCCACTAAATATCCCACATACACACAGGATATTCAGCTGGGAGCATTTTCTCTGACCTTAATCGATACACAACACGCCAACCCTGGCGGTGGAGTCAGAGCCGGAGACCAGCATCTTCACTGCCTTTGCAATTTTCTTTCATAAACCTGCAGAAAATCATTGTTGGGATTTCTTAGAATATCTTGCTTTTGTCTGGTAAAAAAAAACTATTAGACAGATAATACATTCAGCTTAGTGTGAGAACATTGATGAATAAGTGCATGAAACCAGATGATTTTAAGTGGAGCTAAACTTTCCGTGAATTATTAAAAGGCGCATTATGACAGTTCCTGGACTCCTTGAGGATAATCAAAGGCATCTACAGGGATTCTTTTTATAAATGCTTTTATTTTGTGGAGCAGTGGGAAGAAAAACAAAACTGTTTTTTTTTCATGGTCACTCTTTGCTTTGGTTTACACTAGAGATGCACCGATCCAATTCGATACCAATACCTGGGCTGAGCATATCGGCCAATACCCGATACCGAGCTGATACCATAGTGGAATTAATGAACCGTATACTTTGCCCTGTTTGAGCTGTTGAATTTACCAACTTTATCACCACCCCTCACAATTTTCACATTGCAGATATTGCATGTTGGCGTATCAGGTTTGGAAATAAGACAAAGAAATTAGAAAGAAGACATTACGGAGAAAAATCAAAACTATATTGGAAAAACAAGTTAATAAATAAAAAGAGAGCACAAAACAAAACTAAAAATTATTATTTTATACTTTCAAAATTTTTTATGAAAAAATAAAAAGAGGCAAGTTTACCAAATTAGACCGAAACATAGAACATTTGAATAAAGACACAAAACTAAAAAGATGGAGAAAATATTATTTTAAAAATAAGACAAAGAAGGAAAATTAAAAAGCTTAAAAAAAACGAATAAAAAATTAGACAAAAGGTAAAAGAAATTGTTAAAAATAAAGAAGATAAAAGAAATGTAAAAGTAAGAAAATGCTACAAAAAAAAATTAAATTAAAAGAAAATTAGAAAATAATTAGGAAATTAGAAAAAAAAAGCCAAAACAGAATTAAGTACGTAATAAGAAAATAAAAATTTGTAAAACTTAGAAAGGTTTAGACAATATTTTAAAATTATGTTGGAAAAGTTGAAAAAAGTAAGAAATAAAATAAATGCTAGCTATTAAAAAGAGGGGAAAAAAGACAAAATATTAACAAATCTAAAATAAAACCAACATGTCTATGGACAGAAAGGCCCTCTCGCATCAATGAGCTTCTGGTTTCCAAACACAAGTGGAAGGGTAACATTCACCTTAAGCTCAGCAGGCTTTCAGCGTGTTTAGTGTGGCGTGTGAGGACCAGGAAGAGCCTGCAGCCGGAACATCTCAGAGGAGGACAGATCCTGAGCAGCATTACAGATATTTAGTCTCCTCAGCAGCACGCCACTTTATGGAGCAAACGACTCATGGTAGCATCCCTAATCACTAACAGCACAGCAAAACTCTGTCCCTCCTTCTTCCTCTTCTGCCTTCCTTCTCTCCAGCTTTCTAATCCCGCAGGACTTTGCTCTCCCCAGCCACTGTACCACCAGCCCCCATCCCCTGCGCCTCCCCCCCGTCCCGCAACAAACCGCTCTGTTGCTAGGAGACTGGAGGGGTTGAGTCTGCTGCCCCCACCCCCGCTGGCACTCTCACACACACTGAAGCTGTGAGGGGAGAGACGAGCAGTCCTGCACACACAGGCAGGTCAGGAGGAGGAGGAAGAGGAGTTGGTGGTAGGGGTGGGGAAGGGTGGGCTTCATGGGAAGCAGCTGGGTCACAAAGGCACGCTGCCGTGGAGAGACGAGACGAGAAATTGACAGTGTGACGAGCAGAAGATCGGAAACGCAGGGATGAAGCAAACTTTTTATTTTTTTTAAGTCGAGCTGCAGATAGATGGAGACTTTATTCTCATGAGGGGGGCTGCACAATAAGTAGCTTAACAGGAGAGAGCTGGGTGTGTGTGTTCAGGTGCTTTCTGTGTGTGTTTGCTAGGAGTGGGGGGGGGGGGGGGTAGTAAGGATGGCTGTGTCAACAACACTCATGACTCAGATTATCTCACTGCAGATGTGACAACAGGTCACCTCTTAAAGTCCCGTCTTGCACCAGTAAATCTGTCAACTAGCTAATGAACACATAAATGGGTCGAGCCTCGGTTTCTCCTAGATGTGTGCGCAGCGGTGGTTCTTCCATGAATGGTCCGGCTCCTGCCCCATCAGCAGCCACCCTTATCCGCCTGAAAATGTGATTTAAAAATGTTTTAAGAACCTGTAATCAGCAAAGAATAATTAAGTGGACGCTGTGTCCGTGCAGTGTGGTTTTTAATGCTTTTCCCGAATCTAAGGGGGTTCTAATTTAAAAAAAAGGCATTGAGACGGGTTTCTTTTTTTTATTTTGCTTTCACAAAAACTGTGTTTCACAGTTTAAACCACAAATTATCAAATGTGATTCGTATTCCCTATAAAATACTGAAATAGCCTCTAAATCTACCACCAAATAATAATAGAATATATGTCAACAGATACCAATTTCATCATCATAATTCACCAAGCATCTACAGCGGGGGTGTCCAAAGTGCATCCCGGGAACCAATTACGGCCCTCAGAAAATATTCATCTTTCATTAATTACTGTTTTTTTCCTTTTATTTTCATTTCACATACGATAGGGTCGCAAAAACATCCAGTGAGTTATTCAGAAGCAGAACGGGGTGCACCAAAAGAGCGCCACTTATCCAATTCTTGTTACCTAAAAGAAATACACTAAAAACTTTTTTTGTGGATAAAAATGAAAATACAAACGTGTGCGCTTACATTTGCTGTAAACAATGTTTTACAGATCCATTTTCTACAAAAAAATCAGTTTATTTGGTTTGTTTTATTGAGATAACGTCTATTTAGTTTATGGTTGGGCAGGTGAAAATGAAGAAAAATTCACATTAAAACTGTTTTTTACATTTACAGTTTAGAAAATAACTTGACAGTTTTAGCCGACATGGCAAAAAGAGTTTGGATATGATATAATTCTGCTTGCAACGTACACATTAGAGGAGGGGCCGCCCATTCTCCAGTGACTGGATATGCAAATCCGCATTGAAAACTCATTTGTTGGGCTTGTGCCGCCCTCAGGGCATGGCGCCCTGGGGACGGAGCCATACTGACCATTATCAAAGACAGCAACTATGTGTGTGTTACCTGTGTCATGGGCAGTACAGTGCAAAATAAAGGTTTTTTTATGACTGAAAGCAGGGATGAAAGAGCCCATCAGTGTGCACCGTTTCGTGTACATATAGTCTCTCTCCTTTACTTTACACCATCATGCTCTGCACTCTGCTTCAGTTCATAAAGCTCTGTCATTAAATCCACATTAGGTGCACTGAGCTTGACCTCTCTGTCCCACGTAAGGGTGTGTGAGTGTCTTTCTGCAGCTGCCACGATGAGGAACATTTGATGGACTGTGTGACATCCCCAGTATCCCACTGGCCCCTGCAGACTGCCTCTGTTTATGTTCCAGTCCCTGACTTAAAAAAAAAAAAAACAGCACGTAAATGACTCTCCTCATACATCATCACGTCCCAGAGTCCACCTCGGCATTTTCAGGCCATCATTACTCTGTCCCAGTTCGTTAAATGCTGGCCTCGCAGAGGTATTAAAAATGACAGTGGGGAGATTATTGTCGTCTTACAGGCTGCGGGTGTGTGAGCGCGCGTGCACAACTCAAGACTATCTCCCACACAGGGGGGGAGGCCCCCGGGCCAGTTAAAAATGGTGTTAATTTCTCCTCCTATGGGAAAGCAAAGAACGGTCTCTCCATGGCAACAGAGAGAGCGCTGAAGGGAGGAAACACAGAGCAAGCGATCAGCGACCCCCCTTATCTGTTTGAGCACACACACACACACATGCAGTGTATAGATTTCATCACGCACCTACAGTGAGTCCGAGTTTACGGGCGACATGACGGAAAGAAATAAACTTTTCCGATCCATCTGAGCAGAGTCCCTGCCCTCAGACTGATGCATCTCCACCTCTAAGTGCTCCAGCGAGGGGAACCACCACTCATCCACCACACTGCACATGTTCAGAGAAAGTCTCCTGGAATATACGCCCCTGTTACACGCCCTGGTCTAAACCCTTAAAAAAATAATTTTCAAACTTTTTCCACCTCTACTTTCACACAAGTTTTGTACTGAAAACTAAAAAAAATCACTTAGGGTAAAAATAAACCTCCATCGTCTAAACCTTACAGGGTCAAAGTGGAGGTGGTGACTGGGTGAGAGGCAGGGCACACTCTGGGAGGGCCGCCAGTCAGTTACACAGGGGGGATAAAATCCCCAGAAAATAATTAAGACCCAATAGGAAGGGTCCCTAAATTTACACACCTTTGAACTAAAACTTTGTTGAAACACCTTTTAATTCACTTTCAACGTTCAGCCTTCTCAGATGTACACCCCCCATCAGTTAAAGTGAATCTTATTACCTGAAAAAGTGTGATTGTCCTGGAATTTTACGCACATTCCCATCCTAGTTTACAGAGGAACAAAATAATCTCACTGTACCAAGACGTCAGTCAGGAGACTGATAAAAGAAAAATCTGCAGTAACAAAAACCAGATGTTACTTTAGATGGAAGCTTGTGTGGGAGCTTCAAGCACTGATTGAGTTTTACATTGACAAAAACTAGCTGTATTCTCCCTATGCCTTGACTAAGAGTTACGAGACTAAAGCCTCCCTATGAAAACCTCCAGGTTTGGCTAAAATCTATCAAAAAGTTGTGGGAGAATGGGGCAGGATCTGAAAAATATCAAACTTTTAGGCCACATTTCCCAAAGATATGTTTGGCGCAGCAGTAAAATAATGCCGTACCAGCAGTGAAACAGAGCGTTGGCAGCATGATCCTCTGGGTTTACTGTTCTTTAGGTGGAGCTGAGGTTTTCCAAATGTCCGTTATATTGACCCTCAGGTCTCTGACGGCCAGCTGAAGATGACGAGAGATTTAATTACATACAGAATCAATCAAAGAATGAAGACAATTAAAGTTTTGGGATGGCTGCACGGTGGCGCCGTTTTTAGCACTGTTGCCTTGCACCAAGATGTCCCCGTGGATGCGGAGCTTCTATCCGGGTACTCCAGCTTCTTTCTATAGTTAAGGAACATGTTTGTAAGATTAATTTTCATTCTAACATGCTCTAAGTGTGCGCTTGAATTGTTTTGTCTCATTTTGCCCCGGGCCAAACTAATGACCGCTCCATGTTGTACACCAACTCTCACCTGATGACTGCTGGAGATGGGCATCACAACCCCCACCACCCCCAAATAGGACTGCAGACAAAAAAACGTCCTCATAATCTGATTGATTCAGAGAGCTTCATCCTGCTAGTATGGGTAAATATAAGATCCAGGTTGAGGATAAAGCTCCTTCCAAAGAAGACTGAATGAGGAAGTTTCACTTTCAGGTCAAGCACCCTGTTGCAACCTGCTTTTGTATTTTTAAGTTTTCCTCCAGCCAAATTTGTTTGTGTTTCTGCTGAATGGTGCAAAATATATTACATAAAAAAAATACAAAATTATTATCATAGTCTCAAATGTTTAGGCCTCATAAGCCTTGGATTTTAACAAGGTGTGAACCCTTTTGAGAACCACAGTATGGAGCATTGTGCTGTTTGAACCTATGAAGGTGGAACCCATGTGTTGCTCCTAATCAGCACCGCCAGAGCAAAAGAAACAATAAAGCATAAAAAATGCAGGACAAAAGCATTAGAGATCCGCCATGCAAAAACGGCATTAATGCAAATGCTGCTGAATAATAGGGCCAGTATTCTTTTGACTCCACGGCCCTTCCACAAAAGCCGGGCTCTCAGGGGAAATTCGGACTAATTAATCAGATAATAATGACGATGTTCCTCATCCCATCTGACGTGAGGGAACATCGTTTAGGTGCCTAATTTCCAGGACAAAGATTGAGAACCGCCATTCGTGATTTCTAAACAAGGAGGGGACATCCCAAGACAAACCTTTGTTTTTGTAAGAGGATGCTATTTTGAATCCAGCACTTGTAAAACCTCTTTTTGTGGCATTGCTGATTGATTTGTTTCTTTAATTGTTAGTTGTTAATTAAAGGACAATTTATTTTTAAATAAAATATCAGTAAAAGACTCAGCTTTACTCATCTTGAACCATTAAATAAACACAAATGTGTTCAGTTACCTGAAGATAGGAAATCTTTACATTTAACAGCAAATAAATAGAGAATTAGCCACATGGCTAGCCAAAATAGCTTTTAGCTAGCTTTACTTAGTTAGCTACCTCAAATCAGTGAAACTATTTGTGTCATTTCACTGAATAAATAATGGCATACAACAAAAAGGGACAATTTTTCTCTGGGATCTTCCACTGATTAGTGATATAGGATATTTACTTGTGCCAAAGTATAAGTCCTATCATCAAGATACCAGATAAAGAGCTGGAATCACCACATTTTTCTTTGGCTGTACGGCTCATAGGGTCTCACAGCACTGCCCCTTCCCCGCCTGTTGCTGTGCACTGCCAGTGAGCTGGTTGAAAAAAGGCTGGTCCAGTTTTCTGATTGCCTCTGTTGTGGAAACAATTTCAGCTGAAAAAACATGTAAATAGTCCTGATGTAGAAACTAAAGGACGACCACCTAGAGATGAACCAATTGGTCAGCCAGAGATGTGAATCATGCAAGTTTCCCTTGACCAGCAGGTCAAATAATGAAAAATCAGCTTTTTTTCTGTTCGTTACATGCATCAAAACCAAGTGCACATCATATTTTTGGTCAATAAACACAGTAACGAACAGCAAAGCACACATTGACCTATTAACCTAAATTGGGATAATATTGTAATTCGTTGATATTTCTGTTTTCATATTTTCACCCAAGTCTTTGTATCAAAATGATAAAGAATACATAATATATATTTTTTATTAAGAGCATGTAATGTGCAATGTTGAAAATCTTGTTTACAATTTTTGTGTAAATGCTATATTACCAAAGTAACATAGCAACCCAAGCATACCATCATGTGTAGATCACTGTGAAAAAAATATATGGAAAACACAATAAATAAATGTTAAACACATTGTTATAGCAAGTGCTAAATTATGGTTTTGCTTTTGATACATTGGCACCATTTGTCTGATGACAGCAGTTCATAGAGATGGGGTAAAAGGTCATAGTTCAAATTCAGGACCCTGTTCCTGCAGCAACTCTAGGTCCTATCCTGGTCAGATGGTAGAAACAATCTTAGCTACCCTCGCTATCCTTTGCAGGACACATCTGACTTCAATGCCTCAGCAAAACTGTTCATTCACAAAAGTCCACACTTTTCAGATCAAAATGACAAATTTTCTTCTATATTTTGTATAAAAATTCTAGACATTTGAGTACAAACTAGTAACTTTGAAGCTGCTTGAAAAGCAAATGTGTCTTATTAACTGTTCCACAAATAATGAAACAATACAAGATGAAAGTGATTTGACTTTTGGACTTTGGAATAAGGCCACTGTTTTTGTTTTTTGTTTTTGGCTTCTGGGCCAAGTAGGTTTAACTGTATTTAATTATGAACACATCTCGAACTTTTAACCTACGGTGTGTATTATCCTACACTACATGCAGATCCTTTAAAGCACAGTGTGCAAACGTTGGTAAATTAGTTAAAATGGCAGTTTTAAGGCTCTGCTCCAGTTTAAGGAACACAGCGACAGTCCAACCTGAAACTAAGGTTGAACGTAGACAGATGGGGACCTTTTTTCTTTATTTTGAATAAGTGTGCATTCAGCTAGTAAGTGAAAAACTAAAATACTGATGGGTAAAATGTTAATGGAATGTGGCAAATTAAACATAAAGCATGTCCGTTTATTATAAATCAGTGTAAAGCTATTACAATCATTAAACATTAGTTGATGTTTGTCCTTTAGAAAAAAGAAGGAGGTGGGGGAGTATGGAAAATTGAAACAAATGTTCTTTTCCATACTTATCCAGACCTGGGAAATGGTAAAACCATACTCCAGACGTTTTCAAACTGCATAGGAACTCTGTGTAAGGTTATTTGTGGGTCAAAAAAGAGAAACATTGGATCAATAAAAGTGCTTGTAAGTTAAGTGATCAACACATCTATCTGCCACGATCAGCTCCGGGCTGGTCGTTAAATAAATGCATCTGTTAAGCTAACCAAACATATTGGACATTTTTCTGTGCGTCAGCTGAGCAGCTGTCGGTCATTCCAGCTTCAGGCCTAACGGTATAGGACGCGTGTCTTTATGTGAAGAAATGAGAAACATTTTACAGATTTCAGTTGGCATGGCAACAGAAAGCAACAGGAAAATGCACATGGCGTTTTAAGTGTTTCCTTTGAAATTGGCTGCAGTTGGTGAAAGGCTTGTGCTCACGGTGTGCGTACACTTCTGTAGTGCATCTCTGTGTCTGTCTCTGGTCCCCTCCTCCTCTGTAGCATCCTCTAATCAGGACATAATGAGAGCTAAACGAGGTTGCATCTCCACACCGAGGGCCGCGTTGCTTCTCTGAGCACCGGAGGATGGAGACGGACGGAAAACACAGAGAGAGAGAAAGGAGATATTTCTGCGTCCGGCTTGAAGCGAGGCAGCCAGCAACGAGACTACGCTGCTGCGCCCTGGCCTTCTGTCCCGCCGCACACTGAAGTCGCCCTTGTGTGCTTCAGCGACACACAGAAGAGACCCTCTCTGTCTTCACATCAGCCAGGATCCATCCCTACCCCCACCCGGGCCTCCTGTCATTTAGCCCCGTGCCTGCCCCCATACAGAAACTTGGCACACCCTGGAAGCAGCTGCAGCGGGGCTTCCAGTGCTCGAGCAGAGAGCAGAGAGACGCCCCCGGCCCTGCAGCCCTGCGAGCAGCCACCGACCGCTGCGTCTGTGTGTGTGCGTCTGTCTGCACGTGTATGTCACTTCTCCACTGGCCCAGGACAGCCTATTTATAACAGCCACAAACAGAAGCCGAAGCAGGAATCATGTTTTCTGATGCACTAACATGCAAGTAAATTGGTTGATTTGTGGCCTCTGAGTCATCATTAGGAGCAGCTTGTGTTGGCTGATATTTTGTTTGTTGTTTAAATTTCCCAAGTGGAGCTGAGTCAGGGGGAGGCTTCCCCCCGATGCCTTATGATATTAGCTGCAAAACATGTGTGCTCCTCTCAGTAAACAGCAGAATACGTTTTATTTTGGGAGCACTGAGCCTTTCTCAGCCTGCCTTTGTTTAACCCAGCCTCAGATGATTCTCCTCTGCTGTTCTCAAACAGGCCTGCAAGGGGACACCGACATTAATCTTCAAGCTACACCTTTTGCCTTTTGACTTAGTAATTAACTCTATTCGTTCCAAACTTAACCTCACCTTGAGTACTTATTTTGGTTGTTTGTTTGGGGGTTTTTTTGCACATTTCGTCTTGATTTCTGTACATTTTGTATCATTTTGTTTACTATTGTTTATTTTATTGTTTTTTATTAATCAACTTGTAGACCAAGCCTTTAAGTCAAACCATAGAAACTAAAATCATAGATTTTAGTTTCATTTTACTTTTATACCTTTCTTTTTAGTAATTATGGTCACAGTTTTAATACTTTTATCAGGATTTGACGACTTATGCTCATTAGACATTAACCAATCAAGCTTTTCCATGTCGATACCAGTTTCTGGCTTTATTTGCCGTCTAACGGGGCCGGTTTCAATTGTTTTTAAGAAAAAACAGAATACAAGATTTTCCCAGTTTATGCACATTCCTGGTGAAAACAGTCATGTTTAATGTTAACAGATCTTCCAATGCGAGAGAAACAACTTTGTCACATTTTGTCTTGTTAAAACCACAAAGTTCGGTGTAGCTTTTGGAAATTTTCTCACAAGCCGTTTAAAGGACACAGCAAATATGTTGAGGAACTGGTCAGATTAAACCAAAAATGATCACATTATTCCCACAGTGGTGGTCATGTCATGCTGTGCGGGATGCTGTGCTTAAACAAAAGCAGGGAAGCTGGTCAGGGGTGATGTGAAGACGGATGGAGCTAGATACAAGGCAATGTTGAAAAAAATGGTAGAGGTAAAAAAAAAAAAGACTGGGTGGAGGTTGTATGAATCATATGACAATGACCCTGAACATACAGCCTGAGCTGTAGTGTGAAGTGTAGCTTGCATTTGTATTTACCCCCTTTGCTCTGATACCTATAGATAAAATCCAGTACAACTGGCTTCAAAGCAAATGGGTCAGGGATACTTTTATGGAGAAGCTCAGTTCGGAGTTAGATTATAAAACAATATCCCAAACTCTGACCATCAGAGAACTGTTCAATCCATCACCCAACACTGGAAAGCCTATGGCACAACTGCAATCCTACCAAGACATGGTTGTCAACCTAAACTGACAGGCAAGGAGAGCAACAATCAGAGAAGCAGCAGAGAGGCCAATGGTAACGCTGGAGGAGCTGCAGAGATTCACCAGAATCTGTCAACGGGACACCTGTGAGTTCTATACGCTACAAACCTGCCCTGAACGGCTGGATACCCGAGCCCCACAAAGTTCAACATAAGGATGGGCGATTTGAGCTTGAAAGTTCATCAAAATGTGTTGTGCTATTTATTGTGATAAAGATACAATAAAGGAACAAAACAAGTATTTGAAAATTAAGTCTTTTTTGGCAACAGACTATGTGCAGTCAGAGTGTTACAATCACAACTGCTGAGAAACAAAAAGAAAGAAAAGAACAAGACGAGAGTAATTTACTGAATATTAAGGAAGCTGCGTCAGGAACCCAGTTACACAGAGAGGTGCAATTATATTGATAAACACCCCACAATAACTAAATTTAATCATATTTTTAGAGATTGTGATATCTATTGCTCCTCTAAAGAAACCAACAGTGGAGAGAAATTGTAAAAGTAACCATTCCAGCATTACTATTAATTTCACAGCCCGATAATAACAAACAACAAAATAATGACAGGGGAGACCAAAACTGAACTTTTTTGGCCTACATAACAAATGACGTGCGTGGAGGAAAACTAACACAGTATCACCCTGAACGTGCCAACCCCAAAATGGCACACGGTGGTGGCAGCATCATGCTATGGGAACATGGAAGCTGGCCAGAGTTAATGGGAATACGAATGGAGCGAAATACAGAGCAATGGGAGAAAAAACCTGTTAGACGCAGCAAATGGCATGATTCAAAACATACAAAGAGAGCTACAAAGCAGTGGTTTAGAGAAATTCATATGCTTGAGTTAAAGACGGGCCAAAGCCAAAAGCAAATCTGACTGAGCTGGAGCTAATTTGTTAAAAAAAAAAAAAAAATTAAAAAAAAAAATAATATGTAAAACTGGCAAAATGTTGAGTCTACTAGTAGAGACATGATACTAAATTGAATTTTGGGGTGCATCCAACAGAATGTCACACTTTAAAAAAAAAAAACGCTACTATGGTAGCTGTTTAATTTACTTAACAACTCCAGTAGTTTGTGCTGGTCTGTTACTGTAAATCCCAATAGAATCCGCCGTAGTTTCTGGTTTTAACGCGACAAATTGTGGAAAACCTCAGTTGGCTTGAATACTTTTGAAAGTCGCTCCAAATTACCTTGAGTTGCCCTTGCTCTGCATGAAAAATGTCTTATACATAAAAATCAAAGTGGCCGATCTGAAAGACGCAGTCTCGTTGTTTGTATTTTACAGGATTTTACATGAAAAAGAAGAAGCAAAGAGCCACAGAAAAAAAAAAGCTAATCAACAACACATTTCAGGCACCATCTGCACCTGCACACCTGCCCACAGGGAAACATAATATCCTGCAGAGATTAGAGGAGTTTTGAGAAGGCAGTTGGCCCAAATCTCAGTCGTCCATTCACACAGGTAAAACACCTGTGGAGAGATCAGCGCCGCTGAGCTCAAATCAAACGGCTCAGTGTCTAATCCAGGCCAATATCTGGTCCAGTTTGTTAACACAAAATGCACTGCAGCGCCCTCAGGTCCAGAGAGGCTCAGTCCCAGCAGAGCGGGTTGTGGTGGACGAGGATGGATGGATGGATGGATGGATGGATGGATGGATGGATGGATGGATGGATGGATGGATGGATGGATGGATGGATGGGTGGGTGGGTGGATGGATGGATGGATGGATGGATGGATGGATGGATGGATGGATGGATGGATGGATGGATGGATGGATGGATGGATGGGCTTATCCCCGAAGCCGCTTGTTTAAAATGGTGGTTGTCTGTTGGATGGCACAGTAGCCCCCCCAAACAGACTGAGCTGCTGGGCCACTGGCTGACAGTTCATCAAGAACATGTTTATCTTTCTTGTGAATTAACCCTTTACGCGCCGCGCAGCCGCACAGCGGGACGGATGTGACCCAACATAAACATCATCACCACCTATAACGAAGTCTGAGCACCAACTGTGGGCGTGGGTCGCTCTCAGTCCCGAGCAGAGCCTTTTGTTCCCCCCCTTCACGTGGCCACCAATTTACGCACAGCCAAAATACAATAAAAAAAAAACCTCCAATAAGAGCAGGGTTCCATTTCATGGCGTTCCCTTCGTGAGATTAGTCTCGTCCGGGCTGTTTATGATGTCGGAATGTAACCCAGATAATAAAATGCGGCAGAGGCAGGCTATCCTGGGCTGCACACAGGTGTTGCCAGAGCAACGAGTTGCCAGCGAGCCGAGCTGAGCCGAGCCGAGCCGCATCCTGCCCAGGACAATGAGGAGCAGGGTGACAACACGGCACAGCACAGCCCGCCTTGCTGCACCATCATAGTCTCTAAAAACGTCTCATGTGTGGCAGTTTTAAATCACGTCCTCGCTCTTAAAGACGGAGACGAGTTGTGGCACCAAAGCGCGGACTCCGGGTTCGGATGGGACAGTAGGGGGGTGTTGCGCGCGTCATCTGATGAATCCCAGACATTTAAACCCGCGGAGCCCCGCAGCACAGACCATGGCCCGACTCCACAAAGTGGCGTTAACAGCCTGCACAGACAGAGTACACCCTGACGGACCAGACCAGACCAGACCAGACCCGACCCGACCCACCGACATGCCTCTGCATCCACGTGCGCGCGCACCACGCCGGGATGCACGAAACACGAACAGCAGCATAAACAAATTTTATTTATTCATTAAATAATCAATTTAATCTCCCCCCTCTGCAGCCTGCAGCTGACAGGACTTCAACCTCACTGGCGCTGATGATGGCCTACCTTTTTTTTTCTTTTCTTTTTTTTTGCAATTGCCATCGCCAGGAGGCACCGGCGTTGCTATGGCAGCAGGGGATGAGAGTGTGCGGGGCTGTTCTGGTTGGGATACGGACAAAGTGGCGATTCATCTGGACCACAAAAGCATCACAAGTTGTCATTTTATTCTCCTGTCGTGTGCGTGGGCGCAGCCCGGATCATGACAACTACTTACAGCGGGACAGCTCGTGACACGCACACGCACGCACGCACACACACGCATGCAAACACGCACACAGTTTACCGTTGACTTGACCGGGACGTATAGGACGGGCTTCCCGGGCGCTCCCTTCTTGTTGTGCTCTCCCAGAACGTTGGTGCCGACCTGAAAGCCCTTGGACTTCACCCAGAATTTGAATTTGGCGTTGATGTGGCTGTTGTCCATGTACACCCCGTCCGGCTCGTCGTTCTGCAACAGTGTCTGCATGATTTTGTTGTATTTTCGTCGGGTGACGGTCTTTGTCTTGCCGGAGTCCCCGTAAGTTCGGAGACACCAGTCCTGAAATTCTCGGAACATCTCAGCCTCCAGCACGACCGGACTCCGGCTCCTCTTGGGCGCATCCACGCACGCCTTTTTCGTTGCCATCGCTCCCCTCTCTCCCCTCTCTCTCTCTCTCTCCTCTCTCTGTCTGAGCCCGTTCAGGCAGCCCAGGCTAATAAAGAGCTGACTTCTTCTTGCTTTTATACCTCTTCCTTCCCCCCGCTGTCCCGAGTCCAGGAGCCTCCCCTCGGGTTCTGGGACGCTTCTCCTTCTCTCCGGTTGGCTTCCTGGTGAAAAGTGACCCGGAGAGCGGAACACCTGTTTGCAGAGGAGCCGAGCTGTCCCGAACCGCAGCGGTGAAAAATGTCACTTCCTCATTTCATCCACTGAGGAGCAGAGAGAGAAGAGAAGGGGGGCTGTCCTACACGCTGAGCGGGTATCTCCCACCTGTGCGTAAAAAGGTTCCACATACACAAGGGTGGGCTGTGAAAGGGGGGGGGGGGGGAAGACCACAGTCCTCGCTAAACAACAAAGAACAGAGACAAAAGCGCGGAAACAACCGTCGCTCTCAGTTCCTATCGACCTACTTTCTAACAGCCAACACTATTTTCGGATGCGCTCAAGCCTCAGAAAAGCGCCAAAGATGCTCACGCCGTTGCTCCTGTGGGCTCCAGGCTGCAAGCCACGTATCCGACCAACATGCGCCACCTGGGACCGTCTCTGCTCCTCACACCTGTTTGAATGGGATCTGCGCCGATGGCCGATCCCCACCACACACAGGAAAGCACACGCAGACCTTCACTATTGGCTAATTTGCAGGAAAGGCTGCGCTGTGCAGTCGCCGAGTAAAATGTCCGATTTAGAGACGGGCAAGTGGTGGTGGTGGTGGTTGTGTGTGTGTGTGTGTGGGGGGGGGGGGGGGGGGGGTGTCTGCAGAATGTATCCGGTTAAAAAAGACTAGTTTCTGATGCTAGCAGCTCTTCAGATGCAGACATTACATGAAAGTGTCGCTTGGGTCATGATACAAAAAGAGAGAACGCTCACGCCGCTTAAACTTTTTCACACTCTAAACAATTACAACCATAAACTTTAACGTATTTCCACGTGTTTTTGATGTGATAGGCACACACTAAAAAAAAAAAGAGCAGTTTTATTTTTATGTTTTTATTGTATATTTATGGAGATCGTCTGTGAACATCAGCTTTCAAGTGCAAGGTTCTCAGTTGGATTCAGGTCTGGACTTTGACTGGACAGATGTTTGATCTAAATCCTTCCAGTATAACTGACTGAACATTTGGTTGTCCTGCTGGAAGGTGAGCCTCCTCCCCAGTCTCAAGTCTTTGCAGCCGCTAACAGACTTTATTGCCTTGTGTTTGGCTCTATCCATCCTTCTGCTCTGCATCTTTCCTGTCCCTAAACTGTCCTGCAGCATGAATCTGCCACCTCCACGTCCCACTTTCATTTGAGAAAGATTTTAAAAAACACGCATCATTTTCCATCCATTCCTCACTTATATACATTTGTGTGTTGGTCTGTCACATAAAACCCCTGTGAATGAGGTTGACATGCGACAAGAGGTGAAATTCTTACTTCTTTAGGGTACTGCGCGGGACCGTTGTCGTTACGTCGAATCCTCATTTACACGCCAATAAACAAGCTGGGAAAGATTTAAAAAAAAATCAGTCTTAAGAACATTTATGTGTCGTAAATGATCACCTGTGGAGCTTGTGTCCCAGTAAGAAAGACGAACTGCATTTAAAAACACAGAGCCGTGTGTGTTCTCTGGTACTTTCACGCGTTAAAGGCTACAACAGCCCGCTGAGGTGTTTAGCTTTTGTTTCAGTGTGTGCAGATGTTTGAGGAAGAAGCAGCTCACTTAGAATATCTCATTTTGCTCCCAGTATTCGTGTGTGTGTGTGTGTGTGTGTGTGTGTGTGTGTGTGTGTGTGTGTGTGTGTGTGTGTGTGTGTGTGTGTGTGTGTGTGTGTGTGTGTGTGTGTGTGTGTGTGTGTGTGTGTGTGTGTGTGTGTGTGCGCGCATTATGGGCCCATGCTGGTGATGGTGACTGCTGCTGTTTCCATGACAGCAGAGCAGCAGTGTCTCCGGCCGTGCAGAGGGTGAGTGGGATGCCCCATCCTCATCGCTCCATCCTGACTCAGACAGCCGTACACTGGGCCAAAAAGCCCCACCTCGAGCGCATGAGGATCAGCTCTGCGAAGCCCCGGCTGCGGGAAACACTGCGCTCAAACTCGTCTTTGTGTCTGTCCGACAGAGAGATCAGATGTAGTGGGGGTTAAAGGAGGCCTTTGCATGCTATTTCATTTGATTTCATCATTTGGTATCATGTTGTGTCTTCACTTAGGACTGGCCTGCATGCAAGCGGAGCTACAGCCTCCCTAAGCTGGCATTTCTGGACCTGCTTCAATCTCGAAAGAGTTGCTTTAAGACCCAAAAAATCAGGATTCTTCTGCTAATAGCTTGCCTCACATGCAAGCAGGCGGCAGATTCTCCTTCTCAAAGGACTACTTCCCCAAAAAGTGTTGCAAGAAGTTCCTTATTACAACTTTTTGAGGAATTTCAAGTTCAGAGCGTGTGTACATTTCGCAACATAAGAGGCCCACAACTGTAAAGCTTAAGAACGTAACTTTGGTTTTCATATCAAACACGCAGTTTTGTTTTTTTGAGAACTAAGATACTGTAGGTTAGTAGGTAAAAACGTAAGCAGTGATGTTATCAGGCCTGTGTAAAAGAAAACCACTGTCAAAACTGATCATTTGGTGTTTTAAAGAAGCTGAAAATGTGATAAATCTCCAATTTCGTTATTCAGTTTTAGAAAACAACACAAACACCATGATAAAGTGTGTTTTAATGAATTAAAATTAATCAGTTCCTTTTGCACTCGCAGTGCTACTCCAGGGTATTTGGTTTAGTTTGGAGATGGAGATGTTTACATAACCCTGTCCAATGTGAAATATGTTCACACATTTAGGATCTGTGAGACTCTTCTATGTCTCAGCTGTGGTTCCTCTTTTCTTTTTTTTTGGATTGTGACCCACAAACACGAAGCTGTGTTAAACTGTGAGTGAGCATTAGCACGTTGTGGTTACACACTAAAGTTCACTGGTTTTAAAAAAAAACAACCTGGTTTGGGTCAGTGTGGTAACTTTGGGTTGACATTATCCAGAACGAATGAACCAAACTGCTGCTCAAAGCAAGTGGATTATTTGTGTCAAAGTTTATTGCTCATATGATTGAAATGAACAAGTCGGGTTATGTGAAGACACACGTAAATTACTCAACTGACTATCTTTACAAGTGGTTAATAGAGTTTCTGAAGGTAGAATCAGAGGCAGTTCACACCTCTCCTATGCAACCATGCTTCCTGTTTTTGTCCATGGAACAGACATCCTCTCTAGGTTTTGAACTTATAACTTTCCTTCTTGATAAATCTTATAGTTTGGCTCGGGTTGTCCTGAGATATCTCTGTAGTTATCCTGCTAAAGGGTTAATCTGCTGGACGACATACTCACCACAATTCTTGCTGCTACTTTCTTTTTTTGTTTGTCTTTCTTTCTTTTTGTCTTTTTTTGTGTCATGTCTGGCAGTGCAGCATCAAGAATTGCTGTTTTAATGCCAAAAAGAGTCCAACAGATTTTACTTTCACAAGTGGAGGATTACAGCTTTCGCTATAGTGCTCCGCTTGATTTATATATGCAGAAAACGTTATTCGATTTTATTCTGGGATTATTTCATGTTCAATGGACACAAAAAAAGAAAGGTAGAAGAGAAAAAAGAAGAGAAAAAGATGAGATGAAATGAAATGCTAAAAGGGAGAAAAGGGGAATAAAATAGAGGAGCAGAAAAGTAGAGAACAAGATAATATCCTCAGCGTCTGCTTCTACACCTGCAAAGAGAGATATAAAAAGAAAAGCAGAACAAACCGATAAAGTGTTACAGGTACAAATGACCAGCACCTTGATAACATTGTTGAAAAATACACATTATTGTTTAATATTAGATGTATAAAGTGACAGCTAGGCTAATAATAGGGGTTTTCTGTAAAAAATGAGTTGGTAAGCACCTCAGCACCTGAAGGTGTTTGTGAGAGTGCACTTATATAGGTAAGGTTTATCCATATGAAAAATGCAGAAAAAGTGGTTATGAGGAGCCAAAGACCCGCCCCCCAGAGCGGGGAACCCCTGGGAAAACCAGAACCCCAGATGCCCGAAAGAGCCTCCAGAGCAAAGAAGCCCAAGAGGGACCAACACAGGGATAGCTGCCTCCAACATCCCAGAGAGGAGACCCAGGAAACCCCCAACAGCCACAGTGCTGAAGCCCCTAGGAGCTGCAGTGACAAGTCCACAGGCTCCGCCGGCAGCCAGCCGGCTACGCTGGAGCAGATCCAGCAATGAGCCCAGGGACCCGAAGCCCAGGGTGCCCCGCCCCCCGGCGGAGGGGAGCAGGATGGGGGGTGGGGGGGGAATGGGCTTCACACCTGAGATGTCACAGGAGAGGCGGCAGTCCAAACCCAACTTGACATAAAGGCAAACAGAAAACCAAGTACATTCAATTCAATTCAATTCAATTTTATTTATATAGCGCCATGAAACATGTCATCTCAAGGCACTTTACAAAGTTAAGTTCAATCATATTATACAGATTGGGTCAGATTATACAGATTGGTCAAAAATGTTCCTATATAAGGAAACCAGTTGATTGCATCAAAGTCCCGACAAGCAGCATTCACTCCTGGAGAAGCGTAGAGCCACAGGGAGAGTCGTCTGCATTGTACATGGCTTTGCAGCAATCCCTCATACTGAGCAAGCATGAAGTGACAGTGGGAAGAAAAACTCCCCATTAACGGGAAGGAAAACCTCCGGCAGAACCGGGCTCAGTATGAACGGTCATCTGCCTCGACCGACTGGGGGTTACAGAAGACAGAGCAGAGACACAACAAGACAGACAAAAAGCACAGAAGCACACATTGATCCAGTAATCTGTTCTACATTAGATGGTAATAGCGGGTGAGCCATCTTCTTTGGATGATGTCACAGTCAACAGAACGCCAGACCAGGTGTACCTACTATGAAGAAAAAAAGAGAGAGAACAGAAAGTTAAAGCAGAAATGACAACACGTAATGCATAATTGAAGAACAGTAGAACTCTAAAGAGTGAGAGAATTAGACCCTGATGTCCTCCAGTAGCCTAAGCCTATAGCAGCAAAACTATAAAGGTAGCTCAGAGTAACATGAGCCACTCTAGTTATAAGCTTTGTCGAAAAGGAAGGTTTTCAGATTAGTCTTAAAAGTAGACAGGGTGTCTGCCTCACGGACCAAAACTGGGAGTTGGTTCCACAGGAGAGGAGCCTGATAGTTAAAGGATCTGCCTCCCATTCTACTTTTAGAGACTCTAGGAACCACCAGCAGACCTGCAGTCTGAGAGCGAAGTGCTCTGTTAGGAACATACGGGGTAATCAGAGCTCTGATATATGATGGAGCTTGATTATTAAGGGCTTTATACGTTAGAAGAAGAATTTTAAATTCTATTCTTGATTTAACAGGAAGCCAATGAAGGGAAGCTAAATTTGGAGAAATATGATCCCTCTTGTTGATTTTCATCAGAACTCTCGCTGCAGCATTTTGGATCAGCTGAAGGCTGTGAACTGCATTTTGTGGACTTCCTGATAGTAAAGAATTACAATAGTCCAGCCTTGAAGTAACAAATGCATGGACTAGTTTTTCAGCATCACCCCTGGACAGAATGTTTCTAATTTTGGCGATATTCCGGAGGTGAAAAAAGAAAACTCTGGAAACCTGTTTAATATGGGATTTAAATGACATGTCTTGGTCTAAAATAACACCAAGATTTTTTACTTTATTACCAGAGGTCAAGTTAATGCCATCCAGATTAAGTGATTGGTTAAGAAGTTTATTTTTTGAGGACTCTGGCCCAAAGATTACAACTTCGGTCTTGTCAGAATTTAGATGCAGGAAATTTAAAGTCATCCAGCTTTTGATGTCATCAAGACATGACTGCAGTCGAAGTAATTGATTGGATTCATCAGGATTTATGGATAAATAAAGCTGAGTGTCATCAGCATAACAGTGGAAATTAATCCCATGCTGTCTGATAATTTTGCCGATCGGAAGCATATATATAGTAAAGAGAATTGGTCCAAGGACTGAACCCTGTGGTACTCCACACATAGTCACATTCACACGTTCCCACCCTAGTGCCACCACATGCAGACACTCTTACCCAAAAAAAAGAAAGGGATGCAGTACACACACTCACACTCATCCCACACATCCTATCCCAGGTCCAGGGTATCCAGTCCCCTGACACAGGAGGTGAACCCCATCATCGGGATGGGAAGGGGGGGACACCATCAAACCCCGACCTACCCGGTCCATACTCCGGCTCTAACGGGGCTATCCACCCAGAGATTGGGCCAACTTGAACCAAACAGGCCGGCCAACCAGAGCCCACCCCATTGAAGCCTTCCAGACACCCTGCCCTCCATAATCCGGGGGAGAGCAGAAGTGCCAGTCCCAGCCGACCCCCAGGACCCAACGCCCATCCCCATCCCCGAGCCCCACAAGGCAGCCCACTCCTCCTCCAGGTCCCAAACTCCGGATGCCAGTCAGAGAACAGGGTGTGAGAAAGACCCCACGCCTGCCTCCGCCCGCTCAAATGTCGTGTTGTTGCTGCTACTTTCTCTTGCTACTGTCACTTTATGTTTTATTTCCAGCTATTGCTAACATTAACTTTGAAGTCTTTATCTGTTTTTATTTCCACAGAAAGTACTTTTGGTTCGTTTCTGTTTAGCCGTGCTTTTGTCCTGGAAAGAGCCACTATTGGAGCAACTGCCGCTATTAACTTTGTGTGATTTTTTTAGTTTTTCTTTCTCATTGAAAGTACTGATCACTCAACAGTTCTGTATTTGGCTGTGTGTCTTTCTAATGTGGGATAGTTCACAGAGCTTATTTCTGTCAGTAACTTTGTGTTGTTTTGCCATAGAAAGTACTTCTTTGCCCAGGACTTCTGTATTTAACTGTATTTAGCTATTGGCCATTGCAACTTTCAGTGACTCAGTCCTGTATTCTTAGACTGAGCCAAAGACGGAGTTACAGCAACTCTCTCTGTGTTCTCCGTTTTCCTTTCACATGGAAAATACTGCTGCCTCAGCAGATCTGGGTCTAATCGTGGCTCCTGCATGGATTGAGACATTGAAAGAGCTATTATTGTAATTTATTTTGTGAACTTTCTTTATTTATCATTCCAATAGAAAGTGGTCTTGGACTGAACCATTTACAGACCCATTGACCCTCTGTATCTTCTTTCTTACAAAGAACGTACTCCTGGGCCAACACTATTGTATTTAGTTGTCTCTTTCATTGAGGAACTTTTTTTTAACTATTTGGACCATTAACTCTGTGTTTCTCTAAAACAAAAGTAGTCCTTATTCAGTGCCTTTGTCTCTTTCCTAGATGGAGAAGGTGCAGATGCTCTTGCTGGCACTTTGTATACTCTCTTTGTTTTTCTTTCACACAGCTTCTGTCTTTATCTGTTTCATTTTCATGGACTGAGCTAATGAAAGGGCTGTTGCTGCCATTCAATACCTTAACATGTTTTTGGGAAAAGGGGTTTGTGTCTTTATTCTGACAATTCAACTCCCCCGCCGATTACTGCAGATGTTTGTTCATATCTCACCAGATTGTGCTGGGGGCATCTTCTTGTTAAGAGAGAAAGCTCCCTTTCCACATCTGCTACGTCCTCGCTCTGGATCAGGGATTGCTGGAAAAATAAATTACTCCATTCCAGCTGAGCTTCTTCAGCTTCTTCAGTTAGATAAACATTTTATCAAATTGTATTAAATGATCAAATGAATTGGATCTAAATCTGACTATGTGATTATGCTGATGTCCTTTAGATTGTTATTCGGCTGTGATTTAGCTGCAGTTCACAAACTGGTGACAAATCTTCTCTACTTTCTGATAGGGTCCAGGTCCTGGTGCGCCAACGAACACCCATAACATTGCACCACAATGTCTAATTATCAGGACCATGTTTTGTGTTCTGAAAAGCTGTGTGTTGCACTTTCCAAAAACTTTCACTTTTGCCCTGTCAGTCCACATCGCGTTTTCAGAAAAGTCTCAGGGATCATCCAGTGTGAGACAGGTGTTTTTGTTCAGCAGCGTTTTGGGCCTTGAATCGCTTACATTTTTGTCTGTATGACTCATGAACACCAAACTTAACTGAAAAAAGTGAGGCTTGTAGTGTTTTATGTGTTGTCATGGGTTCTTTTTCGATGCAATCCAGTAATTTTGTTCAGATGACCAACCATGGGAAGGTTCGACACGGTTCTGTGTTTTCTCCATTTGTGAATTATGGCTCATAATGTGGTTTTTCTGGAGTCCCAAAGCCTAAAAAATGACTTTACAACCCTTTCCAGACAGTTAGATGTCAATAACGTTGTTCTCACCTATTCTTATATATATTTTTTACATTAGAGTCAGTTTTTGAGACCGTTTAGCCTACTTCCTGTTGTCAAGCAGGTTCTAATTATGTGTTTTCCTGAAATCTGGTAGTATTCAGGCCTGGTTGTGGCTCATGAAATTAAATTTTAGCTTTTGTGGTTAGCCTTCGTTCTACTTTTTCTCACTGCACAAGGTTGGCCTGTGTAGTTATTTTCCCTTAACAAATGAAATCAACATGGGGAAAACAGCCTTTGAATTTATTCAGGTATATTTTTCATTGTTTCTCAAAGTAAAAACTTGAAAAGGTTTTCTACAGAAAGTAGAAAATTAACTAATCCTCTAAGCAGGACCACAAACTATTAAAATATCTGAGCTATGAGCTAAGACACTGGAAAACAAAAAATGGTTGGGAGAAAATGAATAAAATAGCCAGTTACAAGCAATTGATTTCCAGATTGAACAATCAGGAAGAGACATTTATAGAATTATAGGGTCCCTGCATGAATTTTGTATGACATGGATGATGAGAGGGTCTGGGGAAGAACTTTCTGGGATCAAGGTTTTTCTCCTGAATGGGATAAGGCCCACGGAGAGAGAGAGGTGGTAGGAGGAACGCTGGAAGTGTACATGTATGTATTTGTAGTTCTAATTATATCAGGTTCAGTTTTGTCTTTGTTTTGAAGTTTGTTTGTCGTTTTTTGTTTCATCATCATCGGATTGTTAAATCTGGCATGTTCTTACTCATGTTTGTTGATTGATTTGGTATATTCTGTTAGAAAGCAATACAAAAGAAAGTTACAAAATCAAAATCTGAGCTATCCCTATAGGACTATCCGCACCTACAAAGAAATTTTAATTCACATTTATGCATCACATGCAAAAAAACTGTTAACAATAATGCACATTCGTGGACTTACAGTATCAATAAAAACCTGTAGCACTGCATAATTTTCAATGTCATTTTTCTGATTTTAGCGCGCAACATTCTGAATGAATAGCCTGTGCTTGTAGCAGCTTTGTATTTAACTGAAGAAGTTGTTTTTTTATATAAAGGGGCCTAAATATGTCCAACATGCAGAACTATGATTACCCTTGCAGAGATTTCCCCAAAGCAGAGATCATCTTTCAGCGCCACCATGCATGCTCCTCAGCTGTCAGTGGCCAGAAAGGGTCCCGCCTCCTCACCCCTAATGAGCCAAAGAAGTCGTAATTATGCTCACAATCTCCTGCTGAGCACTCTCCGATCCCCATGAGGTGAACCACTTCTGTCCTGGAGGGCCACAGCAAGGACTGTATCTCACTGAGAGACCCTGCGTAAAAAAAAGAAAATCCAGTGCTCAAAACAAACATACAGAGACATGTGTTCACGTTCTAATCTGGATCGAGTGGATCATTCAGAGTTATCTCTGTAAAATTAGGCTGTTTCCAAACACCCTGAACATATTACAGCTAGGACAGGATGTCAATCTATCACAGAGACAACACAGGCAACACAGAGACACAAAGGACAAAACCACCCAGGGGCAATTTGGTGTCGCCACCTGACCCAACATGAATGTTTTAATTCTGGGAAGAAATCAGATCCTGTAAAGCAGTCATTTCTAAAGAAATTACCCTAATTAAGGCTACAAACCAAAATGTATTGGTTTTTATTTACGTGGCTTTGATGTAGTTTGGAAATAGGTCAGGTTGTTCAAGATTCTCATATTTGTCTGGTACGCACAGGATTTGTCTCCTGATAAAACCTGATTAGTTTTGGTTAATAACTAAATATAGGTCTACGGAGGAGGTGGCCCAGTGGTCGAGTGGAGATGTTGCCTTACAGTAAAAGGGTCCTGGGACTTTCTGTGTAGGGCAGGCTCTTCCAAAGTCCGGCCCGGGAGCCATCTGCGGCCTTTAGAATGATTTTGTGTGGCCCCACACCTGCATTCCAAGAAAGTTTTGGTCCACCAGCACAGATAGCTGATGCAGATGGAAACTTTTTATTTTTACTAGGGCAAATTATTACAGGTTTAGATCTTATAACTGAAAATGATACAACACAAGTTATTCATATTTTAATAACTGCACTTTTTGTATATTATTTAATCTCATAGTAAATAGGATTAAAACTATCTGAGGACTTTAACTCAAACGCAAACTTTGTGCATTAAAACCTGTTTTGAATTCATTTATTAAAATTAGCTAAACACGGCAAGAGTTTTCAAAGAAATGCTGGCATAAATCCTGTTCTTTATATTGCTAAAATAATTTGCACAATGGGTGAGCACCTTTTAATAAAGCAAATAAGCAAAACCTGTATTTGAACTTTGGATCTCCAGTTATTTAAACATCTCATTACTGCAGAAAATCTGACAATTCTTTTTATTAAAATTATCATATTTTGTGGGTTAAAGAAATCACAACTTAATTTTGTTTATTGTTTTTACTCTTCTATTTTTTAATCAGTTTTTTGGACCTTGGCTCCTTTGACTTGACAATTTCAGCCCACCTACCGAAAAGTTTGAACACCCCTGGTGTAGGGTACGCGATTCTCCAAGGACCTGAGATGGTTTTATTTGGGATCTCAGTTTTTCTTAACGGGCCAAATTGCTTTTCAGATGGAAGTTTTAATGTTTTTGCTGCATCTGGGGCGACAGTGGCGCAGGAGTTAGGGATTTAGGACACCTGCGCCACTGCAACCCTCCAATCATCCTGCAATTGAAGGGTTGCTGGTTTGATCCTCTGGTTCGACCGTTTGAGTCCATGTGTCCTTGGGCAAGACACTTCCCCTGAATTGCCTGCTGGCAGTGGTCAGAGGTGGCGCCGATATATGGCAGCCTCGTCTCTGTCAATCTGCCCCAGGGCAGCTGTGGCTACTAACATAGCTCACCACCGTCAGGGTGTGAATGGGTGAATGAATGACTGTAGTGTAAAGCGCTTTGGGGGCGTCGGACTTGATAAACCGCTATACAAGTACAAGCTATTTACCCTGTGTGTTGGCCCGCTGATGTTGTAATGACCTGTCCGGGGGTATTCTACCTGCTGCCCATTACTCCTTGAGATAGACGCCAACCCACTGTCTTTGTTAAGTTCGTAAAGAAAATGTATGGAGTACATCACAAAACAAAATTTTTTGTAGATAACTTTTCTAATGGGAATATTTTGATGGTGTGGCCACCTTATAGCAAGATTGAAAAGGATAGAGTGAGCATTCTTACTTTACCCAAAGATCCTTTAAGTTGATCTTCTCCTCACCCACAAAAAGCACATTTTCTATTAGTATTGACACTATGGGGATCTTAGCTTCAAGAGGAGGAAAGCCCAAACCCTTAGCACAGCCAACAGCCAGAAGATCTAGGATCCTGCAGATATTTATCGTAAACATGAATTTTCTAAGATTTATCCTGTATTTTATTTTTATCTGTAGTTCTTGAGCAAGGAAAAAACTCAAAAATTAAAATTTTTGCTTTATTAAATAAAATCTTGCTCATCATTTATCAAGTAAATTCGCATTTATGAATCGATAACCACTCTCAAAATATATTCCTTCTACATGTTTATCCACAACAATTAGCTGAAACAGCGACTTGTTTTTTTTTCTTAGTGTCTGAGCTAAATGAATGACACACTGCATAACATTATTTTCACTTGCTTTTAAAAGTGCAATGACACAACATGCTGCTTTGAGAACACTAACTGTGGATAGCTGTCTCAGGTAGTGATCAGGTGACCACCGAAGTGGCTTTATAAGGAAGATCCACCCACTTGTTCTTTGTTCAGTCATCGTTTCCTGCCGATCATCAGCGCCATTCATCTCTGGAACTATAAGTACAGCTTTTTTTCCTCCCTTCTGCTGGTCCGGTTGTGTCTCCAGCCTTCTTGCAACACTGGCCTTCATTACAAATCAGCGCTTAGTGTTACAAGTGTCACATCCACCCACCACCAGTTCTCCACCATGTCTGGGTCTAGTCTACAAAGGGTGCATATATTCCATTGTGTGTGTGTTCCGCCTTCAGACTGACAAGATATCTGAGCTCAAAATAGACCCAACAGAGTTTGAGTGTTTGAAATCTGAGGTTCTTTACCTCTGTGAGGAAGTTGATTGCCAGAGCACCTAACTGGAATCTCTCACAGAGACACTCATTTAGATTTCCACCTCTGTCATAGTGCTGCAGCATCCGTCCACAAGCGGGAAGCGATGAAACCTGGTTCAGACTAAATATTCTTCCCCCTGCACCAGGGTTTCCATGTTGACCTCCCTCTTATCTGGTTGTGCCAAGGAGTGTGCAGAAGCCCGTTAACAATGCCAAACCTTCACTATGCAATGATTATGATACATTTTTGGAAGAGGTGAAGAAGACTTTTGTTTCCCTTAACAGTGAAGTAGAGGTGGAATGGCAACTGCTTCATTTGGGTCAGCGAAAATAGCCGGTCTGCTGTTTTGTCTGAGTTCTGCACTCTGGTAAACTCAATGTGGGAGATGTCGCTCTCCGTTCAATCTTTTTGGAAGAGTTAGCCGATTACATCAATCATGAAATGGGAGGACGCGAGGCTCCTAAAAACCTGGATGAGTCGATTGATCTGGTTTTAAAGCTTGATCAGCGTGTCATGTCACAACGTCATCCCACTCCTCGCAAACTGCAACTCCTCCTAAATATGGATCTAGCCTGGCAACTAAATATACCCTTAACCCCCCGTGGACCATTTCATTCCTGTCACCCGGGTCAATGGACATCCTCTTCAGCCTTACCCCATTCAGCATCAAACGCAGCCCATACAAATGTCCATTGGGGACCACCTGGAAGAGATCTAGTTTCTGATCATTTCTACTGCTTCCTCTCCTCTTATTGTGGGTTATCCCTGGTTTTATCTAACCTGACAACAGCCAGATGCATATCGCTCCGCCTAGCTCCACTCACATATATCTGGGACACCGCCGATAGAAAGTGATTTCTCCAACCAATTTTATGGTCTGGCCAATCAGGACGCAGGGCTGGAGTTTCATAGATGTGACGTAGTGGAGACGCGACCATGACGTGAGACTGTTTTGATAGCAATGGCGGCTCATCGAGGAAGCAAGCGTTAACATTGATGCTGCTATTTCTTCCGTGTTTTCCAATCTACCTAATATTGTTTCATTAAAAGAACATCAGAGAACGGCTCTGAAGGCTTTTGTTGGTGGAAACCATGTTTTCGCCCTTCTCCCGACCGGATTTGGCAAGTTTTGTTTTGGAGCGGTTAGCGGTTAGCGTGAACCATATTAGGAGGCCTTTAGTCCTCAACGCGGTCGGCCCGGGATCGACTCTGACCCGCGGCGCTTTGCCGCCTGTCTTCCCCCCTCTTCCTGTTAGCTCACTGTCAATAAAACGCGTGCCACTAGAGCCGCAAACACAAAAAAAAAAAAAATTTTTTTTTCCTGTGTCGCTCTCATCAGCGTCACGGGTTAGCTTCGGTGTGAGTGGTTGAAATAGCACGTCGATAAAGATGACAGACAAGTGGCTTATCCAATCATATGCAAGGAGTTTTGATAAGGCCCAGCCTATAGTAAAGGCAATTCCTATGGCGGTGTCCCAGATGTATGTGAGTGGAGCTAGGCAGAGCGATATGCATCTGGCTGTTGTCAGGTTAGGTTTTATCAGCATGACCCCCATATCTCTTGGTCTTTGTTTCAAATCCTGCAATGTAGGCCCAGCTGCCTTCGTTGCTGTCTCATTCCCAAAACTAGGATGTATTCTCCAGAACCTCCTGAACCTATTGATTTGGATAAGATTCCGTCTACAAAGATCTTTCAGAAGTCTTCAATAAGAAGCAAGCTGCTGTTCTACTTCCGCTTTGCCCTTACGACATTGCCACTAAACTCCTCCCTCGGGCTGTGCCATTCTTTGGCTGTCTGTTCCACCCATCCCCTGAGGAGAACAGGGCCATGGAGGACTATATTGCAGAGGCTATTCAACAGGGTTTCATTCAGCCCTCGATCTCCCTAGCTGCTGCAAGGTTCTTCTTTGTTAAGAAGAAAGATGGGGGGCTTTGCACCTGCATTGATAATTGGGGTTGAACAAGGTCATTGTAAAGAACCGGCCACAGTAGACAGGCATCTGCATTGTTGATGGCTTTGCAGCAATCCCTCATACTGAGCATGCATGAAGTGACAGTGGAGAGAAAAAACTCCCCTTTAACAGGGAGGAAAACCTCCAGCAGAACCAGAACCAGGCTCAGTGAGAACGGTCATCTGCCTCGACCGACTGGGGGTTAGAGAAGACAGAGCAGAAACACAAAAGCCCAGAAGCACACATTGATCCAGGAATCCTGTCTATGTTATATGGTAAAGGTGGATGATCTGCCATAACGTGGCGCATTTTGCCGTGGCACATTTCTGAACCGTCCCAGAAGCACTGGCACTCGCCACTTCTCTAAAATATGTGGCTGTTCTATTTTTGCCGCTTGCTGCACATCAATCTGGAGCAGAGTGGATCATTCAGGCAAAGGGGAACCAGTCGCATTTACAACTAAAAGACTATGTTTGTAGACTTTGGAATGCATTCTACTCTGAAACATCAAAACGTCATTACCTGTGGCTCCAGCACCAAGCCACCGGAGGATCTCACTGGATGACAATTGACAAGAATGACAATTTTAATTTCATTTAAATCTACAAGTGCACTACAATCCTCACGTGATCCGAGTCCAACAGCGCAGCAGTGCTCTGCTCTGAATCACTCCCGGTGGAATAGGGTGCCTGGCAGAAAGCGCATCCACGGCGCTCCCGCGCCGCTTCCGCCTTCAGTGGAATCTCGGGGTAAGGTAAAGGTCCTCTCGAGACAGTTCTCCCACCCCACTCCTCCTTCGGACCTCGAGCCTATCCTATCCATCCAATGGTATGTGGCACACCTTGGCTGGCCATTGGAGGACTCCACTCATGCTGCGCTGGCTGCCAAACCTGCTCCTCCAGATATTCTTCATGTTTCTTCCCAGTGTTGTCAGGAGGCGTTGGTCTGACCAACTCTTCTCCACTCTCGGGGCATCCGGGCCCAGGTAGAACTCTCCAGCTCCAGCCTACACAGTTTGACGTATTCTGGACTCACATCACAGGGACCGGGGTGTTCGTTATTGCGTGGTGGTTTGTGAGGTCTCCAAGCTACTGTTCTTATTTCACTTGACTGTCTCCTCTTCAAGCTCATTCTTTTAAATGGAGATTTGGCAGCTCTGCTTTCTTGCTAGGGGACCACTGTCATGTATGCGCCGATGCTTAATTTTAGTGCATCAGTACTCTTGTGCAACCTTTATTAATTTCCTTTCACGTTTGTTTTTGTTTGTATGCTTGTATGTACACAATTAAAAAAGGAAAATCCATTTTAATAAGGTATATTGTTTAATTGGATAATAAACCTATTTAAATTACCTTGAACACTTTCTTAGAAGCCAATAGCAAACCACTGGATAGAAGCTTTCGTAGAGGGGGAAAAATTAGTTTTATATTTCAAAAGTCTGATGACAAAAAGCAAATTTTAGATAAATGTTAGCTCTTTAGGTGAAATAAGCCTTGACACATTCATGGAAACATAAAAAGTTTTTTTCATATAATTTAGGTGATTGGGAATAACATTACATTTAAACAAATGGGATAAAAATGTAATTAGAAAAACAAAATATTTTAAATGATAAAATAAGGTAATTGAATAGAGTAAAATAAGGCAATAAAGGTAAGCACAGCCTCTCAGTTAAGCAAATAAAAAATAACAGCAGATCTACAGATAACTTGTGCAATGGATTTTTCCATCCTTTAAACATGGATTTTACATTTAAACTTATTGAAAGCGTCACTTTTAAAAATCTACTTACTGTCGAACAGGAACCCAGCAGTGTAGAGAGCCCAGAACTGATGAGACCCATTTTTCAGGTTTTAGTGAAGACTTGAGGAGAATCGTGCTGAATCCTGTGCTGCTGCTGTCCAATCAATCTTTTATGCAGACCATTAAATGCACAGTTACAGTCATCAAGTCCACTGAAGATATCTGCATGAAGCAGCTTTGCTAAATCAACTGTCAGACATTAGCTCTTTAATCCTTGAAATATTCAAATACTCCAGAGGTGATTGCAGGCTTACGTTGCAACTGACTCAAACTCAAATCGGCTGTCGATGTTCAGGATCGAAAACTTCTGAATATAAAAGTTTGCATAACTTGTGTGATTGATCACAGTTGTGTCAAAATGGGACAGAGCGCGTCCTTCCAGTGCATTACACAGTACAAACCCCAGCCTTTGCCATAATCAAGACGCCAAGCTAAAGCACAGTGGTTTAATGAAGTGGTTCTATAAGCTGCAGAAGTGTTGCTGTAGTTTTGACCTCCTCGGGCTTATGCTCCATAGCAACAGCGCTGCAGGCTTGTGAGACCTGCGGTATTTATAGACTGCCTTTGTGATAAAACGATGAATAAACTCAAATTTTACACAGAGGAATCAAATTACCGAAGTCCACCAAGTGGGTTGTATTGAGTTTGTGTCACTTCAGTTTGTTTACCCAGTACCGAATTAAAAGAAAAGTTATCTGATGGCACTTTACGTAGAGACAATTCGCTCCAATTTAAATGCTGTTACATGCAGTCCAGTCATTTAAGTCACAACACTGATGATCTCTTTATGTGAAAGAATCAGATTCAGGCTTGTTAGAAAAGACATTTCTTTCCAAAGTTTCTACATAATGTTCTTTTGTCACAAAGCCATCTATTTTATGAAGTGTGCCAGGGCCTCTCGTAGTGACACAGCTCCACCACATGATGCTGCCACCTCCATACTTCACAGTGGGGATGGTGTTCTCGGGCTTAAGAGCCATATTTAAAGGTGATGTTAGTGTATGTAAACTTCTAAATGTAAAGAAAGTTTAAACATTCTCCAAAAAATCTCTCTCTCATTGCTCTAGTCTTTAGCAAATAATTTTGGTAACCCTAACTGACCTAAAACAGGTAAAGTTTAGTCTGAATTTATGTCAGACGGTGAGAAACAACTGGGCATGTGTCATTCTATATACATGCTGTGTATGTGTATATCTGGTCTTAACTATACTTGCTTGAGGATATTAATTTTATCAAATATTTCTTCTTTAATTTATGAGTCCTGCAGATGTTCACCTGCATTAGGGTATATTAATGCTAAAGGATCAGTCAGTCTTAGTTATCACAACCAATCTTAAGGGTTAAATCTTGACCTTTCCATAGACTGTCATGGTTCGGTAGGCGACGGATGCAGAAGGAAGAGGAAGATGTTTGATGATAATATAAAACTTTTTTTTTATAGTGTCCTGTCTGGCAATGTGGCAATAAGAATTTTTGTCTTAATGCAAAAAAGAGCCCAACAGATTTTACTTTCACAAGCGGAGCCTTACTGCTTTCGCCATAGTGCTCCTCTTGATTTATACATGCAAGAAGCTTTATTATAATTTATTCAGGGAATATTTTATGTTAAACGGAAACTGAAACAAGAAGGTAGAAGAGGAAAAAAAGGAGAAAAGGTGAAACAGAAAGAGGGAGAGAGATGGGAAACATCCTCAGTCTGCTTCTTCACCTGCAAAGAGAGATATAAAAAGAACAGCACAACCAGCCAATAAAATATTACAGATACAAACAAGCAACGCCTTGATACCATCACTGAAGTATATACAGTATTAATTAATACGACATGTATAAAGTGACAGCTGACGATAATAATTGGGGTTTTCTGTATAGAAGTGAATCTGTAAGTACCTGGATCCAAGCACCTGTAGGTGTTTGTGATAAGATAAAACTTACAAACTGGAGACCGGCACTTGGAGCAGGCAGGACTAACCGGGCGTGGAGAAACAGGAGGAAACAGCGACAAAAAATATGGAACTAGACTGCTTAAATACTGGGAGGAGAGGGAGAGAGAAAACATGAGGACCAGGTGGAGTTAATCAGAAGATAATTGTGGGAGACAGGCGGAAGCAACGAAGGTAGATGTCTGAGGGAAAGGAAGAGTTTAATTTATTTATTATTACAGAGCAGAAAGGGAGGAAACACAGGAAGAACAGACAGTAATAACAAAATGACACAGAAGGAACTAGCAGAATTCAACTAAATCACAAGGGTGAAAATAAGCAAATATTAAAGGATAAATAACTAAAGGAAGCACAATCGTGACACAGACCTTGACCTTTGCACACTCTAAATAAAGAGGTTTCAAAGTAGAGAAAGCTAGCAATGAAGACTCGCAGTTATTAATAATCAAAAAGAGACATAGTCAAAGAAACACACAAAAAGACTGACTGATTGGTGTAAAAACTAATGACGTTAGGGTAACTTTCTATGACAACAAGATGAATGTTAAAAAGTTATTAGCTATTTAGCTATTAGCTAATTTGCTAACCTAGGAAAATCTAAGATTCTCAAAAGTCTTAAGGAAGGGGCTTGCAGAGTAGTTTGCATTAACTAGTGGGGGAAATAAAAGAGGAAGATGAATTATTAATTCAAAGTCCCAAAAGCACCTGGACTTTTCAATTTTCAGAAACCAGAACCACTACAACAGAACAGGAAAAACACTTTCACTAAGCGCTAAAAATGTCTATAAAACTATCGATGATTGAGGATGTTTTAATACTGTTTTTACATTTAATTAATTGAATAACTTTGTACATATTAACAATAAATCTTTAAAGGTGCAATTACCTGTGGATCATTTTAAAGCTTGTTGAATTTCTAAGTTAAGCCAAATAATATTTGTAAATTAAAGTTTTTGACAGGCACTGACAGGTATTAAGACAACATTTTGACCACAACTATTAACCAGGAAATATTCTTTTTATATTTTGAGGTCTTGAGACGCCTCCCGCGTGAAGTAAATACAAGGAGCATTTTCCTGGTCGTGTGAATTTTGTACGTTGCATGTACATGTAAATACAAGCAGCTGCATGCACGTCCCTTTGTGTATTGTAGATATTTATGAGATTCTTTCTGTGATATTGTTTTGCTTATGTTGTTTCTCGCCTGGAGTCTGTGTTGTTATTTTATTTGGGGTTTGGTGCTACTGAGTTGTTTTCATTCATTTGATGGACCGCCTTTCTTGTAACACCTTCAGGTTACCGTGTTGTTCATGTTGTTATGTAGAGAGGTAAACTTTTCACTTTGATTAAACAAAAAAAAATGGGTTTCACTCTTCTTCCATTACACTGCTGCCATTATTACTTTAACACTGAAACTGTTTACCAGCCAGCTGGTTTCACCAAAACTGCTTAGTGGCATGTAAATGTCCATGTTATTTACACAAAGTGATTATAAATGCATCAATACAGAACAAACTTCAGACTTTATATATTATATCATATAAAACAACGCCTAATGCTAAACATTAAAATAAATAAGGAAAACTTGTTATTTTCTCAGTATGACTATTTTAGGTTCCTCATTTAGTGAGAAGCACTCAAAGGCCATGTGACGCTACACGTAAGGACAGAAAAGCTCTTTCTGCTGCTAAAACACGTCTGATTTGAGCCTCATGGTACTCTCAAATATTTAACCTTTCAGTCCGCATATTTAGGCCTCTTATAAGTAAACGTACTGCAAACATTTGTGATGCTGATTCCCACCTTGTAACCAACAACACCTTTAAAATAAAGTGTCAGTATCTTGTTTCAGGCTGGTTCGATGCTTATCATTTGAACTCAGCCTAAACTGAAACTACTTTCCTGCCAGCTGAAAACAAATGGATGACATGGAATATTTATTTAGCCGCACTGTTTGCATGAACTGGACAATTTTCAGCTTGATTGGCCCTGATTGGTCATAAACGTAAAAGTCTGCTCTGTTTCCGATCGGTCGCAATGAAGACACATCTTTGAGTGTGGACCATGTTTCTGAGGTAAAGGTTACGCTTTCAGTTTCAGGTGACGAGCTTAAAATCAAGTCAAAGGAAGCACAGAATAAGAAACTATTTAAAAAGCAACGGTATTTTCTACAGATGTGTTGGCTGGTGTCTGGGTTCATTCAGGCTGCGAGAGAGCAAGGCTTAACTACTTGTGATATCACCAATACTGTCAATAATTCACCTAAAACCGACACACAGCCGGCATGTGTATGTAAACAGCCAGTGCCTCCTGATGTATGTTCAGCACATATCAAGGATCATATTGGAAGCAATTTGCCGTCATCTAGTGGATGGAGTTATGCCTACATTTGCATAATTTAGCCAGTCTTCTGTATTTGCTGTTTTCAAATTCCCTGTAGAATCTGTTTGGAATTAATAACAACAATTATTATTTCTTATAAACGACGTTAAAGTAGACAGCAATGGGGCATGCTGGAAGCCTTTAATAAATCTATGACTGTGATGTCACTTCTGATACTAATACAAAACATCTCTTGCTGTCTGGAGCAGGAAGGCTAGGAAGGCCTTGGTGATGTTTTCATATGTTCTTACAGTTCTTTAAAAGAAATCAGCCCTGGATAAAATCTTTATTTAGAGGTAAACACTTTACAAAACCTGGAGATGAGTGCATTCCTGAATGTTTACAAATCTGTTTAGATGTTATTCATTCAGGTATCTTTTGTGTCAGACACCCCAGACCATGGTGTGTCTCATCTTGGCCCCCACTGGGTAAAAACCCCTCAGGTTACCTCAGTCTTTGAAAGTGTAAACATAACAGTTTTTTAATAACTGTACAGTATTATTTTGTTTATGTTGCAGATGTATTCGTATTGCACAGTCTCCTAATTTTTTTGTTTTGTTTATATATCTATATCTGTATCTATATAGATATATAGATATATATCTATATATATAAATATATAGATAAGCGTGTATCTACATGCTTCCATTTTCCTTTAATTTTGTTGCTGATACATCTGAATTTCCATATTGTGGGAAAATAAAAGATATGGTGAAAGTATGCAATGCTTTTTAATCTTATATTATGTGATTGTTTGGTACAAAATAGTCTAAGTTGGAAAAATTAATTAAAAAAGAAAAAAAGTGAAAATTGGCATGTGCATATGTACCCACACCCCCTTTTTTTCTATGAAGCCCCTAAAACGTTATGGTGCAACCAATTACCTTCAAAAGTCCCATAATTAGTTAAATTAAGTCCAACTGTGTGTAATGTAAATGTCACATGATCTGTCAGTATAAACACACCTTTTCTGAAAGGCCCCATAGACTGCAGCACCACTGAGCAAGAGGCATCACACGATGAAGATCAAGGAGCGCTCCAAACAAGTCAGGGACAAAGTCGTTGAGAAGTACAAGTCAGGGTGGGGTTATAAAAAATATTTAAGCCTTTGATGTTCCCCCAGCTCACCATCAAATCCATTATCTTCAGATGGAAAGCACATGGTACCACAACAAATCTGCCAAGAGGGCCACCCAGCAGAACTCACACGCTGGGCCAGGAGGGCCTTAATCAGAGAGACAGCGCAGAGACCAAAGGTAACTCTGCAGGGGCTGCAGACCTCCACAGCAGAGAGAGGAGGATCTGTCCATACGACCGCAAAAAAAGCCTTTACTTTGTGACACATTTTGAGTTTGCCAAAAGGTATGTGGGCAACTCCCCAAATGTATGGAGACGGTTAAAACGGAACTTTTTAGACACCAAGTAAAACGCTGTCTGTCAACACATCCCATCACCTCAAGAACGACATTCCCACAGAGAAACATGATGGTGGCAGCATCGTGCTTTTCAGTTGCAGGGACTGGGATACTAAGAGAAAGATGGATGGTGCTAAATACAAGGATATTCTTGAGCAGATCCTGTCTTGTCTGCCTGTGATTTGAGACTGGGATGGAGGTTCACCCTCCAGCAGGTCAACGATTTGAAGCATACTGCTAAAGCAACTCAAATGGTTTATTAAATTCAAACCTCAATCTAATTTAGTATCAGTTAGATTTGGCCTTTCGCCCATTGAAATGCTGGAGATAGGCACCAGCACCCCTCGCGACCCCATGAGGGATAAAGCGAGTAAGAAAATGGATGGATGGATGGATGGATGGATGGATGGATGGATGGATGGATGGATGGATGGATGGATGGATGGATGGATGGATGGATGGATGGATGGATGGATGGATGGATGGATGGATGGATGGATGGATGGATGGATGGACAGTAAGATTTGAAGATCTCTGTTCAAGTGAAAACTGTCCAACATGAAGGAGCTGGAGGAGTTTTGTGTTGAGCAATGGGTAAAAACGTGGCGAGCTCATAGAGACTGATCCACAGCAACTTGCAGCTGTAATTGCCTCAAAAGATGGCTGTACCACATTCAGACTTTAGGGAGGGGGGAACAATTATGCACACAAAAAGGGTTTATCTTAATTTGTCCTGTTTTTTGTTTACTTCACAATAAAAACAATAATACACCTTCAAGTTTGTAGGCATGTTCTGTCAATGAAAGGGTGCAAACTCTCACGCAATTAATTTTAATTGCCAGTCGTGGGACAACAAAACATGAAAATCCCAACGGGGGTGAATACTTTTGCAAAACACTGTATTTCTCCTAAATTTCTAATTTAATAGGAATCATACAAGTCCAGACTCCAAGAGATAAACAGGCATCAGAAATCTAGAAAAAAAAATTATTTGAACTGGTTCTGTTAGTATTTTTCCAGAAGACTTGTTATATACAAATGATATACTTATCTGTGGTTGCCATTATGAGTAATTTACACTGATACAGTAATTTTATGGGGGGGGCAACAAATAAACCACCTGTAACTACCTACAACAGCCAAGGAGAGGTCACGGAGGGGGAGGCCTCACAGTAAACAGAGGCTGAGAGACAAACAGAGCTGTTACTCTGAATGAGAGGATGAGAGGCAGACCCTCTGAGGGGGAGTGATGGCGAATCAGCCTCGGTTAACTTCACTCTGCACAGCCCGGTGTTCATCCGTCAGCGGGATGAAGTCTGAGTGAACTATTTGATTTATACTGTCCTCTGATGGAGAGCCTGAAAAATGCAGCTCTTTTGTGCCAGGACCTCCTGCAAAAGACAGATCCAGTCACCTGTGGGTGCAGATATACCACTGAGGGGACCGATTTGACATTTTTACTTTTATTTTCCAACAACTTTTACTACAAATATGAATATGTTTTTTAATTTAAGTCAGTTTCATGTTACCAAAAAAGCATCATTTTCAAAAATCATATTTTAAGGCCTCTAATTTTCCAGCGCATGGTTTGTTTGGCGATAACCTGATAGATTGCATAGGTGCTGCCATTTTAAATGAATACATACATGAAAAATTGGAAGAAGCTGTAATTGCTTCCCCAATGAAATCAATTAACGTGATAAATTATTAAATTCAAAAATAAAATAACACTTTAATCTTAAGAAACTGCCTGGTGGAATCAAATGTTTTTGAAATTATCAGGAGTTTTCTCTGAGATCACAATAAATATGAATATAATACAAGTAATAAATAAATAATTTATTGGGGGGAGGGGGTTATTTTTTGTTATTGCAAGATTTTAGTTTTGGCTTGCAAGTAACTTAAATTAGACATAATGGAAAAAAGCATATTAATTTGGCTGTGGCCGTTAAATAAGACTGTAATATTACCTCTCTTGTTGCAGCTCAGCTTGACGATGATGAGGTCTGAGTATATTAAGATTGTAATTAACAACCCAAATAGATTAAACAATGTTTCCCGCTTTTACTCCTCATGGGCCCAGCACCTCCTGTTTAACATGGCCTCTTTCGCCCATGCTGTATGCATTATCCAGTCAGTCATTATCCAGACAGGCGGCAGCCAAAAGTTTGCGTTTGGGCGGTCTGGCGCGACGAGGGGCCGCCGCGGCACGTGAACATGCAGCGACAGCCGTGAGGGTCCGCGAGGCAGGGCCTGAGCTGCAGGTCAGGACCCAGGGTAGCTGCAGGCCGTTGGGACCATGCTGCCGAGAGGAGACGACAGAACGGGCACGGTCGCCATGGAAACAGATGCGGCCCAGGATAATGATAGCAACTGGTAACTAAGTAACAGGAAGCGGCGGAGTATGGAGGGAGATCATAGATTTTTACGCCTGTATGTGTCCCTGGAGGGTGATCAGTGGGTAATTATGAAGGACGGGACACAATAAGAGTGGGGGGGGGGGGGGGGGGCACGGAAGACCCTTCACTTCCTTCTTTTTAAGCGTGTCCGATTGGCATGGGGACTGATGCTAGCCAGATATCAGGACCCCACCCTTCCATCGCCATCACTTTCTTACAGCATCCATGAGGGGGTGGATATGCTCAGGATGCAACGCACAGGGAGGATAATGTAACCTGAAGGAGACCACAATCGATATTTTTGTGATAAGTCCAAATTAAATGTCAGCGTGATGAAGGACACAAGTTTCAGCTTACAGTTTAACTGAGGCGCTTACCACCAACTTTAAACCCCACTTCTAGCATCATTTCATCTAGACTTTGCCATCAGAAAAACAATGTAATTGTCGGCTAAAACTTGTTGCCACATGTGGAAGTTGGAAAAGGAGAAGAAAACTATAAACAGAGCAACAAATTTCAATCACAGCATGCTAGATGACAACATATGGTGCTCAATAAGGGTTCCCTGAGTAATGTTATCGACAATTTGCTATTAAAGCTCATTATTGTCTTTGTCATTATGTAATTGGCCAGAGGAGGCTTAGAAGAAGAATAACAGCAGCAGGTATTTGGCAACATTGAATAAAATGTGAAAAAGTGTTTGCCCCTTTACATGTTGCCTCTTTTCTTTCCTCTTTCCAATCATCCAAAACATTTAATTAAATTATAACCTGAGTTAATTTTTTTAATATTTATTCATTAAGGGAAATATGAGCTATTCTAACCAACCTTACCCACCAAACCTGATGTAGGCAACAAATGCCATCAACTGTTTGTGATTACAGACAATGAGTCTTTTACATTGATGTGGAAGAGTTTTGGCATGTTCTCCTATGCACAATTTCTTTAGGGTTTTTGTGCATGAATGGGATGACTCCAAAAGCTTATTTTTTTATTTATGTATTTATTTATTTTGGAGACTTCCAGAACTGGACTTGCAAGTATGCTTTGAATCATTGTAATGCTGCACAAATGCCTTTAACCTTTAGGTCACAAACTAACAGCCTGACATACTCCTTGAGGATTTTCTGCTAAAGAGCACAAAATCAATCAATCAGTATATGTCAACCCACAAAAAAGCCCTGCATATTTTTTGACAAATATGAGCAAGGTCTTTGTTTTCTTTACGGTCAGCAGAGGTTTTCAACTTGCAACTCTTCTTTTTGTTGAATCCTAAACATTGACCTTAACCAAGAAAAATGCGACTTGCGTGTTTTAGATGTTTATTTGTGAATTTCTTAATTAGCTGTCGGGACTCTCTTGGAGTAATATTTGCCAGCCGGCCTCACTTGTAATCAAGGGCTTTACTTAGCAGAACCAATCTCCCTTTTAAATTAAATGCAAGCAGCTAGGGTGTGCTTAGTTTTTTTATGAACAAATCTTTCATTTTAGTCATCAGTTCTTTTAAAAAGATCTTTTGGACACTCTAAATTAGATTTAAATACATTTCAAAACCTAGTAACGACCTCAGACATGAGTGAGGGTGTACTTTCCTTTTCCCATGTCTGTACAAAATGGAAATAATGTACAAGAAGTTAAACTTTTCAAATAACACAATGGAGGATTGATGCAACATGTTTGTAAAACTGTACTTTTAGGTCAAACCTAAGAACTATGTTTCGTTTAAGTTTGCCTAATAGTGCCTGAGTCATCAACTTTAAATTCCTCCTTCCTTGTTTTGAACCTTTTTTTTTACTTTTCCTGATGAAAATCAAAATTTGATGTTTCTCAGTTGATATTGAATACCATCTCAATTATTCAGCGTGATTTCAAATAACAGTGAAACTCACTATTTTTTTAACTAAAAAGAGATATTGCCATTAGCCTCTAAATCTTTGATTTTAATATACAATTAGAAATTATTAGTCTGAAAATGTGATATTAGTCTGAAATATCTTTTAATGTCTTAACTTTTAGGGCTTCAGTAAACCGTATAACTAAAGTATTACAGCAGACAAATGTCATGTTGAAAACTGATGTGTCCAAACCCAAAACACCCAAATTACTCACAACTATACTGTCTCCCTCCGACTTATTGTGCAACATTTAACAGCGCTGTAAGCAAAATATCCCAACTGTATGAAAGACCAGAGTTGAGACATCGGTAGAGAGATACAGACATAAAAAACTGGGCCTGAAATACTTTCCAGAAGAAAGAAAAGCAGAAAGAGAGCATCAATGCTATTGTAGAAAAAAGCAAATAAGGCATAAAGGGAAAACAAATTTACCTTTCTAACTTTACCGGCATAAACATGAAAATTTCCCATGGTAACGTTACCATCAACATTACTTGTACAGAGAATGAAGTGGTACTAAGACAAATCCCTGAGTGACACCTACAAGTGTCCTGTGGCTAATTATTATTAGAGTTGGACCTGCATGAACCTGTATCAACTCATCCTCTGACGTGACTTGAGATGATTCGTTTTGTGAAACGGTACTGTAAATTAAATTTAATTGAAAGCTCATTTGCTGTAACAGTTTACACACCAGTGTATCCATGCAACTGCAAATCACCGAGGTGAAAAAAAAAACAGATCTTTGTTAGCTGCAATTCCAGGATAGGTCTTGTATCTTTATCGCCACATAATCTTTAATGTCTGCATCTGAATGCATCTTCGATTCAAGCAATTACCACGGCATCTGAAATGACATTGTGCCCTGAAAACATGGCTGTGCCTCTGTTGCAAAGAGATGTGGGCCAGCTTGGTCTGATCCGTTGTGGTAATGGGTTTGCACTGAGCGCAGAGACACGATTACACACAAATAATTTAACAAAAAACCCTAGAAAGACAGTAATACCAATGTTGATATCAAACTGTAAAAACAAGTTAAGTTACTTTTCTTTGCTTTTACATGACATGTTGAAACAGAATTAAAATTAAAACCGCAAGCGGTGATGATCGGCCCTCGCAGCAAAGCGCCGCTCTGGCCTATTGGCCACCGCTGGGATTTGCGCACCGCCGGCTGCCCGCCACCGCAGATGCTGTCACGCATTTTGCCCGCCCGTCCACTGGGCGATTCACACGAACGTGTTCGGCAGCGCTCCGCCACGACTCACAAAAAATCTGGTGCAGATCGCTCGATGCAGCGAGGAGACACTGCCGTTGAATAATGAAAATGCATTTGGCCACCGGACCGGACTAAATCGTTCGGCGGGCCAGATCCGGCCCGCAGGCCGTACGTTTGACACCCCTGGTTTAAACACTAGTATACAAATTTAATCAAAGGTATTTTACTAGCTGTTAATCCAGCTTCATGTGAAAAGTTAACAAAACCTTTTTAGTTATTTAAAGTTAATTATTTCATGTGCTTAAGGGTTTCGTTTCTTGCATTAAGACAGCTTTTATGAAAATTTGACAGTTAAATTGGTGGATACACACCCAAAAGTAATAATGTAAAAGTAACACTTTAGCAATTGAAATATTGCTAAAGTAACACGTTAGCAATATTCCACATGTGTATGTTGTGTACAAACTTTAGTAATTTCTAACAGACCACTTCACTCTCAGAAAGCAGGTCTGCTGGTGGTTCCTAAAGTTTGTAAAACCAGAATGGGAGGCAGATCCTTTAGCTATCATGCTCCTCTCCAGTGGAACCAACTCCCAGTTTTGGTCCGTGACGCAGACACCCTGTCTACTTTTAAGACTAATCCTAAAACTTTCCTTTTTCCATCCATCCATCGTCTTCCGCTTATCCGGGGTCAGGTCGCGGGTGTAGCAGCTTCAAGAGGGAGGCCCAGACCTTCCTCTCCCCAGCCACTTGGGCCACTTCCTCCGGGGGAATCCCAAAGCGTTCCCAGGCGAGCAGAGTCTCTCCAGCGTGTCCTGGGTCTTCCCCTGGGCCTCCTCCCGGTGGGACGTGCCCGGAACACCTCACCAGGGAGGCGTCCAGGAGGCATCCTGACCAGATGCCCGAGTCACCTCAACTGGCTCCTCTCGACGTGGAGGAGCAGCGGCTCTACTCTGAGTCCTCCCCGGATGACTGAGCTCCTCACCCTATCTCTAAGGGAGAGCCCAGACACACTATGGAGAAAACTCATTTTGGCCACTTGTATCCAGGATCTCGTTCTTTCAGTCATGACCCAAAGCTCGTGACCATAGATGAGGGTAGGAACGTAGATCGACCGGTAAATCGAGAGCTTCGCCTTTTGGCTCAGCTCTCTCTTCACCACAACGGATCGGTACAGCGCCCGCTTCACAGCAGACGCCGCACCAATCCGCCTGTCGATCTCCCGCTCCATCTTCCCCTCATTCATGAACAAGACCCCAAGATACTTGAACTCCTCCACTAGAAGCTGGCTCTTGGGACTTTCCTTTTTGACAAAGCTTATAGTTAGAGTGGTTCATGTTACGCTGAGCTACCTCTATAGTTATGCTGCTATAGGCTTAGGCTGCTGGAGGACATCAGGGCCTATTGTTCTTCAATTTTGCATGACTGTTGTCATTTCAGCTTTTAACTTTTTGTTTTTTCTATTTTTTCTTCATAGTAGGTACACCTGGTCTGGCGTTCTGTTAGCTGTGACATCATCCAGGGAAGACAGATCACCTGTTATTACCATCTAATGTCAAACAGATTACTGGATCAATGTGTGCTTCTGTGCTTTTTTGTCTGTCATGTTGTGTCTCTTCTCTCTCTTTTGTAACCCCCAGTCGGTCGAGGCAGATTACCGTTCATACTGAGCCTGGTTCTGCTGGAGGTTTTTCCTTCCTGTTAATGGGGAGTTTTTCCTTCTGCTGTCACTTCATGCTTGCTCAGTATGAGGGATTGCTGCAAAGCCATGTACAATGCAAACGACTCTCCCTGTAGCTCTACGCTTCTTCAGGAGTGAATGCCGCTTGCTACGACTTTGATGCAATCAACTGGTTCCCTTATATAGGAATTTCTTTTACCAATCTGGATAATCTGACTTAATATGTATAATCTGATTGATTTTGACATTGTAAACTGCCTTTAGATGACATGCAGACATGGACTGGTAATCGGGCGTACCGGGCATTTTCCCGGTGGGCCGACGTGCTGTTTGGGCCGGCAGACCCGACATGTATATTAATAATATGTATTATTATTATTTTATATATCTGCCTCGTTATATTTGCATAATGCATGAATAAAAATAAAATCAGCAGCGCAAGAGTCTGTTCCGATCATCCGGCCCTTACCACAGGCTACTGCAGCCCATTGGTTATCATCCCTGACAGTCTAAAGGGCTAGGCCAATCATAAAGTAGAAAAACACCTTCACGCTCCATGTGGAACTTTGTGCAGCGGTGTTGACAGTAGTAATGGATAAGAAACGCAAGGTAGGCGTAGAGAAACTGCACGAAAAAAAGAAACGAGTTCTTCAAACGGATGCTGCGAAATGTGTCAAACTGACTGACATGTTCCCAACAGCAGGCCCTTCATCTGCTCCGGTGTCTGATGTAAAATATGGTGGTGGTGGTGGTGGTTGTAGTCAGTGACGTGCGGTAGGGTTCATAGCTGGTGAGGCACTGACGTCATCAGAGTCAGATTTACAAATATATACACTCTACAGAGTAGACTCATTGCAAAGTGCTGAAGGAGACTGATTGAGCCAAATAAATTCACCAAGATACATGGAAAAATATTGGTTCTTTGATGAAAAAAACTTGTCATTTGATTGGTAACAGTTTATGAGTTATTATGGATTTCTGCATTTGTAACACATTCTAAAACTATAACCCACATTACGCACATTGTATCACAAAAACAAAACATGAATAAGTATCGCTGTCTTACCTCTACTCTTTCTGAACAAAAATATCATCATTTTCCGGTAAAGGTTCTCTTTATCTTCTTCAGTTTTAAAAGTCTCTCAGTCTCAGTGGAGCTCACTGCCAGGGAGGAAAGCCTTCCCTGATCAGTCCTGTTCCAGCTGTATGTTTAGAGTCTTTTTAGTGCTTTACTTGTTTAGCAAAACTCGCTAATAAAACATCAATAACTTGTTTTGACTCTACTATTTGGGGATCACGAGCGGTGCCCCTTGAGCGCCCCCTGCCTAGTGGCCAAGGAACTGCCGGCCTCACCTACAACCAGTTCTTTGCTGTTTATGATCGGCCAGCACCACGAAAACATGTTATCTGCACACAGTTTGATGACCAAAACACAATTCGTAATCCACATATATTAAATTGTGGAAAATCAGTTCATAACTGTTTGAACAATTGAATTTCTGATCTAGAGACAGGAAGATGCATTCACAGAATGGAAGTCAGCGCAGTTAACATGGGATTGCGCAATCCCAGGGGAGGCCAAGCTCGCTGCGGCATCACCGGCTTCGCTATGAAGCGCCACCAAGGATTTACAACAAAAATAGCGAAAAGTCTGCGATTTTAAAGAAAATATGATCAAAAATTAGGAAATTAGATAAATAAAATACTTATTACAAATGACTGAGTAAATCAAAATTTATATTATGTTATTATATATTTTCTTTCTTTCCATGATGACAAGTGAGGCATTTCTCTGGTTCATTTTGTCATTGGCATCCTTTTTTACACAGTGAGTGCACATTAGTCCAAAGTTACCCTACAGTATCTGGAAGACTTAATAGATCTGATGAGCAACTTACAATAACTTCTTATGATGATGTAACGTGATAATATGTGTGATTGACCGTGACACCTCTCTTTCTCTCTCTCTCTGATCTAAGAATTGTTGCTGTGCTGTGGTGGAGTTTACATTTTACAGTGTTAATAAATTAAGATTTTGGAAGTATTTTAAGTGTCCACTCTCACTAATCCAAAATGCCAGGGCCGATTTTTTTCTCCCAGTCCACCCCTGATGACATGTTTCATGATTTGGCGCTATATAAATACAAACTGAAATGTATTGAAGAAGAGTAAGTTTGTCAGTTTTCAAGCAGGATTGTATATCTGTTCAACTTAAATATATAAGGAAACCAAAGAGTTAAGATCACTTACTTACCAAGAGAAATTCCTTTGGGGTTTATTTGTGGTCTCTTGCTGCCCCCTGCTGGACAAGTTTGATCAAATACAAATGCTTTACATGTCAACATGGTGTCAAAATTCAGATTTCAATCTAAAATGGCTTACTTCCTGTGATACTTGCACTATGACATTAATTGTAAATTCTGAGCGTCTTGCTGAGATCTACAACTGTACAAAATTTCATTACTCTACGATGAACTAAGTGAATAGCAAAGGGTCCTTTGAAAATTGCTTGGTGGCGCTATAGAGAAAAAAGTCCTGCTCACTAAAGTTTGTTATGGATTCCTGTTGGGGGGTGGATAAGGATGCATCCAAATGAGTTTTAGGCAGCTCGGCCCAAAACTGTGGAATTCAGAGCCAAACGTATGACAGCAGCGTTTGAGGTGAATATGCCACGCCGCCACGCCCCCCTGCTCCATCGAATCCAGTTGGGCCTGAAATCCACAACACATCAACATGTGTTCTGTCTGTGGACACAGTTTCATGTTGATTAGCTCAGAGGGGTAACATAGCGACCGCTTACAACAAAACATGACACTTCCTGTTGTCAGGGGGCGTGGCCTAAGCAATGTCATCATTTGACCATTGGATATTATAGGAGACCTGATGGTGATCAATTACTGAAAGTTTGGTGCCTCTGTGTGTTTCTGTGTAGGAGATATAACACTTTTATATTTTGTGGCAAATAGGTGAACTTTGACCCCTGCCAACGCCCCTCCAGCATGCTCAAAAACTCACCGTTTTGATAACTTTTGATTGGCCATGCCTTATGATCAGACTGCCCGAGTTTCAAGCCGATCGCTCAAATTCTCTAGGAGGAGTTAGATCTTATACCAATGCTGTAACTGTCAAAATTGAGGTCAAAATCAGACTTTCAGTCTAAAATGGCCAACTTCCTGTGATACTTGCACTATGACATTAATTGTAAATTCTGAGCGTCTTGGTGAGCTCTACCACTGTACCAAATCTCATGTCTCTACGATGAAGTAAGTGAATAGCAAAGGGTCCTTTGAAAATTTGTAGGTGGCGCCGTTGAGGCATTAGGTCACGCCCACCAAAGTTTGTTATGGATTCCTGTTGGGGGGTGGATAAGGATGCATCCAAGTGAGTTTTAAGCAGCTCGGCCCAAAAATGTGGAATTCAGAGCCAAACGTATGGCAGCGGCGTTTGAGGTGACTTCACCACGCCGCCACGCTCTCCTGCTCCATCGAATCCACTTGGGCCTGAAATCCACAACACATCAACATGCGTTCTGTCTGTGGACACAGTTTCATGTTGATTAGCTCAGAGGGGTAACATAGCGACCGCTTACAACAAAACATGACACTTCCTGTTGTCAGGGGGCGTGGCCTAAGCAATGTCATCATTTGACCATTGGATATTATAGGAGACCTGATGGTGATCAATTACTGAAAGTTTGGTGCCTCTGTGTGTTTCTGTGTAGGAGATATAACACTTTTATATTTTGTGGCAAATAGGTGAACTTTGACCCCTGCCAACGCCCCTCCAGCATGCTCAAAAACTCACCGTTTTGATAACTTTTGATTGGCCATGCCTTATGATCAGACTGCCCGAGTTTCAAGCCGATCACTCGATATCTCTAGGAGGAGTTAGATCTTATACCAATGCTGTAACTGTCAAAATTGAGGTCAAAATCAGACTTTCAGTCTAATATGGCCAACTTCCTGTGATACTTGCACTATGACATTAATTGTAAATTCTGAGCGTCTTGGTGAGCTCTACCACTGTACCAAATCTCATGTCTCTACGATGAAGTAAGTGAATAGCAAAGGGTCCTTTGAAAATTGCTAGGTGGCGCCGTTGAGGCATTTTTCTTTTGATTTTTGTAACGACCTTAAAATACAAAATTTTTAAACAGTCACCATGCATCTGCAAAGTTTGGTGAGTTTTTGAGTATGATAAAGCCCCCAAAAAGGCCCCTCTTTAGGGGGGCAGAATAATAAGAATTAAAACCGCAAGCGGTGATGATCGGCCCTCGCAGCCAAGCGCCGCTCTGGCCTAAGGGCCACCGCTAGGGTACGCGCACCTCCCGCCGCCAGCCACCGCAGAAGCTGTCATGCATTTTCCTCACCCGTCTACCATGCAATACACACGTATGCGTTGGGCAGCGCTCCCCCACGACTCACAAAAAATGTGGTGCAGATCGGTCGATGCACCGAGGAGACACAGCCGTTGAATAATAAAAATGCATTTGGCCACCGGGCCGGACTAAATCGTTCGGCGGGCCAGATCCGGCCCGCAGGCCGTACGTTTGACACCCCTGGTTTAAACATTAGTATACCAACTTAATCAAAGGTATCTTACTAGCTGTTAATCCAGCTTCATGTGAAAAGTTAACAAAACCTTTTTAGTTATTTAAAGTTAATTATTTCATGTGTTTAAGGGTTTCGTTTCTTGCATTAAGACAGCTTTTATGAAAGTTTGACAGTTAAATTGGTGGATACACACCCAAAAGTAATAATGTAAAAGTAACACTTTGGCAATTGGAAAATTGCTAAAGTAACACGTTAGCAATATTCCACATGTGTATGTTGTGTACAAACTTTAGTAATTTCTAACAGACCACTTCACTCTCAGAAAGCAGGTCTGCTAGTGGTTCCTAAAGTCTGTAAAACCAGAATGGTAGGCAGATCCTTTAGTTATCAGGCTCCTCTCCAGTGGAACAAACTCCCAGTTTTGGTCCGTGACGCAGACACCCTGTCTACTTTTAAGACTAATCCTAAAACTTTCCTTTTTCCATCCATCCATCGTCTTCCACTTATCCGGGGTCAGGTCGCAGGGGCAGCTTCAAGAGGGAGCCCCAGACCTTCCTCTCCCCAGCCACTTGGGCCACTTCCTCTGGGGGAATCCCAAAGCGTTCCCAGGCCAGCATAGTCCCTCCAGCGTGTCCTGGGTCTTCCTCTGGGTCTCCTCCCGGTGGGACGTGCCCAGAACACCTCATCAGGGAGGCGTCCAGGAGGCATCCTAACCAGATGCCCGATCCACCTCAACTGGCTCCTCTCAATGTGGAGGAGCAGCGGCTCTACTCTGAGTCCTCCCCGGATGACTGAGCTCCTCACCCTATCTCTAAGGGAGAGCCCAGACACACTATGGAGAAAACTCATTTTGGCCGCTTGTATCCGGGATTTCGTTCTTTCGGTCACGACCCAAAGCTCGTGACCATAGATGAGGGTAGGAACGTAGATCGACCGGTAAATCGAGAGCTTGGCCTTTTGGCTCAGCTCTCTCTTCACCACAACGGATCGGTACAGCGCACGCTTCACAGCAGACGTCGCACCAATCCGCCTGTCGATCTCCCGCTCCATCTTCCCCTCATTCGTGAACAAGACCCCAAGATACTTGAACTCCTCCACTAGAAGCTGGCTCTTGGGACTTTCCTTTTTGACAAAGATTATAGTTAGAGTGGTTCATGTTACGCTGAGCTACCTCTATAGTTATGCTGCTATAGGCTTAGGCTGCTGGAGGACATCAGGGTCTATTGTTCTTCAATTTTGCATGACTGTTGTCATTTCAGCTTTTACCTTTTTGTTTTTTCTATTTTTTCTTCATAGTAGGTACACCTGGTCTGGCGTTCTGTTAGCTGTGACATCATTCAGGGAAGACAGATCACCTGCTATTACCATCTAATGTAAAACACATTACTGGATCAATGTGTGCTTCTGTGCTTTTTTGTCTGTCTTGTTGTGTCTCTTCTCTCTCTTTTGTAACCCCCAGTCGGTCAAGGCAGATTACCGTTCATACTGAGCCCGGTTCGGCTGGAGGTTTTTCCTTCCTGTTAATGGGGAGTTTTTCCTTCTGCTGTCACTTCATGCTTGATCAGTATGAGGGATTGCTGCAAAGCCATGTACAATGCAAACGACTCTCCCTGTGGCTCTACGCTTCTTCAGGAGTCAATGCTGCTTGTTACGACTTTGATGAAATCAACTGGTTCCCTTATATAGGAATTTCTTTTACCAATCTGGATAATCTGACTTAATATGTATAATCTGATTGATTTTGACATTGTAAACTGCCTTTAGATGACATGCAGGCCGGCAGACCCGACATGTATATTAATAATATGTATTATTATTATTAATATTATTATTATTTTATATATCTGCCTCGTTATATTTGCATAATGCATGAAGAAAAATATCAGCAGCGCAAGCGTCTGTTCCGATCATCCGGCCCTTACCACAGGCTACTGCAGCCCATTGGTTATCATCCCTGACAGTCTAAAGGGCTAGGCCAATCATAAAGTAGAAAAACACCTTCACGCTCCATGTGGAACTTTGTGCAGCGGTGTTCACAGTAGTAATGGATAAGAAACGCAAGGGAGGCGCAGAGAAACTGCACGAAAAAAAGAAACGAGTTCTTCAAACGGATGCTGCGAAATGTGTCAAACTGACTGACATGTTCCCAACAGCAGGCCCTTCATCTGCTCCGGTGTCTGGTGTAAAATATGGTGGTTGTGGTTGTAGTCAGTGACGTGCGGTAGAGTTCATAGCTGGTGAGGCACTGACGTCATCAGAGTCAGATTTACAAATATATACACTCTACAGAGTAGACTCGTTGCAAAGTGCTGAAGGAGACTGATTGAGCCAAATAAATTCACCAAGATACATGGAAAAATATTGGTTCTTTGATGAAAAAAATTGTCATTTGATTGGTAACAGTTTATGAGTTATGATGGATTTCTGCATTTGTAACACATTCTAAAACTATAACCCACATTAAGCACATTTCATTACAGAAACAAAACATGAATAAGTATCGCTGTCTTACCTCTACTTATAATTTAAGTCTCTGTGGCGCTCTTTCTGAACAAAAATATCATAATTTTCCGGTAAAAGTTATCTTTATCTTCTTCAGTTTTAAAAGTCTCTCAATCTCAATGGAGCTCACTGCCAGGGAGGAAAGCCTTCCCTGATCAGTCCTGTTCCAGCTGTATGTTAGAGTCTTTTTAGTGCTTTACTTGTTTAGCAAAACTCGCTAATAAAACATCAATAACTTGTTTTGACTCTACTATTTGGGGATCACGAGCGGTGCCCCTTGAGCGCCCCCTGCCTAGCGGCCAAGGAACTGCCGGCCTCACCTACAACCAGTTCTTTGCTGTTTATGATCGGCCAGCACCACGAAAACATGTTATCTGCACACAGTTTGATGACCAAAACACAATTCGTAATCCACATATATTAAATTGTGGAAAATCAGTTCATAACTGTTTGAACAATTGAATTTATGATCTAGAGACAGGAAGATGCATTCACAGAATGGAAGTCAGCACAGTTAACATGGGATTGCGCAATCCCAGGGGAGGCCAAACTCGCTGCGGCCTCACCGGCTTCGCTATGAAGCGCCACCAAGGATTTACATGAAAAATAGCGAAAAGTCTGCGATATTAAAGAAAATATGATCAAAAATTAGGAAATTAGATAAATAAAATACTTATTACAAATGACTGAGTAAATCAAAATTTATATTATGTTATTATATATTTTCTTTCTTTCCATGATGACAAGTGAGGCATTTCTCTGGTTCATTTTGTCATTGGCATCCTTTTTTACACAGTGAGTGCACATTAGTCCAATGTTACCCTACAGTATCTGGAAGACTGAATAGATCTGATGAGCAACTTACAATAACTTCTTATAATGATGTAACGTGATAATATGTGTGATTAACCGTGACACCTCTCTTTCTCTCTCTCTCTCTCTCTCTCTCTCTGATCTAAGAATAGTTGCTGTGCTGTGGTGGAGTTTACATTTTACAGTGTTAATAAATTAAGATTTTGGAAGTATTTTAAGTGTCCACTCTCACTAATCCAAAATGCCAGGGCCGATTTTTTTCTCCCAGTCCACCCTTGATGACATGTTTCATGATTTGGCGCTATATAAATAAAAACTGAAATGTATTGAAGAAGAGTAAGTTTGTCAGTTTTCAAGCAGGATTTGTATATCTGTTCAACTTAAATACATAAGGAAACCAAAGAGTTAAGATCACTTACTTACCAAGAGAAATTCCTTTGGGGTTTATTTGTGGTCTCTTGCTGCCCCCTGCTGGACAAGTTTGATCAAATACAAATGCTTTACATGTCAACATGGTGTCAAAATTCAGATTTCAATCTAAAATGGCTTACTTCCTGTGATACTTGCAGTATGACATTAATTGTAAATTCTGAGCGTCTTGCTGAGATCTACAACTGTACAAAATTTCATTACTCTACGATGAAGTAAGTGAATAGCAAAAGGTCCTTTGAAAATTGCTTGGTGGCGCTATAGAGAAACTAAGTCCTGCTCACTAAAGTTTGTTATGGATTCCTGTTGGGGGGTGGATAAGGATGCATCCAAATGAGTTTTAGGCAGCTCGGCCCAAAACTGTGAAATTCAGAGCCAAACGTATGACAGCAGCGTTTGAGGTGAATATGCCACGCCGCCACGCCCCCCTGCTCCATCGAATCCAGTTGAGCCTGAAATCCACAACATACCAACATGTGTTCTGTCTGTGGACACAATTTCATGTTGATTAGCTCAGAGGGGTAACATAGCGACCGCTTACAACAAAACATGACACTTCCTGTTGTCAGGGGGCGTGGCCTAAGCAATGTCATCATTTGACCATTGGATATTATAGGAGACCTGATGATGATCAATCACAGAAAGTTTGGTGCCTCTGTGTGTTTCTGTGTAGGAGATATAACACTTTTATTTTTTGTGGCGAATAGGTGAACTTTGACCCCTGCCAACGCCCCTTCAGCATGCTCAAAAACTCACCGTTTTGATAACATTTGATTGGCCATGCCTTATGATCAGACTGCCCGAGTTTCAAGCCGATCGCTCGATATCTCTAGGAGGAGTTAGATCTTATACCAATGCTGTAACTGTCAAAATTGAGGTCAAAATCAGACTTTCAGTCTAAAATGGCCAACTTCCTGTGATACTTGCATTATGACAATAATTGTAAATTCTGAGCGTCTTGTTGAGCTCTACAACTGTACCAAATCTCATGTCTCTACGACGAAGTAAGTGAATAGCAAAGGGTCCTTTGAAAATTTCTAGGTGGCGCCGTTGAGGCATTTTTCTTTAGATTTTTGTGACGACCTTAAAATACAAAATTTTTAAACAGTCACCATGCATCTGCAAAGTTTGGTGAGTTTTTGAAAATGAGAAAGCCCCCAAAAAGGCCCCTCTTTAGGGGGGCAGAATAATAATAATAATAATAATAATAATAATTAACACTACAGATACAATAGGCCTTCGCAGCGCTTAGCTGCTCGGGCCTAATAAATCACATCACTTGTGAAATGGGCAAAATTACTTTTCAAACGCTTTTGCAGATAAAAAAACTGAAAAGTGTGGCTTACATCTGTAATAATCCATCTCCTTAGTCAACACTTTGCAGAACCATCTCTTGTTGCAATCATAGCTGCAAGTATGTGGATTATATTTTCACATCTAGAGACTGACATTTTTTGTAATGCTTTGCAAAACAGAGCATGCTCAGTCAGACTGGAAGGATTACACCAGGATTTATACATTTTAAAGTCTTGCTGCAGGTTATCAGTTTGGGTTTAGGTCTTGGCCTTGATGAGACACTTTAACACATGAATATGCATTGATTGATCTAAATCAAACATTGCAGTTTAGCTGTATGTTTAGTGCAATCATCTTGTTGGAAGGTGAACCTCTGCCATTGTCTGGTGTCTTTTCCAGACCAACGGGTTTTCTTTCAGGGCTGGCCTGCTGTGTTTACTTTCAACCAGCTCCCCATGAACTCTAACCAGGTTCCCCGTCCCTGGTGAAGAAAAGGATCTGTCATGGTTTCAGACTTTTTTTTTAATCCATTTCAGAAATCAATCAGGGCACAAAACACAGTAGATTATTTAAACAGTTTAGAGCCGAGGTCACTAACATGGTGCCTGCGGTCACTAAATAGCCCCCGAGGACCATATGTGGCGCCCACAAACCTGTTCTAAAAAACAGCATCTAAAAAAGTGAGCTGCATCTAAAACTTTATTTTATTCTGTTATTCTTCCTGTTTATTCACATTTTTATTTATATAGATTTAAAAATGACAATATCACATATATACGTGCAGGTACGTATGTATGTAGGTGTATATATATATATATATATATATATATATATATATATATATATATATATATATATATATATATATATATTTGTATTTTTTTTTGTATCCGTTTTGATCCATTGTATATATGAAGATTCACTGTACATAACCGAATGCACCTCCCCTACTCTGCACCTTCTTGTATGAGCCGATGTGACGAGTGAATTTCTCCACTGTGAGATCAATAAAGACTATCTTATCTTATCTTATCTATAAGGAAGCATGAAAATTGTTTATTTTACATACATTTAAGGTGAACTCTTAATCTTCTATTGCCCATTTCACAAGTGACCAACCTTAAACAGAGGAGGAGGCCTTAGGTTCCAACTCTCAAAAACTTACAATACAGCTATAGGATAAATTCCGGCCAATCATCACCTCAATTCTCACCCTCATATGGGTGATCAAAACATCGTTCCTTTAAGACAGGCCAATAACGACCCTAACGACGCCTTGTTACAGAGGAGTGGACCAGTTTTGGTCCAATCTGCTGGCTTAATAGCTTTAACGGCCGCCCATTACTAAGGGGTGGACCTGTTTCTGTTGAATTTGCATGTTATCTAAGCCATTACAAGGCCTTTGTTTGGGCAGTAGTATAAAGCTTGTTACTCATCATTACTCCAGACTTTTTGAATTGAGAAAGCTTCCTGGAGAGGAAGCGAAACGTCTTCAACTACGGAAGACGTCCAGTTGCTTTGTTTTTTACTTTTTTACTTTTTTTGGAATCTTAATCTTCCAGTTCAAAGGTCAGTACTGGTAGCCCTTCGTATGACACAACACCAATGAAGTAGCTCTCAGTTTCAAAAAGGTTGGCGACACCTGGTTTAGAGTAATGTGTAAAGAAGGATTCAGGATTAATCGCTCTTCAGCATCTGGAGGAAGAGGAAGACCAGTTAGTTGCATAGTAATAGGTAGATAATTCTGAATGCAGGTGGAAGAGAGAATTTACAGGCTGAACAGTGATGGTGGAAAAAGATTTGTCCGTTAGAATAGTAGCAACGAAGGCTTGAGATAGAGGAAGATGCTCAGCTGAGAAAATCGAGAGCAGAATGTAGGGAAGGAGCAGTAGAGACGAACCATGGATGGATTTCAGGGAGATTATGGTCATGGAGGCTTCTTGAAACTAGGCCCAGAAAGGTGTGCTGTTGTGAGGAACTGCGACTTGTGAGGCTCAGAGACACGATGATGAGTTCAGAGATGAGGCAATGAAACTCAACAGGTTTTTTTTTTTAGAGCGAGAACTCAGAGATACTTTTACCTTGATTCTGACCAGGCAGGTTCACCATCAAGCAAAGAAGTGCCGTCTCAAGGTTTCTTACATCTCCATCAGATTGATGAGAAGATCATCATCAGGCGACACCCACCAACAAAGATCTTCTGCTTAGGGAAGATTGCACACAAACAGGTATACATCAAGAATGAAAGAAACCCCACCTCATTATGATGCCACCGACATGCTTCATGACTGGGCTGATGTGTTCAACAGGATGTGCAAAATTAATTCTCCACTTAGCGATTTGCATGTATGCCAAACAAAATCGTTTTGGTCTCATCCAGCATCATCTTCCCCTTGTTTATTGTCTGCCATACATGGCTTGTAGGAAACTCTAAACAGAGCCTTTTATGGTTTCCTTTCAACAATGGCTGTCTTCTTGCCCCTCTTCTGTAAAGGCAACACTAAAATGTTGCCTTGTCAACCGATTCTCCCACCTGAGCTGTGGATCTCTGCAGCTCCTCCAGACTTATCCTTTTGCTGCTTCTCTGATTCATGCTCGCAGTATTTCAGTTTAGGTCAATGGCCATGACTTGGTAGGTTTGCAGTTGTGCCATACTCTTTCTGTTTTTTCAGATTATAAAAGCTTGGAATATCATTGCATAAACTAGCCCTGCTTTCACATAGCATCAGTACTTATATTCGGAATACATTAAACACATCAGTCATTTTCTTTTTCCTACCCTTTGTCTATTAATTAATTTATTTTATTTATTTTTTTCAGTTAGTTGCATTGGATTTTATTATATCAGAGAAAGTAGGATTGACTAAAAGCAATGTTTTACCGTTCTCATTTGTTTAATCGTAACCAATTAAGAAAACAATGCATAATATTTTGGCCACAAATTAGTCTGTCAGACAAAATACCAATAAAACACATTGAAGTTTGTGGTCACTAGGTGGCAAAATGTAAAAATAAAATAAAATGAAGAACCTTTTTCAACGCAGTTTGTAATTGGTTTAAATCATGGATTTAGATTTTTCTTTCTGTAATACCATAAAGACACTACCAATAAAGACACCATTGTGGCTGCATATTTTTTGCTTATACTCATGTTACTATTAATCAGGCAAATTAATTTAGATTGTCTTAAATTCATCAGTAACCAAGAAAGGTGAAGTTACTTAGGTTTAAGTTTCTGCTGCCCCCAAGTGTCCAACAAAGGAATTAGATCCACAGCAGGTTAACCAACCATAGCCACACTTTGATGATGTGTTGAAAGTTTTTGAAATTTCAGCACAGTCTGCTGTATTTAGAGTACTGGGTCCTCTCTTGCGCTCTATATTTTTTCAGCTCTGGTTTTCTGCAGGATTTAAAGATTTAAGTCTGTGGACTGGAATGGCAATGGAAAATAGTTGATTCTGTACCTTCTAAACCAGTTCTTTCTTGATTTGACCATTTATTTTGGAAAATATTCCTGTTTAAACAGCCGCTGATGAGAACTAAAGAGCCACGTTAGTTTTCTGATGGATGCCACCAGATTGTTGTTATTTTTAAAATACTATGTTATTTCAAATACATCATGTTGGCAGCTGAAAGTGAAACAAGCCCACAGCATCACTGATCTCTAACCGTGCTTAACATTTGGGATTTAGCCCTTTCATCCTCTTTTTGCATCAGACATACCTGAAGTCTATCGCTATAAAAGCTTAATCTTGGTCTCGTCTGACCAAAGCACACATTTCTAGTTAAAATCCCAATAGAGCTTAGAGTTTAGGTTTGAGGTGATAAGATTTTTTTTTTTCTGACATGACTCCCTGCACATGGTGGCAATATAAATGTGGATCTTTGTTTGGCAAAAGTTCCAGTCTTTTAAAGTTTCAATTTACAGGTATAGCCCTGTAGATAAGAACAACGTTTAGCCAGATGAAAACATGTCAGCATATGCTGTAAGGCATGTTGTCTTGTCTTTCCCATTTTGTTAACTAACTAAAAGAAATGGACCCTTGTGTCATGTGACATACTGTATATAACCCTTAGTAACAGAAAACCATTCATAACTACTTACCAGAGTAACTAAAATTACCTAAATAAAGCTGAAATGCAATGTAGAAATAAAAGAAAATGCTTCTGTTACATTTACTTTAACTGAATTATTGGGAGTAACAACAAGTGTGCGCTTATTTTTATTATAACATAAATGAAGGCTGCGCAGTTGGTAGCACCGCTGCCTTGCAGAAAGAAGGTGCTGGGATTAAATCCCAGCATGGGGTCTTTCTGGATGGAGTCTGTGCTTCTCCAGGTACTCCAGCTTCCTCCCACAGCCCAAAACCATGACTGTTAGGTTGATTGGTCTCTCTAAATTGCCCTTAGGTGTACGTGTGTGGTTGTTTGTCCTGTGTGTCTCTGTGTTGCCCTGTGATGGATCTGCAACCTGTCCAGGGTGGACCCCGCCTTCTGCCCAATAACTACTGGGGGTCGGTACCAGCACCCCTGCACAAATAAGCGGGTATAGATTATGGATGGAAGGGAAGGGTGGGTAACATAAATTAACTAAAAGGGTTTTTTTGGGGGGGGGTTTATTCATCAGGGAGAAATTACGCAAGTGCAATAGAAGTTAGACTTAGCATATTATGTTCAGGGGTTGCAACTAGGTGTGCAGGGGGCTGTTAATAAAAGCAACCGGAACATTGTTTAGGGCCCGTTTTGAACAGCTGTTTAATTGAAGTAGGGGAAGTGTCGGTCCTTCTCCAACTGCTCTTGAGAACTTGTTTGCAGGGGGAAAAGCTGTCAGGGGCCCAGAGGAAACATGGCGGCATCACACAAAGAAATTTATTGCATACATGACCCGCTTGACCTAACCACCCCTGTTAAGTACTTTATCTACGACGCAACATCTGTTCGTTAAAGTGACAGGCATGACAAATTGGCTTCCAAGTTTCCAGCGCCACAGGTTTGTCTGAGAGCTAACTGCCACCCATTCAACTCAACAGAGGCCCTCGCTCCTGATCTGAGCAGTTTACTTCGGTCAACCACCCGGTCCTCCTCAGACATGTTTGTATCCATGTTTGCTTGTTGATTCCCTGCAATACCACTGGGCCTTGTGAGCTGTTAAAGGCTCAACGTGGGGAGACCTAACCATTCCCTGCTGCCTAAAAGCTCAGCAGCTCTTTGTCAAGCCTCCAGATTGCCTGTGACATGCTTATAGCGGTCTCCTGTGGCTGCACTGACATCCACTTTGCAGCGGAGGTGTGACACATCTGATTGCACTGCTCAGGTCTTGTCCTTTAAGCCATATACCCTTAATGCTCTTGTTGACCTTTGCTTTGTCTTTGTCCTTCTATTTGCTTTAACCCCCACTATAAGTGTTTCTCCCTCTCTGCCTTGATTTCTCTCAACCCCAACCTTAGTTAATGTTTAAGGTAATTATTGCTGTTTACTTGCTGCAGTGCATACTCTGTCTATGCTGTTATTTTATTTACCAAACTGTTTGTTTTCCAAAACAACATATCTACACAATGAGCATAAAATTGGACATGTTAAAGATAACTTTTACCCACACACACACAATGAATGAATAGATAGAATGATATACAGAGGTAAAAGCCAGTAAATTAGAATATTTTGAAAAACTTGATTTATTTCAGTAATTGCATTCAAAAGGTGTAACTTGTACATTATATTTATTCATTGCACACAGACTGATGCATTCAAATGTTTATTTCATTTAATTTTGATGATTTGAAGTGGCAACAAATGAAAATCCAAAATTCCATGTGTCACAAAATTAGAATATTGTGTAAGGGTTAAATTTTGAAGACACCTGGTGCCACAAACTAATCAGCTGATTAACTCAAAACACCTGCAAAGGGCTTTAAATGGTCTCTCAGTCCAGTTCTGAAGCCTACACAAACATGGGGAAGACTTCAGATTTGACAGCTGTCCAAAAGGCGACCATCGACACATTGCACAAGGAGGGAAAGACACAAAAGGTTATTGCTGAAGAGGCTGGCTGTTCTCAGAGCTCTGTGTCCAAACACATTAATAGAGAGGCAAAGGGAAGGAAAAACTGTGGTCAGAAAAAGTGTACAAGCGATAGGGATCACCGCCCCCTAGTCAAGATTGTGAAAAAAAAAACATTCAAAAATGTGGGGGAGATTCACAAGGAGTGGACAGCTGCTGGAGTCAGTGCTTCAAGATCCACCACCAAGAGACGCTTGAAAGACATGGGTTTCAACTGCCGCATACCTCGTGTCAAGCCACTGTTGACCAAGAAACAGCGCGAAAAGCGTCTCACCTGGGCTAAGGAAAAAAAGAGCTGGACTGCTGCTGAGTGGTCCAAAGTCATGTTTTCTGACGAAAGCAAATTTTGCATTTCCTTTGGAAATCGAGGTCCCAGAGTCTGGAGGAAGACAGGAGAGGCACAGGATCCACGTTGCCTGAAGTCTAGTGTAAAGTTTCCACCATCAGTGATGGTTTGGGGTGCCATGTCATCTGCTGGTGTCGGTCCACTCTGTTTCCTGAGATCCAGGGTCAACGCAGCCGTCTACCAGCAAGTTTTAGAGCACTTCATGCTTCCTGCTGCTGACCTGCTCTATGGAGATGGAGATTTCAGGTTCCAACAGGACTTGGCGCCTGCACACAGCGCAAAATCTACCCGTGCCTGGTTTACGGACCATGGTATTTCTGTTCTAAATTGGCCAGCCAACTCCCCTGACCTTAGCCCCATAGAAAATCTGTGGGGTATTGTGAAAAGGAAGATGCAGAATGCCAGACCCAACAACGCAGAAGAGTTGAAGGCCACTATCAGAGCAACCTGGGCTCTCATAACACCTGAGCAGTGCCAGAAACTCATCGACTCCATGCCACGCCGCATTAATGCAGTAATTGAGGAAAAAGGAGCTCCAACCAAGTATTGAGTATTGTACATGCTCATATTTTTCATTTTCATACTTTTCAGTATGCCAACATTTCTAAAAAATCCCTTTTTTGTATTAGCCTTAAGTAATATTCTAATTTTGTGACACACGGAATTTTGGATTTTCATTTGTTGCCACTTCAAATCATCAAAATTAAATGAAATAAACATTTGAATGCATCAGTCTGTGTGCAATGAATAAATATAATGTACAAGTTACACCTTTTGAATGCAATTACTGAAATAAATAAAAAGTTTTTCAAAATATTCTAATTTACTGGCTTTTACCTGTGTGTGTGTGTATATATATATATATATATATATATATATATATATATATATATATATATATATATATATATATATATGAGAGTTTTTAAAATATCTTTTAATGTTTATTTGTTAATTTGTATATTTTATAATAAAAATAATGCAATTTATTTGTAAGCACCTTTCTTGACACTCATGATCACCTTACATAGTTTAACATAAAACCAGACACAATATTAAAATCCACAGTAAAAATTAGTACAAAATAAGTGCAATGCTCTGTTCCCCATAATAACCAGAAGGACAGGGAAAAAGTTGATGCGATATGGGATGGGAAGCCAATTAATCTGTTGTAGAACAGGTGTGATATGGTAGATTGAGGGGGTCCGTGTGATGATATGAGCGGCTGAGCTTCGAAAAAGTTGTAATTTATGAAGGGTTTTCTATGGTAAGCCAAAGAGAAGGAAATTACAGTAATCTAAACGAGAGGTGACCAAATTGTGGTCCAGAAGAGCAATGGAGTGAGGAGTAAGAGAAGGACGGAGACAATTAATATTTCGAAGATGGAAGTAGGCTGACCAAGTGATATTATTGACATGGGAAGCGAAGAAGACGATGCTGTCAAGGATACCCAGACTCTTGACCTTAGGGGAGGGAAAGATGGACAGGATATCAACCAGAACAGAGAAGATATGAAATTTAGTTAGTATTGATTTAGTGCCATTTAAAAGCAGTTCAGTTTTATTACAGTTTAATTTAAGAAAGTTTAAGGTGAAGCAGTGTTTTATTTCAAGGAGACAATCAGTGAAGGATGAAGGTGGAATGGTAGCTTTATGTTTGGTTGACCGATAGCACTGTGTGTCATCTGCGTAGCAATGAAACTGAATATGATGCTTGAGAAAGATACAACCAAAGGGGAAAAGGTAAATGATGAACTAGGGTCCCAGGACAGAACCCTGGGGAACACCTGAGGAGACAGGAACAGAATGAGACATGAATGATTTTGAACATGATTGGAAAATAAAGGAATTAAAAGAAACAGAAAAAAATAAAAACATATATGTTCTGTAACCCCCAGTCGGTCGAGGCAGATGACCGTTCATACTGAGCCCGGTTCTGCTGGAGGTTTTTCCTTCCCGCTAATGGGTGGTTTTTCTTTCCACTGTCGCTTCATGCTTGCTCAGTATGAGGGGTTGCTGCAAAGCCATGTACAATGCAGACGACTCTCCCTGTAGCTCTACGCTTCTCCAGGAGAGAATGCTGCTTGTCGGGACTTTGAAGCAATCAACTGGTTCCCTTATATAGGACATTTTTGACCAATCTGTATAATATGATTGATTTTGACTTTGTAAAGTGCCTCGAGATGACATATTTCATGAATTGGCGCTATATAAATAAAATTTAATTGAATTGTATGATCAACAGATTTCACACTGTTCACAGTATGACAGCTTAATGTTATGTTCAATATAGTGTAAGAAGAAGTATAAACTAAGGAAATCCTACCCCAGTACCTTTATATAAAAACCCTCCTTGTCCCATCATGTTAATGGATCCGTCAGAAATGATTGGGACTAATACTTATGCTTAAGCATTCAGCATTGGCCTTTAATTTATGACAAAATAGGTTAATCATGATGTTATAAGGGGCATTATATTATTTTTCACACATGGATATACAAACACACTCAACTCCATACACAGATAAATAAAACATTATACACATACATACTGTACAACAAACAGATACAAACACCTGACCTACGAAAATACAGGCCCTCCTCAACTAAATACTGTTGTAGTGAAATATCTTTAATCTTTTTTAAGTGGGCTTAATCTGAATATGTTAAATTTTTCTGATGTTTCCCTGTGGATTTATTCTTCATTAATTTTTAGTCCAGTATCTTTTCATTAATACTTGAAGTTTTTTTTTAAAGTCTATTAGAGTAGATGGCAGCATTGTTGCCTTGCAGCAAGAAGGTCCTGGGTTCAAATCCAGTCTTAAGACATTTCTGCATGGGGTTTACATGTTTTCCCTGTACATGTGTGGTTCCTTTCTGTGTACTCCTACTTCCTCCCAAAATTTAAAAACATTACTGCCAGGTTAGCTGAGAAACCAAATAGAATAGGATAACCTATATGCTCTAACTTTATGTGGGTAAACGAACCCTCTCTGTCTCATTTATTTTGAAACAGTAGCTTGTAATAAAATAGAATAATTATAAAATTAAGATTATTTCTGTGAAATGGAGCTAAATTATGTTAGGAACCATACCTGCCTGAATTCAAGCTGTGAGCTCCAAACAAATGATTGATTTGTTGGAATAAAAAACTTAGAAAAAAGAAACTTTTCTTATTAAAAAAAAATGAAACATGAGATGACTTCTCAAACAGTTTTCCAAAAAAAAGAAGAAACTGTATTTTCGGTACCCAGTTTAAATGCTGTGATTTCTACCTTTATTAAAAATGTTATTTTACTTGATGATGAAAAAGTATTTAGGGCATTTGCCAGTCAGTTGTGGAAGATGGCCATTGAGCCTGGCTCTGGTGGAGGTTTCTCCCTGTTAAAGAGGAGTTTTCCTCTCCACTGTCGCTACATGCATCATCAGAATGAGGGATTGCTGCAAAGTCAACAGCACAATGCAAGTGACATTTAACTCACAAACTGAATTTGACTGCAATGTTTCACAACCAGGAATGTATGAAAATGACTTGGAATCTGTCTGTATGATTGGATTAAATGGATGTATTTTTTATAAGTGCCTTGAGATGACAGGTTGTGATTCCATATAAATAAGCGATATTGATTTGAACAGATGTATCTAATAAAGTGGCCAGTGAGTATATGTGCAGAAAGGCAAACTGGGAACATGTTCATCCATAATTCCAGTCCTCTATTAAATGGATTTGATCCTAGAAAATGCATGTCTTCCATAAGTCTGTTGTTGAGAGCTTCATCTACTCTGTCATCTGTTGGGGCAGCAGCATCAGAGCCAGGGACCTAAAAAGGCTCAACAACCTAATAAAGAAGGCTGGTTCTGTTCTGGGGACAACTGGAACCCCTGGAGACGATGATACAAAGAAGGATTTTGCATAAAATCAAGAAAATTATGGACAATTCTGAACATCCTCCACATTGGAAAACAGAGCCTCTTCAGTTAAAGGCTTCTTCAGATTGGTTGTAAAACGGACCACTACAGGAGATTTTTCCTGCCCACAGCCATCACCATCTATAATAACTGCTTGACCAAATGAGTAACATCAACATTTAATTTCCCTTTGGGATAAATATAGTATTTTTGAATTGAATTGAAAATAATGTGTTGGCTGGATGGTGAAGGACTGAGTCGGATACATCTCTCTGTCATTAAGTGTGAACTGGGAACGCCTCTTTCTTTAACATTAATTTTCTGGTTTTCCATTAAACTTCCCACAGATAAGGAAAATTGTTTTTATCTCTTATTTTTTCTGTGTAATTCAGGTTTTAAACGTACTGTTGTTTCTGGTTCATTGGTTTACCTTGGTGCCAGTTGTTTGTGTTCTGTGTTTAGTTTACTTCTTGTTTCCAGACATCAACTTCTACTTATTTGCTGTCATCTCCTCCCCCTGTTTACGGAGTTATGGATTTCATTTCCGTGTAATTAGATCCTCATTTTGACTTTCTTCCTCTTCTGGGTGATCACATTTTGTGCAACCTGTCACAGTTTATGTTTACCGGGGTATTTTCAGCACCCGTTTGTTTGATCTCTCATTAAATGCTTGTCTGTCAGCAGATTTCTGTCTGCTTCACCTGCCCTGGTTTTGTAAAGGACACTGTCATGCTGAAGGACAACTGTTGCGTCACTAGGAAAATGTTTTCGTTCGGAGACCGCTATGGGGACTTTATGGCGTAGACCTGTCAACCATGGGTCCCGACAATTTTGTCAAAATTTGCTTATGAATCACCTATAATAGTCCATTTTAGAGATTTTTTAAGTTGCAAATAGAAAGTCGACGTTATCCTGAAGCAATATGTCATCTAAACACTCTGCTAAAGGAGAACAAGCTTGCAACCCAGAGACCACTAGCATAGTGGCTATTGATTAGGTGATGCTGCTAGTGTCAAAGAAGTGATACAAGAGGAAAATGAAAATCTACAAGAGGGAATTACAAAAGCTATTTCACCCACTCAAGCAGCTATTGACAATCTCACTAAAAGGTTGCGTAATTTTGAACAAGGCCAGGATAAATTAGACAAGTGGCTAGAAGTGGTGGAGACATGCTATGCAGATTTGAACCATCAGTAAAAAAAAAAAGTTACTGAGTGGCAACTTGAAAAATAGGGGAGGGCGATGTAACCTAAGAATATTAGGAGTACATCAAGGGTTGGAGCAGGGGAACTCGTGCTGGAAGATATATTGAGATTTTAAAAATATTGAGATATCAGCTGAGACTATGTAGTTTATATCGAGATGTTCCATGTTGCAATACAATTGTACTTTTATGTATTCCAATAGGTTATCTTACAGCCGTTTCTCATATTTATCTAGACTTAGACTTAGACAACTTTATTTGTCATTTTGTATGCACAGAGTGCGTACAGAACGAAATTTCGTTTCGCATACAGCTTGAAAGGTTACAGTAAATAGCAGTGAATTACAGGATAAGGTGCAGCAGTGATTTCCTAGTAAACCATTGAAGTGTAAACAATGTAAACAGCGCAGGAGAAATCGACAGTGGTAACTGAGAGTTCGGCAGCATTTGTAGTGCTAGATAAGGATGCAATGATGGAATGTGCAAATATACGAATGTTGTACAGAGTCCATTTTATGGCTTCAGCAGTTCAGAGTCCATTTTGTGGCCTCAGCAGTCCAACAGTTTGATGGCAACAGGGAAAAAGCTTTTGCAGAACCTGGTGGACCTGCAGCGGTCCTAGAGCTGACATATGGGAGCTGACATATGGGATAAAGCTTTGATTCAGAGATGCCTTTTTGAAATTACTTTATGAAAAGAAAAACATATTGACATAAATAACGTATATGAGCATTCAGCCTAAAAATATTGAGATATTATTTTTGGTCCATATCACCCAGACCTAAGGGGAAGCCCACCAAATTAATTGCTGACCTGTAAAATGATGTGGTTGGCGGTCCTGGTGCTCTGGAGGAGACCCCTCTTCTGGAGAGAGCTCACTGAGCGGTAGTGGCGGTTCCCCTGAAGGGACAACGACCTCGGGCAATCATCGTGTGCATCCATTATCAACAACGTTAAAAAAAAAATAAATCATGATCAAAATATTTACAACCCCACACAGAAAAATTGTGTGAGAAAAAAATAGTGTGAGTGGTAACAGAGCACCTCTCACACTCAGCAGCAGCTGCTCACATGGGGATGAGGCGATAGGTCATAGGTGACCTTAGAACCCAAGCTGTAATATTCACACAAACCTATGAATTTTTTTAATAATTTTTTATTATTTTGAATCTGTCTCATTACTGCTGTGCAGTAATGAGACAGCATCACAAAGCATCTCTTTTTGTATTACTTAGGAGATGACCAATTTGCAAATGGCACTCAAATAACACTTTAACTGGTACATGCTACAATGACAAACAAAAGCACTTTCACTTTTGTTTTGTGCTTAAAAGGGACATATGCAAAATACACTTAAATGAGATTTGTTGTTCACTTGGAGTCTCGAGGAGGGCAGAAATTGTGAATGTAGTCTCTCCTAGTGCTGTGTAGATATCTTTATATTCTGTTTTGGTAATATTTTTCAAGTCGTTCAGTTTTTTTAATTCACCATTAAGTTTTTTTTAACAATTTCGTCACAGTATTTGCTGCAGAGCTGCTAAACAATATCATGGACTTCCAGCTTACCAGTTTTGCAAATCCACCATTTTTATGTTTTTTTTGTCATGATTTTGTAGTACAGGCTGAAGGATGTCGAAGCCACAAGTGGATAAGTGTAAATGTTTGGGTGTTGGGTGTGTGGGAACACAATTCATAGTTCCCACACGTCTGAAATGGAAGTGATCCACACTCCCAAACTACCATGTTTGTTGTAGGCAAATGCAGCGATAGGCAACGCTAGGCATTGCTAGGCAGCCATGATCATCATGGCTTCCAGACAAACCAATGTGCGAGAGCACAATACATCCACAAAATTGCTGCTGTCGAGATTGAGGTAGAGAATGGAAAAATGGCAGACGTCGCGGACAAACTGCCTCCAATATCTTACTACGACACAGTTAATTATTTAATGAACTCGAAGAGAAAAAAGGTGAACTTGAAGAGTGCCTACACACTGGAGGAGCTTCGGGCCTAAAATCCATGGACGCATACAATCAGTGTTTTAACGGCTTTGTAAAGGACGCCCGAATGCTTCATGTGAATAACAAGGTTCCAGTGACTGGCAGAGTAGGTAATTACAATTATATCCATGTAGGCCTACATGTTCCTCCTAGCTTGCAGATATAGGTTATTAGCTAAGCTAATTTGACTAGTGCTACAGAAAGGATCACTCATATTGTGTATGTATATATAAAGTTGGGCCTAGAACCCAGGACATTGTTGTGAGGTGACAGCATAAACCACCAAACCGCCGTGATGGCAGCAGCACATTATCAACAGATTCAGCTTTATTTATTGTTCCATGGCGAAAATTACAAAAACAGTCACTTTCTGTCATATATTTCCCATGAACAAAAGGGAGCAGAAAGAAGATAAAATCTTATTTTGTCTGCCCCTATTAAAAAAACGAAATAACTTAGTAGCTAAGCGGCTACAGCCAAAATAAAGCAATACAACAACAAATGTCTATGTTCAAATAAACCAACAAACATTTTTAAGGAAAATATCAACATCGTAGCGTAGCAAAGGCAACTAGAGCAGAGACGTATTAAATCATGAATAGTTACCAGAATAAAAAGGATGAGAGCAGATTCTTGCCATTTTCAATGGCTGATCGTTGCGGTCAATGTTTACAACCCAGACTCACCCCAGGTCAGCACTCAACGCCTCTGTGTGTGGTCCTTCTTATGTTTTTTTTTTTATTTTAGGGATGTAGTGAAAACAGTGTGCTCTGTCAAACCACCTGAAAGATTGGAACATCCTTTCACCCAACATGAAATAATCATTGCAAGTTTTACAAAAAATCTATAAGGTTTCAAAACCGATTCTCCCTACCACCACTGCAGTTAGCGACAGAGTGTGAAGTCACTAGGAGAGGTACCCTGGTGGTTAGAGAAGCACGTTGCACATTGAGAAGGCTGCAAGAACCCAGTTATATCCCGAGAGACCGCTACCGGGGGTCCCTGAGCAAGACCCTTAGCCCCAAATTGTTCCCACTGGCAGCCCACTGCTCCCTAAGGGATGGGTTATGTGCAGAGACAAATATCCCCTCTGTGGGACTGTAAAGGGAAATATGTATTTATCTTATGATAACTATGTATTTATTGCACCATCCTCCAGCATACTACAAAAATGGCCAAACAAGGTGGAGTGGAACGCCCTGCGACCTTGAGGGAGGTGGATTGTAAACTGCCTCATTTGCATTTAAAGGAGGCACCAAAATGAGTTGCTCTTTGGCGCACCTCAGAAGAGGGGCAAAACAAGGGGTTGGGGCAACAATAACAAGGAATTCAGACCAAAGCATTGCCGTTCCACTTTATATAGAATACATCTGAATAATTTATTGCGAAAAGTAAGACATTAAAAAGCAAGATATATCCCCTTTAATGAAGGTGGTATGTGTTGGAGGTTGCCCAGATCTTTCTTGATAAACCATCTAACACAAACAAAGTTCATTAAATAAATCTGTTTGAATATTTGATTCAGTTCTTGTTCTTTTAAAACAACATTTTCTCCATCTTTCTGTCTTTTCTCTCTTTCTGTCACATGGTTTCACCTCATAATTCTTGCCCATTTACACACACCACATGCTGTCTCCACCTTTGCTTTTTTAACTTTAACTTTAATGTATTTTCTAAATATATTTGTTAAAGAGTGTAAAAAAATAATAAATAATCTACTCAAAACCTGAGAAAATAAGAGGGAACATCCCTTTGTAAGGACATCTTTACAGATACATGAATTGATGTCTTATTTGACATGTTCATTGTTAGGTGTTTTTTCTTCGCTAATTTTTAAACATTTCATCAGATGCTAAGGACTGTTTTCACGATTTTAGCTTCTCAAGAAGTTTTATTGTTGCATTACACTATTTCAAAAACATGTCTTATTTTGTCTGTGTGTTTTATGTGTGAATCTGTGTAAATTTTGAGCGGGTGTCCCGCCAAAATTTCATTATTGTAACATAATGACAATAAAGATAATTGATTCTGTCTTACTTTTTTTTGCATTATCTCTTGACTGAACATATATCTTTTGAAAGAAATCACAACAAATATCATTAGTTCTTAATCTTGATATAGCAATATTCACAGTGTTTTACACAGCTTCTGCAGACATTAACAACTAGTGCAAAAGTGAAAACTCCACACTCTCTTCTTTCACTCTCTTTTGACCTTTGCCTCTTGGAGAATGGGCAGAACAAACAAAGCCTAGTTTGACCCCTGTAAACCCATTGTGAACCCTCACTCACTGCAGATGTCGTCATAGAAGGGCTTCAAAAGAAACCGATTGGGTTGTTTCTAGTTTTGATTGGAAAAGTTACACTGAATAATGCCATCAACTTCAATATATAGTGCAACATGAATTCAGGTGCAGTCATTAACTCCAGGAAGTGTTCAGCACTACTATACTATCAAAAGATCGCTGTTAGTCAAATAACTTGTTTTGTTGTTTTTTCCTGATAACTTTTCCTGCTTAGATAAAAGATAAAGTTGTTTTTATTACAGATATTTGTGCAGTGGAAAGAATATTCTACAATGTCAACTACACTTATTAGTAAAGATGTCAAAAAAGCCTTCCAATAAAATATTTTTTTATTGTAGTATCAAAATCCCATACCCAGAATTCTGAAAAAAAAATCCAGCCTTTATAGTGATTACATTTATTCAGTAGTAATAAAATTTTCATCTTAAGAAATATTTCTCTCACAACTTGATCAGAGTTTATAGGAAAAAATAAGTAACCCATAACTTTTTGCTTTCCTGGGGTATAAAGATTCTTTTAGCCTCTGGCTACTAGGATGGACAATATTTCTCACACATAATGAAGAAGATAGTAAAGGAGGTAAAAATATCAAAAGCATTCCATTTAAGAAACCACATAAAAATAAACATGTGATTTCATAACGCACACTCCAACAACAGAGACACATTCACCAGAGCTCTGATATACATTTCTAATCACGCCACACACACACCTTTGTGTACTCTTTCAATCAGAGGGCTGCAATACCAACAGATGCCACTGGTTACTGAAGCAAAGTGTGGAATTTGGGAATCACCAAGTCTTATAGTAATCATTACACATTATCTACATGCCAGTTTGGCATTAAACCGTAACAAAACCGTGGTTTGTAAGATTTTACCATGGAGCTTAATTGGAATACTTAACTGGAACTCCTGCATGAGTTCCAGTGTCCCTTCAGGTGATGAGGAACAGACCGCTAATTATTGCAACGGAGCTCGTCCACTGTTGGCTAACTTTTCAAATTTTTTTCAATTCAATTTTATTTATATAGCACCAATTCATGATACATCTCAAGGCACTTTCCAAAGTCAAATTCAATCAGATTATACAGATTGGTCAAAATGTTTCCTATCTAAGGAAACCCAGTAGATTGCATCACGTCTTGACAAGCAGCATTCGCTCCTCATGAAAGAGCATAGAGCCACAGGGACAGTCATCTGCATTGTCCATGCCTTTTCAGCAATTCCTCATACTGACAAACAAACTAGCCGTCTCTGCAGGGAGGACAGAGTAGTTGCCGGACCACACTGCCCTGTTTTTAACATAACGGCAAAAATAAATTTTATTGTTATATTGAATTAACTTACCTGTCCAGCAGAAAGCCTGAAACCTTCACATCCGTTTTTTAGCCCCACTCCCTAATGATTGTCTCCACCCGGTAAAAGCTACACCAATGTAGACTCTTGTTTTCTCCCGGTTGATACTTTTTTTCTTGTCTTGGTTACTTTCTCTTCCCTCTCGCTGGGCAAAGAGCATTGATAGTACTCCAGTTCAACAGAAAAGACAAGTAGAACGATCAATGGTCGTCTTTGCTTGTTTTAGACTCCTCCTCCACTGACAACAAGTGTTCATCCATCCATTTTCTATCACATCTATCCCTTGTGGGTTTGCGATGGGTGCTGGTGCCTATCTCCAGCTGTTAACGGGCGAGAGGGGGGGTACACCCTGGACAGATCGCCAGTCTATCACAGAACAAGTGTTCATATGCAGGTAAAACACGTAAGGCTTCCCCTCTCCACCCATACCTCTCTCCTCTCCCTGCAACACTTTGTCACAAATCCAGTATTATTTTTTCATGGCCAGTGGAAGTGTTTGTGTTGCAGGATGTCAGACATGCGAGACCAAGCTGACCAAAGGCTTTAACCTGGCAGCGAGATTTACCACAGTGGGACCAAAAGAAATAGTCACATAGACCAATGAGTGGTGGGGAGCTCGCTGCACCAGCATTGCTGCAATACAGGAATGTTATGCAGCTGGGAACCAGCTCTTCAGCGTGGTGACTTCGGCGGAGAGCTGTTGTCCCGGGGCAGTGACAGGAAAATCATGCAGGTGGCAGTGGTTTAGCTCGTTTCACTGAACTGAGGCTGCCGACTCACAGCCAGGTGTATCAGCTGGGGGCAAGAGTGGAGGGGGAAGGCTGTTTGCTTGATGGTGTGCTCTGATTGGAGAATATGAATTACATAGCAGGATAACGACCTGTCCAGGGTGTACCCCGCCTCCCGCCCAGTGAACGCTGGATATAGGCACCAGCAACCCCCGCGACCCCATGAGGGATAAAGCGGTTTGGAAAATGGATGGATGGATGGATAGCAGGATAACCTACATGGAAAGATAAACTGTTTTCTAATACGACCATTTTTGAGCAAAGAGGCAAAGCTGACCACCCATGAGCAGGTCCTTTGGTATTCACTTTTGACATTCACAGGGCCTCATCAGTGCACAACAGATCATATTATACCCCCAAAATCTCAGAAAAATGAAAAACATTGTCTTAATCCTAGAACTATACAACCTATATTTGTGAACATTTTCCGTTTTTATGTTTAATCTCATAAAATATTGTAAGCTTGTATTACTATTAGCAGCTAGCACTTCAAGAATCCCACAAGTTCAGACATATAACAAGAATGGACTAATGGACTCTGTTTTAATGTAATTCCTAGCTCCAAATTTCAACATTGAATTCAACATATATGTATGTACATGTATATATATGACAAAAAGTATTTGCTCACCAATCCAAGTAATCATAATTAGGTGTTACAATCAATTCCATGGCTTCGGGTGTATTAAATCAAGCACCTAGGCTGCACACCGTTTCTACAAACATTTGTGAAAGAATGGGTTGCTCTCAGTAGGTGAGGGAAGTCTATCATGGTCTTGTGAATTTCACGACTGTCCAACAAGTCCAGTCATGAAATTTTCTCGCTCTTAAATATTCCACAGTCAACTTTCTGTGGTATTATAACAAAGGGGAAGTGATTGGGAATAACAGCAACTCAGCCACAAATAGACCACGTAAACTTATACTGAGGAGCATAGTGGTTGCCAATTTTCTGCAGAGTCAATCACTACAGACCTCCAAACATTATATGGCCTTTAGATTGGCTCAAGAACTGTGTGTAAAGAGCTTCATGGAATGTTTTTTTTTTATGTCCAAGCAGTTGCATCCATGCCATACATCACTAGGTACAGTGCAAGGCGGCAGTGTTATAAAGCACACCATCACTGGACTCTAGGTCAGAGGAGGTATGTTCTCTATCGCGCTTCTCCATCTGGCAAGCTGATGAACAAGTTTGGATTTCGCAGTTGCAAGGAGAATGGTAGGCTACTTGTCTGACAGTATTGTGCCAGGTGTAAAGTTTGGTGGAGGGGGGATTGCAGATGGGCTTGGCCCCTTAGTTCCACTGAAAGGAATTCTTCATCAAGCCAAGAGATTTTGGACAACTGCATTCTCCCAACTTTGAGGGACAGCTTGGAGATGAATCTCAATCCTCTTTCAACAAAGCAAGGTCCATAAATTAGAGAGTTTAGTGTGGATAATCTTGACTGGGCTGTACATTATAGTTATAATTAAAGCAGAGACTGAGAGCCAGTCCTTCTCATCCATCATTAGTGTATGACCTCACAAATGTGCTACTGGAAGAATGGTAAAAAAAGAAAATTCTATAAACATACTCCAAAACCTTATGGGCAACCTTGCCAGCAGAGCTGACAATGTTATAACTGCAAATGGTGGACCAATGTCATATTGAACCTTATAGATTAGGAATGGGATGCCACAAGGGAGGTGAGCAAATACATTTGGCATTATAGTGTACCTGGTGTGGAATTTGGACCTTGGAACGTGTTAAATAATGGGACCTAATTGTAAGCCAGAAAACCGGTGGCATTTGCTAATTGTCGAGGTACTCACTTGCTAGCCACAGTTAGTAATAACACCTGTTTATTAACTATTTTTCCTCCAGTTCATGCATTCAAACACAAAAGGAACATTTTCACTATGTTTCTACAGCACTACGTGTCAACAGTACAAGTAAACAGTTTACTCCTGTATACATCATGTGCAGCGGCAACATTGAACTGATTCCGGGACTGGGAACTTTCAATTCAGGGGTGATTATTTCTGACTGGAACTTGGAAAATCTGACTTATGAAAAAAAATATGGTATGGTTGATTTGTCTGTTACAGCGCTGATCCGGAAAAAATATAGCACATCCAAGTAGGTAAACCAACTTGCCTGTACAAACAGCCACAAGAGAAATTCAACTTTCCAAATCTACCTCACTGGAAGGCATTAGCACTCCATTTAAATTTTTCCAACTTGAAACTCTGAAATTCTGCCTTTCTGGTACAAATGGAAGACAGACTTTTTAATTGATTCATTACACGTCCTCCAGTTTGTCAGTCCTGCGTTGTACGAGTCTGGTGTGTCAACATGTCATAAAATGGCCACCATGGCAGAGATGGAGGTTTCTAATGGCAGATATGTTGAACTGTAAAAAGCGGGAAAGCATTTCCCCTGGGAAGTGTAGCTCTTCAAATAACTTATTATGCATGTAGAACACTTTTATAACACGTTTACAAACGGGACGTTTCAACGACGACGGGAACCAGGCCTCTTAAGCAAACATCAGAGCGGCCGCCATTACCTGTAGCTACTAGCATAATGCTAACATGTTCGCCATAAACTATTGTGCTAAACTCTAACGCTACGGCGACGAATAGCAGCTGAGGACAATATTGAGTGAGATGAAAATAAATTCAGTAGCTGTAGCAATACCCCAAAATGTCGTTTATTTATTTTGTTTAGTTTTTTTGCAGGGGGGGGATTTTCGAATTTCGCAAGTTTGATAATATATACTAGCCATGCTAAACAATGTTTTCTACGAAAGTAACCTAACACAAAAAGAAAGATAACATTCAGAGCGTGTTATATGTTTAATGCTAGCGACTGAAGTGGCAACTGCTCATCGTCGGTCGCTAGTATGGTCATAAACTAGCGAATTGAGAAGGGCTACACCCGGTTAATGCGTCTTTTTTTGCAGCTCAGCACTTATGTAAAACAACATAAACCTAATTTCGTCGATTAAGACTACAGCTCGTTAATCGGGGCTGGGATTTGGACTTTTTTTTTTTTTTTTGCACTACAATTATTCGGGCCGGCCATGTCGGCCATTCGATTAGACCCTCCCGGGTCGTGTGGACGTCAGCAGTCAGTCTGCAGTCGGCTCCATGACGGAGCTGAGAGGAGGAGGATCGACCGTCTTGTGCTTACAGGGAAGCGACCGCGGTAAGTCTGCTTCAACATAACCGCAGTGTAATGACAAAAAGCAGCCGCTGTCGTTCCATTTTCGTCTAGAACCGCTTGCCCGTTTTCCCTCTGGTGAGTGCATTTCTTTGTTACGGCTTTTTGTGACCCCACTCGTCTGTAGGTGCACCAACAATGACCGGCGTAAAAAGCAACGAGAGCCGTAGAGAGTAACTGGAAGTCAGTTCTGTTCCGTTTATCAAGGCCAGTTGGAAGAATAACCCGCATTTACATTTATGCTCAGCGCTAGCGTGCGTGTCAATGTAAAGACGCTCAATTCCAACTTAATTTATGTCCCTTGCTACCACGTTATAGATGTATTGAAACTGAAAGATCGCATTAATTTACATGGAAACGCGGACTGTTAATGTTCCAACTGCGAAATGTGTCGATATTAAAATGTCGGAAACTAAATCAAACGAGAAAACATTGAATTGGCGACAGAGCGCTTGCTTTCTTTGTGCGCTGTTATGAAACTGTTCGTATTTTAGAACTGTTGCGTCCTTAAGCTCTTGTTTTCCTGGTAGTAAAAGTTGTGTGCAGTGGGAAAGTTCGCGGCAAAAGATGGATAACGCGAGACTTCATTCATGCTTTCTATACATTGAGCAAGAGGGGTTGGGGGACGGGTGCCGAGGGGTGTGTGGACGGCAGCATCATGGTCTCTGTGTCCTGCAGGGTTCTGATAAAGAAAGCATTATTTGGTTTTCTTTTAGGTGTACAACTGCAGATTTAGACATGACATAACCTTGACACCAACATGGTAAGATTTTAGTTTGATGGTAAAACCTCTATCCCCCGGAGTCACTCAGACAAAAGGAGATTAGGCAACCCACACCCTGCCTTGTTCCTCCTACCAACCCCCTCCTCAGGCATTAGTCATGGAGGAGACCAAACGCCAGCTAGGCGGCTGGGACTGTGTACAACAACTGTTTTGATAAATTATAGCAAGACTAAAGTTACACATTGAACAAATGATTATTTAATTAGGTATTGACCACTTACTACGGTACTAAAACTGCAATTGACTGTTAATAAAAATAAGTAGTAATAATAAAAAAGTAATAGTTATTACCCAGTGCTGCTTCTAATGACAGGTCTCTCGACCCCTTTTAAACCTGCACATAGAAACATGCACGGACATTGAAACGGGCAAAGTGTTATTAATTCACAAATTCTGATTATTAATGCACTTTTTTATTATTGCCAAAAACATTGCAGTGCAACATTTTGTTTGACATCAACCCAGTAAATTGGAAACAGGGTCAATGACAAATGTAAATTTAAAGTGAAACCAACCCTTATGTAAAAGCAAAGCTCCGCCCCCAGAAAATATTTTGAAATATGCCGCCAAAGGGGGCAGTGCTGAGACATGGCCAAGTGTGGCGATGAACAGAGGGGGGATGTGGTCAGGATGAGGGAAAGTGGGTTATTTTGACATGACTAAATAATGTAAGTACCTAATTTAAAACGCTATGTTGGCCTGAAAAACTCCATTGATCAGTGCTCACTTTGATCGCAAATCAAACTCCTGGCTCGCCACGGCTGCGTTTGTCTGAGTGAGATGGTTTTATGGTGCATTCAATTTGTAGTTGGAGTTTGGAATACCACGTAGAACAGTGTATTTGTCGTTGTTATGGTTGTAAAAGTGCCTGTAGTGGACAATGCAGGAAACGATCGTCCAAAGGCAGGAAACCGGAATGCCATGCCCTCTGAGATTACAGATTACTCTGACTTCTCAATTCCTAGTTCCACGGTAAATTGAATACCACCGTTATTCCTGAACGCAGGGCAGAGACGTAGACATGTACCGTTTTAACGAATTGGAAAGTTCAACTGCAGTAGTCACGTTTCAACCCACTAAGCACTAAGACGGTTTTAGGCCAGATGTTGCACAATTAAACAAGTTTACACGAGAATGTCAAAATTTTCACACTGAAAATAAAGATAGCCCACTTAAGGCCCTATTTATACAGTTTGTCTGCAAATGGTTGATTTGGGGTTTAGTAACTCTTTGAAACACCCAAAAGAGGACAATACTGATATTAGCGTTATTGATGTTTATCTCAATGAAGAGAACTGTAGCAAATGCTTTACTCCCAGTTGGCTCTATTGAAAAAGGAGGTACAGTGGATGGTTGGGTGAATGAATATAGATGATTACAAATTCCTTTGCAAGATGCTCATATGGTGGGAGTGGTGGCCTAGTGGATTAGGAGCAGGGTGTTTGCATCTTGGAGAGGCTCCAAAGGTTGCTGGTTTGATACTCAGTCTCATACTCTGGCTCCCTGACAAAGATCCACAACCACAGGTTGCTCCCTGTGCGCCACTCTGTTTGGCAGCTCACTGCTCCCTAAGGTAGACAAATTTCCTCCACTGGGACTGTAATTCTAAATATTTATTTATATATAATTAGTTAATTGACCTTTAAAGGACTTTGCAGTAATTGTAATGACAGGGTGTAATTGTTTTTTTTCCTTGATTAATAAATGTTTATGTGGGCTGTTTTTTTTGGTTTCGTTTTTTTTAGTGACGCACACGATGGCTGATCCACTGGTTGTGATTCCAAACGCCTCCCTGGATAAATCCAGTCGTTTCTATGTGGTGTCCTGGATCAACAAGCTCCTCAAGACAAACTTCAAAGATGTGCGAGAGATGGGATCAGGTAATTAGTTACTACATAAGAACTGTTCATTTCATGCATCATCACATTCATGTAGTCTCTGTCTATCACACAGAGCAGGCTCCATTCCTCCATGTTAACCCTGCTTCATTTTAAATGCTTTCCTCCCATAACACACCTGACTTAAATAACTACGGCACTGACAAGCTTCTCTAGAGCTCGGCGACAGGCTGAAGATATCACTCAATGATTTAAATCAGGTGTTGGATCCGGGACACATCTAAACCTTCTAGGACACTCTGTCTAAAGGGCTAAAGTTATCCACCTCTGGCTTACTTCTGTTCCTTAGTTTCTATCTATGATTGGCCTGATCCAATAATTTGGATCAGATCAAGGCAAGTTCATCAGTATTAGAGTCCCTCGCTGTGTAAAACTCCCAATACCTGTTAGTTGTTGTTGGTGCAGTGTTTCCGGTTTTGGCCCCTGGATAGCAGAGTTGCTTTGCAAAGAAAACACAACCCTCAGGGCCTGTTTTTATGTGCAAGGCTTGAAGAGAGCAGCTTTTTCTGTAAGTGTTGTTAACTGGAATATGTTACAAGGCAAACAATCAACAACTGATATCAAAAAGGAGAGAAAACATGATGGAATATATACTAAAACAACTTCAAATTCCTCAGAGATGTGGAATAAACAGATAAAAACAGTACATTTTGAGCATCTCCTCGGTATCCGTGTAAGACATTTAAACATTGATAAACACTGAGTTTGAAGTGACATCTACACATTTTTGTTGATTTTCACAACAGAAGGTTTAGTGTAAAATAACTTTTCCAAACCAGAAGCTTTGGATCAAATAGAGAAGGTATGGTTGCACTTCACAAGCCATGAGTTTCTTTCAGTTGATTGAAACTCATCCTGTACATATACACCAGACATACTTTGAAACTAAGGTCTGAAACATTGGCATTTAATCATTTTATCCTCAGTTAATATGTCATTAGGATTCAATTTTATGTCCAATGTGATATATGTCATATTTATGATTGCAGAGGGATATTAAAACTTGAAACTGATAAAAAAAAGGAGCAAATACAAGCACTGCCGCTCTGTACAGTCTGTCTTAAAGAGATCTCTTTGAAACAACCTGCAGGCTTTTGTTCTGAGTCGACTTTAAAATAAATGGAGTACACAATTAACAGAGGCTCCTCTTTTGCAGTGATTTACATCCTGTCCTAATGACCTTCCTGATTTGCATCGTTATAGTTATTGAATTTGTTTGTGTGACTCAACAGGTGCCTGCCAGTGTCAAATGATGGACTGTACTTTTCCTGGCTCTGTTGACTTGACCAAAGTGAAGTTTGACGCACAGAGTACGGAAGACTTTAGGCACAACTTCAGTCTTCTCCAGGATGCCTTCAAACAGAAGGATATTACAAAGGTATGCATGTTTATATGCTTTAACACATACTGCTCTAAAGTATTACAATGTGTTTAATACAGAGGTATACATACATAATGTCTCTAAATACTGTCACGACTTCTTTGCTTTGTTACAGACCATTCCTATTGAGGAGCTCATAAAGGGAGATTTTCAAACCTGCTATGAGTTCATGAAGTGGTTCAAAGTGTTTCACACAGCCAATGCAATAAGTAAAGATTACGACCCTTTGGAAGCTCGAAACAACAAGGATATAACTCCGACTTCAACATCTTTAGAGTCAGGTACCTGGTTTTGACTTTCTTCAACCCTAAACAGTAAAAGAAGAGAAGGTTGCGGTGGCTCCGAGGACCGTGTTTGGAGTACATGTGCAGTAAAAGAAATTCTCCTTCTGTTTCAGGGAATTCAGATCGGGAAACGAACGGCACCACCACGCCAACTAAAGGGTTCCCATACACTGAAACGTGGAAAGAGGATTTTGATTGGGCCGATGCGAGTCCTCTTGGAGAGCGGCATACCTACTGCTCCTCCTGCCACAGCAACCTTAGTACATACGCGAAGGGCGTTTTTGAGCTTCAGCGACACATGGAAACAATTAAACACAAAAAAAGGGCAAAACTTCTCCAGAGCAGTCAAAGGAAAAGCCACCTCACCAAGCCATTCCCCTGCAGCGACGCGGCCATTCGTTTCATTTACAATCGCTGTTACACTGGATCTGCTGAAGGCGAGCAAGTCCCGAGACATTTTGCCCGCTGTAAGCTGGGGCTGAAGTACCCCAAAGACCTGATCGCTGTTAGCAAGCACACTCCGTACTGTGTTTACGTTTATGAAGGGCTGACAGCTGGAGTCGATGACACTGTCACTGTGGTTCTGCTGCGGTTTTTTGACTCTGAATCGTCCACTCACCGCATCCGTTTTCTGGATGCTTTTCAGGCATCAGCGGATGGCGACGGAGATCAAACAGCAACAGCTGTGGTGGAGACCCTGAAAGAATTTGAGCTTTCCACTGACAACCTTGCTGCTTGTTACGTTGGTGAGGGTGAAGCTTCAGAGCAAATTCGCTCACATCTCAGGGAGCTGAATCCAAACATAATAGCCTTCAGAGGCTTGTACACCATCGCTGACGCTGCTTATCATGCTGGGGTCACGGAGCTCTCCAGTCAATTTCAAGAGCTGATGGTAGACCTGTATGCACACTACTCCTCTTGCTCTGTGAAGAATGACAACCTTAAGGCTCTCTTTGGCTCAGACATCACTAAGCACAGCAGTCCATTTTACCTCAGCATCAGCTGCCTTAGATTTCACCAGTTGATCACGAAAATGTTAGAAATATGGAGCGATCTAATACTATACCACAGCTCCTGTCCTGAGGATTGTAAAAAAGCCAAGTCGTTGTGTTCCCAGCTGAAGGATCCTAAAGTCAAGGCAACAATTATGTTTCTCGAACAGGCCTTAAAACCTCTGCAAAAATTTCAGAAACAAATTCAGGAGTCGTCCTGGGCTGACATGCCACTCATCCTGGAAGAAGCCAGTGCGCTGCTTAGCACATACACCTCTCGCTTCCTTCAGCATAATGCCGCCGCTCGCTACCTCAAGGACCACGATGCTCAAATCCTCAAAAACAAGAAGTTCCACCTCTCTGGTAACGATTTCGATCTGGGCGGGAGAGCCGTGAGAGATTTCCTGCAAGGGAGCGAGGCTGCAGAGTTGGTGCCACAGCTACAAGAGGAGGTGTTGCCATTTTACATTGCAGTCACTGGTTGCATTGCAGAGGAGCTGCCTCTAAGCGACACGGTGCTGAGAAGCATCGCTCAGGTGCTGAACCCTCAGAGCAGCCTGACAGTAGCAAAAGCAGCAGTGGAGGAGCTTGGGAGCAAGCTAGGAGTATGCAACACTCCAGAGGAGGTGAGGCAGCTCAAAAAAGAGTATAGTGAGTATCTTCTGGCTGAGGAAGGGAAAAGTAAAGAGGGAGTGAATGAAGACACACTGGAGACTCCCTTGGCTAGGGTACTTAAAAGCCCAGGGTCCGCGCCGTTGTTCCGGAAGCTGATTTTGACGCTTTTATCATTCCCATGTCCTCCACTCGATGCTCACCATGTTTTATCTCAGGTATTTAAACTAGTTTTTTTGACATCTTATTTAAACTTAAGTAAACGGTTACGATTTTTAGCAAATAACTAATACTGTGCTCTGTACCTCTGTGTCCCATCAGGCTTTAGACAACAACGACGATTGTTCTGAGACTGACACTTTTGTAGAAAGTGAATGTGAGGCCCTATCAGACGGTGTTCTCACAAACAACGGCAGCAAAAACCTCCAAGTTCTCGCTAATGGTATAAAAGCAATCTTCCATGAAACAGATAAACAGACACATGCACTTTATTTATTATTATGCTGTAAAGGAATCCGTGGTTTATGTGTTAGGAATGAGCTGTGCATATAAAACATAATTGTGCTTTATTCCTCATATCTTAACAACTTATCCCCTTCTCTAGCACTGAATGGCCTGGTCTTGAAGCCCTGTGAAGTCCGCCTCACAAAGATAAATGGTAAAAAAAAAATAATGTTACATTTTAATGCATATTTTCATCAAGTATAAATACTTTTATTAGCTAAATAAAATGATATCAATATATTTCTATTAAAAACAATTTATTTTGTAGAAGAAATCGCTGAAACGGTCTGATGAAGTCATTATTAAAATGCTTTTTTTTCTGTAGATCTTAGTGATGGTATAGTGAACGGCTCTCTGTCAAATGAGGTAACAGATTTTCTTTTTTTGCTTCTTTTTTGATACAGGATTAGATTTTCTATGACTAGATGATGTGGTTTTACAGACTATAAAAGCCAATCTAAACTCTTCGTCATTTGAATATTATTAGCCATGAACTACACAGAAAACTGTTTGTATCTTCCCTGTACGATGATGTCTTAAAACCTTTTATTTTAACAGCCTGTTGCTATTTTCTCCCCTTTTTTTTACCTTCACAATCAACGTACTCCCAGAAATAGCTGAGTGTGGTTGTCCTACACAAAGACATGCCTGATTTTCACAATATTTGCATGTGAATGATATTTGCGTGTAAGATGAGAGTGTGCTGTGTCTCAGGGATCCTGGAGGGGAGGTCATGGCTGGGAGAGCAGCTTGCGCCGGAAACCACCTGCCCGGAAAGTCTTTCAGGCTGGTGTTTGTACATGGTCCAAACCCATTGACAAAAATGATCAGGAGTCCTTAAATGAAGTGGTAGGTATACCTGTTTGTGATGCCAGCTCACCTTTGGAAAGCGAATTAAATGGAGTTCCTCAAAAAAATCTGGATTTTCCGGTGACCAGGCGGTAATGCCCAGCTGTTTATTACAGGAATCATTATAATGGCAGACTTATAAACGTAAACATCATATGTTTGATTAAAAGATTATTTCACATCAAGACACCATTTACTTTAAGTAGGGGAAAAAGTTAGTGGCTTCTCATTATGAACGCTCCTCATTTAGTATAGAAGTAATGCAACACTTACTATTAAATTACCGTCAAGTGACACAGTTACCACTCCAAACATTCAGTATCCCAATGTCACTGTTTATTTGCACTTTGTGAACGTAACTGATCAATGCATTGCTTAAAAGCTAGTCACTTTATGTTTTTTCTACCACAGAAATAACTACATCCTTTCCAAATCAGTTGTAATCATTTGACTTCATTCACATTTCTCTAAGCTTGAAGGAATGTCACCATCCAGGAAAGGCACACCATCCAGAGCGCGACACAGACAGTACCAGGTAGTTATCAATTTCTGACTGAAGAATTCAACAGTGTGGTTGATCAGACTCCCAGTCATATAACAAGTCTTTCAAATGTCATGTTTTACCTTCAGTGAGATTTCTTTCGCTTTATTTCTGTTATCCTGAAGGATGGGAAAGCATTCCCTGTAGGGGAGTTGGTGTGGGGTAAATTATCTGGGATTTCCATGTGGCCTGGACTGGTGATGGATTGGAAATCCAAGCACACTCCCCCAGGCGTGCGAAGGGTGGAGTGGTTTGGAGACGGGATGTTGTCAGAGGTAAAACCTGCTGTGCTTCTCAACTGGTTTGGATTTCTATTTGCTCTAAATTCGAAAATAATGTTTTTGTAACTAATTGAGGGGTTTCTTTTGCAGATCAGCACAGAAAGACTTAAACCATTTAGTTCCTTCGCTTTGTGCTTCTGCAAAAATTCCTTTGCCAGTTTGCCCGTCTACAGAGAGGCCATCTACCAAATCTGTGAGGTAATCAAAACAAACATGTTGCTACCAGCAGCCTATGTGGAGAGGGAATATTTACAGTTTCTGGATGTTTTTATGTCTGCTGGCTCTCTCCCACGTTTCCTGATGTTGATGCATTTTTAATAACTTGTGAACTGTATCATGCATTAAGTTCTCAAATACCTGTATTTACAGAAGGAACCTTACAGAAGTATTCCTATCCCTTCAGCGTTTTCAGATTTGATCATCAAAACATCTCAAACATTAATGTATTTTATTGAGATTTTTTTAGCAGTAGGCCAACACAAAGTAGTGCCTTACTGTGAAGTCTAAAAAAAGGAAAGGACCTGAGACTGGACAAAAGCTTTACTTTCCAGCAGGACCATTCAGGTGTTAGAATGGCCTAGACGTCAATCTGCCACAATACTCTCCATCCAACCTGAATGAGTTTGAACCACTTTGCCCAGAAGAATGGGCAGAAATCTCTGTCTCTAGATGTTCAAAGCTGGTAGAGACAAAGCCCAAATTAATTGGAGTTGTAACTACAGCAAAATTTGGTTCCACATAGTATTGACTCTAGTTGACTGCATGCATATGGACACCACTTTTCATATTTTCTTTAGTAAAAAACACTAAAAAAAAACCAAACAAACATGATTTACCCTCCTCTTCCCAGTCATTGTCTGCTGTGTTTTGGTCTATCAGAAAATATAGCCTTTTGCAAGGCACTATAGCTGCAATAAAATTACCTCCATACAGCGCTATTATTTAGTGAATAATGTAATGTCTTAATCAACTGTTTTTGGCATTAAACAGAAAAATGCCAAAATATTTAAAAAAAAAAAGCTTAAAGACAGAAGTCATTCTGTGTTTAGAGCTCTTAGGAAACCAGCAAAGAGTATTTTTTTTATTCATGTGTTTACTCTTATAACAAAGTGAGGTATTACTGCTGTAGTTTTTATTGACTTTTCCTAGGCCTTGTACTTATTAACCAAGGGTTAGAGGAAATTAAGAGGGGTTAGATCTAATTTAATGTGCAACAACAGAAACAGAATTGTTATAGTTATGTAATAATCCTAACTTTAGCACAGATGTGTTTTTTTATGAAAGCAGAGTTACAGATTTGGAAAGATTTTGTCTTCTTTACAGAGTTGAACTTATCATTGGTCGACATTTTCCTGAGAATTACAAATTATATTTGCTTCCTAGCTGGCCGCTGAACGATGTGGGAAAACCTTTGACAAGGCAAAAGGTGATAAGGAGAAAGAGCTGAAGTTGATGGTGGAATGGGCTTCTGAAGGATTTCTTCCTACTGGACCGAGGGGATTTGCAGTTCCTGGTATGTTTTAAATTTATGCCGATATGCTTGTGTTTATCGCTCTTCTAATCTGTGGGTTTGAAAACTTCAGGTGACCCAGATGTCTGTGGTTCTGCTGCCCATATGTAGGTGTAAAATAAGCAAACGATAAACTGTACATTTCAGAGCTGCACAATAGATGGTTTTGCTGTAATCTTTAAATGATCAATGTTTGCAATATTGCAATTACAGAGGATGCTTGGACGCAGTTTCTGGTCGGTGGTAAAGCCTTAAGTCCCATGCATTCATACTCAGCATGCCAATGCTAAGTATGAATGCATGGCATTCAATTAAGTTCAATTAAGTCTTAATTGTCCCCCGATAATCACCCGAACAAAGATCCTCAACCTTTTAGAGAGAGGTAAGGACATAGTAATGATGGAGAGAAACGTGAAGATGAAAGATGTGGGTTCTCATTGCTCTATTTTCTTTACTCCAATGTCTCAGGCACCTTACCTTTAATTTTCTATTAGTTTAAGTTAGTCAAGTTCCCTCTCATTTGTGCTCTTGGATGCCTTCAGATGAAGTAAGCAAAGGAAACGCAAATGTACGACAAGACGGGCTGTCTTACACAGACGCCAATACTGTACACCTAAGTAGGCTTTAGGCAAGTCAAGTGATTGACACTGCACAATCCTGTGTCGAACATTTCAGAGCATCTTTGTTTACATCTTTAAAAGGGATTCAGACAGCCCTACTGTAGATTATCTAATCTCAGATGTGTTGGTCCGCTAACACAGATCGTTCCCTTTTTCTCACTTTCTCTGATCTACAAGACCCCTCTTCAAATCAAGACTCTAATGACTCTGCTTCCCCCGACTATCAACCCCCGGCAAAAAGAAAACATGCCCTTAAAAACAGGGACGGGGGCCACGCCACCACCCACAACAGAGGTTTGTTCTTTTTCTACAGACTGACATAAAGGAAGCCTTTTAATTAATGTCTTATTCGTTCAACATTAACGTTGTTGTCTTACCCGTGGTTTCTTTTCGTAATTTTCTTTACAGATTCACTGAAAGAAAAGGTCAAAGAAAAGGGCAAAACAATTGAACGTAAGGTTTCAATTTAAATTTAAAGTCTCAGGCAAGAAATCGATCTTTCTTTTCAACAAGCTTTTGTTATCTTTCAGATTTCTGCTTGTCTTGTGCATCACCTGAGATCGAGGTCCAGCATCCCTTGTTTGAAGGTGGTCTTTGTCACAAATGCAAGGTAATGTGATAACACACTACATCTGCCCACTTAATAGAATAGAATATAACTTACTGCATTTTTACGGACGATAAGGCGCATCGGATTATGAGGAAATCAAATATTCTTCCCAAGTATATAATATCTCTCCGCCCCTTCACGTAGGGAGACTATCCGTCTCTGTTGGGAGGACAGAGTAGTTGGACTACACTGCCCTGTTTCTAACATATGGCCAAAATAAACTTAAATGTTATATTGAATTAACTTACTAGGTTTATTGTTGATAGGGCGTACTCCAGGCGAGGACTGTCTAAAGGCTCCCACATACTCGGGCCTACTGTGCGCATACTATGAGCTTGATGGACTCTCTGCGGACCTCTTACCCTTCATAGTCAGGCGTACTATTGCCTACATTTCTTGTGGCAGCTTCCTACAATTCTCAGACTTTCTGCCAATGGGACGAAGCGGCGTAACGGATGGTTAAATGTGTGATTAGTTAGCTGAGCACCTAGAGCCGTTTCTTTTCCAGCAGGCTCCCACCTGTCAGTGAGAACAGAGAGGGACTGTGATGCTGCGCGTCCATGTGACCGCCTGCTTGGAGCAGCTCAGAGTATCAAGCTCGGTGTCACATATGAACCAGTTTGATGTAAAGACTCCTTGCCTCCGAGACACCATCATAAAAACTGAGCTTTGCACATACCTGTACGCGTGGAGCTCCGCGGAGTGAACTACGCCCGAGAATGTGGGGGCCTTTACATGAATGCACTTCTAGTTTAGACATTACAGTCAGGCAGTCTTGTAGACAGCTCAGGGGTCCTCTCAAGTAGTGACACAGTGTACCGTAATGCTCCAAATATCCATTGAGCGGAGCGGCTTCATTGCTTACCAAAGTCGTACTTACACATTTTTACAGATTTTTGAGCGCATTGTACCACATAAAATCGGTCTGTAAACACAACGGATTATAAAGGGCACCATCAATTTTTTTAAAAAATGTAAGGATTTTAATCATTCAAAAAGTTATTACAGCAGCACCATGTATGTAACTCCAAAAATAAAGATTAGACTAATCTTGATCCTTAAAAAGCTTAATGGCTGATGGTAGGAAGGCCTTCCTGCTTGGTTCCATCCTGCACTGAGGTGGTATTAGTCTGTGACTGAAGGTGCTCTCCCTAAACACCTCCAGGTCATCCAATGGGTGCCTGTCACCCCTCAGAAAATAGTTCAGTTCAGATCAGTCGAGGCAGATGAACGTTCATACTGAGCTCGGTTCTGCTGGAGGTTTTTCCTTCCCATTAAAGGGGAGTTTTCCTCTCCACTGTCGCTTCATGCATGCTCAGTATGAGGGATTGCTGCAAAGCCATGAACAATGCAGACGACTGTCCACTGTGGCTCTACGCTTCTTCAGGAGGAGTGAATGCTGCTTGGAGAGACTTGATGTAATCTGCTGGGTTTCTTTAGATAGGAAACTTTTTGACCAATCTGTATAATTTGATTGAACTTGACTTTGTAAAGTTCCTTGACATGACATGTATCATGAATTGGCGCTATATAAATAAAATTGAATTGAATTTAGCCTCCTACTGAACCTGGTCCTGCTCAGCACTGACGGAGGTCGAGGTTGTCTAAGTCTGAAAAGTCGACTAACAGGTCCCTGTATTCTTTCTCCCGTTCTCTCCTACAACCGACAGCTGCTGAATCATCAGAACATTTCTGTATAAAACAGGAATCTGATGTGTAGATTGTGAAGAGAAAGGGGACAGGTGAGTCCCCCGAGGAGCCCCTGTGCTGCTAAGGATGCTGCTGCTAAGGCGAAATCACTGCGGCCCGCAGGTTAAACAGTTCGTGGTCCAGTCGATCAGAGATGGCACCACCTGCATCAGCCTCATCTCCTCACAACAGAGTGTTTGGATGGTGTTAAAGCCACTCGAAAAGTCTTAACATAATTTTAACAGTCGTATCCTCTGCAGTGTGTAGATGAGCGTGTCATCTACTCCACTGTTGGGCTGATATGTCTTCGCCCTCAGCCTCAGATTGGAAGGGACCAGCCTCTTCAAGGAAAATCTTCAGGGTGTTAGAAGCGGGGGCCACGGGTCTCTGTTCACAGGAGTCAGCAGGGAGTTTCTTTTTGGGGGAACAACTAGGATGAAACGGGTCCTGAGAGCTTTTTTTCTCTCCATATTTCAGTCTATCAAGTTCTTTCTTCACCTGAAACCGTTCTGGGTGTTCAGGTGGGGAGATGGGAGAGCTATACAGGTGAACAGGGAGGGGGGGGGGGGCGGAGGGGGGGGGCGTGGTGCTGGACTGGAACAATGGTTCTGAGTTGGAGGGACGTAGCGCAAGGAGCCCAAGCTGTTTGAAATGGGTGTTTGAGTCGATGGAGGGAAACAGAGGAAACGATCGGCTGTTCCAGCGGTTAAAGTAAGCACCAAAGGGAGCGGAGGAAGAATGGGAGGAGCCTTCAGGTCAACCAGACATCCAACTTTTCAGTCTGCTCCTGGTTCCCGTCTGGCAACATTCCACACTTCTGCTCCAGACCGGATCTTTCTCATGCTTGACTAGACCTGCTCCCATCCATCCTGCTGCAGCTGATGTTCTTGTTTCTGTCTGTAGGCTTGTTTTCCCGTCCGTTCAATTGTCATTCTTTAAACACATTTTTCTTTTTAAGGAGGTCTTTTAGGCTCTTAGGCTACCTTCACACTGCAGGCCTTAATGCTCAATTCTGATTTTTTTGTGAAATCAGATTTTTTTTTTTGCGTGGTCGTTCACATGTCCAAATATATGTGACCTGCATGTGATTTCCTGTCTGAACTGAATTCATACAACTTAAGTGTCCCGCATGCGCAGTTGAGGACGCGATGACGTCACACGTAGCAAGCGTGCTCAGTGTTTGCAGAAGTAAACATGGATTATAATGCTGGCGCGCATTTTGCGATCTTTAATTTCTTTTCTAACCGGAGCTTTCTCTCCATCGACTGCTCTCCTCATTGTTGTCCGCCATGGGTGCCGTTTTTCTTCCCGCTTCTGCATAGCAGGACGCAGAATAGTGGCGTTTGTCGAGTATCAGTGACGTACAGGTCGGATGAATGCGACCTGCACGTACAGACACAGGTCGCATTTGAAAAGATCAGATATGTATCAGAATTAGGACCCTATATCCAAGCGGCCTGGGTCGCATTTGAAAAAATCCGATCTATGTTGTTCAGACTGTAATGAAAAGATCAGATCCAGGTTGCATATGGACAAAAAAATCGGAATTGGGTCACTTCAGGCTGCAGTGTGAACGTAGCCTTAGTGACCCAGGGTTTGTTGTTTGGGAAGCAGTGACTCTCTCTACTGGGTACAGTAATGTCAACACATATGTCAGGCTGTAAGTTCATTGACATCATCTCTGTGCGAATCACAGAAAACAGTCCTGTAGACATTCCTTTGATTCAGGGGCCCAGCATCTCACAAATCTGGAGATAACGGGTTCTTCTGACCAAAGAGTGTAGGTGGCAGAGACGTGCGTTGTTCCCCCTCTTGCAGACTTGTCCATAGACTGTTAAGTGTTGTGACCAGCTACGTTTACATGGACAAAAGGAATCGGGATAAAGGGCTGATTAGAATAAAAAAACGTCATGTAAACAAGCCAATCGCAATATGATGATCAGATTAAGCTCAATCGGAATGAAATTGTAATGTGAACGAGAGGGCTGGTTTATGCCGATTGATAATCTGATCAACGTTCATAAAAACGCTTGTCCGGCTCAAGTTATTCCGAATGTGACTGACCCGTGTGCGCATGTGTACCCGACGTAAACGTGACGTATTTCCGTGTTGGTGAGTGGCGGAAATACGTTGGGAAGCAAAACTGTCGGGGCTCCAGATACAAGCTTTCTGTTAGAAAGAATAAAAGAGCTCAAAATTGTTGTTTACTCAGTAACGTTTCAACCGTAATTAGAACCTGGTGCCAGTTCAGCCTGTACGAACTCGTACAATACTGCTTTGTTTACTATTATTTGTGGGTTTTTTTAGGGAACTTTGATAGCCGCACATGTCAGAGTGATTCTATTCTGAATAAAGCCAGGTGCATACACGCGCACATTATGATCGGATTGATTGGTTGTGTGCCCATATAAACGGTACAATCCAATTATTTAATCCGAATTAACTTTAATTTGATCGTGAAATTTTGTGCACGTAAACATAGCTAGTGTCCTGGAGCAGGAAACACGGTCCAAATCCAGAATGGAAAATGAATGAATGCAGATATTTAGATATTTGGTGTTTTGCGATAGCATCGTGAACTACGTCAGCGTGTGCAGAGGCCGAACGTAAACACCTACGGCAGTGATAACAGCGAACGCCCGTCGCGGGTAGGAAGGTCACAGCTGCCTCACCAGGGTTACACTTTCTGTTATGAGCCGGTAGAGCCAGACTGTTGATGCTGGTGTTCATGTCAGGTATGCAGTCCTTTAACCACGCCTCCTTGAAACACGTTAGGCTGTTCTCTCAATAGCCTTCCTGGCTCCTGGCGAAAGTCCCAAGATCTTGGATTTGACGAACTCTTTAAGCTGGGTGGCGGGGAAGGACATCTAATCTCCCAGATTTACAATGCGTTATTATCCAGATCCTCGCCGTCCATGCAGGGCCTTAGAACAGGCTGGGAGCAGGAATTAGGAACTGAGATGAGTAACTAAATCTGGAAAGCTGCGCTAGAGGATATTCACAATAAAATAACTTAAAGCAATTCAATAGAACTTGGCAACCCCTTCGGCAATATATTGATAACTCTATTTGAAGAGAATTTGATGTGATTCTCGGTGTGATAAGATGTAAGTCCTAGGGGAAAGGGAGGGGGGTGGGTGTTCATATCAAAAGAGGACAAATTTGTATTGTTCATGCTTCAATTTTCATGTCTGATTCCTCAATAAAACTGTGTGAAACAGAAAGTCCCAAGCTCTAATTCTGCATGGAGCAAACATTAGCCATGACGATAGATGGTAGAGTCGACCTTTAGGTTCCAATCAAACTCTGCCGAATAAAGAATTTAAGGAAATACAGGAAAATACAACAAACTCAAAACCTGATTAAAGTTATTTATCCTAAGAGTAACCCAGAGTTTAAAAAAGTAACCTATAAATGTGTCCTGTCTTTCTGCATGCAGGCCAGAAGTCTGAATGGTTCTCCTGTATCTGGGAAACGGCGGTATTTCTGTAGTCGTTCTAAAAAATGTCCTCGTCTGCGTTTGCAGGAGAACTTCACAGAGACGCTGTATCGTTACGATGAAGATGGCTACCAGTCGTATTGCACCATCTGCTGTGGAGGCCTAGAGGTCATTCTGTGTGAGAACTCCAGCTGCTGCAGGTAAACGCAAAACTCTGTACTGTGGATTCCCGTGGGTTTGATTTATGTCATGAGACAAACACAGAAGGCAGGGAAATAAAAATATTAAAAGTTTATTGGGATTCAGAGTTTTGGTAAAGATTAGCTCCTCTAAGCTGCAAAAACCAATTTTAGTGCTAAAATAATCAGTCTGTGTAATTAATCTACATAATGTGTTTTACTTAGTGAACTGATTTAGTATAATAAATTAACTTTTCAATATTATTTGAATTTATTCAATGGGTTTGTAAATGCTGAAGGTAATAAAAAGACCCAAGTTAGAGGCTGTCAATCTTTTATTTTAAACTGTCCCATTCATCCATAAAAATGTAGAACGTAGCTGTTTCCTGATTGTGTTGACATTGAACCATCGTCACATAAATGGAAACAGGGTGAGCAAGAAATGTCTATTTCAGAGATGAGCTGCATTACTGTATGAAACGGCTCACCGTAGAAGAAGGTGAATAATTCCTTTTGTGATCAGTTTGTAAAGTCAATTTTTCCTCCTGAGTTGTAATTCCCAACGACACTCAGGCCACGGTAAGTATTTCAGAATATCTGGTCCATGTGTAAAACCTCATTTATTTATAGGCTAACAGCAACTAAAAGTGTTAAACGTCCTGCCTAAAATATTTTTCTTATTAAAAATAGTTGATTTATCATTTCTGTAACTAACAGCCAGCTTGATCTGTCTCTTCCCAGAGATCAGATGTGGGTTTGTGTTCACCAGCTGGTTACATACTTGTTTTAATAGTGATAATAATCTGCAGACACTGCGTGCTTCGCTCTGTTTGTCCTTCTTTTGTTGTCTTTCGTTCTCATCTGTCACACTGTTGTTTTTCCATGCAGCTGCTTTGGTCTCGCACTGCTTAAAATCCAGATATCAGAGGTTTGTAGTTGCTGGTCACGTTGATATTATAAGAATCCCAAAGAAATGAAAAAGCCCATTAGAAGTAAGAGTAAGAGTAGTCTGATGTATGTTTTGATTTAAATGCCGTTCCCTGTGAACACGTTCTGTCTCGAAGATGAGACTCTGAGGCAGATGCAGCTTCCTGGGATTTCATGTGATGGACCAACATAATTTATAGTTGAGAAGCAGAAGGAAAATGATATATGGGTTTCAAAACTGTTTAAAATCTTAAAAGGGTTTTATGCACTTATTTATTTATTATTATAATGTTATCCCAATTTAATACTTTTGTAGAACCACCTTTCGCTCCTATTACAGTTTCAAGTTTTTTTGCCCATTCTTCTTTGCAACATATCTTAAATTCAGTCAGGTTAGATTAAAGTGTTTCTAACCATCACTGTTCAAATCGTGGCAAAATCTCAGTTTAAGTCTGGACCTTGACTAGACCATTAAAACTCATCAATATACTTAAATTTAAAGTGTCAGGAGTTGGACAAGCAGGGAACCCAATATTCAAGCCAGACACGGTGTTGCGTTTAATAGATTTATTTATAACGTGATCTGGAGCAATCGGACATCCTCTGCAGGAGCAAGCAGCAGAAGTGGAGGTGAGAGCTGGCTTAGTTACAGCTGAGGAGACAGGCTGGATGGCTGAGGCTGGGCCTGAGTCTGGGAGGCAGGCTTGGGTCATACACGGGTGGTCAGAGCTAAGAAGCACAGACAAATCCAGGGGCTTTGCAAGGCCGGTGGTCGTAGTAACACTGCAGGTCGTGGTCCAGAAAATAGAAGCTCAGTTGAATTTCTGACAGGAGTTTGGCAAGACAGCAAGATCCAGAACGTGGAAAACAGGCATGAATTCACTGTAGATCTGGTTATATCTTTAGAGCTGTTGTCCTGCTGGAAAATGAAGCTCTGGGATTGAATACTGCTCCACGACATGCTTAAATACTGTTTTATAACCCAACAAACCTCGTAAACAGCTGGATTTAAGCTGACATTACACTTCGCTGGACTGCTATTATTAACACTGCTGAAGGTGTTTGGATGTACTGGGTTGTCTTTAGGAGAGTCAGAGTAATTGGAGTAAATACTTTTACATGCCACAGGTTTTGTTGGAATAAACTAAAACTTTTATATTGTTTTATTTCTATTTTGCAATTATGCACTACCGCATGTTGGTCTATCACATAAAATTGAAGTGAAAGTTATTGTAGCGTGGCAAAATGTGAAAAAGATGAAGGGATACGAATGCTTCAGCAAAGGACTGTACATGCGTCTTCAGGCTTTGATTTGCAACATACTTCAGGAGGAAATTAAGTCCTGTTTACATATTACATACATTTTCCATCATAGAGGACAAACACTACATCAGCCTTTGTTTTGCTGCTGAAGACAAACAGGCTTTGAATTATGACTCTGTTGACACAGCAAACATGGTGTTTCAGTGGAGCTTTGTTCCTGTTCCTGCCTCTTCAGGTCTTTGTCTCCATGAGCCGGTAACCAGCTGTTTTTTTTTGTAAGGAGAGGCCTCTAGTGAAGCTTAAATTAACAAATTATTGTGTTAAAGTGTATATTTGTATTTACACAGTTCAGTTCTGCATTTATCTCCTAAAACCTATGTCTAAACAACATTTTTGAATCAACAGAACAATTTGTGTTGATTGAGAGCAAAATTACTTATTTCTTGAAAAAAGTCTTCCTGCTTATCAGAGGAACTTAATCATTGGCAACATGTAATTGTGCGTGTGTGTGTGTGTGTGCGTGTGCGTGTGTGTGTGTGTGTGTGTGTGTGTGTGTGTGTGTGTGTGTGTGTGTGATATTATAAGACAAAGTTGAGAGCTCTGGGTCATAAAGGGGAAAATACTGAGGTCATGAATGAGTGTTTGACTGTCAGGTCAACATCTTAAACTAATGAGACACGTGATGCAAAGATGCCGTCATCAACAGTGGGTCTTAATCGTGTTTCTTTAGCTCACATATTCTGGGGATCTTAAGAGGCTTTATTGTCATTGTAGTCTGAGGTACAATGACATGTTGTTGGTTTAGGTATCAAAATAATTAAATACATACACTCACCGGCCACTTTATTAGGTACACCTGTCCAACTGCTCGTTAACACTTAATTTCTAAGCAGCCAATCACATGGCGGCAACTCTATGGATTTAGGCATGTAGACATGGTCAAGAGAATCTCCTGCAGTTCAAACCGAGCATCAGTATGGGGAAGAAAAGTGATTTGAGTGACTTTGAACGTGGCATGATTGTTGGTGCCAGAAGGGCTGGTCTGAGTATTTCAGAAACTGCTAATCTACTGGGATTTTCACGCACAACCATCTCTAGGGTTTACAGAGAATGGTCCGAAAAAGAAAAAACATCCAGTGTGCGGCAGTTCTGTGGGCGGAAATGCCTTGTTGATGCCAGAGGTCAGAGGAGAATGGCCAGACTGGTTCGAGCTGATAGAAGGGCAACAGTGACTCAAATAACCACCCGTTACAACCAAGGTGGGCAGAAGAGCATCTTTGAACGCACAGTACGTCGAACTTTGAGGCAGATGGGCTACAGCAGCAGAAGACCACATTGGGTGCCACTCCTTTCAGCTAAGAACAGGAAACTGAGGCTACAATTTGCACAAGCTCATCGAAATTGGACAATGGAAGATTGGAAAAACGTTGCCTGGTCTGATGAGTCTCGATTTCTGCTGCGACAGTCGGATGGTAGGGTCAGAATTTGGCGTCTACAACATGAAAGCATGGATCCATCCTGCCTTGTATCAACGGTTCAGGCTGGTGGTGGTGGTGTCATGGTGTGGGGAATATTTTCTTGGCACTCTTTGGGCCCCTTGGTACCAATTGAGCATCGTTGCAACGCCACAGCCTACCTGAGTATTGTTGCTGACCATGTCCATCCTTTTATGACCACAATGTACCCAACCCATGATGGCTACTTTCAGCAGGATAATGCGCCATGTCATAAAGCTGGAATCATCTCAGACTGGTTTCTTGAACATGACAATGAGTTCGCTGTACTCAAATGGCCTCCACAGTCACCAGATCTCAATCCAATAGAGCATCTTTGGGATGTGGTGGAACGGGAGATTCGCATCATGGATGTGCAGCCGACAAATCTGCGGCAACTGTGTGATGCCATCATGTCAATATGGACCAAACTCCCTGAGGAATGCTTCCAGCACCTTGTTGAATCTATGCCACGAAGAATTGAGGCAGTTCTGAAGGCAAAAGGGGGTCCAACCCGTTACTAGCATGGGGTACCTAATAAAGTGGCCGGTGAGTGTATAATGTACATTAAAAATAAAGATCTACTAAAGGGCATTAAAGTGAAAAGTGGTATTATTCCAGCAGACTAGATTACTGCACAGAATTGAGTAATAGAACGATAGCGTGTTTGTGTTTTATGTTCTTTTTTTTTGCTTTTGTGTCTCTTTAAATTGTTTTGGAAAACAATTCAGGGGAATTAAATCAAAATATAAATAGACTTTCAAACAGCTTCTCTCCCAAACCTGTGAAGGCAGTCGCCCCCTGCTGAAAATCATAAAACGCCTGGTTCCACAGGTTCTTGATCCGATTGAGAATTATTTACACGGTCTCTGAACTGCTAATGTCTATTTGCACACTTCTCAGGGAGTGTTTGTTTGCACATTCCTGCAATTTGCACGAATTACATGAAATTGAGTGGTTGCTTTCATATCACTTTGTAAATAGACTGCTGCTCTTCCTCTTTTTTTTTTTTTACTAGAATGTCTCACCATTATCTGAACATACCTGGTGATACGTCTTTCTCCTCTGTTGTACATCTTAAATTTGGCTTTTTTTCATATTGTGTTCTTGCATTTCTCAGGGTCTTCTTCTTAGTTTTTCCAAAGTTGTTTTTTTATTTGTGTCTCTGTGTTATGTGTGGATTCAGAATTGACATCTCACCAAAATTTCGTTATGGCTGCGTAATGACAATGAAGATTCTTGATTTTTGATTGTTGAAGTAAATGGGCATGTCTGCGGAGAGAATATAAGGAATGATTGGGAAGACTGGCTGTGGTTCATGCAGCAATTTTTTTCACAGCTCTGGGGAAGTAGGTGTATTTAAAGATTTAAAAAATTTTAATATCATGCTTTTTCAGTTCTCGTTTTTCACATTGAAATCATTCAGTTGTGGTTTATAGAAAGTGGAACTGAAAGGCTTTGGTCAGAGTTCCTTGTTAATTTACACATACATTCCCCCTTTTTACCTCTGTTCTGCTTTGCGTCTCGTTAAATCTGATGGAGGCCCTTCACACCCCGTCCTCCTCAAGGTTGCAGAGCGTAGCGCTTCACCTCTTTTGCTAATTTTTGTAGGATGCTGGGGGATGGTGTAGTGAGCAACCGAACAGTTACACTTATCCACTTGTAGCTTTGTCATCCTTCGGCTTGGACTTCAAAATCGCTCAGAGAAATTAAAATTGCGCATTTGCGAGTCTAGTACGCTGACCTCTTTTAGCAGCTCTGCAGCAAATATCGTGATGTAATTGTTCAAGAAAACCTAATAGAAAACAGAAAACTGAACGACTTGAAAAAAAAAAAATGACCCAAAAGAGCATAAAGATATCTACGCAGCTCCAGGACAGACTGCATCCAAATTTTCTGCACTCCTAGAGAAGTTCCCCAGTAAACAGAGTGGAAGGAAGCTTGTCCCTCCTCAGCACTGTCAAGAAGAAGAGGCGCTGCTGAGCTTTCTCGATAATGTGGGTGGTGTTTGTAGCCCAGCTCAGGTCTTCTGAAATATGGAGTCCGATAAACTTGAAGTTGGCACTATGTGGGACCAACTCTCAGCAGATGTTTTGTCCTCCAGCTGCCTGGAGTCCTCATCAAAGCGATGAAAGAAGGTGTTTTCTGGATTCTTCTAAATAAAACCTAAAATTCTCTGGTGGTCCTGAGGACTTACCAATTCCAGTGTGGAATTACTGATTACTAATGAATCGTAAATGTTCATCCTCCATTGTTTGATGTCTTATCCACCTCCACGCACTTCTGCTTTATTTTATTTTATTTACAAATCACTTTATCTCCTACCTGTATATTTCCTCGTGCAGATGTTTCTGTAAGGACTGCCTGGAGATCCTGGTAGCTGAAGGAACCTTTGAAAAACTAAAGAAGGTCGATCCCTGGATCTGCTTCATGTGCGAGCCGTCCAAGTGTGACGGACACCTCAAAGTGAGACCAGACTGGAGTGTCAAAGTTCAGGATTTATTCGCTAACAACAGTGCCATGGAGTTTGTAAGTACCGCATTTCTGTCCATGTCAAAGTGTATGACTTCATCTTTCACATCACGTTAAACATGTGTCTATTGAATGTTCACTGCTTTTACTGAATCAAAGTGTTTATTAGAAATCCACAAGCTGTGAGCAGACAGAACTCTAAATGTGCTCATTTTATCTACCTTTCTTTGTGTTGAAATCATAAAACATTGTTAAAGGTTTCACATCGCATTTATAAATCCCCTTTATTTTCGCTACCTCAAGTAGAAAACAAGTTCATTTGTTTATGCTGGGCACGGAAACCTCATGTGAATCTGGCTCCATCAGCGTCTTCGCTGCAGCGCTGAACCTGTGGGATGTTCCCTACTTGGTCTCTTATAAAACCGAGGAAGTGATGCAGTAGTTAAAGGCTTATTTCCTTATTACCCAAACATGTGAGGAGAATCACTCATGTTTTACACACGTGTTTGAATATACAAATCATAGTAAAATTTGGGAGCTCCACAGTACAGTAGTTATTAGACTGTTTCCTTACAGCAAGAAGGTCCTGTGTTTAATAGAATAGCTTTATTGTCATTATGACAAAAGCATCTCATGTTACGTATCGATGTACAAACATTAGTTAAGTAAGATAAGATAAGGGGGAAAAAAATAAAAATCTGTCGATTGTATGATTGGTCAGAAATGTCAAAGGGCTGTGGTTACTGAAATGGTAAATGGCTTGTCCTTGTATAGCGCTTAAACCAGTCCGACGACTCCAAACGCTTTACACTACAGTCAGTCATTCACCCATTCACACTCTGACGCTGGTGAGCTGTGTTAGGAGCCACCGCTGCCCTGTGGAGCGACACAACGGCGTCACCGGACCCTCTGACCACTGCCAGCAGGCAATGCAGGTGAAGTGTCTTCCCCAAAGACACAACAACTGAGACGGCCAGAGCGGGAGGTCGAACCTGCAACCTGCCAATTCCAGGACAAATACGGCACTGTCACTACTATATTCAGAATGCTGCAGTACAAGGAGCCTTTGAACTTCGGTTCAAAAATGTTTATTGTTCCCAAAGGGAAATTAAATGTTGTAGCTCATATTATCAAAGCTTCTTCGACGAGTTTTTGTCAATGCTGATGGCAGCGGGATGAAGGATTTCCTTGTTGTGGTCTATCTTACAGCAGTTCTGGAGAAGCCTCTGACTGAAGACACACGGTTTCAGATACTCAGGGTCGTCCTTAATGTTCATTTCACAAAGAATCCTTCATGATAATCTTCAGAGGCCCCAGAACAGAGCCAGCCTTCTGTATTAGCTTCTTTAGCGTATTTAAGTCACTGCCTCTGATGCCACTACCCCAGCAGATTTTGGCAGAACACATCACCCTATCCACAACAGACTAATAGAAGATGTGCAGCATCTTACTGCAGCTTCACAGTTGCATCTACAGTCCAGCTTGTTGTCCAGGTGAACACTGCAGTATTTATACTCATCCATCATCTCCACATCTTCCCCAGTGATGGAATTAATGTTACAAAAGGTGAGAAACTGGACCCAAGTGCAAACCCGAGGCAACGGCAGGCAACTGAAGGTTTAGAGATATTTTGATCACAACAGTGATTTGTATTTGAATTATTGTAGGGATCAAACACTGTGTTGGAGGGCTCTTCAATTTGTTCGCAAACCTGAGATGGAACAATCTTCCCTGTAATGTGAGCCAAAAAAATTGTTGATCTTGGAGATTTCACAAAAAACTACACTTGACTTTACTTAAATCCAGCAGCCATTGTTCCACTGATAAGGAACTGACATATAGATGAGGCGTGGTTGGAGAAGTCTTGTAAGCTGGAGCTTGATGACATCTGAAAGCCAACAGGAGCTTCTTGTCAGCATTATGGGCAAACTGGTGCTCCACCTCCCAGCACCTGTGAACACGACAAAACACAGAAAGGAATGGGAGAAAAAACGCTATGTGGAGGTGAAGGGAAGAAAGCTAATTTGATTCCCCAACAAATAGTGGTTGACCTATTTCTTTTTCTCTTTCTACAAAAGTCTCCTTATTCTCTCCAAGCAAGAAAAACACGATTTGGATCTAATTTGCTTAGAGAACGTCTTGCTTTAGAGATGTCTAAATCCTTGATGTTTGCATAAAACAAATTCAACATTTTATGTCTTTGTGTTGCCCTGAGATGGACTTGCAACCTCTCATGAATAAGCAGGTGTAGATAATGGATGGGTGGATGGAAATTCAACATATTGTTTTCCTTGGTATAGCACCTGACAACTGTTGAAACGTTGAAAGTTTAGCGGATTAAGCATTGGGTTTTGGAATCTGTAGCCAAGCAACAACTAAGTTGATGACATCGCAGACAGTGTCGGCAACAGCCGATGGTGAGATGTAAGCGGTTAACAAAATGACAACAGTGAACCTTCTTGGCAAATAATATACACGAAAACAGTTCAATACCCGGCTGCCAAGATGACTCTTGGTGGTAACGTCCTGGTTTACACCCTCTGTTGTTGACAAGATAATCCACCTCCTTTGCTTTTGCCACTCCTCTTTAAATCTCTGTCTGCTTGTTTAGCCAGAAAGTTCAGGCAGAGACACTCAAGTCAAGGATATGATACTGCAGCCATGTCTCAGTGTATCACATAATACTTCATCCCGACTGTGGCAGGGTTCTTGTTAGAGCTTGGAATTCATCAGACCTCTTTCCCCAACGTTCTTGCGTCATAATTGATGGAATGGGTGGTTTAAACTTCCTCCTTCTCTCTCTCCTCTTTGCTCCTGCTTTGCATCCACAACGCTTCCTTTTCAGATCATCTGGGTTTTGGGGCTGTAGTTGAGGTATGATGTAAGCTTTTGTGGCGTTAGTTAGCTGCTCCTAGTTCTAAAAACGCCTTGATGCTATCGTTGAAATGTTTAAAAGTAAAATGGCATCAGCAAAAAATCCTTCCAGCTACACAGCATCCAATACCAGAGGGAGTTATTATCCAAAAAAGCCATTTTGTCCAAGAAAAGGAGAATTCAAAAGTTTTTTAAAAGAATATATCACAACAAAAGTAACAGAGCTGCTCCATCATGTTGCCACCTTTTCTTTGTGTAAGTTCTGCAATTACTGTATTTTTTGGACTATAAGCTCCGGAAGATAAGTCACATCAGTCAAAAAAAAATATCATAAAGAGGAAAAAAGCATATATAAGTCGCCCCCAACTATAAGTTGCATTTATTTACAAATTTATTTCACACAATCCAGGACTAAAAACTGACATTTAATCTGGTATGGCAACTTATTCAATTACACAACTGCAACCATCTGAATAACATGGGACATTACTGGGAGGATGCGTGGAGTAAATTAGCATAACAAGCCAGCAACTCCAACCAGGAAGTTTCTTTCCAGCGGATTTCAGCGTATCGGGCCGTTATGCTGAAAGCTTGCAAAATTACACTGAAATTAGTCTGTACATGCTAAGCTAACAGTACAACGCGGATGTCTGAGAACAACATAAAGCTCACGTGCATCAGCGAAGTTATAAACCACCCAGAAAACATACCTGTAAGCTAGCGCTAGCTGTTATTAGCTTCACGGACAACCCGATCACGGGGTTCTGTCGCGGTCTGGGCTGCACCACGCTAGCGAAACAGCACACAAACATCAGTCTTTGTTGACTGTAAGTTAATGTTAATGTAAGTTAAAGTGGAACAGGAGCAGCGTATAGTTTTCATAAGCTTAGAGAGCCCTGTTGCGGATATAGACGGTTTACTACTTGGTTCATGTTGGTCAGTATAATTTACCATTTAAATTTGATATATCAGTTAAACCTGACTATAAATTGCAGGATTGGCCAAACTATGAATAAAGTGTGACTTATAGTCAGAACAACATGGTAAGTTTTTGCAAAGTATGTGAGTGTCCTAGCCAGAAGCCAGGTGTAATTGCAGCCAAAGGTCCTTTCTACAAAGTATTAATTCAGGGGGCTAAATACAAATGCTTGACACACTTTTACATTTTTTATTGGAAAACATTTAAAATTCCCTCCGATTTAACACTATCCATTACTTTTTGTTGCCTCTGTTGCATAAGATATATAAAAAAAATACCTTTAAATTTGTGGTGGTGACCTGACAAAATGTGAAACAATTCAAGAGACATGAAAACTTTTGAAAGGGATCGTATTTGGCTGATTCCTACACCTGATGTGGTGGTATAATCGAGGCAAAGTTCAACTTCACTACAATAACGCCTTTCTAATAATACTCAGTTGTCATTAAATCATTGGGAATGTCATGTCTGTTTGTTTTCTAAACAGAAAAACTTTCCAGGGTAGCCTGCATTACATTAACGTAGGGTACAGTATCAACAAAGCTCAGATCCGGCTGGTCGGATCCCTTCTCTGAAAACGCGGGCGTAATCTTACAGTCAACAATGTTCAACAACAACATTAAAATGTTTTTGCCGCCCTAATTCCTGTTGCACCTCACATTCAAATATTACAAGTCTGTTTCCTACGCCCTCTGCGGCGTTAACATTTTGCTTTTGACACATAAACTCCTCAGTCAACTTAATGTGTTGTGGAAAAGTGTTGGAAGACAGGAAGCAACTTATTCTGCCCATTTTTATAAAAATCACAGGAGTCCCACAGAGTGTACCCCTCTATCCCTGCTGATCGACGCAAGCCACTCAAGGTGCTCTCCCTGTTTGATGGCATCGCAACAGGTAGGTCCATTGTCAGCCATTAATGCACACAACTATTTGTTTTTGATGCAAGATTTGTCCGTGTAAAAGCACAAAGCAAATTTAAGGACAAACTTCGGCTCCTCTTTCTGTCTCTGTGTGACAATAATTAGCTTTAAATACGCATAAGTGTGTATTTTTGTTAGTTTCTATTACTGAAAACTGATCACTGTGACATTGTGACAGGATACCTGGTGCTCAGAGATCTGGGCTTCAAGATTGAGAGATACATCGCCTCTGAGATCTGCGACGACTCCATTGTTGTGGGAATGGTCAAGCACGAGGGGAAGATTGAATATGTGAACGATGTTCGCACCATTACACGGAAACATGTGAGACGAAGCTGCACAGTCCTCACATTAAACTCAACCTTGTGTAAATTTTGTTTCATTGTGTAAACCTGAGCCTTATTTATGCCTAAGCTGGCTGAATGGGGTCCTTTTGATCTCCTGATTGGAGGCAGTCCATGTAATGACCTGTCCATGGTCAACCCGCTGAGAAAAGGACTTTATGGTATGAAGCTTCAAAAGAGGCGATATCAACAAAATCGTATTTTTGCTTTTTTAAAGATTTAACCTTTTTAATATATTTATCCCGCTGTTCTTCCTGCAGAGGGCACCGGAAGACTCTTTTTTGAGTTCTACCGCATTCTGACCTTGTTGAGGCCCAAGGAGGAGGACGACCGTCCATTCTTCTGGCTCTTCGAGAACGTGGTTTTCATGAATGCTCATGACAAAAATGACATCTGCCGGTTCCTTGAGGTGATTATTGCATAAAGAGTCAAATAGCTGCGATAAAACCTTGATGTTTAACGCGAGCGTTCTGCTTTGCTTCCAGTGCAACCCGGTTCTTGTTGATGCAATAAAAGTCAGCCCTGCTCACAGAGCACGCTACTTCTGGGGAAACATACCTGGCATGAGCAGGTATTTTCTATCAGGGGCCTCCCTTACTGTATGTGATTCTACTTTAAACATGGATATAAAATGAGTTCATGCCCTTCTCTGCTTTCTATTAGACCTCTCTCTACCTCTCTTGATGATAAAGTCACCCTGCAGGATTGCTTGGAAACAGGCCGGATGGCAAAGGTAGACTCATTTTTGTAATGCCTTTGCACAATGTAGTTTTTGTTACAGTTTGAGCGCTAATAGTGTGAGCTCTAACTGAGGCGTGGAGACGACACTTTGTTGAGGTTTTAGCCGTGCGATCTTGAATTTTCATTCTCTCCCTGCAGTTCGAGAAAGTCCGCACAATCACCACAAAGTCTAACTCCATAAGGCAAGGGAAGACGGGGCCACTACCCGTCTTGATGAACGGCAAGGAGGACTACCTGTGGTGCACTGAAATGGAACAGTAAGTGTTCCTTGACTTAGCTGAGTCGAGAGAGGCATTATTGGGTTTAATTTCACTGCTTTCTCTTTTGTAGAACCATTATTTTGTTCCAACATATTATTTTTAGAAATGAATGTTCATTTATATATTACAGATTCATACGTTAAGCTGACCACAAGCCAAACTGCAGTTCTGATCAGACATTTACATACTTAGCATCTCCAGGAATGCCATGTCACTTTATTTTTATATATCTATAGATATAGATATAGTCTGGTTTTCTCTATCCAGTATTAAAATTTGTTTAATGATCTGAAACATTTAGGTTTGACCAAAAAAAAAAAAATAATCAAAAACAAGAAATCAGTCGTGAGCTAAGCATGTTCACACAGCACTGTATTTAAGCCTTTATGTGAACTTGCGCAACCAATTCTTGTTTGCATTAATTGTTCAAATTGTTATTTCTATAATCACTTCATCCTGGGTAAAACCCGGTTCGGATAAAAACCTGACGGTTCATTAAAAGCCCAATATGTTGTCTTGTAATGTTTTGAAAACAAAACGTAGAGAATTGTTTATCCTGACAAACGTGGTTCTTTCCTCTGGCCTCAATAACAGATGCTGCCAACATGGCAACGGTTTCTGGTGCTGAAGCTGCTGCTGAAGTAGCTGCTGCTCAGGAAGGGCCGGCTACAGTTTTAACGCTCGACTCATTTCGGTGGAGAAAAACTGGCACATCCAGAACTGACTTGCTTGTGCTAGATGTCCCGGCCTCTTACTAATCAAATACTTTACAAATCTACCACTGGTTCGCAAATGGACCAAATTACTTTGAGTAATAGGAGTTCTTTTTTTGTTACTGAGTCTATATTTAACTGCTTGAAACTGCCTCTGGCATTCTGGTTTTCACAGGTTTGGGAGACAGATGATTAAAGGGTTTGATTAAACTTCGAGGTTCATATGTCAGTGTGAAACTTTAATTTGTGGGTGACTACTGCATTTGTCCTTTATGTACAGACTGATGTGGTCGTTGGGGAATTGAGTCTTCCTCCGGTTGTTTATAAGGATGTTTTCTGTGTGTCGTGTTCTTTCAGGATCTTTGGCTTTCCCAAGCACTACACCGACGTCAACAACATGGGCCGGATGCAAAGGCAGAAAGTTCTGGGTCGCTCCTGGAGCGTCCCTGTGATTCGCCACTTACTCGCCCCTCTGAAGGATTATTTTGAATGTGAATAGGAACAGTGAGGTCAACCTGCTCCTCGGCGCAGCAGTGGTAAATCCTTTGGTGCTTTAGTAGTTTAGGTTCTCTGGGCTCTCTCCTAAAGATCCAGTTTGGTGCTTTGGCCCTTGGCTTTTTTTTTTTTTTTTTTTATCATTTATTACCATTCGTCCAGTTTCCTCACCAGAAGCCTGGGGCGTTTTTCCATGCTGTTTTTCTACTTATTTGTCTTTTCCTTTATGAAGCTATGATGCTGTGATCCGATGTTGTTACTCCGAACACAGGCCTGCGTCACAAAGTGAGATGAGACAGTTGGCTCCACATCTTCAGGGTTAACTCAGGTTTTTATGACTACTGAAATGTCATGGCAACAGCACATTTTAACTCCGAAACCAGCGATTTGCTTCATCGATCAGTTCAGAAACAACTAGCAGGCAGGAAAAGCACCATTTAAGGCTCTGCTGTTTGATCATGCGCTGTTTTAACTTTTTGACTATCTTTATCTATAGATACTGCAGAAACGAACACAGCAACATGAAATAATTGTTTTTAACCCGTCATGTTCAATGACCTTAGATTAATCATGTGACCAAAAAGCTCATTTTAAATTCCTGCTGCTGTGTAATAATGAGTAGCTGCTGGTTGTGTGACCGTGTATCAGGTGGCTTCATCCACCAGTTGATCTGCAACGGGACGTTTTCTCCCTTCAGACAAAAAAACAATTTTATTTTATTTATAGCTTTTACATCTTCTATTTCAGCATAAAGCGAAGCGTGTGTCAGCTCGCTCCTGTGATTCATCCATGAAGAATATTTTTAACGCAGTGTCTGAGCTCGCTGTCCTCCAACCGCCACCCCCTTCACTCTGAATTAAGACCTCGTTAACCTCTGGATTACCTAAATCAGATACATGGTGGCTACAGTTTGGGAAACATCTGCAGTTGTGAAGGCAGTTAACACAATAAAGCTCTGAGTGCTCACCAAACTGCCCCATCCATACTCCATACATCCAGCTAAAGCCACAGTGACTCAAAACTATACACTCCCCTGTTAAATTTTTTAATGTAATAATTTTATAACACTTTTTTCTGTATAATTCACCCTGTTGCATAAATGTGAACATCCTTGAAGTAATACCTTTTTTGAAGCACCATCTAAATCAGTTTCAGCGTTCATTCTTCCTGTGTTCACACTTGCCTTTCCTTGTAGGGAATGTCATCAACCTGAATTCAGTTCCTCTTTCCAAAGAGATTATAAAGCCGCGAATGGATCTCATTGTACCCGTGGATCAGTCAGTAGGTGGTTTCTAAAAACTTTCCCAGCATGAAAAACACACCAATGATAGCTGGAGATAATATGGGGCAACAGAGACATTGTGACGTCTGGGTGTTTCTCCACAACTGATGAAACGATGAGACTGAAACTGGGCAGGAAGACTGGAGGCTAACGGTTTCCAACATGTAACGGTTGATTTCTGCACGCAACAACAATCTCCTGTGGTCTGCACAGGTCCAGACTAAGGAGAAGGGTACCAAGACAAATGTCAGAAATCTTCACAGTCTGATAAGGTTGGGAACCTTTTGCGAGGCAGAGTTGGCAAATACTGCCGTCAACATGTGGAATAGAGTGGGTGCTGAAGATGAATCAGAAAGGTGCTTCAACAGAGTGTCCGTTTAAAGGTGCTCACAGCAGTAACCAGGTTGCACCTTTTTTTTTTTTTTTTTTTTTTCCCTGACAGATTTGTTCGTTTTTTTTTAGTTGATTTCTAAAGGACCGACGTCTCATTTTGTAAAGGGAAATCACGGTCCGGTTGTAAACCACAGAGAAACCGGGCATTTTAACAGGGGTGTGTGGACTTGAGGACCACTGTGGGTTAAAAACCTTATCAAGAGTGCAAAGACTTGTTCCTGTGTCGGCGCGCTCTGAATCCAGGGTGAAGGGCCCATTAAAGGACCACTAAGCTCACTTTGTGGCGCAGGCCTCGCTCTCTACCTCTACCTCAGACTTTAGAGCTGCAGTTTCTGGTTTTTATCTTTATACTGAAAATTAAATTTGTCCTGGTTTTTCAGTGTAATCTAAATGTCACCTTGTTTTTAACTTCTGAACAGAAACTTTAAGGCTGATCTGATTATCAGACATGGTTCATGTTATTGTTACTAATTCTAGACAACTTGTTGCTCTTTATTTTAATACGTTGGTATCCAAACTGCCTTAATCCTACTTTGAGCCACAGCCATTTTCTCTAAAACGATCTTCCATCTGTTGCATTTTTACTCATTTTTATGTCTCTCAAGGACTTTTATTTATACAAGAAGTAACTGTGACTGTTAACCATATTTTACTGGGAGCGTTTCATTACAGTAAATATCTAAAATAGGGACAGAGCTTAAAGTACTGTAACAATCTTTTTTCTATTTAATCCATTCATTTACGTGATTGTGTGGAAATGGATACAAAATATCACCTAAGCGCTTTGGTGAAACAATGCGTGTCGTTTTAAGGTATAATTTAGTTTTAAGTGTGAAATAAAGTACGATTCAAAATGGAAACAATTGCAGTTAAATTATGGGGAAAAAATGAGAAAACATCACTTCTCATTTTATAAAAATGAATCATCAGAAACATGGAAGATTATTGACCTTTAAGCATTCTCCATCCTGCTACTTTTAAAAGGTTAAGATTTTATCTACATCTCATTAAGCATTCAGTCAGGTTTATTTTTAGCTGAGTTAGAATCTAGTTTTTATCCTGTCATGTCGCATAATTTTCAAACTTCTGTTGGGTTGTAATAAAACACATTAAAATTTGCCGTTTTATTGCAGACCTTTTACCCCTTAACGTTCTTTCAAAGCGATTTGGTTGATTAAAACCAGTTTCTCCTTGGTTTGATAAAGAGACAGAAAATTATGGATAAAACATAAGAAAACTTTTCTTTTGGTAAAGCTTTACATTTATGAAATACCTGATTGGTGTATAGCGGAAAAAAATTAGTTGCAAAACAATTATGGTTAAAAAACAACTTAAAAGGCACAAAGGAAAGGTACAGGAGCTGTTAAATAACTGATCCTAAAGCTAAAATACCAAAAACATGACATTGATCTTTAATATTGATGCCATTTACAAGGATTTTACAGTCAGTGCCACCAGTTTCAGAATACCAAACTATGAAGCAGTAAAATTGTTTTGTGATTTGCCAGTGTGCTAAAAGTTTTTTTTTTCCTTTTTCTTTTTTTTACAAATTTAGATCAGCTCCATTTTAAAACTTGCGACACTTTGAAATTCAAAACCAGATTCAATCATGCCATAAATGATACAATAAATAAGGAAAAACAGTTTCTGATCCGTGATTTCTTTTTTTTTTGTTCGCTCAAATTCCCCCAAGAAACTAGAAGTGTCGATGTTTTGTGTGGAAGCTAAAACAGACCCAGTTGAAGAACTGCAGGTCTGGTTTAAGACCCTGATCTAAGCTGGTCTATATCAGTCTTTTTATATTCTTTAAATGAGTCCGTGTTTAACTATTGAGGTTTTCTAAAAATAGATACATTTTTTAAAAAGAGCTTTTTTTTTCAGAAGAGTATTTGTATTTCTATCCTGGATAACAGAAAAAGGAATAAAGCCTGCTATATCAAACATTTTCCACACACACATTTTTTTTACCATACTTATCCAGTCCTCAAAATTCATCAAATTTAATTCTTTACCTTTCCCGACTGAATAACCTGCATGGGTTAGCCAAAAATTATTTTATTTTCCATTTATGGCTTGTCATCTGGATTTATGTTATTTTACATTAAAATCTGCACATACATATATTTTTTTTTTTTTAATTCTCCTAAAAAACATCAGAGCTGGAGGCTCAAATCTTTACTTCTTCCATTGATTTTTTTTTATAATTTTTTTGGTCACACTACATATTACATGTTATCTACTGTAACGCTGCATAATCAGGGGTGAGTCGCTGTCATTTTAGCTGTTTGACAAACACTTCAACGTATTAAAATGACACGTTTACCTTGTTTGCATGCTGGTGCTGTACTGATGGTGCTAACGTGGTGTGTGTGCTCTTAGTTTTGTCCTTCAGTCTGAACATCACGTCTGTTAACGGGGTTTCTCAGTGACGTGTCGACTGTTCAGCGGAGTTTGTTTCAAAGTAACGTAGAAAAACCGCTAGCTGATTTTGTGTGAAACGATTTTGATACAATAAATGTGGGATTTACCTGAAAAGGTGTTGATTTGTTATTTAACGTTACTCTATCTGCTGTTCCGATTACGACATTTGTTGTTTTATCCATGAGTGAGAAAGGAGAGGTACGAAATTCTGTCTGTAAGACAATCTTGACGGTTTCACTGTGTCACGGTTTTAACTCGGGCTGCAAAATATTAGAAAAACACGTGATAACACGGCAACATCGGTTGCAACCGTTTCCACGTTTTCCCCGTTACTCTTTTTTTCCCACCTGTCATTACAGCAACCTGGGATCTTCTGCATCGACTGCCGAGGGAAATCCACCAGGTTGAAAATATTCCTGACATGCAAACCCAGGCATAATAACAAACAAATATTGCAGAGATATCTTTGTGATATGCTGTGCAGCCATAATTTTTACATTTAAATACAAAATGATCCAAATGCTTATAGCTTTCCAACTGAAGTTTCAAAACAGCATCACCTTTGTTGGAGTGACTTAAGAGTCAAACGGTTTTACAAGCCAGTAAAGACCAGATTAATTATATGAAAAATATGCGCAGTAAAACTTTATTTTTAACATAGTCAGACTGGGAAAAAAGAAGCCATGATTTCTAACTGGGCTACTTGCAGCTTTGGTTACAGGGTGCATTATTCATGGACAGCTTGTTACCTTGTACAGTTTTGCAAAATAATTGTTATTCAGACCCCTGCATGAATTTGGATCCATGAACCTGTGGGAGGCCAGCAGTTTAGGCTACAGGACCGGAAGGATGAGCTGGATCATTTCTTTAATATTGAAACCTGTTTTCTTCTTACCAACTAAAACAAGGAAAAGAGGAAAACTAAAAGCTCTGGTATCATGCAGTTCTGCCCAAAGCCTCATTGTACATTTGTTTAAACAAGTATAAAATCTTGAAAAACACCCAAAACATGTAAGTCGACTTTAGGAAGCTCACAGACTTCAGTGTAAAACATTATTATAAATCACGAGTTAACAACTTGTAATTACTTCGTCTTACCACAAAAGAAAAGCGGTAAACTGTAGGAGAACTGACCTTTGGGTCCACAGAGTTCCTGACTGATTAGCACCATAAGGATTTGTTTTTGTTTGAGTTTGTTATATAAATCTTTTCAGTCATTAAAATCTTACTGCTCTGCAACTGAAAGTCCAGCTATGACGAGGTGGTTTCCCAGGGTTTCTGCACCCTTTGCATCCGAGAGGGAGTCGGACTCTGGTTGCTCGGTAGGACGTCCGGTTTTGTGACTCCGGGCACTTCTTTACCTTCCTGAACCAGCTGCATCACCTCTGCAAAGGAAAGCCGATTCACTTCTGCGCCTGCAGGCGTTTCTATCACCTGGTTTTGGTGTTCGTTAGACTCTGGATGTGACTGAGCGCTCTGGTCCTGCTGCTGATTACGTGAGAAAGAGATCCACCGTTTGTAGCTCTGCTGGTCTATCGGTTCTACAAACCTGGAGACGGAGAGGAAAGAGGGATTTTTACAAAAAGAAACCACAGTTAAAGATGGATGAATCAAAATAAAATGGCTGCTAAAAGGGCTGGACGATATAGAAAAAAAGTATATCGATAAAATATAAATCATATTGATCGATATCGATAATTATCAACAAATTAAAAACATATATTTTAAGTGCAGCCCTGCCCATTTTATGCTGTTGTTTAGCGACTTATTTTCAGATTCAGACACAAACACTGAATTCAAACTAAAACCTATATGCAACCAACCTTTTACCTAAACTGCAAGTTTTTAAAAAATAAAAACGAACACTCGCTCTCTGTACTCTGAAGGGGGCGGAGCTTGGGGAGGATCGTTCCTGGGTCTGCATTTGTGATTGGTTGGGAGGATGTAGAGACTAGTACTAACCTACATGATCAGCTAGAATGCAACAACGAAAACTATCCTGCTAGTGAACTTTTTATTGACCTTTTTTTCTATTATCAATATACATCTATTGATCCATATATGTTATTATTGAATTATCGTCCAGCCCTAGTTGCTAATATTTTATATAGTAAAATAAAACAAAAAAATATATGTACAGCAAAAAAATATAATGTTTAAGACTAATTTATTACATTTTATGTCCTCAGTTGCCTTTAATTTGAATTTAAACAAATAATCAGCAGCTCCAGCCAACCTGACCTATAAAATCCCAGCACTGTTGGAGGATGTTGAGTCTAATTTCCGAGGCAAAAAACGTCTGATAAAACACAGAATTTGCTTTGGCAGCAGAACTTTCTTAACCTGACTCTAGCCAGACGGATGTCGCTCCGCCTAGCCCGATGTGAGTGAAGCTAGGCGGAGCGACATCCGTCTGGCTAGGGTCAGGTTAGAACTTTCTGGCTTCGCAAAACAAACATTGTACAAATGCAGTGATATTTTTTTAAACTGGGGACATCTTTCTTTAGATTATGAAAAGGAAAAATTGTGGAATCAACCCAAAGGCACGGACGCCAGTACTGAAAAACAACATCCTTCATCACGCAGGTTCCATTGTTCTGTAGCAGCAGACAGATCTGCTTTAAACTTTAAACCGTTTCCAGTAGAAACTTCCTAATCTGGGTTAAGGTTTGCTGTTCATATAATTAGGACGATCTGCATTCCTGAAGAAAATGTTACTTTGCTCACTGGAAAAAAATGCATTATCATTCTGAAAACGATTGCATCACCGCCAAATCTACTTTGGAAGGATGAAATAAGCAAAGTGTTTAAAACTTCCACGTCCAGGGCGGCTGTGGGCGTAACAGCAGCGTGGGCGGCTCATGTATAGAAGCCATGATTCGTGTCCTCAGAGCCTTGCTGCATTGCTCCATTTCTCTCTCTGCCTACTGATTACTGTGAATAAAGGACACAAGATCCAAAAAAGTCTGAAAAGAAAAAAACTGGTGCCTATCTCCAGCGGTCATTGAGCGAGAAGCGACACACAGAACAAACAACACACACCTAAGGGCATTTTAGAGGGACCAATTAACCTAGCAGCCATGTTTTTGGACTGTGGATGGAACCCCATGCATGCACAGAGAGAACATGCAAACTCCAGAAAAGACCCTAGAAACTTCAGAAAACACCCTTGGACCTTCTTGCTGCAAGGGACCTGTGCCACTGTGCAGCCCTTGATGGTTTATTTCTGTGGAAAATTTGTACTTTTAAATATACTAACTTTGTATGTTAAAAACACTTTAATAAAATAAGCAATGACATTATGCGACTGCATAATGTGAAATATGCCGGAGGTGCACTATCAGCTTTACAGAGAATAAAAATAAAAACTATTATTATCTTCATCTGTCACTTTATACATGTTGTATTGATTAATTCTGTATATTCTTCAGTGATGGTATCAAGAACTTGGTTGATTGTATCTATAATACTTTATCTGCTGGTTGTGCTGCTCTTTTTACATCTCCCTTTGCAGGCGAAGTAGCACACTGAGGATGTATTGTTCTCTCCCTTTTCTCTCCTCTTTTTCTCCTTCTTTTCAGTGTCCATATAACATGAAATATTCCCTGCATTAATAAAGCTTCTTGCACGTATAAATCAAGCGGAGCAATATGGCGGATGGGGTAAAGCTCCGCTTGTGAAAGTAAAATCTGTTGGGCTTTTTTTGGCATTAAGACAACAATTCTTAACGCCACATTGCCAGACAGGACACTATTAAAAAAAAAAGTTAAATATTATGAAAATAAATACACAATATTGCCAAAAGTATTTGCTCACCAATCTAAATAATCTAAATCAGGTGTTCAAATCAGTCCATGGGAGTCCAGCGTGGATCTGTTATAGGATGCCACCTGTGCAACAAGTCCAGTTGTGAAATTTTCTCGCTCCGAAATATTCCAGCCAACTTTCAGTGGTATTACAACAAAGCAGAAGCAACACAAATAGTAGACCAGTGGATACTGAGGCGCAGAGGTCACCAGCTTTCAGCAGGAGTCAATCGCCTCCAGACTCAAACCTCCTGGGGCCTTGACGTTCGCTAAAGAACAGCGCATAGAAAGCTTCATCAAATGGGTTTACATGTCCAAGGAGCCATTCATCGGCAGCTACAATGCAAAGCATCAGATGCAGTGGTGTAAAGCACAACGCCACTGGTCTCTAGAGCAGTGGGGGGCATTCTCTAGAGCAGGGGTTCCCTAAGTGGGGCTCGGGACCCCTCAGGAGGACAAGAGACACCTTTTGGGGGTCGCAACAGGATATTGATGTGATATCAGGATGTTGCATTTCCAAGTATTCATTTACAAGACCCTCCACATTCCTTATTTTAACGCAGGGAGATGGGTTCACTTTTTATTTAAGTGAAAGGAACTCTCAAAGCTTCATCAAACCAAGAGACTTTGGACAACTGCATGCTCACAACTTTGTGGGACAGTTTAGATATGCTCCCTTCCTCCCAACCTAACTGAACACCTTTGGGATGAACCGGAGCAGAGACAGAGAGCCAGGCCTTCTCGTCCTGCGTCAGTGTCCGGTCTAACAAATGCACAAGAAAATTGGTCAAAAATCCCCCCAAACACTTCAAAATCCTGTGGACAGCCTTACTGCTGCACCGACGTCCCAATGAACCCAGTGGATTAGTAATGGGAGGCCACTGGGGTTCATATGCGAGCCAAGGTAGGTGAGCGAACACTTTTGGCAACATAGGCGTAAAAACACCGCTGAGTTGACCTGTTGTAGAAGAAGAGCTTCAGTTTTAGCAGCTCGGTTTGGTCTCTGCAGTTTAAAGTCTTCAGGCCGTCGGCAAAGCGCTCATCAGCCTCGAAGTTATAGGAGTCGAACCGTGAAAACACTGATTCCATGTTTACTTTATTGCTGATAATGAAAAAGACCCTTCTGCTGAACATAAACAGGAACTCTTCCCGCTGTCTGCCATAGAGAAGCGCGCCAAAGAAGGTCTTCCGCTGGTTTAAAGCGTACAGCTTCAGCTGCAGCGCCACCGCAGGTAAGATGTGGTATTGCACCTAAAGGCGGCGTATAACTGGGGGAGGGGAGGCAACAGGGCTGACTGGTCCAGCAGAGTTTACTTTGGGTCATCGGCTCCACTAACAGCGTTTCTTTTTTTAAACAAACATTTTATTGCAAAGTTCAATTACACAACAAGCGTATTTGAATATTTTTACACATATAAATACACACAGAACAAATGAAAAACAACACAAACAACAACACCAAAAGAACAGCAGCAACCATTCAAGTATTGTAAAACTCAACCTTAAATTATGTGACCAGATTATTTTTGGGGTAAATCCATTTGTCCCATTTTTCCATAATTTTCTCTTCTTTCAGTCGCAGAGTGAATGTCATTTTCTCCACAGTGAATATTTCCTATACAATATCCATCCATTCTGTGAGATTCCGTGGTTCAGTTAATATCCAGCTTCTTGTTATGGCTTTTCTCGCAAATGTCAACAATATCTTAACTAAATAATGATCTTTAGTGGCTACTACTTCAGAGGTATTGCCCAAGTACAACTTTGCAGGTACGAAAGGGACGGAGTATTGCAGCACCTTTATCAAAATTAAATGAATTGATGTCCAGAATGCTACAATTTGAGAACAATCCCGAAAGATGTGTGTGATTGACATTGATTATTGCACATTGTCTCCAGCACGACTGTTGAGTTGATAATTGTCTGCTCTTTATATGAGGAGTAATAAGGAAACTAATTAAATAATTCCAGTTGAATTCCCTCTATTTTAATGAAGACTGTGACAACTCACATATCCTATGCCAGTCCTGATCTGGTATTGTAATGGTAATTTCTTTTTCCCATTTTTCTTTAGGAAAGAGCGTTGTAACATTCTGGCAAGACATCATACTAGTGTACATTTTGTTCATCCCCTTCTGATCTAATTTCTTTATTATCATACTCTCATAATTAGATCTATTAACAGCGTTTCAATAAAGATTTGGTTGAATCTGGGAGAGAAGGCCAAGTTTAATTGGCTGAGCTTAAAAGTAATTAATACAGATATTTGTCTATTATTTGCTACTCAGAAGTACTTTCATGCAAACCAAACTCAAAAATGAAGCAAGGATTAAACTCATAGCATCAGATTCTAACTATATTAACACAACCATAAAAATTTTTTAGACTTTTTTTGTATTTTTTACAAAGTAAACTTGCCAACACCTTCAACTATTGAATTCAACTTAAAACCAAATTTAAAATATTTTAAATAAATCTATAATGATACCAACAACTCAAATGTAATACTATTCCAACTCTCAAAAAGCAATTAATCTTAATTGTTTTAAAGTCTTAAGTCTTAAAATTCAAGCATTTTTAGGAGCCCCACTGATGGTCAGTGGCACCCTAAGCAGCAGCGTAGCTTGCTTCTTGGGTCGGCTCTGGTTGGCCATTATAGAATGCATTTCAGACATTGTATTTTATCTATTAACATATAAGTAGCATGTTTGATTAATGTTTTTGCATTTGGTAGGTTTGTAGACGGACCATGCAGCTGATATCTATTGGATTGAATGGCAGTGGGATGTTTACAGCTATTAGGGTATTGTTTGAAGCTCTAACTCTGCTTTAAACATCTCAACATCTTCATCCCTCACCTGTCCGCTGTCTTCCATGGTCTTTATGAAGCTGGTTGTTCACTAATTATCTCCATCAAACCCCTGAGGCCTTCACAGAACAGCTGGGTTTAAACTGAGATTCAATTACCCACAGGTAGACTCCGTTCACAGAGGTGGCTTCTGAAGCCAATTGGTTGCACTGGACTTTATTTAGGGATGACAGAATAAATCAGGGGACTGAATAAAAAAAAAAACGCATGCCGCAGTTTTTACATTTTTATTTGTGAAAACAAAATTGAAAAGGCATAATTCATTTTCCTTTCACTTCACAATTATGCAGCACTTTGTGTTGGTCTAACACAGAAATTGTAATCAAATACACTGAAGTTTGTGGCTGTAACGTGGTACCATGCAAGGCACTGCATACTACAATACATTAGACGCTTCCATCCATCTTTTTGGAGCAATATGTTCAGGAAAATGAATTAGATTGATAAATTTTTTTAAACAATAGCAAAACACTTGACATCAAATCAGTCCATTTTCAAAAGGTTTGAAGGAATTTGTCGGATTGATTTGTTACAAACACATTTCTAGCAGTACCTTCTCGCATTATTCTATTTTTTTAAATTAGGTCATGCGTATATATCCAGCTGGCAGGCAAAGCCAGTATTTCAGTATGTTTTTTTTTTTAAAGCGTAGAGCTTAAACACATGTGGTTGAGTGGAAATCTGACCCCCGTGTGATTGTGTGCTTCAGTCCTGGAGCCGTCGTTAACCGCAGCGGACCAGCTGCTGAGTGAGGAGGTAAGTGTTTCAGCAGATCTGGTTCATGCCTCTGACTGATGGTGAGTCAGAAATTCAAATCAGATATAAAGACCCGCTTGTTGTTTTTCTCATCGGTGGAAGCCAAGAGTCAAACAGACAAAGACGCAGGAAGGGAGGAGGGTGGTGAACTCCACAGGTGAGGAAATCTCATCCTATTAAGTGCTTAGAAGGTGCTGTTTCTTTTCTGGAGCGTGTGGCGTAAATAGTCAGCAGATCTCCTGGAATTAATGACTGGACTGTAATCAGGTTTCTGAACTTTTAAAGTCAAAAGGTTTGAGCAAACATTTACTAAACACCACGGACCAAATACAAAAAATTAATCAAAAGCAAGATAAATAAAAACTACAACCAACTATGAAAAGAGATGAGCATTCAGATTGCACAGAAATTTGTTTACTCAGAGCTCCCCTAAACACGTCACATAAACTGATTCTGCTTTTAAAAACAGCTGTACAACAACTATGAAAAAAGCCTCCTACACTGTTCTTATCTCTGGCGTTTTTAAAGTGAGAAAGCACCATTCGTTTCTGTCTTCTCAGCCACAGCTGGAGTCTGCAGCAGCGCCCACCGGAGCCGAGTATCTCTGTCGCTGGGGTTTGGACGGGATGGACGTCGGCCTCTGACGAGACGGACGAGCGAAGCAGAAGGTCAGAGTGCTGCTGGAGCTGCACTCATAGTTTCCATCCTGGTCAGAAACAATAAAAAGACGTATTTATGAGGAGGGGGAGGAAGTTACAAAATACTGAAAAAAAATTAATTAATTAATTAATTAATTTATTTATACTAGGGTAAAAAGAAAGTACACCTTCAGTTTTAGGATGTTATGTATCAGGAGAAAATAAAAGTGATGTGGTACTTTCAAGGTTTGAAAATCACTTGAAAAACATTATTATGCACTTGGTCATTGTTAAACAAAAATGGAGCCAGAATAGAAAAGATTTGTGTGATGAACTAAGCACACCCTGATCCAGAGGCTTGAAGAACCACCTTTAATCTGGTAATTTACGGTATGCTAGTCTCTCACATCGTTGCATCTTGTCCCAATCTTCTTTATACAATCTTAACTGATTGCTTTGATTACCCTGTTGGGGCCAGGTTTTAGCTGTTTTAATACTTTGGTATTCAGAGGAGTCTGTGGTTCACTCAATAAATGAAAGGTACCCAGGTCTCCAGGCCACAAAACAAGCCCAAACCATCCACCCTCTGCCAACTGTGCTTTACAATTGGTATGAGGTATTTGTGCTACTACTGTTACGTTTTAGTGTTGCGGAGAACCCAAAGGCAGACATAAGACAAGTAGAATAGTAGTGAAGTAATATTTATATAAAAAAAAGAACATACAATTTGAGGTAGAACAGGAAGCAATAACCAACAACACATATTGAAGGGTAACAACAAATTGTCAATGAATGAAAGCCATGTGGTGAGATATGTACAGAGGAGGATGATTGGTGAGACAATGAACTGGTGAGTCTGATTAAGTGAATGTGGAACAGCTGTGAGAGGGTGTGATCTGAGGCACCAAGGGAAAATGGCTGAAATAACAACGAAGGCTGGTGTAGATTCTCAGTCATCCAGGACACCCTAAGTGCTTTCCTAGAAGCTTCTGGACAATTAATTTTACTTCCTAACGATAAACTTTAAATTGTTTGGAAATGGCCTTTATGAAGCTTCCCAGATTGATGAGCAACATGCTCTTTTAAGATTATATCTTTCCATATAATTTTTATTAAGACCTGATGCATAAAACCCAAGAACTGAGCAAGGGTGCACTTTCAACCCACCAACCACTTTAAATCTGAATCTCCTATTTGAAACTGATTAGAATGCAGATGTGTGGTTCACAGTTTAGGGATCAGTGGTTATAACCAAGTATTAATAACTATAAAGGTATAAACTAACTGTTAGTTGGAGTGGCTGTGTTACTTTAACTGCGGCAATCATATTGATAATGTGTAGCACTCCAGTCCAGCTCATTAGCAATCCGGGACTGCTGCCATTAAATCCTTTTGGGGAAAGGAGGGACGTTCAGCAGAACTCTCTGAGCTGATTGGTCGAATTGACACATAGTGCCCGCCTACCAAAGGTTGGTTTTAGCCAGTGACTGTATCAAATTAAAACATAAGCAGCAGGCGTCATGAGAAACCATAGGAAGGTAAGCTAGTCAAAGCACTTCTTGCTGTTCTTCTTTCAGAGATTAAATCGTGGATTCTGACAAAACGGATTCTGACAAAATTCACTACTACTGCTGTTTGGGGCAAGTTTTAGCTGTTATAAGTGACAATAACTTCCTCTCTAAGGTCTGATGCCTACAAAGCAGTACTATCAACCATAATGTAAGAAGGATAAATCTACTATGTTTTAGGGTAGTAAGCCCAAAGTGCTCTAAAAGTGTTGTAAACCACACTCTTTATGTGATTTTAATTTCCCAGTATCTTTCGCGAGTCTTTAAATGTGTAGAGACGAGATGTTGTATCTCTTGGTTGTATTTTTGTGATAATTTATAAACCAAATGAGCTGTAAGGTTGTATGGTGGCACATCTTCTTTTTCTCACCTCTGTTGTGGCCGTACTCTGACTGTTTCTGACTCTCTGGTTCAGGCTGACTCCCTTCTCCTCCCTCTGGGCTCGAGCTGCGTCCTCTCTCTGTTTTATGAACCGCTGGTTGACGATTCTGGTCACGCTATCGTTCCTGTGCAGCGCGGCGCCCTGAGGTCTTGTTGGAGCCCGCTCCAGGTTCTTCAGGCTGTTCTTTGTCTTCTGGCCAGAAGACGCCGGAGCAGCTTTGTCCACTCGGCCACTCACCCTGCGCAGGAACTCAGTCACCAAACCACACCGGTTCGTGCCGGTGTATCTGCTGGGCGGCTTGGAGTTGCTGACGGAGCTCAGGTTCTGGGCTGCGCCTGATCTGGGACTGGTTTGTCGGGTCCACGTGAGGCCATTTGAGTTCTGCTGCGACAGGTTCCACAGCCCTCGATCTCTGGAGCTGGAGGAGGATGAAGAGGGGCTCAAACTAGGGGATGGGGAGAGAGAGGAGTGTCTGCGGTACAGTTTGGGGGAGGATGTGGAGGTTTTAGGCCTCTCAGCTCGACCTGCTAACCCATCCAGTGAGGTGGAGATGTGTTGGGAACGAGCAGTAACCAGGGAGGAGCTCAGGACTTTGGAGGGGCTGTTTCTCACCGCGATCAACCCCTGAGTCTCATCCGTCTGCTGACCAACACTCACCATCTTTGGCCTCGTGTGAGTCTGAGTACCTGAGCAGGCTACATCCACCCAGCGGCTTGCTAATCTTCCTTTCTTCTCCGGTGAGCTGCCATGAACCGTTTGCCTCCAACTGGCAGTCATCTCCTTCATATCGTCGCTCAGGTTAGCAGAGGAGCCCAGACAGAGCTGAGAGAAGGAGGTCGGCGGCGTGCACCAGGGAGACGAAGTGTCCACAGACTCCCTGTCTGCAATGGGGCTTTGTTTTAGCTGAGCCAGGTGGACTCTGCGGGCTGAAGGGGGGCTGTAGTAGATGCGGAAAGTCGTCTTCTCTGGGGCGGTGTGGCTTCTCTCTATTGACATCTGCTCAAAATCAAGATCAGGGAAGCTAAGGGGCATGATTAAATGGTCCCACGTCTTAACTGGATCGTCTCGGTCCAGCTGGGCAGCCTCCTGGCTCAGGTAACACCAGTTCTTCCTATGAGAGCGCCGTGGGGAAAACAGACGTTGGACTCTTTGTGCTTTAGTGCTGCAGATTCTGTGGAAGCAGCGGGAGAAGAATAAGCTGAAGCTCTGATGGACTCCTGGATAGGATGCAAACTAAAAGAAAACACTAACCTGTGAGCTTCAATGCCTTGCCCATCATGGAAAACAGCAGTGACGGATAGCTGAGAGAGAGAAAGAGAGAAAGCAAATTAAACACTGAATGCTTTGCTTAAACATGGTAAAACAGCTTTTTTGTTAAATTACAACGAAATGCAGATCTGGGGCTCGTGTTAGGCTTCCCTACTGTTCAGCTTCAATTGTTAGGGGAGGGACCAACAATTTGTTCCCCTAATACTCTGGACAAAGGTTTGCTTCACATGTGACCATGTGCGAGGTCAATTTCCGCCTTTCAAGAAGTCACTGCAAGGCCTCAGTTCCCTTAAAAGGTCTCCCTAACTAAGATTTGCCTGAATCAGAGGAGCAATTTTGTTCCCAATAATATTGAAGTCCGGCTTATTGTACTGACACATTCAAATTCAGACCTGTACATATATTTTAAAGCGATCCTAGACCCAGTTAACAAGGAGGTCAACTCTTGAAGGACAAGATGTGACCAGATTCCTTCCACGTTAAGAGCAGCAGTTGTCGATATACAAACTAGACAAGGAACGTTACTAGCTTTGTCCCCTTTATGAGCTTTTAAAATATTAGATTTTTTTATATGTAGGCCTACAGAACTCTGATGAACAGCTGTTGTTTGACTAATGCTTTAGAAATAAAATTGACTTGACATGAGGGCAGCAAGATTCAAACAAGAGAAACACATCCGCCAACCTCTGGAAACCAAGAAACTAGCTTCAGCATAGCATTAGCGCTAACCCCATCCTGAATGTCCTCACATCGGTAGCAACGTGTGCCAGTTAAAGTCAATAGGAGAGTTAGTGTTGCATGCTCTTGTTTTTAACAACATAGAATCAGTGGCGCTTCGGTGGGCTGCTGTCTCGCGCTTTATTTCAGGTGCGCACTTTTAAGGATCATTTTAAAGAACTTGTAACATCAGGGGCTTCATCTCAGACCTGTCAGTACCCCCGTTCCCTTTATAGAAGCCCTTTACAGTATTTAGTTATGCATTTTCCCCACATTTTATCCCTCACAGGCAGCGCACCAACGGGGGTAAAATCTGCCAACCTCACCGCCCAGAGCGTACTGACGAGAGCAATAGAGATTTGTCTGGTCAGCGCGGCGACTGACTGAGAAACCTGTCGCTGTGAAAGGTGATGAGAATGGTTATAAACTGTAACAGTCTAGAAGTGCATTGAGCTGAAAAGAGGGAGACATCAGCAGCTGGATCGTGCGTAAAGACGCAGCGGGAACCTCTGTGTGCTTCAGTGTTGCTGCTGAGGGGAAACTGTTGACCATAAAGGCTTGATGAAAGTCAGCCTGATCCACCAATCAGGTTATAGATCTACAATGATAAACAAACCCATAGATGAATGTGTAACAGTGTAATAATTCGGTCAATAACTTAAAACTACTTAATTTTATTCTGTATTATTTGAACATTTGTGTGTTTTGTATGTTTTAATCCATTAACTGAACAATAAATATTAATATGTCTCTTTCTCTTTTTAACAAAAGCAATACATGTCTACTTCAATATCTGGTGGGATAAAAATGAGATGGAGTTGAGACTCCGCCGGCTCTTCCAGGGTCCAGTTAGCCCCGCCCCCAAACAAGCCCCGCCCACAAAATTAGCATAATCTCACTCTTAACTTTTAATAAAAGTTGAGAGGTCTGGGTGTTGAATGCCAATTAACCCTCCTTTGTTTACCCAATCAGCCATTTTGTTGACCTCTCCTTTGTTGTACTCACAGCGGCCATGTTGTTACAAGGGCAAGGGCAGACTGACCACATGGTGTGAGCATCCATTTGAAAAAAAGCTGTTTGCATCTGTTGTTGGACAATAATATTTGTAAATAAATAGACTGGCTCTTGAAGTGCACAACACATTTTTTTGTAATTTTGGTTTTTCTGTGTCCTCCCTGTCCAGCCAGCAATCACGAATCTGACTTTAAATCTAAAAGTAATAATGACGATAAGTCACATTATCTGCATGTTATCCTGCTGAAGTTGAAGCTGAAACACTGCCACGTAAAGCTGCTGGCATGCCTGTAAAGTCTTTCTTATTACTGCAGAGTGCAGACTGAGAGCGGTATTACAGTCTGGTCTGTGGAAGCAAAAAATAAATAATTATACAACTTTGTTATGGAAAATCTTGATGCATGAATGATATGCAATGAAGATGTATTTAGCATTTTTACAATCAGGTGTAAACATCAATGTAGAGGAGCTAAATTTGGAGAAATGGGCAGGAATCAGTGGTGTATATACAGGCAATGGATCCTAACATGTCTGTCCTGGTTGGCTGCAGCTCCTACAGGAGATTACCCTAAATACTTTGGCACGAGTCTTCTCATGAAGCAGGCAGAGAAGCAGAGATCATTGGGAGGACTTCCCACTGTGTCAGACAGCCTCACACACAGCAGGAGGATAGGAGTCTGTGGGGTAAGACGCATCGTTACCTCGGTTGCCTCTTCGCACGGACCCGACTTTGCCTTGCTGTCGTCTCGAAGCTTTGAACTGAGGTCTTGCAGCAACCCAAGCAGCACAGACAAGGTTTTGTCTTTACACTGAGGATAAAAACAGAAAACACAAATTAAACAATCTTATCCTAAATAAAACATAAAAATAACCTATGGGACCTTAACAACAGTGACAAATGTCAAGATACAAACGTATTAATTAATTTAGAGGTATTTCTGATAGATTAACACAAAGAAGGGCTTTGTCTGTTTGTGAAAGAGATGGAAAGTGATATGTGGTTTGATAAATGTTTTAGTGGTAAAAATCTGAATAGAGCGGCATAGATTTGTTTTCCACTCTCTTTATTTTTGATGCCTTCAATTAAAATCCAGTGGAACCAGCAGCCCTCAGAAGTCACCTCTCTGTATTGTCAGCTTTGTTCTGTGAAGGCCTCCAAGGTTTGTTAGAGATCATTAGTGAGCAAACAACACCATGAAGACCAAGGAGCCCAGCAGACAGGTCAGGAAGAAGGTTTAGGAGAAGTCGAAAGCGGGGCTAGGTTATTAAAAAATATCTCAAGCTGTGATGATCTCATAAACTGTCCAGTCCATCATCTGAGAGTGTAGCACAACTAAAAACCTAACGAGGTACAGGCGTCCACCTAAAGTGACAGGCCAGGCAAGGACGACATTAGGGAGAATCTGTTAGGACTATAACTCGTGAAATTCCCTATGGAAGAGTGACAACCAGAAAGTCATTGTTGAAAGAAAGCCATAAGAAATCCAATTTCTACGTAAGGGACACAGAAAACATGTGCAAATAAGAAGGGGCTCTGGTCAAATGAGACCACTTTTTGATCTACAGGCAAAATGCTATGTACCAAACATCCCCACTGAGAGACATGATGGTGGCCGTATCATGCTGTGGGTGAGGGAAGCTATTCAGAGTTGAGTGGAAGACGGGCTGAGCTAAATACATCTTGAAAGAAAACCTGTTAGAGGCTGGAAAAGATTTGAGACGTTGGCAGGTGTTTACCTTCAGGCAGGACCTAAGCCCACTTGAGAATGTGTGGCAAGACTTGGAAATTAATGTTCCCAGACGCTCTCCGTCCAACTGACTGAGCCTCAGCTAGTTTGTGAAAAAGAATTGGGCAAATATTTAAGCCTCTGGATCAGGGATCACCAGCCTTTTTGAAACTGAGAGCTACTTCATCGGTACTGTGTCATACGCAGGGCTTACCTGTACTGACCTTTGAACTACAAGAGTCCATACTCACCTTAACTTTATGTAAAATAAACATGTTTGTGATTTCAACAAATGGGATTCTACAAAAGCATAGATTCAGAGGGAGCTACACACAAATTGTTGCCACACCTTTCAGAGTTTTTTTTGCAAAAACTGTTTCGTCTTCCTCCACTTCACAATTATGCCCTGCTTTGTCTTGGTCTGTTTCATAAAATCCCAACAAAGTATACTGCAATGTGTGGTTGTAATGTGAGAAAATGTGAATCATTTCAACAGGTTTGAATACTTTTTCATTGCACTCCGTATTCCAATGTACCTCTTTTCCTTCCGGGTTTGTTCCTCTTCCATTGCACCACTGATGAAGGATCCACACAATCTGCAAGGACAGCTGCAGTTTCGGATCCCGCCAGCTGTCCATGACTTCCCCTTGACTGGCCTGTTTAACTTTCTGTTTTGCCTGCGTGGTGCAGAGTTCTTCTACATGCAACTCCTTGAGACGTTCATAGTTCGCACAGAGAAAAGAGGAAAAATCCCAAGCAAGCCCATCCTTTTTAGCAGAGTCCTTGCCTTCATCGTCACCCCTCAGAAGCGTGTCCATCTTCTCAATGAAGGCCAGCAGCATGGCCTGCAGAAGCTCCAGGGCCTCGATTAAAGACCCCTGCGCCTTGGCATTTGAGCTTATGTCCGTCTGAGATGCAAGAGCAAACGAGGGAGGTGAGCTGTGTCCGTTTCTGGGTGGCACCGGCAGAAGCTGAATGGCGGAAGATAAAATGCAGGCGTGATCTCTGAGAGCGACAAGAAACTCATAGTCTTTGGTGGTCATCTCTTTGAGTCTATTGTTAGGTTTTTTCTTATCGTCTCTCTCCTGGTTGTCTGGAGGGTCCTGCTCACCACACACTGGACCTTCACCGATCCTCTTGTCGGGCTGGGATTGGCTACAGAGCAAATGTCTCCCAGCATCACCTTGTCCTTCCTCTGGCTCCTCTCTCTGATGGTGAAGGTACATCGATGGTCCCTTTTCTCCGTCCTTTATCGCTGGAGTCAGTGACGGATTATCCTCTGAAACATCTTCATCTCCTCCTCCTCCTCCGGTTTTCTCCCTTAAATCGCACATCTCCGCTCGCAGGCCGCGGTTCTCCACCTCCAGTTCGACGATGCGCCGGCTCAGGAGCGTGGCCTCTTCTTCCACCAGTTTCAAATGAACTTTGACTTCGGCTTCCCTGGCGTGAGCGGAGCTTTGCGGGCCTTCAGGCAGTTGGGCGGCGTCTACATCTCCGTACCTTGACCGGTATCGGCCCAGTGCCTCACGCATGGCCTCGCTCTCTGACACCAGCTTGGTCAGCTTCTTGCACATCAGAGCCAGCTCCTCCTTAGCAAAGTGGAGTTGGCACTTCAGATCAGTGCTGTCATCCTTCAAAGAGACAAATGTGATGCTCATAAGCCGAGATCTTTCATAAGCTCACATGAAGAAATTATTAAAAATGTCATACCTCCATCTGCTGAGAAAGTCTCCTCTCTGCTTTACTGGCTGTAGATCTGCTACTTCTCTTCTTCAAAGTGCTCTGAGAAACAAAAGAGAGACCACTGTTGACACATCCAGCAGCAACTCAATACATCCTGAAATTTACCAGAACCTACAAGGTGCTTTCCTGGAAATTTGAGGATACTTTGCAAGAACTTTGGTTAGTTTCACAGATCTTAAAGCTTCCTTTCACAGAACTTTGGTCTGAACTCCTCGTTAATAATCCCCACGTTCCCTCTTTTCCCCCTGTTCTGAGGTGCGTCTGAGAGCAACTCATTTTGGCGCTGTCTCTTTAAATCCAAAGGAGGCTCTTCACACCCCGCCTCCCTCCAGATCTCAGAGCATTCTGCTCATCCCCGTTTAGCCATTTTTGTAGTACGCTGGGGGACGGTGTAATGAATAAACCAATATTTTGACTTATCCACTTATAGCTCCGGCATCCTTCAGCTTGGACTACAAAATCGCTCAGAGAAATCAAAATGTCGGATTCGCGATATTGGTAAACTGGAAGTCCATGACCTTGTTTAGCAGCTCTGCACCAAGTACTGTGATGTAATTGTTCAAATAAACGAAATACAAAACTGAACGGGTTGGAAAATATCACCCAAAAAGAATATAAAGTTATCCCGGAGAGACTATATTGAAATTTTCTGCACTCCTAGAGACTCCAAGTACACAACAACATGTGTTTAAGGGCTAAAAAGTGGATTTTGCATGGTGTGTCCCCTTTAAAGCTCATGTTCACAAAACTTGTAAGTAGCAAAGGCTTCACAGAAACTATATTTTAACCATATTTTTTCAGAACTTACAGGTTACTTTCATGAAACCCCAGAGTTATTTTAGGTGCTGCCTCTGAGTTTTTATGAGAAACGTAGATTTGTGGCTGGAGGCTTTGCCACCTTCGCAAAGACAACATAGGAAGACATCGTGTTTATAATAGGCATCTTAAAGTCAGGCTTGAAGGTGGAAACACAAGGGGTATTAGCCTAGTCCCAGCAGACACCTTCACTTCTATCTGCACTGCGTTCTGCTCTTCTATAGATTAGGTAATCTAAGTGGATTTCACTGCTGGGATCAAAGCGACTAGCGGCTGTCTCCGATGAGCCGCCCCGCCCTGAGCTCAAGCCAAAGCACAGAATCCAGGATTAAACCGAACACATGTGACCGGACACAACCGTTCTCCAAGGTGGTCGAGGGATCTGAACGAATACAATGCGGTCTGACGGTTCAGCGAGTGTTGGAGAATCGTCAACTTTCAGATAAAAATGTTTGATGAAGGTTCTAGGTCACTGCATCTGGACACCATTGGCTTTCTGAATGCCATAATACGCGCTGATCCAGATTTAGCCGAGCTTAATGCAAGCAGAAAGACAGAAAGTCGGAGAAGGTCTATTTTTGTAATCTCTCGCACCCTCTGTGCCTTTTTTCTGTCATCTCACGCGACAATGTCAGCTGTGCTCAGGGTTCAGGCCAAAGCATACCATCGCGGCTGCTTCACCCATCCCCGGCTCCACGCAGCTGCTGGCTGAGCCCTCCTCTGATATCGCTGAGGGTCGTGTGTCCCCTTACACAGGGATGGGGGGGACAGCTGGCTGGATGGGTGCAGCTGTGGTGGGTAATGGAGAGGAGGATGCCTGGCCACAAAGACGGAACCTAAAACTAACCCTAAATCAAACATCATGGTCACATAAAAATATCAAGTCTGTTTGAATGATTTATTGATCTATTTTCCTCCTGATCCAGAATCACCTCATGCCAAATTAGGTACCAAATCAGTAAAACGAAAGCTATTTAGAAATGAATAAGGTTCAAAATACAGAGGAATTTTACCATTTACTTTTTTATTTATTTAGGCTAAAACAAATTAGAATATTTTTAGCACAAGTCCTACCTATGTAAAGATGTAGATGGAAAGAGAAAAGGTAAGCGTTTTTTAAAGTCCAGAAGGGGGAAAGTGGCACTTATCTGTTTAAAAGGCAATGATTGGACCTCCACAACGTGCATTGCAGGAGATAAAGCACAAAACATTTCTGAAGACGTCAAAGATTAAAGACTAAAACTCAGGCAAGCTGTAAAACTTTAAAAACATGTTTAACGTGTCAAGCAACAACTTTAACCAGTACAGAGTCAAAGGGGTGGTAATAAAATAGAGGGAAACCAAGGGTACCTAAAAGATTAAACCACAAACAATATATTACTGTTACACGTGTTCATCATCATTACTTCTTTGATTCTGTCACTTCTTAAAATTATTTATTTATATGCATTTTTGAAAATACATATAAATAAATACAATAAAAACACTATACCTGGTGTTTCTTGAAATAGAGGGACGTTCTATTGAAATCTATTATATGATCTGTTCCTCATCCACAAAGACTTCTGAAAATACTAGAAAATAATCAAATTTATAAGAAATGAATGATAACACATTAGAACTCCACACTTCAACTGTACATTTCAGTAAAAATACTGCTGAAAGTTTTAAAGGGTTCAGGAAAAACTGGAATTTACCAGCCTCTGACGGCATTTTGACACCTCTTACAGGTTTTACTCAGTTGCAGGTTATGTTAGGAGATTTTTAAACATTTAACCTCAGAAAGTTGGTTGGTTTGAACCTTTGACCCGGTTGAAAAGTTTTTAATTTACCCTGGTTTTGCACTGATAATTACATTATCAGGGGTGGTTCTTACATAATTGCAACCCTGGCGAGGCACCTTCCCCCTGCATCCCTAAACTCCGCCCACAGCCATTTAAAGACACCTTTCTGCTGAACCACCAGAGCCTCCAGCCTTAACCCCTTTGCAAGATAATTTATTTTGCTGTTGTTTAGACAGGTGTTTGCCCATTTGGCCTCTTTCAAAGTCTACGGCTGTGATTTAGAGAAGACCCTTAGTCAAAGCATTGTGACACTGTGTTGGTGTCTGCTTGTTCAGTAAGGAGCGGTACTGAAGGCTCTTCCTCTTCAGCATTTTCTGGGGCTCACTTACTTTATCCAGCAGTTTATATATTATATTTCATCTCCACATGTACGGTTTATGCATCAAGCGTAGGCGTTTTTGTCTACTTCCTCCCAGTGTGTTTTCCCCTGCTGTGAAATGTACAGGTTCGTTTTGTTAAATGTTCTCATAGTACTTCATTTCTCTTCGCTAATACTTCACCTCTAATATTGTCTTTCAAAGCTGGAAGTAATTTCCTTCTTCCTAAAACACTTTAAAGCCGTTACTCTTTGTACTTTTTTCATACAGTTAGTGTTTGGTTGAGGGTATTTTCTTATTCCTGTATCTGTTGAGGAGTGGTGCAGCTGTGCCCCTGAAAAGGTGGGAATCTCAGCGTCGCCAACAACAGGAAATCCAGATCTTCTCCAGTAAAGTTGAAATTTTACAAAGTTGTCAGATGTATTGTGAAACTGCTTGTGTTACTTTCAAAGAAGAGCTTAAATCGTTGTTTTAAAGCACCATCAGAAATAAAACAAGGACTTCTTAAAACCAATAGGCCACCTACAGTGTGTTGTTATCAAGTTTAAATAACGGGATCTGTCTACATGTAAATCCACTAAGAATGCAACGTATGTGAAACCTGAATGTTTGAGTGATCTATCCATACATCAATCGTCTATACCAAGTTATACAGTACATGCAGGGTCTCAGGTGGGAGGTTGGTGCCTGTTTCCTGCAGTCATTGGGCGAGAGGCGGGGTCCACCATGAACAGGTCTGCAGTCGATCACAGGACAACACAAAGACTCGCAGGATAAACAACCATGCACACACACATTCACTCACTTATGGGCAATTTAGAGAGACCAGTTAACCTAACAGTGATGTTTTTGGAGAACGTGGGAGGAAGTCAGAGTACCCAGAGAGGACCCATGCATGCATAGGGAGACTATGTAAAGTCCATGCAGGAAGAACCTTGGCCAGGATTTGAATTCAGGACCTTCTTTCTGCAAGGCTACAGCGCTACCAACTGCTCCACCATGCAGCCCTTGACAAATATAATGATTAACAAAACAAAAGTTTGGCTGTAAATTCTTCACCTCTCTGGCTTTCTCCACCTCACTCTGCAGGACCTGCTTGGCCACTTCCAGCTCCTGCGTCTTCTCCCGCAGCACCTCGTTTTCCCACTCCAGCTGGCAATTTTTCTTCTGCACCGCCTCCAGCTCGTTGTACAGGCGGAGGGAGACGCTCTTTGCAACCTGGAAGCGCAGGGAGAAGATGGTTACAGCAGCTCCAGTGTGTGTGTGTGTGTGTGTGTGTGGGGGGGGGGGGGGGTTGTTTCCACTCAGCAGCGTCGTTATTTTTAATGAACGTGTGCAGCGCGGTTTCTGCAGCAGCTGGTTTGGCGGACAGGATTTACAAGGAAATTCTTGTGACGGGAATTCTCCATATGAGTGGATAGAGAGGGGGAGTGAGAGCGAGGTTGTCAGGAATCCTACACCACGCCACACTGCCGGGGTTCAGAGAAACCCAGTCTGGCTGCCAATGTTCAACAAGAGCAAGCACTGGCTATTTCACGTTTCTAAATGATGTGACCCGGCTTTTATCACGGAGAACAACTCACCGCGTAATTACGGTGCTGCTGAATGTTAAAAATATAAACAGGATGCACGAGGAAGGCGTTTCACTATAATGAAATGACTGTGGTCCTGGAGAACAGCAGGAACTACTTTATTGCACCGCAAACATCCATGAATCAGGGTACAGTCAACTGATTGCGCTCCTCCAGTCAGTATGAGCAAGCATTCAATAACTGAGAAGGTTTTTGTAAGGTTAAAGCACATTTTCACTTTGATGTTGATAAGTGAAACAGCAATGATTCACTCAGAAAAGTTAGAGCTTTCACTGTTCGTTCAGGGTTGGTTTTCAGACCTTTATGTCATGCTCCAGGCTTCTGACCAGCTCCCCGTCCACCTGCCCCGTCTGAGCCACCCGAATGCTGCGCCGCTCGGCCTTGCGGAGCCGGTACTGCAGGATGCGGCAAGTCTTCTTGGCCTGCTCCAGCTGCAGCCGCAGCTCCTGCAGCTGGTACACCTCCTCCTCCTGGAACATGTCACGAATCTCCAGCATCTCGCAGCGAAGCTCCTCCACCTCATCCTGTGGTAGACAACACAGGAGCACCCCATTGTAAATCAGGGAACGTTTTTTGAAGATTTTTTGAAGAGAATCTGATTTAGGTCAGGTTTGATGCATGTGCTTTTTTTTCTATATGCCTGACTAAAGAAAACCTATTTTAGGAATAGAATGAGTTAAAATACCCCATTTGATTCATATCAGTGCTTCTCAAGCTTTTTGTAAGAAGAAGCTCAATAGATGCCAGGTTTTCCAACCATGACCATCTTGACATTTGTCTAAAAAGTGAAAAACGTTTTTATCAGTTGGTTAGGCAGTTGCTTGTAGACTACAGTTTTATGCATTTAATGTTTGTTTAGGAGTCAAATCTTTCAAGTATCTTAAAAATAACAGAAAGTTCCCTAGAAGCTGGTGGTTTCTCACCCACCCTGACTACAAAATACAATATGGCTCCCTTGCATGTGAAACACAGACAGGTTTATATGCATTTTTGGGCTATTTGTATCTCAGTAAACGGTTCACTCATGAAGAAATGTATATCTTCCTTTAGTGAATACTGCTGCAGAGTTTAAAAGAGCAAAATGCAGAGAAAAGTACAATGTTCTTCACACCGAGTTGCACATTTTACTCGTTTTCGCACTTGCAACTTGAACATGGAAATGTTGTGTTGCATATCATTCCCAGATCCAAGTTCGAACTGCGGAGATAAATGAAACCCAGCCATAATTGCCACCTGTACTAGTCCCTGGCCCACTGCCATGTGCTTCCCTTAATTTGAATTGCAAAGAATTACCAGACTTTCTTCTGAGTGCCACCAAAAGCAGCCAAAGTACCATCTCTCCAAGCAATTATTTTGCTGAACAAACAGAGAAACAACAGCATTGCCTTCCATCCAAACACTGGGAAATTGGTCGAAAAGTCAAACACACTGATGTCAAATGTGGTTGAGGTAGATCAAACGGGCTAACGAAGCCTTAATTTCAACTTATTTGTTTATTTTAGCAGTCTCTATGGGCTAAAAAGTCACATTTTCAAAATATTTATCTGAACTAAATCTGAGGTTTGGAAAGATACATTTAAAGAGTACCCCATGTTGGCGGGATTGCTACCAAAAACACTCCACAAACGACTGCATGCAACGACATATTAGAGATATTTGGCTTAATTCAGAAGACAATGGAAAATATGAGGGGGTGAAGTTTGTGTCATATGTTTACCTGGGACATACCTCTAACTGATTATATCTCATTAATATGTGTCGTGAGTTACTTTGAACAGCGTGTGGACACATGGAAGAGGAAGCATCATGCTGAGGGACACCAAGGCCCTACCTCTTGTCTGCTAAATGTAAGCCCTACAGTAACATAGCTTTTTACACCAGTCTTATGGCAGTTCTAATACGTGTTTTAGTATTTTCTTAAACTCTTTATTTATTACATATTTAAGCTGCATTGATAAAAAAGAGGGTTACCCAATATAAGATACGCCTCCTAATAGGTTCTAAAACTAGGTACTTGGGTCTCAAATTAACAGTACAACATGACATATCATGATGAATTGTAATTAAGATAAGAAAATGCCAATAACCCAATCATTTCTGGTCTCTTAGACACTATGATAAATAATTAGATTGGGGTCGTTTTTCAAAGTTAAAGTGTGAGAGAGGACAATTAAAATGCAAAAAGGAGGCTTGTTTAATTCAAATTTGTGCGACAATGAAGACATTTGTGCCATTTATCATAATGCAATCCAATCTGCAAAAGTGATATTTGAGCCACCTATAAACGTTACAGAGAAGTTCACAGATTTTGAACCAGATCAGTTAGTGTCTTATCATAATCCCACTTACAGTAAAGGCTGAGAAAATGCATGTTATTTTTGTGTCTGTGCAAAAGCTTAAATCTTTTTGTTAATGGACAATTTCAAAAAGGGAGTAAATTAAAGCTTAATAGTTTCTTTGAGGCGTTGGATTTTAATGAGAGTCACCTGTCCATCAAAACCAGACAAAGAAAAGCTGAAAAACTGAATTTTGTGGTGAATAAACTGACTCGCAGGCTTACAGAGACGTCTGAGATGTATTCAATAATCTGAAATTAAATTATTCCAAACGGACACCAGCAGAGCGTGGAAACCAAATTTAAAAAGAAAACTACTGAGCTCCGACTTACTTTCAAATACTCGTTCTCTGACCTCAGGTCCTCCACCTCCCTGACCAGGTCCTCGGTCGTCTCCCCCATCATGAGATCCAGGAAGGACCCCGCTGTTTTGTACGAACTGAGCCCCGCTGCTGCAGCCGCATCCGGCTGGAGCGCGCAGATCTCTGCCGCAGACTTTGCGCACGGTGTGCCCTGGCGCGTCCCCCCGCTGTCCGGGCTCAGATAAGCTCTGCCGTCGATCCAGCTTAACTCGTTATCGCTGCTCGGAGAGTCACGCTTATTGCCCTCCGAAGCAGAGTCTGAGATCTCTGAGCTGCTGTCCGAGGAGGAGAGTTTCCCGGACGGACAGCCGGAGTCTTTGCTCAGGTCCTCGGAGGCGTTGCTGACGTCCGACAGTTTCCTCTGCGCGCCGGGGCTCCTGTGGCTCTCCGAGGGGACTTCTGCAGAGGCTTTCCCCGCTTGCTTTCTCTGTGACCCGGCTGGTTTCATGTCTCCCTTGCACTCCCGCTGACCAGACTGTGTGTCCTTTAGAGATGAGCCGGTTTGCTCGTCTTTAGCGGGCAGATCCTTCCTCTTCTTCTGGCCCACAGCCTGCTGCTGCGTCCTGGACTGCTTCTGGCTGCGTTGAGCAGTTTTTGCGCTTTTATCACTATCTTTACTCATTCCCTTGTTTTTCTCCCCTGCAGTTTTTTAAACAAGATTGGGATTTTCTTCTTAGTGAAACGATCATACTAAAGTTGCAATGTTAAAATTCCCAACTCCTACAGAGGATGTCTGACTGAGGGCTCTGCTGCATCTCCAGACTGACACTTTTCCAGAGCGCGCAAAGACAGAAATAAGTCTCGTTGGGAGAAATGACTTCCGGTTACTGTGGAAAATAAGACCCTCGGAGGAAAAAGATTATTTGTTCTTCCCATTACATATATCACTATTCACTATCTGCAATAAAAACAAACAACAATTTGAAAACATCCAACTCATAAATCCACAACCTCTTATCTCGTTAAGGGCTTGGAAGTTTTTAAAATCGAGACTTTGAAATTATTTTAACTATCATCTCTCAGCATTTAGATCTTGGTGTAAAACAAGTTATTTCAACAGTTATTGGTTTTTCAGACTCTGTGATTCTTTTTAACGTCATGAAAATATGGCCTCCTTGTGAAAATGGATAATTTTTTATTTTATAATCTGCGTTTCCGGAAAGTGTATAGCCATTACATGGAGGCCAGACTCACAACTCTTTCATTCTAGATGGATCTCAGTTGTGTCCCGCTTGAAAGGCTTACCTACCTAGAATTGACTGAATACCCTTTGTTACGATTTGCCATGCATATAAACACAATGTTGTTGTCTTCATTTAATTCTGCATAAAATCATATAAAGATTGTCAAAATTTACAAACTGACAATCATTGGTGTCAGGTTTTGTCTGTTTGCTTCTCCTGTTTCCTGCTTTGTGTGGATTGGTTTGGGAGAGGTTTAGAAATGTTTTGTTCATGTCTCATTAACTTAGAAATCCTAAAATAAAGTATTGTTATAGTAAATTATAGTAAACACCTGTTTCATGTGACATCCTTTTCAGTTTTGGAGCCATTTGCTTAAAATCCACACTATAAAATAGAAATATAATTTAATCTCCCACAGTGGGGACATTCAGGTGTACCACTTTCAGCAAAGTGAGAGGGAAATGGAACCATGCAGATTCACAGAAAAGTAAAAAAATATATGTATATATCAAAACAAAAAGTTAATAAGTGACAGTGCAGTAAGGGTAAATTCACAACATAGGATTTTTTTTTTAAATAGCATGCGCTGATTCAATAAAATGTGCAATGGAGTAGGGTGATGTAGAAAAGCGTACAAAATGTGCATGGATATTTGTGCATATAAAAACATTTACAGACTATTTATATAAAAAGGTTCAGCTAGTGGCAGAAATGTAAACAATTTATTGAGTTTTATGGTAGCGGTGATGTTTCTAAAGTCTAAAAGCTAAGAGGAAAGATCTGCGATGACACGCATTAGTGCACCTGTGATGCAGCAGTCTGTCACTGAAGGAGCTCTCCCCATCTCTGCAGGTTCATCTATGAGGTGCAAGACACCGTCCAACACTGATGTTATTTTTACCAGAGTCCTTCTGTCTTACACCACCTGCACTCTGCTGGCCTTCCTGATGAAGATGTCTGCAACAAGCCCAGCAGTTCACACATACTGAGAAATTAAAGAAAATGAGAGAGCGACCCGTTCTTTCCCACGTTAGGAAGTTGTCTGCATGCCAAGGAGCTGGACTTTAAACTCCAATAGAAGTGATTTAAACACATGAATTAAATTATTTGGAAGGGTATTGTGTTATGTGTAATATCATTCAATATATTAGCAAAGTATTTCATGGATATGCAGGTATACCCCCCGGCTGATTTAGATTAAAAAATAAATTCAGTCAGCCATGACCTTTGATTGAAGAAAAAAAAGGAGAAATGCATCTCCCAGAAGATAACAAAACAATGTGAAATGAGAAATCAGATTCTCTTTTCTTTTCTTCTTTTAAAAAAATAACGACATTTATATTTATGTCATTTTCAATGATCAGTGGATACATTTTTATCATGGCTGGAATATTTATTGTGTATTGTATCTTTGGGATTGTAAGGCCTCATTGCCATCACCCTAATCTTTTGCTCCCTCTACAGATTCTGTATTAGATTCAAAACCTCTAGCTGGGCCACGCCAAAATGTTAATATTAATGTACCAGTCAGGAAAAGCATTTTGGTAAAAATTAAAAGATAATTTCAAATTTAAACATGGTGTGAGTAATTTTTAAGTTGAGTGCGTTGTAAAATTAAATCTCATAATCCTTCTCGCCATTCATTATGTTGGAACAACAAACCCAAATGTATTTTATTTAGACTTTTTTCTGTGACAGACCAACATAAATTAGTTTTTTGTTTTTACATATAAATTATAATAAAATCTCAAAAGTGCGGCACACATCTGTATTCAGGAACCCTAAAAGAAATTTAGAAGCATCTTTCAACTACTGGTTTTGCACTTTCTAAATAGAGCCTTACAAGCCACTTCACAATGCTAAACAGATAGAGCAAGATAAGGTTGTGAGACCAGCAATGATCAATAGACTGAAGAGGGTGATACAAATTTTGTTTAAATCTTCTGTTAATTTAATTAATTTAACATCCACGTTATTATACTTGTTTACTTATGTTACGTAAATGGGACAAAAAGACAAGAGGTACATCTAGAAAATGAATGATTTGGAGGAGTAAAAAAAACAAACATATGATGGATACAACGTGGCACAGTTGGTGGCATATTTGGGTTGCATTAAGAAGGTTTTGGGTTAACATCTTGGCTTGGGGTTTTCTGCATGGTGTTTATCTATACTGCATATGCATGCATGTTTTCTCTCTGGGTGCTCTGGCTTCCTCTCATAGTCCAAAAGGTCAACTGGTCGCTCTGAATTGCGCTTGGTTGTGAGCGTGTGCATGACTGCTTTTTCCTGTGTATCACCCTGCGATGGAGTCGCGATCTGTCCAGAGCAGGGTCACCAACATGATGCCCATTGGCACCAGGTAGCCCCCAAGTACCACATGTGGCATCCTTAGGCCTATTTAAAAAATAGCATCACCCACCAGTGAGGTGCCTCTAAGATAGTATTTTATTCAATTGCATTTACTTTCTAATCACACCTGCATTTATATACATTTTAAAATGAAAAAAGCATGAAAGATTTTCATTTTTATGTAACGTTAAGGTGAGCTCTGACTCTTCTAGTTCAAAGGTCAGTACTGGTAGCCCTTCGTATGACACAGCACCAATCAAGTAGCTCTCAGTTTCAAAAAGGTTGGTGTACCCCGCCTCTCGTCTACTGATTGCTGCAGATATGCACCTGTGGCCCTGAAAGGATAAGTATAAGATATATAATAGCCCATACAAGATATATTATATAGTAATTTTTGTAACTATTATAATGCTTTTGATTATAATATATTATCACACAACAGCCTTGCAAGGATAAGTGGTTACAGACAATTAATCATCTTTCTATTATAATCATCCTTGCAACTTAGATTCCAATTAGGAAGGTTTGTCCTTGACATTAAGCCTTTGCAAAGTGTAAGAATGCCACTCTATGAGATTTGAACTTGTGAACTTGCAGCCTCTCCAGGATAGCACCCTGCTCAAATCACAAGCCCACCTATCCCCCATCCAATAGATTAGGGGTCACCAACATGGTGCATGCGGGCACCAAGTACCATAGCCCCCGAGAACCACATGTGGTCCCCACAAACCTGTTCTAAAAAAAACCAATCCACCAGTGAGCTGCATCTAAAATTTTATTTTATTCCGTCACCCTTCCTGTTTATTCACACTTGCATTTATATAGATTTTAAAATGAAAACATCAATAACAAAGCATGAAAAATGTGTTTGTTTTACATAAAGTTAACTCTCTTTAGTTCAAAGGTACTGACCTTCTAGTTCAAAGGTCAGTACTCGTATGACACAACACAATTAAATAACTTTTAAAAGGGTTGGTGACCCCTGCAATAGAGGGTTATGTCTTCAGTCGGACAAATAATAGAGATCTTTTTCCTCCAGGGATTATATCCATATCTGAAGACTCATATCCGTTCAGTCTAAGGCGGAGGAATATGCTGCTTTTTAATGTCACATAATTGGATGCGAGTTGAAAATAACTGCTCTCTGCCCTTCATCTCTAGGCTCTCTCCGCGCTGCGACCTGATTGGCTAAAGTCTCTGCCAATCACGATGCCCTTGCCGCCCACTTCCGCCAGGCTCCAGCGGCGCTCCAGTTTTCGGTTGTTTATGTTAGCCGAGGCCAAAGTGACACTGATTGACAGGTGTGTGTGTGTGATATGTCGGCGTGTAAGTGTTCGTGTCAGAGTGTAAACATGTGTCTGCGTGTCGGTGTGCCGGTGTCGTCTGCTGATCTCAGCTCCAGCTAACGGCGAAGCTGTCTCCAGCTGCGATGCTAGCGGGTAGTTAGCCGTTAGCCGTTAGCTGGAGACTTGGCGAGCAGCGAACCAGAGACATGTTGTTGTTTCTGACACAGCCCCTGATGCCGTGATGTTCGGCCGCACCGAGCGGCTTCATTAAGCGCTGTCCGTGTTTACAGGTCGTGTTCGTGGCCGTCTGTGATGCTCGGAGAGTGGCTGGGCTGCATAAACGTCGGTCCGACGGGTGAAACATGACCGCTGAGTAACATATTTGTCACTCCCTCGGCCCTTTTTTTTCTGCTCAGTATGAACAGCGAGGAGGAATTTTTCGACGCCGAGACAGGTAAGACCGGCCAAGACGGGCGTCGCATCATTGCGATTTCTCTCAGTGCCCCAGTGAACGTATCGGGTCATCGGTTCCTTCTCATGTCTCCCAGGACTGGAGTCTGATGATTCCTGTGAGGTCAGCTTCAAAGATGCCCTGGTGTTTGACAGCAAGCAGGCGGCTGACGGCAGCAGCACGCAGGAGAATGGGGTGTGGGAGCGCAGGTACGAAGAGATGCTCACCTGAAATAATGCTCACATAGCCATTGACCTTTAATACACTCATCATTGCATTGGCATGGATGTCATATCAATTTGGGAAATTTATGATACGATTCAATTCCTTTTCAGGGTGGATTATGGTATTGTGTAACATAAAGCTGCTTTGATTTTATATATATATATATATATATATATATATATATATATATATATCGTATTTTTCGGACTATAAGGCGCACTTAAAATCCTTAAATTTTCTCAAAAATTGTTGGTGCACCTTATATATGATTACCGTTGTGCTTACTGACCGATTTTTGTGGTACAACACACTCAAAAAATCTGTTAAAATATGTAAGTACCGTTATTCGGAGCATTACAGTACACTGTGTCACTGCCTGATTGGACCCCTGAGCAGTCTACAACACTGCCTGACTTTAAGTTATAATCTGGTCCGCTTTATGGTCCAAAATAATACGGTATCTGAAAAGTTGTATGTACATACTAGGGCTGTATGATTCTACCAAAAATCAAAATTGCGATATATTTCAACCGTAATTGCGATTTAATCTTGACTTTTCTCTGCTTTAACCACAAGGAGTAAAAATGGCCTGTGGATAAAGTTGTTTGTAAACAAGGACGATTTAAAACAAGAACTGTTTTTATTAATTAGAATATTATTATTCAAGAGAATAGCTTTTGAGTTGGGCATCAATCCTTGTTGAACATAAAGTGCCACCAACAAAGAAGTCTCTGTATTAAACAGTTTGACCAGTACTTAATGCTATGGTGAGATTCCTGAAAGTTTCTGGTAATAAAATATTATTATATAAACTCTAAAACAAATAATAATATTAGATTATCTCACTACTGCAACTCTCCTCTCTTCCATTTGGATCAAACCCACTTTAAACATATTACCGACACCTAAAGGATATGTTTGATCCATTAAGTTAATTGTTACATAGCCAAAAACCACTGTGATTTCAAGATTGTGGGTTTTTTTGTGTGTTTTTTTTATTATTAGAATTATATTGCAAATGTAATTAATTGTCCAGCCCTAGTACATACTTGAATTTATTTTAGTCTGGATACTTTTGATGGATAGTCCCTTGATATATCTTCTGAGAAAATTTCCTTTACTTTTTTCACTTTGTTAAAAAAATCCATTTAGTTGTCAAAATTATCTTCAGTTGCAAGTTTTAGACTGGGTAAAGCCTCATTGACTTCTTAAAGAGTGTACGGAAGTCATGCAGGCTTATGTTGCAGCATGTACAGGCCTGTTTAATAAGGTAGAATATTATTTCTTAATTCACGAAGTGAAACACATATAGATTAATTGCACACAGACTGAGTTTCTCTATATTCAAACAAACTCGTTACCTTTTCTTGCTTCCGGGCGAAAGGACTGACACCTGCAGAGGATGTTTGTCTCACTCATACCCGATTTTCTGACCATTTTTTTGCAGCATTTACTTTGTATTTCACTTTAAAAAGACAAAAGGTGTGACAACTTGAGGGTTTCAGCCACTTTGCAGTGGCTGTTTTGACTATTTGTAATAATTTAGCTTGTGATTTAGGGAACTGCTCAGAGCCGAGAAACTTCTAAGGCACTTTGTAAGAGCCATGTTTGACATTTGACATTGATGTTGTGAATGAGAGTGGGATCTAAAGTAAACAGTAATTGTGCATCATTGCATTAAGGTTCAATGGCACTAAAACCAATACATTTAAAATTGAAACATAGTAGTAAAGGCTGAAATATGGAAGGAGGAGCTAGTTGACTGTATCCAAAGTGAATCTGGATTTTTACTTTAGCTATATGCGTTTGTGCAGGAGAACGTTTTCATTGTTTAGGATTTACTTTATATTAGATTTACACTTAACCAAAGATCAAGGTTTGGATAATTAGGGCGTGAAGTCTGCAGTGTGGCCTTTTCTGGAGTGAGTCAGGCGTGCGCGAAAATAATTAGGTTGCAGTAACATGCAGAAAATATGTTGCAATAGTTAAAGACAGGTGTTTACCACACATTGAGATTAGGACATTATATTTCCTGCAGACCCAAATAATGGTTGGTTGCGACATTTGTAATTAGCAGTAGTGAAGAATGACTGAAAAATAACACTCAATAAAGAAAAGCTGTTATCAGTCCTTATCAGTGTGCTCACTTGTATTCACACATCGGCTTATTTGTATTCTGTATCTTAGAAATGACACGACATCAGAGGGATGATAACATCTTTTTGTTTCCCTTAACGTTACAACAAAAAAAACCAATGGTGGTATGACTATGGTAAACAAATTACACGTAGATGAAAAAATATAAATGTAGCTTATATCATGAATAACAGACAGTTGGTCTGTATGCTGCATGAATTCATAGATGTGACCTCAAACAAGTTTTGCTTGTGTATACTTCTGTTTTTGTTCATTTTAAGTTGAACTGGATTAAATAAATTATGTTTTTATGCACGTGGAGCTATTATTAGTGTGATTAGATAGTTTTGTATGCTTTATTTTTTTCGCCTGCTGCTGAATACTGTCTTTATTATCCTTTTGATCTAAATGTGTACCAGGAAAGCTCTGCCTGCAGAAACGATCTCCAGGAACAATTTCAGTGTGTGGAGCATACTGAAGAAATGCATTGGAATGGTGAGTCTTCGGCCTCATGAACAAACAGCCAGACAGTCTGAGAGTGGAGTAAAGGTTAAAGTTGTCTCACAGCTCTCTTATAATTGATGCTGTTGTAAAGTGAGGTTGTTGCACCAAAAAGTAGGAGTTATTTCTAAAATGTTTTTTTGATAATTACAGATTATTTTTACATTTGGCGTCTAATTCTGAAATTTCAGGAGCTCTCCAAAATAGCGATGCCCGTTGTGTTTAACGAGCCGCTGAGCTTTCTCCAGAGAATCTCGGAGTACATGGAGCACACTCACCTCGTTCATAAAGCTTGCAGCCTGTCCGACTCCATAGACCGTATGCAGGTAGGGGTAATTCTTCTTTTTCTTTCCTGTGGAAGTAAATTACTTAAGTAAAAACTGCTGTAATCGCACATAAATGAAAGTGATCTCATTGGGCTGCTGGGCTGCATGATTATTTCTTGATTCACTGAAATAATTACTTATTAAATAACATTGGAAATTTTTAAATTTTACAAAAAAAATTTAAAGGAAACCTTGATGTTCGCTCAAAAACCTAAAGAACGTTTGTTTAATTAGCAATAAGGTAATAATAGCAGGAGATCCTAATATTTCAGATTTTGGAAAGAAGGGTTAAGCCACTGTCGCACTGTTACATAAAAAAAAACTATTTTTGTTGGTCCAAACGGGCAGAAATCAAATGCATTTTATGCGACATTAAGCCCTGATTCCTCTGTGCTGTTATTGTATCGTTTATGATCCCCTTTACATATAACCTGGGTTTAGTGGGATGAAGGGTGTAAAATTAGGTTTGTTAATGTGTCAGGGGAGGGTAATTAACTTTTCTTTTCCCATGTTTAATGAACGCCTGACCATTTTGGCCAGATGGAGCATCTGCATAGCATGCGAACGCTTATAAATAAGGAAAATTAGCAGGTTTTTACAACAGCATTTTCCTAGAACCTGAAACTGTGCAGTATATTTGGCATCTCTGATTTGCAATTTATTTATTTTTTTTCGCCCCTGTCCCAAAAAGCTGTCAGCCCAGTTTAGTGGGTGATTAAATGACGTAAGCCAAAATATCACATGTCTAGAAAAGGCGGTGCAGAGGCATTGTTGTCTTAAAGTTTCTTTATCTACCACTGAAATCTAAGGCAGATTTGAAACAATGTGTCGACTGTGGTATAATTATTCTGATCTAGTTCTTGTCTCTGTTGCAGGCTGTTGCTGTGTTTGCTGTTTCTGCTGTAGCATCTCAGTGGGACAGGACTGGAAAGCCATTTAATCCTTTGCTGGGGGAAACATATGAACTCATTAGGTAATAACAAGGAAACAGGTGACGCTTCGGTGTGGTTAGATTCTTTACAGCAAAATCTAAATGTACTTGTTCTTTTTCTAATAAAGCTGGCCAATATACCCAGAACGTATTGTCATTGCAGGCTCAGTGTGTGCAGTATTTTAATTCCCAAGGACTGGAGTGCAGTAAATGTTAGTTAATATATTTTAACTGTAATGAACTTCCATTTTGCATGTTAATGTAATATTTAGCTATTTGCTCAGAGTCTCAGAGCAGCGGATGCTCACACCAGACACAGCTAACATTGGCAAAAGAGTGTAGAAGCACAGATAACAGACATTAAAGAAGACAATAGGCATATATCGTCATTGCAATATTTATTCATGTTGTGGCGTCACAACATTTTCTAATATCATGTCATCTTTTAAACCCTAAGAGAGGATGAAGGATACAGATTAATCTCTGAGCAGGTGAGCCACCACCCCCCAATCAGTGCCTTCCACGCTCAGTCTCTGAAGCAGGAGTTTGAGTTTCATGGCTCCATCTACCCAAAACTGAAGTTCTGGGGTAAAAGTGTGGAAGCTGAGCCTAAAGGCACCATGACGCTGGAGTTATTGAAGTAAGTGTTTGTTCACTTCTTTTTAATTTTGTTCTCCTGCGTTGTGCATTTCTCTGTTGTTTTTTTTATGTACTAATTTACTCTCCTGATGAGATCCACGTGCTTTAAATCCACAAACAGCAGGTAGTTGCCTTGCCTTCAAGTCTAAAATTTGGATATTAGCTCCTCTAATCAACAGCCTCCTCTAATTTCTTTATGCAGAGATTTAGCAAATATGATGTTGGTGCTTCACAGCGCAGCTGCGTGTTTAATACAGAAGTGAAAGTTTGAATCTTTCTTGGGTTTGTAAGACTGTTAATGATGCTGCTTTTTCCGCGCAGACATAAAGAAGCGTACACATGGACAAATCCAATGTGCTGTGTGCACAACATCATTTTGGGGAAACTCTGGATCGAACAATACGGAACGGTTGAGATAGTCAACCACAGGTACAGTTACTGACACTTAGATCCTCACTGGCCCAACACTCATTTATCACTCATTTATGCTCTCTGGGTTTTCCTCAGCACCGGCGACAAGTGCATCTTGAACTTCAAACCGTGTGGGATGTTCGGGAAGGATCTTCACAAAGTCGAAGGTTATATCCAAGACAAAAGGTGAGAATATGAGCACATCAGGTCTGTCAGGCATAAACTGACGATTTGCGTGTTTTTCTGAACTGAGCGTGTTGTTATGGTTGAACCAGTAAGAAGAAGAGACGAGTCATCTATGGGAAGTGGACAGAGTGCATGTACAGCATCGACCCCAAGCTTTACGAAACGTTCAAGAAGTCCGAGAAGAAGACGGGGAGCGACTCAAAGAAGCTGAAGCAGGTAAGAAGCCCTGCAGGCGACTCGTCTAGGGCTGGACGATATACAACAAAAGTATATGCATAAAATGGAAATCATGTTGATCGATATCGATAATTAGATACAAATTCAAAACATATATTTTAAGTGCAGCCCTGGGCATTTTATGCTGTTGCTTAGCGACATATATTTACATACAGGACACACAAACGCTGAATTGAAACTCAACCTTTTATTCAACCAACTTTTTACCAAAACTGCAAGTTTTTAAAAAGAGAAAAGAACGCCTGTTCTCCGAACTCTTTAAAGGGGGCGGAGCTTGGTGACGGAGCACTCCTAGGTCTGCACTTGTGATTGGTTGGGAGGACGTAATGAATGTAGTATTAACCTACATGGCTAGAATGCAAAAGGAAGGAAAACTGTTATTCTATTGAACTTTTTATTGACCCTTTTTTTTTAATCATCGCTATACGTCTATGGATCGATATATATTGTTATTGAATTATCGTCGAGCCCTAGACTCAGCTGTTATCGACTGCGGAGAAGAAATACCACTTATAGTCCCTTCACACTGGCTGAAGACCCTGCTGCTCAAATGCCAGAATGCTGCTGGCTACGTTATGTAAATACATTTATTTTTATTTTTTGCAACCAAGACCTTTTCCTGGGCCCTCACCAGATTGTCAGCAGCACGGTCCCACCACTTCCTCCTGTGATGCTCCTAGCTCCACCCTGGCAGGGTCAGTCAGGATGCCGTTACAGTGCTTTACAAAAGTCTTCACACCCCTTGAACTTTCTCACATCACAGCCACAGATTTCCACGTAATATAAAGAGCTTCTATGTGATGAAGCAACATTAAAGAAGCGCATAATCTGTCAAATAAAATCCCAATAAAATCAGGACGGCTAATGACATTTTTCTTCTTGAGCCCATTGACTAAAATGTTTTAATTAATTGATTATCCTTAAAAAAAATGTCCTCCAAAAAATACATTTTATTAATTTATTTCAGAAACGTTTTTCATTTCTTGCTTTCAACACAATGAAATGTAAACGTTTAAAACATGACTTAAAAGTATAAGGTGCCATATCCAGCATGCCAGAAATATTCAAAAATCAAATTGAAGCTATTCTTCATGCTTTTACGAATTTTAAGAATATCAAACATGATGATACTGAATTGGAAATAAACCAACTAGGTCTCAGCTCTCAGACTGCAACTCCCAAAAAACAAAATCTGAGTCTAGTTAACATGTAAAATTAGACTGTAACTTCACCGTTAGTCGTATCTTAGTGTATGGATTATTGAGTGATTTTCCTGTTTTTAAAGTTTAATTTAGAAAATCATTATCAACACGACTAAATGTGATTACAACAGAATGAAGTTAAATGAAGTTGGGGTCTGTGAAAAGTTTGCTCACTAGCAGACGGCTTGTCAAATCTCAGAGCACCTTTTAATAAAAAATTAAAAAAATACCTATGGCAGGTTTTTTTTTCTCCATTCCTCATCAGCAGCCCCTGGGTCACTCTCTGACCCTCTTTTATATTTTCCTAACTCAAAGTACCTCTATAGTTTAAACACTTTTGAAAACTTAAAAAGCTTTCAGGTCCTGGCTCAGTAAGTAGGTGCTCTGTCCGCCATGTTTGTTTTGAAATACTCATGCAGCTGAGGCTGGCGCTCCATTTATGGTCAAATGGAGAATGTGGATTATAGCTGATGCTGGAGTGGTGTGAGCTTGATGAGGTTGTACACTGCAAAAAGGGAACTAAAAGTAAGTAAAGTTTTCTTAAAATGTGTATATTTTCCCTTGATTTAAGCAGCTAAATAAGACTATTTGCCAGTTTTTACCCCTTAAATAAGATAATTAGATACCCTGCACTTGAAATAGGATGATGAAGATGAAATGTTCTTATTTTAGTCTTATTTAGCTGCTCAAATCAAGGGAAAATACACAAATTTCAAGAAAATTTGACTTACTTTTAGTTCCATTTTTGCAGTGTATCCTTGACACAGGACACTGCCACCCTGATAATAAGCCACCAGAGCCTCGCCAGAGAAGGTTGTGTATTCTCAAAACCCTCCATAATGTCATGGGAACCCTGCTGCGTTTTCTAATGAGCCCCCAAAGACCTCTCTGAGATGCTGTAAACCTGATGCGATGTCTGCGTCCAGTGTGAAGGTGGTGTTTCTGTTAACTCGTACAGGAGCCTGTTTGACATGTGACTGAATCTGTTTTCTCAAATGGTATCTTTTCCCTTCACCATAACATGCAGTGGCGTTAATGTAAGGTAAGGTAAGAGTGGATTTGCTATCTCTTGTGTGCTGCTACTGTTGTCTAGTTATGTTTATAGTGTACTTGTTTGATTAGATCATTGCCAGCACCTAAGCCATGATGCCTTGCAATGACATGCCGTTGTTGCTTGAGATGTGTTGAATTTGTTGCAACCGTAGTTCCCGTGATTCACCTGTTTGCACTGAACCCTCTGCTCTGTTTGCTTGAACTCGTCCGTTTGAACGTGACGCCGTTCTCTCTTTTTTTTTTTTTTTTTTTTTTCCTGGGTGTGTGCGTCTGTGTAGGAACGTAGCTGTGAAGGTGAGGAGGACGACGAACTGCCAGAGGTTCAGGAGACTGTGACTGTGATACCAGGAAGTGCCTTACTGTGGAGGATAACGCCGCGGCCCGCCCACTCGGCGCAGGTCGGCAGCTCAAAAAAAAAAAAAAAAAGCTGTTCAAACGCTGCCCTCGATTAAAAAGTTTCACACTTTATTAACATTTGGGAAAACACCAAAGAAACACTCATCTTTCTTTTTACTATTCTATTTTTCTAAAAGATAACAGTACATTTCTTGAGATAAATTTGTTTTTCCCTCTTTAAAATGATCATTATCACCAGACCTGGGCAATAAGGACCAGAAATAATATTTCGATATTTTTAGGTTGAATGCCGATATACGATATTCATCCCGCTAATGTTTTTCTTTTCATAAAGAAACTATAAAAAGGCATCTCTGATTCAATTTGATCAAACAGCTGTAGATAAATATGAGAAACGGCTGAAAGATAACCTACTAGAATACATAAAAGTATAGTTATAATGCAACATAGACCATCTCAATATAAACGATAAAGTCATCTTATATCTCTTTAAGAAAATCTCCATATTTTTTTAAATCTCGATATATTGCCAGCCCTAATTGTCACCATTATGTCACCCTTTGGTTAGATGTGGCGCTTTAAGGCTTCAATTTAATCATTTTCTTAGCTTGTATTTTACACACATTTCAGGAAATGCCTCTTTCAGGGCATTGATGTGCTCAGTAATTATTAATGAATAATTAATAAAATCTCAGACCATCACTGGAAACCAGGAAGTGATAACTACAGTTGAATCAGCCTCTAATGCCTTCTAATGCCTGCCTCCTGTGTGTCTCAGTCTGTGGGGACACGAGGTGATGGTGCAGACTGTAGAAGGTATCAATTAAAAGGCTTTTCTGCCAGCAGCTCTTAGGGGTTGCACAGCGAAATTAGAATAAATGGTTACAGTAAAGTAAAAATTAATATAACCATTTGTACAAAACTTAATAACTGTTCCCATTCTGTTTTTCCACACAAAAAAAATCAAAGCCAAACGTAAACGATTTGTAAATTAGTCATTTAGACAAAGTAACCAAAACTTTGATAGAAGAGCTATTTTGGTTAATGATGCTGAAGAGGTTCCCGTGTCCTTTTGGGACACATGTTTACTTCCACGGAGTGAGTTTATTTGCATTGTTAGCGAAATCATTGAGTGTAATTGTTAACTGCTTCTGTATTATTTCTCTTTTCGGGTAGATGTATAACTTCACCAGCTTTGCTGTGACGCTAAACGAGCTGGAGCCCTGCATGGAGAGGCTGCTGGCACCAACGGACTGCCGGCTGAGGCCCGACATTAGAGCCATGGAAAATGGAGACATAGGTAACGGAGGGGGCTTATGTAACCAAGATGAAAACACTCTTTTATAGATCATAAAATCATCTTTTATCACTCTTTATTTTTCTGTGTTTCTGTTTACTATTCCTTCAGATTTAGCTAGTGCAGAGAAGGAGCGATTGGAGGAAAGGCAAAGAGCTGCACGCAGAGAACGATCAAAGGATGAAGAGGAGTGGTCGACCAGGTCAGCATTAATGGGCCTTTGGTCAAATATGATGTAAAGAACAAACAAAATGCATCTTTTTATGTTTTAAAAGTGCTTTATTATGCTGAGGGCTTCGTCAAGTCAACAACACTGCCTAGAAAAGTATTCACACCCTTTGAACTTTTCTACGTTTTGCCAAAGCGGTGAAAATTATTTTATTTTTTTATTGTGCACTTGTATCAAGTCTTTTTTACTCTGATGCCGCTAAATGAAATCCAGTGCGACAAACTGTCTTCAGAAGTCGCCTTATTAGTAAACCGAGTCCATCTGGGTTTAACTCGGTCTTATGTGGCTGTTCTGTGACGGCCTCAGAGGTTTGTTGGAGAAGATTGGAAAAAACAAACGCCATCATGAAGACAGAGGAGCACAGCACGGGTGTTCAAAGCAGGGTTAGGCTATAAAACAACAGCATCCCAACATTTTAACACCGCACAGAGCTCTCTTCAACCCATCATCTGAAAATTATGAATTATGAAAGATTATGTCTCAACTTAAACCACCAGGCCGAGCTAGAGGCTCGTGGTAACTGAAGGAGCTGCACACAGCAAACATGGGGAAGAAGCTGCTCTGTTAGAGCAGACCAAAATGGATCGTCTTGGCCTACATCCATATCAATGGGCTAATAAGAAGATATTTGTAGCTAAATAAAGGAAGATCTTTAGAAAAAAAACCTCTTGGAGGAGTCAAGAGACTTGAGGCTGGGGTGGGAGTTGACCTTCCAGCAGGAAAGCAACCCTAAACAGGCGGTGAAACGACTTGAACCTGGATGTTCACAGAGGCTCTCCATCCAATCTGACAGAGCTTGAGCCATTTTATGAACAAGAATGGAGGGAAAATGGTTTGCAGCTTTAAAGTATTGACTCCACACAGTCGATTATTTATGTATTTTTTTTTTTTTTAAAGAAAAAATTGTAAAATGTCTGTGTTCTACTTGTGTTTGTGGGTCTCTGACATCACATTCAAATAAAATACATTGAAATTTAAGATTACAACGTCTCAAAATGTGAGAAGTTCATGGGGTGTGAATAATTGTCCAAGCTCTTGGTTTTCTAGTTGGAGCGTGAGCTCAAGCTGTGTTGCTCTTACGTCTGTGATTCCAACATTTACTGTAGGGTCCTCCGTAAATGACCTTTGTCGTGTCTCGAGGGCTTTTGAATGCTCTCTAACCTCGCCGTTAACAGCAACTCGTCTGCTTCTCTTCAGGTGGTTCCACTTGGGAACGAACCCGTTCACGGGAGCCGAGGATTGGCTGTACACAGGCGGATACTTTGACCGGAAGTACACAGACTGTCCCAGCATTTACTGACAAGAGAGAGGCTCTGCGTATCTGGAGAATATTCACTTTATTTCTCAGCATCTCAGATATGTGATTTTTTTTTTTTTTTTTTTTTTTTAAATGGCCAAATGATTCAGACTGGCACTGTGTCTTTGTTGGAGAAAGCTGACCTCCCTTAATCAGATCGTCTGCAATGACTGTGAACATGCTCTGCAGGAGAGCCTTAGAGTGCACTGATCAAAAATGACATCTTCATCGTTATTCACCCTAGACACCCACCGTACTCACTATTGAGGGGTTGTAAACCAGCCACCGGCGTGTACTCTGTAATCACAAGCTGCTGCAGGACACGGAGGGCTTAGGGTATTAGTTTATGTATCCAGACGTCCTCCTACCTGCAGGACATCCACACACTTCTGTCATGTTGCATTTGAATGTCAGGGATTATTTAAACACATCCGTTACTTTTATATAACCAACTCAGAAATTAGATGTCTATTTTATTCAGCACTACGTATCTTTAAAATGTCACAAGTATTTCTGTGAATAGATTTTTTTTTTTTTAAAGCTGCTTATAACCACGTTTACGTCCATCGTAAGCGGATGTTGTCGGTACAGAATAGAGTTGTGTGCTGTAAAATGGGTAATGCGTTGAGAACGAACAAAAAAAAATTAACTGGTGCTTGCATGCTCGCCAAGATGTTAATAGAGAAGTAAGAGCCATAAAATAACTATTTCCCGCCCTGCGTATAAATGCATTTGTGGAAAAACTGTAATTCAGATACCAGAGATTTTGAATTCTGACACTGTGGCTGCCTCTCACCGTTATGCTCCAACAAACGTGACGCGTTTCTCCGAATATGTGAAGTCCTTCAGAAATGTACAAATCAAGTGTATGCAAACAGGAAAGCAAAATCCAGTTAAGAAAACTAAATGATTATTAAGCTTCATCTCTCTTCTTCTTTTTTTTTTTCCTTCTGTAAACCTTTAAACATGAAGCAGAATGTTTGCATGGATGTGTTTTTGGAATATTTGAGCTACACCTTTAATATTTAAGCTAATTTGCACCTTTAAGATGATGCCAAATTGACCCTTAGCAGTGCTGAGTACTTCAGAAAACGATGTTCGAAACACTTAAACCGACACAATTAGGGCAAAAGCATCAAATGAAAAGGGAAATGTTGGTCTGGAAGTGTGAATGACGTCCGTCTGTTTTATATTAACGGTGGTTCTTAAAAGGAAGGGCGCAGCAATGCGTTACAGAGAAAGCTTTAAGTTTCCAGTCTGACAGACGTTTAGAAGTCTGAGTTGCGTTTCCACACCTGCTCAGATAAACCTATGCAATCTGATGCATCAACCCCGACCTCCTGAAAAGTGAAACCTCAAACGCTAATTTCTTCTTCAGACAGTGGTCGACGTGTGCTTCAGACACACGGCGTGCTGGAAATGAAACATTAAATATGTAGACGCTGCAGCAGCTGTCAGATGGTTTAGTTTTTTTGTTGTTGTGCACTAACGTTGCATAAAAACTGCACATTTGAGCGCTCACACTTCTATGCACTTGTACAGTGAAATCTCTCCCTTGCTGCTCTTTCCTTTTCTCTGATTCTTGAAAGCACTTTTGAAGCTTGCAGGTTCATCTCTTTACCTCTTGTGTCTCTCTGTCGAGCATCTCTTCGATTATGTTTACATTGTTTGTTGAGCCTTCTTTTCCTCCTCTCTTCATACTGTCACCCAAAACCATATGCATACAAGCCTATTTAAGTAATAAATTATGGATTACAAAATGAGCTGCGTTGTCATGATTTTAACCGTTTGTCTAAATTTTCTATGTGGGGTTCATTCAGAAAATAGTAAAGGTGACCTATTTCCATTATTTAAAACTGGTTGAAAAGAAATAGGGGTGAAAAATACATAATATATTAAATTAATAAAAATTTGAAATATAGTGTCTTGGAAAAGTGTTCAAAAAACTGTCTCTTTTTTTTCACTTTACAACCATAAAAATCCAAACATTTTATGCAAAAGATGAACATGAATAATATATAAGTACAAATAACAAAGACGCAAGAGCCACAGATCCAACCAAAACAATAGATTTTTAATGTCTAAATTAGTGTTGTGTTTTACTAGTTTTATTTTATTTAGCTGTCAGTCAAAAGGTTTTGTATGGATTGAAGAACCCTGAATAATAACGGTCAAAGTTTTTGGGGAAGTTTTTTTTTTTTTAATCCTTTAAAATCTTTTTATTTCACATGTTTGTCAAATCAAAGTCTTTATTACATTTTATTGAGAAACTTCCATATATTTAAATGTAAAAAATAAAACAAATTATACTCTTGGTTTTGCCTTTTTAGTCTTGGTTATATATGTTTGATATATATTACTAAATTTTTATTTTATTCAGCTGTTTTTATGAAGTGCTTCTCATTGTATTTTTTATTTAAAAAAAAAAGAAAACGATTATAAAATCAACTTTTTACCACACCCTAGTTTTATCTCTGTGGTGTTGTTGATGTATTAGTTACAGTGACTTTCATTCACCTCATGATGCAAAAACATCAAAATAGTTTAGTAGTTAATATAGTTATCTAATATATGTAGTTGTATTTTATAAGCCTTTTTAAATCTGACATGTGCTGTCTAATCCAGCTGCCAGTAAAAAGCGCTTGTCAACATGTTTAATACAAAAATTATAAATGTCGTTCTTCTATTAAAACAAAAAGTTGTGTATTCTCTTTTTAGCTTCTTATTTTGGTGACGTCTTGGTTGGAATGCAAAACGAGCAACGTGTTAACTCTACCGAACATGCGCAGCAAGTTTAAATGCCCTGAAGTTGACAGTGGGCTGAGCCAATCACAGGGACGCACCACTACTGGTGAGCGAATCATAACAAGGCGCCGCTTTTGGTCAGCCAATCACAACCGTCGTCGCAGACTTTCAGCGTTTTGCAAGCTGAAGAATAATTCGGAGAGAAATGTGAGTATAAACATGGGATTTTCTTCTGTTTTTCGGGTCTAGATTGAGGCTCTGGTTACAGGTTAGGCGGTGGGTATGAACTGTGAAGCCGCGGCTGAGCGGAGACCGCACGGGGCTGGAAACAGCGCCCTGTCTGCAGGATGCAGAGTCATCTCCGCGGTTTGGCTGCGACAGGACTCTGCTGCACCTCGGCTCTTATTATGGGAGAACTGGGACAAGTGTGCTTCCAGCGGGATTGACGCACTCATTTAGCAGTTTCCACTGAATAGTCCCATTAGATGTTTATTTTATTTTAGGCTGTGAAACAAATAAAACCAAAATGTGGCTTTAAGCAGTGGGAGTCTTTTTTTATTTACATTTTTGATATCCAACCTGTTTTCATTCTTAATCTTACAGTTTCCGTCTCATTCAGAAAACATGGTAATACACATTTCGCATAATGCAGTGATAAGTTTATATGAACGAAACGGTTCACATGTAATATTTATTATCCGTCATTTATTGAACAACTGGGAAAACTGAACTACGCGGACTATTAATGCATAAAATATCTGTTTTCTACTACTGCAATCCTTTAAGATTTCAAGTTTAACACTGGTAGATTTTTCGTTGTTTTTCTGTGATACAGTTTTCTGCCAGGGGTTTGCATACTGTCATCAATTATAATTAATAATTTTATTTATCTGAACCTGGTTTGCGGTTGATTAAATAATTATAAAAAATAGAACCTTAATGGATTTTAAAAACAAGATCTGGGAGCACAAGTTATTTAATATGGATTTTCTCTTATCCATGCAGGGTCAAAAATTATAAAATTGCACATCCAAGCTGCTTTATCCATTTGAAAACCAGTTTTGATGTGTATTTGATGGATAATTGTACCTAACTGATCCAGATTTAATTCTGTTACCTCAGATGTAAGAAAATTTGTTAGGATGTTTACCACCACCAGTTTCTTCCTCTGTGCTTCCATGTCTTAAGCAGATCATAAATGGCCTCTACCAAAATCATCACATTTTAAACTCAAGATTTGTAGTGGCCCACATGAATGAGCCAAATGCCTTCTAGAGAAAGGCTTAATGCTCAGATGAGCCAAAGCTTGAGCTCTTTGGACACAAATCAGTCTGAGTTGACACCACATTACCAGTTATCATTACCAACACGGTGGTAGCGTCATGTTGGTATTGGTGCATTGCATGGATGGAATAACTAAGAGAAATACCTTCAAAGCTTAACTTCAAATTAACAATAAAGTTGGTTTAAACCTGATCTCAAACAAAAGTCCATATGGTTGAAGAACCGATAAAGCAGGATCTGGGCCAGAAAACCAACTCCATCATATCAGAGAAGAAAAGTGATTTAATATTCAACCAGAATGATTCCAAAAGTAGGGCTGGGCAATATATAGATATTTTTAAAGAGATATAAGATGAGTCTATATTGTTTATATCAAGATGGCCTATGTTGCGTCAGAATTATTATTTTATGTATTCCAGTAGGTAATTTTTCAGCCATTTCTCATATTTATCTAAAGCTGTTTGTTAGAAAATGTGCCTGTGAGACATTTGGGTTAAAACTTTGATTTAGAGATTCCTTTTTAATATTACTTTATGAAAAAAACCGATATAAATATCGTATGTTGGCATTCAGCTTAAAAAGATTTATGTTTTTTGGTCCATATCTCCCAGCCCTTGCCAGAAGCTTGTTGATGGCTACAAAAACTGCTCCTTCTCTGCATCTTGTTCAGATCAAATAAAGCAAATATGAAAATCCACACCAGCTTCTTTTTTGTTTTATTATCACACTACCTGCAAAAACAACAGTTTAAATAAAACAAATAAAAGCCCAACATGTCCATGAGGAGTGTATGACAATCTCTGACCTGAACTGTTTATGAGTTGTAATACCTACTAGATATTTGTGTTGTACTCTCTCCAGTGGTGGGTAGTAACTAGTTACTGTTACTCAGTTACATTTACTTGAGTATATTTCTGAACAAAATGTACTTTTAGGAGTAGCTTTACTGCATTGTACTTTTACTTGAGTCACAAATATTACTCGGGTATCGCTGCTCTTAAGTAAAATTCCTGGCTACTCTACTGGGAGTAACTTCATGAATAAAGAACATATTTGTTTTAACCAAAAATGCAGCAGAGAGACAAAAACCCAGAGTTTATGTTAAAGTGAGACTTCTTATTTGTACACGAGCTTTGTTATTTTAATGTTATTTTATTTATCTGCTGAGCTCATTGAGCCATTTGGAGGTCAAATGAACATACAGTACACAGAACTGTTCTAACATACTATAACTGCTGAAAGTATTACTTTCAAGTTTAATTTGAAAAAAATGTTGTAGAAAAGTGTGTCTTCTGCCTGAATTTAGATGTTTTTTAATTATAATTATGTTATTCTTTGTATATTTTTAAGTTTTGTCTTTAAAATACCAGAATTTGCACATAACTTAATATTTTTGTCTGTTCGATTACATCATTTTTTAATATTAAACCACCAGTTGTTATGATTAGTTACTCAGTACTTGAGTAGCTTTCTTACTGAATACTTTTTTACTCTTGAGTAATTTCTTGGCTGATTACTTTTTACTTTTACTTGAGTAAAGATATGCTGAAGTCGTGCTACTCTTACTTGAGTACAATCTTTGCCTTCTCTACCCACCTCTGTCTCTCTCTCTCCCTTCCTGCAGACCCTCTTCCTCCTCATCATGGCATCTGGAGCTCTTTTCCCCAGCCTGGTATCTGGCTCCCGCGGCTCCTCCAGCAAATACCTGGTGGAGTTTCGGGCCGGTAAGATGACGATGAAGGGCAGCACGGTGACCCCGGACAAGCGTAAAGGTCAGGTCTACATCCAGCAGACGGATGACTCCCTCATCCACTTCTGCTGGAAGGACCGCACCACCGGGAACGTGGACGATGTAGGTGACTCTGTGTGGGTTTTTAAAGTGGCTGGCCTGCACCGGCAGGGGTTTTCTAATCTTGCCTTCATTTCTCCTTTTAGGACCTGATTATCTTCCCCGATGACTGTGAGTTTAAACGGGTCAACCAGTGCACCACCGGGCGGGTTTACGTGCTGAAGTTTAAAGCCGGCTCCAAGAGACTCTTCTTCTGGATGCAGGTATGAAGCCGAATCACATCTAACTCTGTTAGATTCACCTTCTCACCTCTTTTCAGTTAGAACATTATTGGCAACAATTGCAAATCTGCACCGTAGTCTTTTAAAAAATTGTTTCCAAAACACATTGAATATAAAATGTAGCATAGCTGCATCCCCTGTTTAGAGTTTAGCAGCAGCCTCCCACTCCATGGTAAACTCTGTTGGAGGAAGGCTGTCAGAGTGTGTGGCCAGTTGCTTAATCACTTTTATTTGCACCATATTACATTTCTTGGGAAACCAGATTGCCATCATCAGACAAGGTTTATGAGAAACTAAACTGAAGGGAGTTTCAAGTGCTAAAGGAATAATGTTGTATTCCATTTGCCCCGGAAAACAAAAATAGGAGCTGGGAAATGCGTAAACCCAAGTAAACAGCGTTCCAGTTAACACAGTCTGAGAAGTCGGGATTCCAAAATAAAAACTAAAATATATTTTGAAAAATTCCAAAATGGCAACGGCCAGGAAAGCTGTTGTTTTCTCCGTAGTACGTCTTATAAACGTCCTTTAAAGCTGTGCTCTCCACATGCAAACCTCTTTTAATTTGTTCGGTTCAGAGTTGTAGCCGCTACATGTAACATTGATTTTAGACGCACTCTTGTCTTGTAATATAAACATGTTTTATTGCCGCTTACTGTTCTTGACGCAAGGAGCTGCCATATTGGAGCCGACAATCGGTCTTAAAAAATGTATCCTACTTTCCGAGGGGAAAGTCCGACTTTAGTGGCAGTTAAAGTGGATTTTTCCGATCAGAAGACGGGATTTCCGACTGTAGTTGGAATGCAACATAATTCGCTTCCTGGGTAATTTTTCCATCTGCAAGATTGTCTTTTACTGGCCATCTCTAAGCTGACAGCAGACAGGCTTAAATCGGAGGCAACCATACTTTCGTTCAGTTCTTTCTGAAAACGTTTCAACACGTATCCAGGAGCCTCTGTCAATTCTGGCCGCTTGAGCAACCTGTAGTTGGAGCGCCACTGTTTTTACGGACATGGATTCCCATCCTCAGGCACATTCTCAGTCAGACGTAAATCAATGAAATCGAGGCAGATGACCATTCACTGAGCCTGGTTCTGATTCTGCTGGAGGTTTTTCCTCCCCGTTAAAGGGGAGTTTTCCTCTCCACTGTCGCTTCATGCATGCTCAGTATGAGTGAATGCTGCTTGTCAAGACTTGATGCAACCTGCTGGGTTTCCTTAGAGAGGAAACTTTTTGACCAATCTGTATAATCTGATTGAATTTGACTTTGTAAAGTGCCTTGAGATGACATGTGTCATGAATTGGCGCTATATAAATACAATTGAATTGAATTAATCATTCTTAATTGAATTAGTCATTCTTTTCTGATTTCAGGAACCGAAGAACGACAAGGATGACGAGTACTGCCGCAAAGTGAACGAGTACCTGAACAACCCGCCCATACCGGGCGCTCTCGGCAGCGGCGGCAGCGGCAGCGGCGGACACGACCTGTCTGCGCTGGGAGGTACCGCACGCTCACGCCTGAACCTTGTGACGAAGAGCCTTTGGTGCCTCAGCTTTATGGCTGCGGCTTGTTCTTCTCTTTCCCTAAAGGTGAGGGCGGTCTCCAGAGCCTTCTGGGTAACATGAGCCACAACCAGCTCATGCAGCTCATCGGACCAACGGGGCTGGGCGGAATCGGTATGTGGAAGCTGCAGGGCCAACCGTGCGGATACAGGAGGAGACGATGTGCCGTAATGTGTGTTTCTTCTGCTGTCAGGTGGTCTTGGGGCTCTGGCTGGACCAGGCTTGGCCAACCTCCTGGGGAGCAGCAGCAGCAGCAGCAGTGTTCCTGCAGTCAGCAACTCCACAACGAGGTCATTTAATGTGCTTTCATCGTATTATAGAAGAAGCAGCGAAAACAGAGTCGCTGGTGCCGTGGAGCATATCACTAACAGATTCATCGATTTCCTCCCCTTCCCAGTCCGTCCACGGCTGTCACCCCAACATCCACCTCCGCTGCCAGCCGCCTCGGCTCCTCCCAGGTGCCCACCACTCCCATTACGCCCCTGGCCACCTCTGCAGCATCCCCCACAGCAACCACCCCCTCCACCCCCGCTGCCACAGCAGCTGCAGCTGCAGCCAACCCCACGCAGCCCATCCAGCTCAGAGACCTGCAGAGCATCCTGGCCACCATGAACGTTCCTGCCAGCAGTCAGGGAGGTGAGGCCGGCAGAAAGCAGCAACAGGGGAGGGAGGCTCTGGTGAAGAGTTATCAGTGCAATTCTAACGAAATACCAACAAACAGGGAGCGCTCAGTTTAAATATTTAATATGAAGCGGAAGCTGGAACTCTAGCGATAACACTGCAAAGAGGGGATTTAAAGTAAGTAAAATCTTCTTGACATGAGTGTATTTGTCCTTGATTTGAGCAGGTAAATAAGATGACCTGCCAATGGATTAAGATTTTTGCACTTAAAATAGGAACAACTCATCTCCATCATCAATATTGAAGGGCATTATATCTAATTATCTTATTTTAGGGGTCAAAATACTCACCCATTGGCAGATCATATTATTTACCTGCTCAAATCAAGGACAAATACACTCATGTCAAGAAAATATTACTTACTTTTATTTATCTTTTTGCAGTAAAAATAGAAGTCAAATCTATCCACCCACTGTGCCTCAGTGCCTTGGATTCAGCTTGTTTTAAACAGGTCCCTGCTTCTACACACCTGGTATCTAAGTATGGGTCACTAACAGGCATCTTGAGAACTTAATGGCATATAAAGGTTTTATCATGGGTGTCGGACCAGGAAAACATCTACAACACGTAGTTGAGTGGCAACAGGATGATAGTTGAAAGCTTAGTGCCCCCTAGGGTGACGTGAAGGTACTGCAGGGGGCGCAAGAAGCTTTTTTTGTCCAGACAGTGCAGGCCCTCCAAATGTGACAACAGCGCCTCCTGCTGTTTGGTCTGTGCCTGCAGTCAGTGGCATGATGAATACTATTAACAAATTCCTAAAAAAAACTCCAAAACTTAATGTAACTGAATTTTATCTTTAATATTAATGGCTTGATGTTATTATTGCCATACATAGCTAGTTAAAAGTTCACTGCAGGTTCGAGTCGGGCTAAAAGCCATTTGTTGTTAATATATAATTAAAGAAGTGTGGCAATGTTGAAACATTCTAGTTGTTAGAAATCATTGTTATGTGTTATAAATGAACCCACATATATGTTATACATTTTAAAGGGGATTCTGGGTAATCTTCAGAACAGATTAAAGCAGAAAACAATAAAAGTTAAATTTTTTACCCATTTTGTTGGGATGGAGGGGGCCTGAAAGTTTTTCCTACTTCAAAGGGGGGCACAACAGAAAACCTCTGATAACCGCTGCTCTACAGACGCTAATAGAAACACCCGCTAATAGAAACACCCGTTTTTATGTGTTTTTGATGCTTACAGTGGACCTCGCCAGCGTGCTGACCCCTGAGATCATGGCTCCCATCCTGGCCAACCCAGAGGTGCAGCAGAGGCTGACGCCCTACCTGCCGTCTGGAGAGTCGCTACCTCAGAGCTCAGAGGAGCTGAACAACACGCTCAGCTCGCCTCAGTTTCAGCAGGTAGAAGCTAAATCACGTTATCCTCCAAGTGAAACCCCGTGGTTAGCTTGGTTCTGCTTGCTCTCTCTGTTTATATCTAATATTTGTGCTTGCCATGTCTGTCTCTGCTCAGGCTATGAGCATGTTCAGCAGCGCTCTGGCGTCCGGCCAGCTGGGGCCTCTGATGAACCAGTTTGGTCTGCCAGCAGAGGCTGTCGATGCTGCCAACAAAGGAGGTCAGTGCTTCTCTCTAGTCACTCAGAAACGAATACAGTGAGTCAGGGCTCTAAACGCTGTCTGGCTTCCATAATTTCCACTAGAGACGCGTCAACATTGACGGAAACTGGGCTTTTCTTTAAGTCATGGTTGATTTTTATGTTTCTAGTTAGATACAGAGGGTAAAACGGTCATTTTTACTCTAGAACAAAACAATCGGCAGCTGTATGTTTTTGCATACTATTATAATAACATTGAAACATTCCCCCAACGTGACTTATCAGTGATGTCACTACAAAAGTATAATAATTACTTTATATACTTTGGCTGGATATACCAGACATTTGTTTTTCCCATAAAGCCTTTTGTCTTCACCTGTTTTATGCTACAGCAGCGCCACCTGCTGGTAGGTGGGGAAGCATCAACGTGACATGTTAAAAAATATTTTCTTTTTAATGTCACGAAGTTGCCTTTTATTTCTGTCTTCATTTGTTTTCAATGTTCCTAAAAGGCTACAAATTGCATAAAGTAGGGAAGATGAAGACTTATAATTTGTATAATGTGTTTAATTTCTCCATTGTGAGATGAATAAAGTATCAATTATTATTATTATTATTAATTATTAACTCACTTAACTGAGTTACTTACTGAAATAAACTTTTCTGTTTAAGGAATATAACTCAGTGAACGTTAATCTGATCACCAAGCACATTAAGACATAGAAACCTGTGTTGGTCGGCTCAGCCGTAAATCATTTTCTGTACTTTGTCACCAGGTTGGAAGGTTTTTGAACCACTCCTCTTGGGGCAAAATCTTTTGATCTTTTGGCACTTCATTACTTCAGCTTCACGTTTACTGTAGAGTTGGTGTGGTGAAGCCCTCCTGTACTTATCCTATCACAGAAAATCTGTCCCAAACCAAGATGCTTCCACATCCATGTGGAGAGAGGGTGTCCTTCAGGTCACTCTCATCTTTTTCTTCCTCCAAACACTGCTGGCGGAGCTGATGCCAAGGTTTTTATTTATCATTTAGACCAGGGTGTCAAACTAATTTCTATATTGGGCCACTTTGGCATCATGAAGTCATCAAAAGGGCAGCTTGCACCTGTATGGATGACACTTTGTTTTCATAATTTCATTCCAGTTCACATAAAAATGTAAAAAAAAATAATCATAGTAACTTAAAATTAGCACCATTAGGCCCAATTCAAACAGTTTATCTGCAAAAAATTTCAATATTGAATGAGTTACACTTTAAACTCATCATTCTGCATCACTTTTTCTCTTTTTGGACATTTCTGTTTTAATGTATTGTGGAAAAACTGACATCTAGCGGCAGGATGCTGTTACTACATAAAAAACAAAATCAACATTCACTACAGGAGGCAAAGTTTTAACCACTTTATACACTTTAAAGGGATAAAAGCCTCAGCTTTATGACATCATATGCCTTTTGTGTCTGTTGAGGGCCGGATAAATTGCCTTGATGGGCCGGATTCGGCCCCCGGGCCTTGAGTTTGTCACGTGTGATTTAGACGCTCACTCGCGAACTGAAGAGGAGCTTGATTTTATTTCTATAGCAGGGGGGCTACAAGATACTCTTTTTCGGCATGGTGTGTTAGTTGTGGTGATCTTGGTGACCCTGGCTCCTCCCATGAGGATTAGATACTTCATGTCAGAAGTATCTAATTAAATGTTCTGTATGACACTCGGATACAAAAACAGTCAGTAGGAAGTTAAATTCTGGCATTTTCAGGGGGATAAAATCTGTCTTCCACTTTTCAGTCTCTCTTCAGATTAAACTTTGAATCAAATGACTGATTAAAAACCTAAAATACATTTTGTTTTGTTCTTAATCGTTAATCTTCTTGTTGTTTTAGTGATTCTAACAGCTTATTGGGACTGTTTTTACATATTGTCTCGTAGATGTGGAGGCTTTTGCCAAAGCCATGGAGACGGACACAAAGTCGGATCAGGAGAGCGACTCCAAAGACAAGAAGGACGACGACGAAGACATGAGTTTGGACTAAATGTTCCCTAAAGAAAGCGCAGATCATTATTTATATTTATTTACTTGCTGCTGTTTCTGTTATTTAACATAAAGGCCTAATGTATAGTAACTACTGCTCCACTTTGGGTGGAGCCTGTCTGCAGACATGACTCCATGACTTCAACTCGTAATGTTAACCTGTTCTTTCCTTACCCCAGGAGACAGTAAAGTCTGGAACAAAACCCGTGTTTGTTGCATTGTTTAGCTGTTCTTTGCTCAGAAAAGACAGGATAAAAAATATATATTTGTCTTAAAAATCTACCATCTGCTTAACTGGATGGAGGTAACACACGTCTGCGGGGAACCCAAGGACATATATAGTTGTGTAAAAGGCATTTCCCCTTAAAGATGTCTTGTTTTTACCTTTGTCACATTTAAATATTTCAGATCATGAAACAGATTTTAATAAATAAATTAACCAAACTACAAAAACGTGTTTCTAAATAAACCCTTAAGAGAAAAATGCTATCAAAACCACCCTGATCCTTTTTTAAAAAGTAACCGTCCACTTTATTAAACCATGATTTAACTACTAACAACCGAGGTCGTGATCCTGAGGGCTATTTTGGCCTCTTCAGGCGTTTTGGGTCAAGTTAACAGTGTTAAATATATGTTGAATGCACTAGATGAACCCTGCAGGAGTATGAAGACCAGGGCACCTCTGTGCAGCCAGACATCTGTTTTTGTCTTGAAACATTTAAAAAACCTTTAATATACATTGACATGGGGGAAGTGGTGGTCTAGTGGTTAGAGAGCAGGATGCCTGCATCCTGGCGAGGCTGCAAGGTTCTGGGTTTGAATCCCACATACTGCCACTCTGGGTTCCTGAGCAAAATCCTTACCCTCCAGAACGCTCCCCAGTAGCTGCAGAGAGGCTGATCAGCTGCTCTGTCTCCACCGCAGTCCTTCACCCCACATCCAGTTCCTGATTGGTTGTAGCGACACAGAAATTCAGTTTCCAACTCCAGCCAGTTGCTTCGCATCCATCCCAGGTGTCGTGTTGCTCTGCCTTTGCTTTAAATCACTGAAATTGCATCTTTTGCGCTACTGGAAACGAGTCTGTTGCCTTGCTTTGCAACGTGTCTGTGTTGCACCTGTACATAAGGATTACATGTAAATCTGTCGCTCGGGTCGCCACATTCGCATTCGGTGTGAACGCACCTTAAGGGATGGGAGGACTAATGTCTTTGAAATAAATGTTGCAATGACAGATAAATACACAAGCAGTCAGACAGACAACTGTTCTGCAGTTTTGGATGTTTATTTTCAACACTTTGTCCCCACATCAGACTGAATTGGCATCACACAGTCTGCCATTATAAATTAGGTCATGATTATCTCGAGACGCAACGTTTGAGGCGGCAGGAAAAAGTAAGAAATGTCGAGACTTAAAAGAAAAACATGTCTGAATAGTTTCACTGACACTCTGGTTTCAGGCACCTTTTTACCATAAATGCTAAAAATCTGAGACGACACCGTTGCTGGGTACAACATTAAAATCCATCGGCGGGCACACAAAACTTCCAAAAAAATGTTTCCATCAACTTCAAATAGAAATACTTCTTTGGGTTGGATTCTATGAGCTACTTAAAGTAAAATTCCTGAGAACTGAAAGCTGTGCCAACCAGCAGACCACACAAGAGAGGGACGCACAAAACAAATCCTTGCACGCTTACGTCAAACAGAAAGTAAACACTACACATACATCTGCAAAATGCTGTTTAAAAAAAAAAAAAAAAAATGTGACACCAAAGTGATAATATAGCACGTGAGCAACACCAACACCGGAGTCAAAGCTGCCACTAGAGTCTCGATAATGTCTTGTTTTCTGTGTTTATATATGACTCAGACTGCAAGACACAATAAAACAAGATGGACAAATTAAATCAAAGGCCACTTCTCAGACTACAGAGTCCTGTTCTCACAGCTAAAAATGCTTCAGTGTCACAGTGTCAGAACCCCATTTACAAAAGCCACTTTTTTTTTCACCAGTTAAAATAAATAAAAGACAATCTGTAGAATAAGAACAATGTGCTGAGCCACATCTCTAGTTTTTCCCTCTAAAAAAAAAAAAAAAAACACATACATCACAGCCAACACTTCCATTAAATACAAGTTAAGAACATCATGGTGCTTTAAAAAGATACGTCACAAGAAACTAAAATAAAGGCACAATTAATGTGCTGATTGAACATCTCTAACATAGAGCTCATGACTGGATCATCACGTACAAAAAGACATTCGAGACGCTCACAACCTACAGTGTTTGACAAAGAATGTAAATCATGTTTCGTTTTTCTCACATTTACAGTGAAAATAAATAGTACCAGAATTGTTTATTTCAAACACCAGAGCTTATAAAGGTGATCGATCCGCTACTGCGTCCAGTCTAACCCTGCTGCACCAGCCGGCGGTAGTGCGGCATGACTTTGCTCTCTGGGAGGTAGAGGCCCATCTCTAAAGCCACCAGAACGGAGAACTCCAGAGGAATCAGCTCCCGTCTGTTGATCCGGAAACGCTCCTCCAGCTTCTGCTCGTCCAAGACGGGGAAAAAAAGAAAAAAAAAACAGGGAGAAAGGTTTTAGATCCTGGCTTTGTGTCCCTAAAAATAGTCAGAACCACACACTTTACCAGCTACGTTTACATGGACAATAGTAATCTGAATAACACGGCCGATCGGAATAAAGAAACATTGTGTAAACAAGACAGTCGGATTATGATGATCGGATTAAGATCAATCAGAATTAAATTGTAATCTGAATGAGAGGGGTGGTTTATGCCGATTGATAATCGTTCAAGTTATTCCGAATGTGCCACACTGACCCGAGTGTGCGCCCGAAGTAAACGTGACGCATTTCCGCCACTCACCAATGCGGAAACACATCGGGAAGAAAAACCGTTCTGTTCGAAAAGATGAAAGAGCTCAAAACTGTTGCTTACTCAGTAACATTTCAACCATCATTAGAACCTGGTGCCAGTCCAGCCTGCTTTATTTTCCATTTTCTGTTGTTCAGCAAAGACGGAAGTTCTTCTTCTGTGTTTATTTAGGGGAATTTGATAGCTGCGCATGTCAGAGTGGTTCTATTCTAATAAAGCCAGGTGCATATAAACGCACATTATGATCAGGTTAATTGATGGAGTGCCCATATAAACTGTACAATCTGATGATTTAATCCAAATTAACTTTAATTCGACCATGAACTTTTGTGCATGTAAACATAGCTAGTGTAATTATTTAGATTTTACGTGTTCAGAAAGCAGTGGAGACATGTGTAATGACAGAATAAACACTTGAGAATAGCTTTTCCTTTCAGTTAAAATTAATAGAAAAGCCTTTATTACACGGGTAAAAAAAAAAAAAAAAGGCAAACTAGTGAAAAGTTTTAAAACCTTTTACAAATAAAAACTAAAACTTTTCCTTTTCCTTCTGCTTTACAATTAAGTTATGCACCACTTTGTGTTGATGCATCACATAAAATGTCAATAAAACTCTGAAGTCTGTGGCTGTAATGTGCCAATAATTTTTAAAAGCACTGTATTCGCTGTAATGCACATTTATGGGACGGCTGATCAAAAAGGAAAAGATTTCATTCATTATCAGCGTAACAAATCAAGACGTCATACTCTGTCGCCGTGGTTACAAAGACAACACAGCGTTATTGTTCGGCAGCAACGGTTGCCGTGGAAACTACGTTTACAGCCAGACCTACCGACACGGAAATCCTGAAAAAGATTTTTAACGTTTAGTGGTACGACGTCAGGTTGGATGTGGGCACATTGTACGATCACCGTTTATTACTAAATCAACTACGACAATCAGCAACTTAATCAGCGTCTGCCATCCATCTACAGCGCCGGCTGGATTTAATACAAACTAACAATCAGCCGCATGCTCTACTCTTCAATCCCAAATCCGTCCAAAACAACGTAAATTTTGATGCAAAGCAGCTTTTAATTGAGAAGACCCGGTTTCTTATGAGCAATTAAGGGAACGCTGCCCTCTGTTGGTGTAGTTGGACACTGAAGAGAGGCGGAAGAGATCTATGTATGAAACCCAATTTCACATTTTATTTGTATTCAGGGATCATCCAACTTCATTTCTTTATTTACAGTGGATTCAAATCTGATTTAAATAATACAACAAGGAATTATGTTAAACGTGATAGAATATAATGTTCTGGGTAGGAACTAATGTTCGTTTGGTCATGCAGTCAGTGCATGTTTTTTAGTTGCTCACCGACAGGAAGGAGAGCACATGCTTAGTTAGACATGAAGACGGCCTTGAAGTTAATGCAGCCAAAGAGGTCAATAAGGTTATTCTTTGGATATTGTCGTTTTATTTAAGTGCAGTTTTTCTGATGTGTATTTAATTTTGTTGTCGGAGAATACAGATTTATTTTATTTCATCCAGTTCTGACAGCATGGATAATGACTGAGCGCGTTACAAACATGTTTGTTACAGTGATTAAATGCTTTAAAGCCAATAAATACATAGTTTTCACCATGTGACGGTAATGGTGATTAGAAAGGTCACAGAGCAATAATGACCACTGGATTTTTGTCTTGTAAACAGATCATCAGGGTTGTAGTTTTAACTCCAGTTGTTTGGTCTATAACCATTCCACCTAAAGAAACAACAAACAAAACAACAACAATTCTTCCTTAAAAGCTGGGTATTGAGTAACTTTCTGACTGGTATTGTAAGAAAAGTTGAGGTTTGAGTATTATTTGAAAATTACAATGTTGTCAACAAAGCCTAATAAAAAAGAAATTGTGTTGCATTTATACCATCAAACACATCATTCTTACATTCTTTGTTTCACCGTATATATAAGGAATAAGAAGTCTTAGCAGACAAGCCTTAATCCAAAATTTTTATCAGCTTCCTGAACGCATGTCAACACGCAGCTCCATCAAGACTGGATTTCCTTCAGAAGGCCTCTCTGAAATTAGATTTTGCACACATAAGCTATGCTAACATAAGTCTGTCAAGAACTCGTTCACCGGTTCCAAAGAATATGAGCCACATAGAAGCTGTTTAGTAAACATCCCTCAGGAGACGCTTTCAAGGTCTCTCCGTTCTGATGCAGCAGGCCGTTATTAAAAGCTCTGCTGTCTTTAATATCGACATCAGCGGGCCATCAGCGCTGCTAGTGCGCTTACTCACATCAATGAGCTGCTTGACGTCTGGTTTCCGCAGATCGCTGCTGATCTTTGCTGCCAGCAGCACGCACGCAGCCGCCACAAGCTTCCTGTTCTGCTTGTTGAGGCGACCTTGCAGCACCAGCTTTTCAAAGTAAACAAAGGCCATTGCTATGGTGACCGGCTGCAGGCCGCACTCTTCGCTCACGGCCCTCATCTCCCTCTTCAGGCTGGCGGAGAGGAGAAGTCACAGTTACTCAATGTGTTTACAAAGAAAGAGCGAGTTGTCTCGGTCTGAACCCCTTTGACTCGCTCTGGGAGGACAGCTCTGAAAGCACAGAAGAAGATGGGAGGACAGAACCTTCTTATTTTGCTCAGTGTCAGCTTGATGTGAGGAAACTTCTCCTTGAAGGTCTCATTCATGTCCTTCTTCAGATCGGACGGTTTCACATATTCGATAACGGTCGTCTGCAGAGATGGGAAACAAAGCAGCAGCTCAAAACTGGCTCACATCAGACCGTCTAATGTTCGTTTTCAGTCTCACACACAGAAACACAAAACCACGTCCTGATTCCTGCAACAAAGGACACTTCATTCAGTTTTATAACAAAAAAAAAAACTTTAACTTCTGACTTACAATCTGCTTCCTGAAATATGAAGCTTGCAGGAACAAATTTAAATGAGGACCAGTGACAGAAGGTGAAGATTGCATAATAAATCAGAAATAATAACTGAGTGGGAACGTTGACGACTAGCAGCAGGACTTCTTTGACACTAGAAGAAGAGTCAGACCGAGTCCTGAATGGACAAGTTATTAAAGCTTACCTTAGGGGGGGAAACACATGAAGAACATATTTGGTGTAAAGATTAAACTTTTTCTAGGCATGATATGTAGGGCTGGACGATGTAGGAAAAAAAAGGATATCGATAAAATAGAAATCATATTGATCGATAACGATTATCAACATATATTTTAAGTGCAGACTACTTTTAAATACAGACAAACACTGAATTCAAACTCAATCCTTTATACAACCAACTTTTTACCAAAACTGCAAGTTTTTAAAAAACAAAAAAGAACACATGCTCTCTGAACTCTTTGAAGGGGGCGGAGCTTGGTGATAGAGCCTTCCTGGGTCTGCGTTGTGATTGGTTGGGAGGATGTAACGACTAATATTAACCTGCATGGCTTTGAATGCAAAAGGAAGGAAAACTGTTATTCTATTGAACTTTTTATCAACCCGTTTTGTTCCCCACCATCGATCGATCGATATATATTGTTACTGAATTATCGTCCAGCCCTAGTGATATGTTTGTACAAGTGGCACAGAAGTGATAATTAGTATAATTATGGTAGCAGGTAAAAGAAGAAGTGAATAATATTAAATTTATCTTTAGGATTTTTCATTGTACCAAAGCTTAGACAGTATTTTTATGTTCAAATACACAGCCCTACAGGTACATGCCCTTAAATTTATCCCAGTTGTTAATCTGCTTCGCTTTAATGTTTCTGCTCATGAAAAGTCTGGTCATCCTTCTTCACTAAAATCATACACAGCGCCTTCCACAAACGTGCCATTTGTGGAACAAGGTACAGTTTTGTTTATTGCAACTCCGGTTGTTTAATTATGGCTCCAAGCGTAGATATGGGCACATTTGGGTGTGTAGCTGTTATATTGTTGTCATTTCCTTTTTTTTTAAAGGGCATTGGTCTATTGTCTTTCCTGTTCTGACATTTTGTTCAGAGCATCTTTGTAACATGGTGTTTATTTACTTGAAATTATGCTTCTGCAATAAAAAGTGGATTTATTCTAAAGGCTTTTTAAACATATTTACAAGGATCACTAATCAATATGGAGGACACTATAAACAGTTTATCTGTAGCTTTCCAGTTAATCCATCTGTATAAATCCCATTTATGCAATTCTGACAACCAACAAAGAAAAGTCCAACATTTAACAGTTCTACTCAGGCTAATGTGAGGATTTGTAGCCACTTTTGTTCAGGTGGAATCAGATTTATTTTGACTTTATAATCTAATTTGAAAGTCTTCTCTGAATTTTGTCAAAACCTCATTGAATGCTTCAAAAATTGGTTTGGATCCTACAGCGTTTTCTCCTTTAGACCTAATAAAAACTAAACACATTTTAACACGACCTCTCTGTGACAGAGATTCAAGGTGGGGGCAGATTTTACTTTGAGACGTATGAAAGCAACAGATGCCCTGGATCTTTGTGCGAGAAAGACATTTTCACTTCCACAGAGAAAATAAAGAATAAACATCTGTAAAAAAAAATTAAAAAAATTAAAAAAATTGCATGTCTGCTCACCACGTATGATGCAAATATGAGAACCCTCTTATGTCTCCCGCACGGCCACCGGGGGTCACTGAGCAGGTTCGGGTCATAATCCGCCACCTCCTCTATATCTGCAACACAGAACCCAGAGAACGATCAGACGCGGTGAGAACGTGCCGGAGCAGGTGTGTGTGTCTGCGTGGGAGGACTCGTACACGTGTCTTGTGCTGTGCCGCTGTTTGGACGAGCAGGGGTGATGCCTTTTTGCCCGTTGGCACGCAAACGGCCCTGAGGGGTCGGAGCCGAGCAGCTCTCCAGCACACTGCAGCTCTTCTGTCTCACCAACGCGTTGGTCGGGTACAGAAACTGAGCATAGGACACCGTCTAAAGGGGACGAGCGAGACCGTTAGTTACAGGAGTAATCATACAGTTTGTTTTCAAGATTTTAATGATTTTAACTGCTCTTTGTCCTGGTTGCGTTTGATACAAACTAAATCTTCAGAGGGATTTTAGAAACAGGAATTGGATGCAAAATGTTGATTGATTTTATTTTGGACTTTCTCCAATCCGCACAGCTTCCAAACTACCGGACAGACTTAAATTTATGCAAACATCCCAACTAAACCTTAGATGAACATCCCTTAGTGAGCTGCTTTGAAACCACATAATGTTTATACCCATCAAGAAGCTCCCAGCATGTGTGGCTGTCCACAGAGAAGCCAGTTTCATATCATCACGGACTGAGAGGGTGTTACCCAAGAAAGAAGTCCTCGGTTAGCTCTACAATAGAAATATTCCTGCTCAAACAGACAAGCCAACGTCTTTAGAGGAAAGTGTTTGGCTCACACAAAGCAGAAATTTAGCTATTTAGCTACAATCACCATAAATATCTCTGGAGTCATGGTAAGACCTTAAAACCTAAGAAAACTGTACCAAGTGTAAAGCACGATGGTGGCAGCATCATGCCGAGGGTCTGTTTCGAATGTTGGCGTTAGTGCATGGCAGAAGGTGGATAGTAATGGATAATGGATAATTTGGACTTTTTTTTGGAGCAGAGATGTTACTGTTGTCTGAGGGATACAATACAATGTATGGATACTATTAAAAATTACATTTCTTCCTTCCACTCAACTTTTCATTAACATGCTTGGATGCAGCATTTAGGGTGTTTATGTATTTGGCAGATAGAAGCTACTAATGCTGATAATAACAAAGCCAGCATCAAAGTATGTAATCTTCCCCATGATTGAATAGACCAGGTGTCTGAAACCTTTACAATCCAGAGAGCCACATTCGCCCTAAATAAGCTCTTTTGATAAATATCTAAAATATAAAACTGTAATATCTTTAAAGAATCACCATTTTATTTCTATTTTTAGGTTTTAAAATAAAAGGAAAACTAAAGTTTGGCAAAAAGAGGATGGATACATTTTTCTACGTGACTTTTAGCAAAGCAAAGTTTCCAATATAATAAGAAAAATAGATCCTAACCAGTATTACTGGTACTCTGTCAATCTAATGCGGAAATTCAATGCAATTATTTCACACACAAAAAACCTGAAAAACTGCTAAAACCTGCATTTGTTATTATAGCTCTATTTTAAGATATCAGTTGATTTCATTATCATTTTTAGCCACAGTTACTAAGAGAAACTGTAGAAGATCCTAAGAGTCAATTGCAGCCAGAGCCACAGGTCACAGACCCCTGGTATAGATCATTATGTGACATTTCTTTATTAAAAGTCCTTCTCAATTCAATTTGATCTATCTAGCGCCAATTCACAACACACATCTCAAGGCACAGAAAGTCAAATTCAATCAAATCAGACAGACAGATTGGTCAAAACGTTTCCTAGCTAAGGAAACCCAGCAGGTTGCATCAAGTCTTGACAAGCAGCATTCACTCCTCCTGAAGAAGCGTAGAGCCACAGTGGACAGTCGTCTGCATTGTTGATGGCTTTGCAGCAATCCCTCATACTGAGCAAGCATGAAGCGACAGTGGGGAAGAAAACTTCCCTTTAACAGGGAGGAAAACCTCCAGCAGAACCAGAACCAGGCTCAGTGTGACCGACTTTTATTGGTAACATTACAGTTTTCTGAGGAACTGACTTTTGGGTTTTCATTAGCAATGAAAACCCAAAAGTCAATCAAATTTACAAACACTTGAAATATATCCCACAGTCGGCAATGAATGACCTTACAATCTGAGTTTCACTTAATTTATTTTGCGTTATGATTTTCTCAGGAGAACCTGTGTAACATTTCACAGAACAAAAAGAGAATGGTTCAAATAATCAATTAAAGGCCCAAAACTAATGTGGCATTAAAGTTCAAATAGAAAACCACATACTTATAGTTTCTCATTTGATAGTATGTACAAAATTAAATACATCACAAGTGAAAAAAATAATAAATTCTACATTTTTTTTTGTTTATAGCACAAAATAATTCACTGAAATAGCAGACAACGCAAAATTCCTCATTCAGTCACGTGACCCACGAGGAGCCGCTGTAGGATGCCGTGACATCACAGTAGTCAGGAGGTAGTCGGGAAGCGGTCATTTTACATAGCGTGTCAGTATTTTTTCACCTTTGCGATGGAGTTTTTATCTTTAAACGAGGACGCATACGAAGCGAGCCGACTTAATGTTAAAAACGAGGAGTGCTGTGTCCAGCCATATGCGTTTGAGCCGTTAGTTAGGCATGAATTACGGGACAACACAGAGGAAAGTGGAGAGAGTAGGAGTAGCGATGATGCCCACGCTAGTAGGCCGTCCGACTCAGAATCTGCCAGTGAAGAGGATATTGACGACCGTTCCCATCGACTGACAAATACTGACAGGTATGTTTTTTGATTCTACGATTTTTTTTGACTTTCGAGTAGTGACCCCTCAGAGTGATGTCGATTGAATTGCTTTTATGTCTAATTAAATTCAAATTGATACTAATGCTAAGCTACTTCTTTCGTGTTTTTGATTTTAATTTTTAAGCAACCTCGTACTGTAGGCATAGTAGACAAAAACTAACATTAGCCATTTGACCATTACTAATTCAGATTTTTAGGTGGGTGTTTATGAATTGGGATTGTTTATATTTTACAGGTGCAAATGTGGCAACTGTGTGATTATGCCCACAGTGGATGAATGCAAGTGCTGCACAGAAACGCACCTTGTTGATCAGGAAGTCGAGTCAGCTGGGTTGTCATGTATAACCTTACATGAAGGCTTTCAGGAAATATATATATATATATATATATATATATATATATATATATATATATAGAAGCCTTGGAATTGCTAAGTTTGTCTTTATTTGGCAGTGCCTACATGAATTGACATCTAATCCCTCTGTTTCTGTAGAACCTGTCCTTGGACCTCGAGCCCCAGAAGGCGGCCCTACAGTCCTTGACCAGCAATGTTACGTTCAAGAGAACTGGGGGACAAAAAAATAAAAATAATAAAAATAAATCAGCTACTCCTGATTCTTCCCATAGTCCAAATAATACTCTTAATTGTGTTTGTGTGCATTTGTCACTGGGATGAGCAACCTGCTAGCAACCCCCTCTTTCTCTCTAGCATGGAAAAGCAGGTGTAGAGACTTGATGGAAAGGTAAAGCTTCAACAAATACATACTTGCTAGCTATATTAATTTTAATATATTTAATTTTGATTTTTATATATTTTTAATTTAAAAATTTATATATTTTAATGTTTACCTCAGCTCGTTGACGTTTTTCATAGGCCGACGTTCGACGTTTTTTCACCGTGCCCGTGGGCTCGGGGTGCCCCATTTTCAGGGTAGGTATGGCATCTGGTTTAAGATGTAATTTTGATATATTGAATCCGACTGATGCTGCGAGATCAGGATTGACGACAAAAGAATCTGCCGTGAAGTGATCAGCACACAGTTTGCTGTATCGGCTTGGACGCCACAGATTGTCCGGTTGATGTCTGTCTAATCTATTTACTTTTCGGATCCAAATTTGAAGCAAAACCGGGTCCTTCAGATAATTAAACATTGCTTTTCCCGATCCAAAGCCATTTCTACAATTGGCAGCAGTACAATACACCATTGTAATGACTTTTTAACGATCCTTTTAGACTACTTAACAATGTGTGAAGTAGTGGTTCTTGATAGCCGCTTGAGGACGTTTGACTACCATGACGTCACAGCTGTTTTCGTCACGTGACTGCTCTCGCCGGATTCTCGGATCCTGGAGGCGCCCAGCATACTGTGAAACTCTCTCGATTTTTATTACATGGAGCATTTTTAGCGCGATTTCGACCAGCCACATAGATAAAAAAACGATAGTCTACCATCATACACAATAAAACTGCTCTAGACACACTCCTTTCTATTTGACCTTTAATGTTGAAAATTTGTTTAACTGTCCAAGTTGAGATGAGATCATATTAACATGGTGTTTTCCAGATGTAGGACAAACACGCACCTTTCCGATGGCACCCAGCTCCACACCTTCCAGAGACGGCAGCAGATCAGCGGCAACCACAGAAGATAATCTTTGTCTCTGAGTGTCCAGTTTCAGATCACTGTTTACAAAACAGACAAATATTTTTATGTGATTTCCAGCTCCAACACCGATCTTCTCTGAGAATGACATGGATCACACAGGTGGATGACGAAGACATAAAAATGAGGCGGACTATAGGGGGGATGGGCGGTCGCTGCGCTCTTAGTACCTGAGGTGAGCACCCTCTCCATAGGGCAGCACTGAGAAAGCAGCATAAAGCGACCGCTTGGCACAAATCAGCATGACCCTGCAGGACACAGCATGAACAGGCAGACAAAACAAATGGAGTGTCAGTCTACAGACACAAGCGACACAAACCGCTAGGCTACACACCACAGACATCAGCTGCAGTGACCAGGGATGGGCTATTATCTAATCGTGAGCTAAAGCTAAATTATATTGTCACTTTTACTGTTTGTTTTTGACTGATGTTGGCTCCATGAGAGCCACTGCAAAAGTGAACTAAAAGTAAGTAAAATTTTCTTGAAATTAGTGTATTTTTCCTTGATTTGAGCAGGTAAATAAGATTATTTGCCAGTGGAATAAGATTTATGCACTTAAAATAAGAACAGTTCATCTCCATCATCTTATTTGAAGTGCAGGATATATAATTAACTTATTTAGGGGTAAAAATACTTATTCCATTGGCAAATAGTCTTATTTAGCTGCTCAAATCAAGGAAAAATACACTAATTTCAAGAAAATTTTACTTATTTTTAGTTCTCTTTTTGCAGAGCAGCAACAGAGATCAACATCAAATCCCATAAAATATCAGATAAAAGAGCAGTATTTATGTTAATGGGGCTTTGATGGTAGTGACATGCAGTCACAGCCATACAATTCATTATTAAAAACACCACAAAAGGCTTTTTAAATAGTCTTTATCATCACTATTATTGTTATTACCACAAAATATCGTGATAAATTTATGATTTTGTCCATTTCGCCCATCCCTAGCAGTGGCACATAAATCAATCACAGAACCACATCTAAGACATTCACTACTGAAGCTACGAGGCTATGAAATAAAGATTAAAAACACTGAAAGCAACAAGACCGGGTTAATGAGGCTCACTTTTACCACCACAGTCAAGTCACAGAGCTAATGAGATCTGGATGACCGATTTTCTTCACAAAACCTCAACTGGCCTAATCTTTAGATATTCAGGAGGTCCTCAGCGGGTCAACTGAAGTCAAGTTGCTTTAGTAGGTTTCTGTTCATTTTTCTTTTATGTATGCATGTTAATAATTTAGTTTTTCAGAGAAATGTGCTGTCTGAATTATAAATTGTCGCCACCCGTTATGGAAGACTTCCTGAGGGAAACCCTTTTCTGAGCTGAAAAGATTTGCACAGATTTCCCGTACATGTTAAAATTTCTTCTGCTCAGCATTTGACAGATTAAGACAGATTTAGATTTTCATGAACGGTTTCTATTAGTGATGCACATTATAATCGCCATTAACATTGGTATTGGCCGATGTCTGTCAAAATGGGCCAATATTAATAACCAGTGCTTATTTCAATCTTGTTGCAGTTTGTTCATGAGTTTCAGGAGGGGGGAAACGTATATAATATAAATATTATCTGTAGATATTGGTTATCAGCTATAAGAGAAATTTTAATATTGGATGTTTATAATGGGCCAAATTTTCACATCGGTGCATCGCCACTCTCAATGCAAAGCATGTCAGAGTTTTGCTCAACAACAGAAGCAGCTGTCCGTTAATGGACGTGCAGACCAAACACAGCCCAAAGACTGAAAGTGGACCGTTGTTGCCAATTTAATCATTACTGGAAAACCATTAGCAACAGAAAGCTGTAAAAAAATGTCAAGTGTTTTATTTTCGCCTGACTTATTAGAATCAGGAAGGCAAGAATCTTACTGCAAGCTGTTTCTTACCAAGACAAAACTGGACAATTACTCCAATCTCATTTATCTTCTTACATCATGCATTGCAAACATTTTTATTTTATTAAAACTCTTTAAAGATTTTGTTAAACATTTGTTTCCCCATCGGTCAGATAAAGAACAGACAGCTGCTAATATGAATAAAAGAATAAAAGCACTGATTGTAAAGTTAGGTTCTATTTATGCATATTAATTGTAAGAGATTTTTAATAAAACACGACCACAGTAAAATAAAAAAGGCCTTTTTGTTACTTCACTGTATCTACTAAAAACTAGTCAAATGGTGACTGAAATCAAGGTATGTAAGGAACCACAATTTTGGTGTATTGTGGAACAAGCTGATTATATCTAGCAACGTCTACTTAATGTGCAAAGCTGATAGAACATGACCATGGGTACATAAAGTGAAGCATTAAACAAATTTCTGGTTATAATAGTCCAAAGATACTCCACATTTTTTTTATTTCTGCAAGTCTATTAATTTAAAATGTTTCCATGGATGTCATTAGAAGCTCTTTAAAGGCTGAAACAGTTTATTTTTTCTTCCATCTCACACAATTCTCTGAGACTAAATTGTTTTGGTAAAGAGACACAGACTGGAGGAATTTCAGCTAAAACAAACGTCGTTGAGGCACAAACAAACAGAAACGCTCTGACTCTACAAAACGAGGAGAGAAATGTGGAGAAACCGGCTCGTCCCATTCTTCCAGACAGCACCACGGCCAGGAAATCTACAGAAAACACCGGGGCTGTAGCTGTTCACAAGACAACAATGACATGCAGTCTGCGCTGTGAAGCCCCACCCAATAAACACCCAGAGGCTCAGGACTAAAAGCGCCTGCTACAGTTTATGATCTTAACTTACACAATCTAAACAGGTTTGCTTCCACTCGGAAAAACAACAGAAAGAAAAACTTTAAACCTGTGGAACAGTTTAGGATTACATCATTTAATTTGAACACACCAGCGGGAATAAACACAAACAAACAAATGTGTGTGGAGATGAATATGAAGGAGATGATAAGACAAATGAACAATAGAGGTACTGAATCATTTTTAGAGCCAGAACATGTATTACAGTAAAATGCAAAGATGTACTTTTCTGCACAACAAGCTTAATCAGATACCAACAGTATGTTATTTAAGCCACATCTTGCTTCAGGATAACGTTACGGCTGGTGCAATACGGTATTAGATTTCCTCACTGCACCTCTTTGGGCTTTTGCTAAGCTTCCAAGGGTGATTAAATTCACTGTGGCAATCCCCTAACAGCAGCTGTGTATCCCGGCTATTTCTCTGCAGCCTCTGTACCAGAATTAATCAGCTTACAACAACTCTGTGCAGGAGCATAACGCTGCTGCTATTAAAGCACCTTTATGAATATTACAGCAACAGCTTTGGTTTCGTTCATCAAGTGTAGCTTCCAAGGCTTCTAGAGACGTACCTGCTTCCTCTGGTATCATATTGCCTCATGCTCTTGATGAAGTGGACTTTCTTTGGCACCTTGGGTCCAGGGGAACCAGAAATATTCCTCTGCCTGTACAAAAATAAACAAATAACAGCTTTAGCGAAGACTTCACAAGATAGCACAAGCCATTCATGTGATGCAGCTTCAGAACGGGCCCAAAGGTTAAACAAGGCCCTGAGCAGAATTTCCTTTGCTGGCTTGATCGATCTTCAATAAGAAAACAATAAATTCAACTAATTTTGGGATCTGCTATAAATTTATTCCTGGTGTTAACACAATCCTGAGTAACGTGTCGCTTATTACTCCAGTAAAAACGGCGGCGCAAAAGACAGAGGAGAAAATGCAAAGTATCCGACAATTCACTGAAACCATTTCCAGAATGTGATGCGACATAGAAGCTAAATTTGGATTTTGTTATCTAGGGTTACCTGTGCAAGGCGCACCTCTCGCCCAATGACGTTAGAAGTAGGCACCAGCCAGGTGGTCACATGTGCGGCCATTGTTACAGACTTGTGCCATGCAGTGGAGGAAAACAAATGTCAAAACAAATACTATGTCTGGTAAAAAGGTCTTGCTGAAGATCATAAGAGTAATTTAATTTATTCTTTTAAAAAAAAATTTTGTCTTTACTAAATATAAGAATGACGCTTAAGAGTTTTCTTTTGTATGAAAAGAAAAGGGAAAGGGGGGGTTGCTGTCGAGCAATGAGTGAGTAGGACGCGTTCTCTAATAGCTCTTGATTTTAGGTTTAAAAATACATTTCAACAAAGCCATACGAACAAAACCTGTGGAACTAGTCCAATTTCAGATCTTTTAAACGTGAACGGACACAATGAGATTGTTGAGAAAAACTAACACAAGATACAACCTGGACGAGGAGAAGGGCCTTCGTGAAGCTTCCGGTTGGACTACAGACACGAGAGCCGGTGAGACCGGCCAGCAGGCAGATAGCAACGACGTGCTAAAGGCTATAACTCCATGCAGAGCTAGCGCGTGTGAAGACGGACATGTGCAACAAGATTGAGGCAGAGATTTCAGAGGTAAAGTGCCCCAATGGAGGGGAGGATAGCTACGCTGAGAGCCGAAATTGACACAGCAATTATGGTGCTCAACACCCAAATGGGCGCACAAAACCAAGCTTTGAAAGAGTTAGCTGATGTTGCTAACGACGCTTCAGACACAATACAAGAGCTGGAAGACAAAGTTAAGAAACTCTCTGGGCAGGTTGAAGCACTAAGAGAGAAATGCCCTGATCTTGAAGGCCGTTCGAAGCGACAGAATCTTAGAGTGGCCGGAAATAATGAGGGGAAGGAAAATGGTCAAAAACTGTGAGAATTTAATTCCCAGTTGTTAAAAGAAGTGTTAAATCTCACAGATGCACCAGTTATAGACAGAGCTCATAGAGCCCTGAGGACACGACCCGGCAACGATGGACGTCCTCGGCACTTTACTGTAAGGCTGCATTACGGGCACACTTATGAAGATATAATGCAGACGGTGATGTCCATTAGAGATCTGACGTACGGTGGCAAGCAGATAGAAGCCTTCAGAGACCTTCCACCTGAAGTTGCAAGATGCCGAGCTGCCTTCACACCAACCAGAAAGACACTACGCAACAAACAGGGATCAAGTTTGGTCTCCTGTGCCCTGCTAAACTACGGGTGACACACACAATGGGTCAGAGAGGCTCTTTACGGATCCAGAAGAAGCGCGCCAATACGCAGCCGACCATTTTGGGTCTCCAGAGTGAGATGATGGGGAAACTAAAAATAATGGTCCAGACATGTTTAAGTCTTATCCCCTGTGAGGAACTCAATCTGAAGACTCCAACAGGTGACCAGAAACCATGGCATTGCTGATGTTTTGTTTATACTTAAAGCTACAATTACTTTCAAATGTTCAAATTTTGGTGCAATAAGCTAAGACATACACTCACCGGTCACTTTATTTAGGTACACCTTGCCAGTACCGGGTTGGACCCGCTTTTGCCTTCAGAACTGCCTTAATCCTTCGTGGCATAACTTCAACAAGGTACTGGACATTGACATTATAGCATCACGCAGATGCTGCAGATTTGTCGGCTGCACATCCTTGATGCAAATCTCCCGTTCCACCACATCCAAAGGTGTTCTATTGGATTGAGATCTGGTGACTGTGGAGGCCATTTGAGTGCCATGAACTCATTGTCATGTTCAAGAAACCAGTCTGAGATGATTCGTGCTTTATGACATGGCGTTATCCTGCTGGAAGTAGCCATCAGACGATGGTACACTGTGGTCATAAAGGGATTGACATGGTCAGCAACAATACTCAGGTAGGCTGTGGCATTGACACGATGCTCAATTGGTACTAAGGGGCCTAAAGTGTGCCAAGAAAATATCCCCCACACCATTACACCACCAGCCTGATCCGTTGATACAAGGCAGGATGGATCCATGCTTTCATGTTGTTGACGCTAAATTCTGAATGTACAATCCAAGTGTCGCAGCAGAAATCGAGACTCATTAGACCAGGCAACGTTTTTCCAATCGTCTATTGTCCAAAATTTGGTGAGCCTGTGCGAATTGTAGACACAGCTTCTTATTTTTAGTTGACAGGGGTGGCACCCGGCGTGGTCTTCTGCTGCTGTAGCCTATCCGCCTCAAAGTTCGACGTGTTGTGCGTTCAGAGATGCTCTTCTGCATACCTCGGTTGTAATGCGGGGTCATTTGAGTTACTGTTGCCTTTCTATAAGCTCAAACAAGTATGGCCGTTCTCCTCTGACCTCTGGCATCAACTAGGCATTTGCGCCCACAGAACTGCTGCTCACTGGATATTCTCTCTTTTTCGGACCATCCTCTGTAAACCCTAGAGATGGTTGTCCGTGTAAATCCCAGTAGATCAACAGTTTCTGAAATACTCAGACCAGCCCATCTGGCACCAACAACCATGTCAAGTTCAAAGTCACCTTTCTTCCTCATTCTGATGCTCGGTTTGAAGAGCACCAGATCGTCTTGACCATGTCTACATGCCTAAATGCATTGAGTTGCTGCCATGTGATTGGCTGATTAGAAATTTGCAGTTGGACAGGTGAACCAAATAAAGTGGCCGGTGAGTGTATAATAGTTCTCTTGTTGAGCTGACAACAGGGTTAAACCCTCTCCCCATCTATATGGTGGCGTGCATATAATTCCTTATGTTCATATGCACAGTTGACCTGGATTAGACGGTGGCTTCAAGAGAGGAACTAAAGACTGTTCTGAGGTTCCTTATCCATCACTTAAATATGAACATTCCCAACTATCATTAGAGCCAACACAGCCACAGTTTAAGATTTTGGGCTGTCTATATAACTGCTGAGCTGCAGTTACTGTAGATGATGGATAAGGATTAAGAATAGTTTTTTTGATGAGTTGGGGAGATCCGAACTGGTCCCACTCCCTGGTTTTTGATTGTAGGTTGACCCGTGAAGAGGCGGGCTTTTTCTTTGTGTTGGGGTTTTCCTTTACGGTGGGCATCGGGGCAAGGGTAAAAGTGCTACTTAGAACAAAAGGTATAAAAATAGAGATGCCATGTCAGAGATCAGAGCTGGAACAGGTGTGTCATTGTGACTGCACATCAGATATGGCATGGGGAGATACGAGAACAGGTGGTAATCTCACGTTTTGCTCGTGGAAAGTAAATGGAAATAAACCAGAAAAACAAGGGAAGGTAGCATCTCATTTGAGACAGATCCAAGCAGATGTGATTTTTTTTTTTTTCACAGGAGACATATTTGAGGAATGAAGCGCACAATAAAATTAGAGCCAGTTGGATAAATCAGGCATACCATTTCAAATTTACAGCCAAAGCAAGGGGAGCAGCCATAATTCGTAAGAATGTTCCTTTTTTACATAAATCTACCATAGCCGACAAAGATGAGAGGTACATCATGGTCGCAGGAGAGATAGATTGTATCCAATCCAGATTCCGACTCAGGCACTCATTTTCACAATGTTAGATGCTTACTTAATATTTTGCATTCCTCCAGACATCCAAGGGAAGATTCATTCCGAGTTGGAATGAATGCCGAAAAAGCTTTTGAATGTGTAGCTTTTGAATGTGTAGAATTTCCATATTTATATACTGTATTATAAAAATGTGAACTTGGAACAAAATTTATCTCATTGATAAAACTACTTTACTCTAACCCTAATAATGTCAGAGTCAATTAACCTATCTAGAAGGACTAGACAGAGGTTTCTTAGCCCCTTGCTGTTCGCACTAGCACTGGAGCCATTAGCATCGTCTGTTCATACAAATAAAGGGATTCATGGTTATGACACAGTTTACACGACAAATAAAATATATCTAGATGCGGATGACATTGTGATTCTCATCACAACGCCAAAAATTTCAATACCTGCTTTACTAGAGATAATTGACTTATTTAGCTCGTTCTCTAATGTAGAGTAAACTGGACAAAAAGTGAGCCAATGCCAGGGCAATGCAGTGACCCAGGTGTAACGGACCCCATTCAGTTTGGCAAAGGAGAGATTCACATAGTTGGGGTTAGAAAAGACAAGAGATTATAACTTATTTGAGGCTAATTATGTGGCTATATTAAATAAGTTTAAAAACACACCGGAGTTCAGGAAAACCCTTCCTATTTCCTTAATAGGTAGAGTGAATGCAGTCAAAATGGTCTGTCTTCATCAGTTACTGTACCTTCTAAAACTTACCCATCTTCCATAGTAAAACCTACTTTAAAAAACTGGATTCTATGATTCTTTCATTCATCTGGAATTACAAAACATCGCATTAGAAAGGGACATCTGTGCAAACGTAAAACAAATGGTGGGATGGCCCTCCCAGATTTTATTAGATATTACTGGGCAGCAAATATCCAATGCATTTCCTTCTGGCTGGATGAGACAGTCAGCTCGCCAACTGGTTGGACTTAGAACGACAAGACTGTTTTACCTATTCAAATCGGTGATATTGTGATGTCTCGCCTAAAAAAAAAAAAAAAAAAAAAAAACACAACATACTATAACTACAACCCAATTATAAACAGCACTATTCAAATCTGGAGACAAATATCCAAACTATTTAAACTTAGGCTATCCTCTATGCTCCCAATATCAGCAAATCCATCATTCACCCCTTTTATTACGAATGGAGGCTTTGATAGATGGAAAGAGCTTTGATTGGACAGGGTAGGTGATTTGTATGTAAGTGGCTCATTTGCATCATTTCAACAAGAGAAATACGGTTGCTCAAAAAAGGATTTTTTTTTTTAGATTACCTTCAAGTCACACATTTTGTAAGGACACACCTTGACAAATTTGAAAACCCTACCCCCGACAAGTTTGATGGGTGTTTTAGAGAGTGCACGATAGAGAGGAGTGCCGTTTCAATTATATACAATTCGCTTCAGGAACCAAACCAGGCAAACATGGAACATAAAGGAAAGCTTGGAAAAAGAATTGGGTATAGGGATAGCGGAGGAGATATGGAAGGAAATCCTGAGATATATCAGCATTTGCCCCCTGAATGCTAGACACTGCTTGATTCAATTTAAAATTCTGCATAGGCTGCATTACTCAAGAGCAAAATTACATAGAATATTTCCATAAGTATCAGCCATCTGTGAAAAATGCAACCAAGCGGAGGCAAATCTGTTTCACAGTTACACACTATGCAATAAACTAGAACATTTCTGGAAAGCAGTGTTTTAATTTTTGTCTTTTCTAACCCCCAGTCGGTCGAGGCAGATGACCGTTCACTCTGAGCCTGGTTCTGCTGGAGGTTTTTCCTCCCTGTTAGAGGAGCGTTTTCCTCTCCACTGTCGCTTCATGCTTGCTCAGTATGAGGGATTGCTGCAAAGTCATCAACAATGCAGACGATTGTCTCCTGTGGCTCTACACTCTTTCAGGAGGAGTGAATGCTGCTTGCTCATGAATTGGTGCTATATAAATAAAATTGAATTAAATTTTTCTCAAAGGTCTTCAAAACTACATTACAACTAGACCCACTCTTGATTATACTAGGGACATCAGGGAGCATTGGGAACCTAAAGGGCAGGCAGTGCCGCCTTCTATACTACGGTGTCCTCCATTGGAAGAAAACGGAGACACCTGCTTTCAAAGCATGGTTAACGGCACTGACTGATACACTACACCTTGAAAGGATTCGTTACCTTCTTACCGGTAGGTTGGAAGACTTCAAAAAGGATGTAGCGACCAATTATTTATTTTCTGAAACAAGCTGCAGGACAGCCTGAGTAGCACTGGGTGGTGGGGGGACAGGGTGGGCGAGGGAGGGAGTTAATTTAATTTGTGTTTTACTTATTCCTATGTACCCATTATTTTTAATTAGTGGTGCACACCTTTGTTACCCATATTACAAAATAATGAAGCATTGCATAAGCCAAAGATGGTTTTTTTCATATACTGTCTTCTTCACAATAAAAAAATATTTGAAACAGAAAAAGAAAATGGAGGGGAAAAAAATAAAATGGAGGAGAAAAGGAGAAACGAAAAAAAGGAAAGAAAAGGGTAAGGAGAAAAGAAGAACAAAAAAAGAAAAGGGATAACGAAAAAACAATTGATGGGTAGATGTTTTTGTAAAGGAGGGTCGGCACCTTTTTGACCTTTGTTGGTAAAAGTTAATGTTCAATTTGTATGTTTTGCATGTCTGCGCCGGTCACAGCGAAAATTTTAATTCATTTGAATATTTGATTTTCTCTGTACTTAACTGCACTCCAACAATGGTGATCACAAAATGCATCTGTTTGCAGTCTTTGTCACCTACAGTTATGTTTTTATAACTAATAAACGACGTGGCCACCATAACAAGGTATTCTCTCACCTTTGATGGGTCCACCAGCGAGCGCATTCACAGCTAAAATACTTAACAGCTCAATAGGTTTAATAAGCTATTTTCTACTACAATATATTTTTCGTACAAAATAATGATAGTTGTTATGAAGGGAGTTACAACAAGTTGTAGGAAAGTATGGAAATACTTTTTTTCCAGTCCTGTTTAAAACTAATAAAGCGCATTTAATGGCGAACCGGAAGTTATTCTGTTCGCCCATGACCAAATGGTCCAGATTGGTTGGTTACAAGCGGTCCAAGCAGAGTCCTGTTTGGGATTATTTGGCACTGTTTAATGACAACAAGGATGCAAAAGGCTCTTTATGCGGTTCTGTTTTAAAATAAACACTCAACAAGCTCCTTAAATGACCACTTTTGTAACACTATTCAGCCGTGATGCATGGCGGAGCAGCTCGACTTCTCAACCAAAACTTGCTGATGTTCTCGGAAAGGAAGGATGTGATGATAGGGAAGTGGAGGGCATTATGCAAAAAAGAAAAAAACATTATGGAAAAATACATGATGCCAGAAGCATGGCTGATGGTGAGGGATTTCATAAGGATGACAATTGTTTCACATATTTTATGCTATTCAATTTGTTTCTATTCAGTGACCTTTTTGGTGCCAAGTTTAATATTGTGTGGGAAAACCACAATCTTTTGTTTATTCAGTGAGTATTTACTTCCCGTGGCACAATAAACTGTTAAAACATTATGATGTGCCTCTTAAAATTTATGGAGTGAATTTTGTTCTATTGTTGTTGCAAGCAAAGAACATTTTTTTTAAATGGAAAGTAAAAAAAAAAAAAAGAATGCAACACAAAAATTAAACTTTAAAAAAACTTCCTAATCAAAAAAAAGGTTTTGAGGGTAACTTTGCTTTTTTCTTTGTAAAGTGCCTTGAGATAAGGTGCCGTGAACTGGCGCTATATAAATAAAATTTAATTGAACTGAACTGAATTTTTGAAGCCCAACTGCTCCAATACGTTGAGGTGCAAATAAGAAACCGATTGGAGGTCATCTGTTTTACACCAACTCTCCCTCCCAATACAAAACAGCACAAAGCCATTCAGCGTCACATAGCGTATTTGTGCATGTTAAAGTGGATGAAAACCTTTCTGAAAACGATCCCGTGTGTACAATATTATTTTTAAAAACATGGTGGAGATGTTCATTTTTAGAAAAACCCAGTTACATCTTGTGTATAATGCCAAACCTACAGCAGTTTTCCCACTGTCTGATATCTGTGAAGAGTTAACAGGAGGTTTTCGAAGCACATCTGATTGATTAACGTTGTGCATGCATACATAAATGTGTTAATGTGCAGGCTTTGGGCAGCTGACCATGTCTACTTCACACTTCTCCCAGTTTAAATCACATTTAAGTGTGAAGATTATCTTATTTTACACAATCAAATTTAAGCCAGACTAACTCTGAACTGCACAGTGTTAAAGCCTACATTTGTTTTAATTAAAGGTCTGATAGAAACATATTCTATTCTTGTGCGTTAAAATGTATGACCGATTTAAGGCCCTTTGTTGATAACTTCCAGTTCTGTCTTGCCATATTTAGTTGTTTTTTTTTTTTGGATGATTACAGTCATTTACACTTAAAAACAATAATTGGCTGTCTTATTATCAGCAGTGGAAAAGTTTGCTTATACCCCAGGCCGGTTCTCAGTGGTTTCTGTTATTAAAAGTCGTCTGTATGTCAAAGGGAGACAAACACAGTCCACCTCATTTACGATTCATGACGTTTTCTCACCAAACACTGCCCAAGACTATTAATTGTACACGTGATTTAAAGCAAGGTTTTGTATAAGACAGCACAGGGTAAAAGGAGGAGAAATACAAGCGAATGCCGTGGATAATCTGGATCACAGGAGTAAATTCCTCTGATAGAGCGACCCAATACGGAAGTCAGTGGCCCGTTTCGAGGCCCAGACCTCTCTGCGATGACACACTAGTCTGCTCACCTCTGCCGGGAATCCAGAGAGTTTCCGGCCGGAGTCGGGCTGAGTACGGCGGGCGTTGATTTGGCCCGGGAGCAAGGCTGGTGTCCGGTTGTGACCGGAGATAGCGGGGCACCCGGAAACTGCGTCTCCGCCGCGCCGCAGCTCTCTAAAAATACCTCGTTGGGTCCCACGGAATTGGCGGCAGTTGGTCCGGGAGACGTTACCAAGGAGGGCCGGACAAGACCGAGCACCCCGGGGTAGCTGGAGGACGAACCGCTGCCGGGTTCCGCCGGGGGGTCTGTCACCTGGTTGACAGGACCTTCGCTATCAGCCCGAAGGAGCTCGCGAGCCGAGCTGCCGTCTCCGACCCTGAGTCCGGTCTCTTCGCCGGCTTTTTGGTCGGCATTTCCAGCAGCAGGCTGACACGGAGGTCTTCCATCGAGAGAAATATTGCTGAGAAACAAAATAGCAGCCTGTCTCCTGCGGGAGTCCTTTGCTTTCCTCCGGTGTTCCCGACGAACTCTCGTCTGTTTACCGTTATTGCCGTTGGACTGTAGACCGCACAGAGCGGTCGCCATTCTACTCTGAAACTGCAGCTGTTGAACACAAAGGCAACGAGTACCGGTACATGAGTCTTAGCCCCGCCCACTTGAAGTTGATTGGTTGAGGAATTAATTACGCGCCCTAAACCTTGGAAATAAGCGTAGGTGATTGGCCACTTCTGAAAATATCCGCGCTGCCGGTAGTTGATTGGATGTAGCGCTTAAAGGGAGGACACCTATGACGATGGAAATTTAAAAGCAAAACCTGAAAATTATGAAAGACAATTTTCACCTCTGTGATTAATTAGTCTGCAGAAGCCGCAGATTCTACTCCACTTGGCCTGTCATAACCCTAATGGATGATGCATCCCCTGAAAGACACGTTGATAGATAGATAGATAGATAGATAGATAGATAGATAGATAGATAGATAGATAGATAGATAGATAGATAGATAGATAGATAGATAGATAGATAGATAGATAGATAGATAGATTTTTTTTGTATAAATATATATGTATGTATATTTTGCGGGTTGCCGTTTTCAAGCATTTCTAGTGATTGATCATTCCTAACCATTTTTTGTATCATTTCTGTAATGACTTGGATCACAATACTCATCTGGCACCTCAAAACTGTATTTTTTGATTAAATAAATTATTACCACAGACGTTGATCAGTCATGTTTTTGTTTCAGCTTAGAAAAATAAAAAAATGTCAGCAGTCTATAAAACCTGCCTTCTAGCTACAACTAACTACTTTGTATAGCTGTGTTTCAGAGGCCTTTACTGAAAATGAGATTACGAAGTTCATCTCCAGCTACTACATCGTTATATATATACATATAACACCAGAGCAGGGGAGAACCACTTAGTAAAGTTCAAAATAAGCGTCAAAAAGGGAAGAAAAAGCATATCAGTTATTTTGAACATGATAGGGTGGCTGGTTTCCAAACACAGGGCTCAGGATGTAGCATGAACGACATGAAAGCATGGATCCATCCTGCCTTCTATCAACAGTGGTGTTGCTGCGGTATGATGGGGATATTTTCTTGGCCCCGTTTGGGCACCTTAGTACCAGTTGAGCAATGTTTAAACTCAACATCCTCTCTGCGTGTCGTTGCTGCGTGTTGTTTACGACCGAAGTCTACCCATCTTCTGATGGTTATGTCCAACAGGATAAGGCAACAGGTCGTGGTTTGTATGACTTACCATATTATTGTCACAGATATGCGTATGTAAGGAAATTGAAGAAATTGTTTGGAAGTGGCAGAAGGCCCTTTATGTTTCCGAAAAATTCAGAACAAAAACTCTAACAATGCAAAATATCAAAGGGCAGATCATGTTAAACTGGTTTCTTGAACGTTGTAGTATGTTAATATCATGCATATTGCATACTTTCTCACGTTGTGTAAATAGGCTGCTGTATTTCCTGATTCACTTTAATATTTCTTTTTGTTTTACTTACCTTACTGTGCTATATTATTAATACCTGCAATACCTACTCTGGTTTTATTTTTACTTTTATTTTGGCCTTTCTGATAAATTAATTCTTTGTTGCTTTAGAACTAACTTTAAAATTAGATTTGCCTGTTTTTCAAAAGCAGCTGACCAGCTAATACGTCTTGGAGTCAACAAAAATGTGCAACCATTAAGATAAGCCAAGACAGCTGATAAAAGTTTCCTGGTAGCCTCTGATATTAAAATATTAAGAACTGATCAGCAGCTATTTAATCAACATATTAGAAAAAACTGTTTTGGCAAGTTTATAGTTTTAGTTGTTTTGCTTCCTTCCAATAATGTAATGGTCGTTTTGTTTTTTTACCTAAGTAGTTTGTGGTTTGGATTATTATTTATTGTTTTGTCTGTAAGACGTGAAGCATGTTGAGTCATGTTCAAACATGCAAAAGAAAGGCGCCATCTAAACACTTGAACCTGTGAATGAGTCGGTTGCATTGGATTCTGTGACTGTTAGATAAAAAATGCTTGCTTTGGAAAACAACTCGACAGCTTGATCTTTAGAAATAATAATGATAGTTGTTAACGTGGCAGTTTGCCCTAGATTTTCATGCAGGATTCACAGTTTTGACTTGTAAGACTGAAACCTCAGTGAACTGAAACCAAGCTCTGGGAAGCTTTAATTATCGTTTTGACAGCAAGCCAAAAAGGGCCAGCAGTCAGTTATGTACGTGTTTCTGTAACTGAGTGACTCCAGCCAGCGCCTGTCGTCTACTCTTGTCAATTGTTTTGCTCCTCCACCTGTCACCGAACACACCACTCCTAATGAGCCATTCGTTTAAATCAGGGGTTCAAACAGGGAGTCGTCTAAAAAGAAAAGGATACTGCCCCTTTAAGGGTGCAAAAACAAAAGAAACAGACCCAAAACTGTTTTATAGTCTAGCGTCAAAAGCCGTATGCCATTAAAAAATCTTTTACATTGTAATTATGGGCACATCTTTAGTCAAGATTAATTAGAGGGGAAAACATGAAATTAAGTGAAATAACAGAAAAATCACCTTCAGTTGTTGCTCATTGTCTGGCTTTTCTGGCAGCTTGAATCTTATGAGACGATTACTTTTATGATAAAAAACAACATTAATGGTTCAATTCAATTAAAAAATACTTTATTTATCCCAAAGGGAAATTAAATAATAGGGTTCCAACATTTTCTTAAAACGCATACATTTCCAGTTGGACTGGGACGCAGACTCTTCATAGTAGTGAGCGGATCTGTATTTGCTTCGCTCGAAGGAAAGATGCATTATCACCGTGAAAAACAACTTCATAATCATTAAATCTGCTTTGCACTGATGGAACGAGAAAAGCGTCGCCGTGTGGATTCCTGCGGAGGTAATGATTGCCATCTGCCCTGCTCCTTTGACTGACAGCCAGCCACTTCTCATCAGTGACTGTTGAAAGGTGCTTGTTTCCTTCAAGCAGTCATCTTCATACATACAGTGCCTTGCAAAAAGTATTCAACTCCCCTCGGCATTATTAATGTTACTGTTGCCACACAACCCGGAATTAAAATGGATTGAACTGAATTTGCTGTATTTCTTCACAAAATGTGCCGAAAACTTTGAAGATGCATCACGTTATTATTGTGAAGCAAACATCAAAATAACAGAAAACCGCAGAGTGGATAATTGTTCACCCTCTAAAGTCAGTCCTTTGTGGAGCCAATTTTCGGAGTAATTAAAGCAGCAAGTTGCTGTGGATCAGTCTCCATGAGCTCGTCACATCTGGCCGCTGGTTTCCTCAATGCAACGCAGCTCCAGCTTCTTCATATTGGATGTTTTTTGCTTGTGAACAGCAATCTTCAAGTCTAACCACAGATTCTCAATTGGATTGTGGTCTGGACTTTAACTAGGCCATTTGTATTGTTTCATCGCTATCGCGAGAAATTTCTTATCACAACAAGAATTTAAGTTAACTTGAGATGATAAATTCCTACTAGTGGCGCCTGAAAACCCCCAAAACAGCCAGTATTGCCAGGATTATTATTTTTGCTATTTTCTTCACTGTTGGTTTCTCAAAAACATCAACGAATATCAATAAATTCAAAAATATAATGAAATGCGGATGCTTTGTGTAGTTGGGTGATTAAAATCACACTTCTTTATGTAACTACTATCCTGATAAAATGTATTTAAAATTTTGTTTAATTGTGTTACACTGTTAAATGGTTTTAAGGACAGTATTTGTGTTCATTGAGCTGATTGATGTGTAATCACAGCCACACAGAGATATCCTAAAAATATTATGCAAGAAGCTGTAAATAGTCTTTTATCATAATTTTTATCGCTATCACAATAGTACCACGGTATATTGCGATAAAATTTAAGTCCATATCATTCACCCCTATCCAATATACTTAAATGTTTCCCCCTTAAACCACCGACTGTTGTTTTGGCAGTGTGCTTCGGGTCATTGTCCTGCTGGAAGGTCAGCCTCCGCCCCAGTCCCAGACATTTGACCAGAGCACTTTCCTCCATGCGTTTAAGGAGTCACCCACGTGCCTTTTGGCAAACTTAGAGTGTGCCTTCTTATTTTTAACTCTAAATAATGACTGTTGTCTCTGCGCTGTATGTTTCCTTGTAATGGCACAAAACACAAGTTCCAGCATCTGTCTTCTCGGTCAGTATAGATTAGGAATTTATCTCTGATTATCTCTTTTCCTCCAGTCCAAACCTGGTTCCCCTCAAATCCACTGGAACCTTTTTTGTTTTCTATTTAGGCATAAATGATGTTCTAATCTGACATTTCTGTACAATGTCTTGCAAAAAATGCTCATCCCTTGAACTTTTTGCATTTTGTCACATTATTACTACAAACCTGAATTTTTCAGTATCTAATGTGGTAGACGATCTTTAAGTAGTGCATGGCTGTGAGAGGAAAATGACACATGGTTTTGAATAAAAATAAAAATGCATAAAATGTGGGGTTAATTTGTAATTAGACCCTGAGGTATTCCTTAAAACCACCTTTAACTGCAAGTACAGCTAAAAGTATTTCCTGGTGTGTCTGTATCAACTAGGATAACGAAACAAAATTTCATGTCCCGCTACATATTCTAAACTGACTCTGAAACAACAGGTTTTCTTCTAAAATTACCCTCGATTTATTTAAATCCATCTTCCAATCAAACCTCACCGGCTTTGTTTTGCTCCAATCTTTCCATTTAGGTGTTCTTTAAATGTTCCTTAAAGAGCATTTGAAGCCTTCAGAGAACAGCTGGGTTTAAACTGAGAGTAAAACACCCTCAGATGCACTGTGTCTACTGGTTATACTGCATTTTACTGAGTGGTATTTGGGGGCTAAATACAAATGTATGGTCTAGGGTTGAATTGTAAAACATGTTTCTTTCACTTTACAACTGTATTTTATTACATCAAATCCTAATAAATACAAAGTGGGTGAAACGTTCAAATGGTACAAATCCTTTTGTAAGGGTACATAAATCCTGTTTTTATTTTAACCTGAATTCATACAGTTTGGTCACAAACACTGACTCCTGTTTTTGTTCTTTAAGTCTCTCATATCTCATCTTTTTTTGCTGTGTTTTATTTTTATTTTCAAGAAATAATGTTTTGAGTTTTCTGGAAAGAGGCATGATGGGTCTTCCTCGGCTTTACTCGAATGTTTCCTTTTTATTGTCTGCCTATTTTACCCAGCTGACTGAGAAACACCATCATTATTATTAGACCCACTCTTGATTTATCTTATTGAAGAAGCTTAAACTGGCAGAAGCTTTGCTTGGGACATTTTCTTCCTCTCAGCCAGCTGTAAAAGCTCAATAAGGTCTGCAAACGCTCTCTTTGAACTCCATTCTCATTATTAGACCTGTGCAGGTATTTGCTTTTTGAAAAACAAAGTAAAAAGTGAATCCATCCTTTTTTGTGTGTGTACTTGGTTTAGAGAAGCATGTACTATTAGTTACTACAATGCTGTTTGATTATTTTAAGATGTGTTTCAAATCAAAAGTGAAACAACTGACTGAGTGAACATCCTCCCAGAGCTGTGATTCTGTATTATTTTTATTTTATTTTTTAGTTGCTAGAGGTTGTATATAAAGCACGTTTGGAATCAGCCAGCAACAGCAAAGCTCGGGTAAACACATTGCTCTTTATTTTAGCAACAATACCACAATGAAATTGTCATCACCTTCTTGTTGATCGATTTTTTTTTTTAAATCAGAACAGCAACAGTCTGGCACAACCATCTTAAGGCGTTTTGATTCCAGCTTTATCTCTGAGGTAACAGCCCCACCCAGGTCTGGCCACAACAAGCTCCTTTACGGTACACTTTCTGGTTCTCACATGATCGACTCAAACGGTTAGCACCATGACTGAAGCCGGAGAGGCTTTGGGAAACTGCAACAGGGTTTGCAAAAACGAAACAAAAAAATAAAACAGTCTCTGCGAGCCGCAGATCTGTTTCAGCGTCAACTGAGATCTTCCCAGAGAACCATCATAACTCAGTGACACAGCTTCGGATGAATGCCCCGCTTACCCCCTGCACAGTCCCACCGCCTTTATACATGCTGGTCTGTGAGCTCACATACGGACAGAAAACCCCAGAACACAAGATTCAGAAATATCCGTTTTCTGTCTACACTATAGAAAAACAACCTTGGTAAGATTTAGATTTCAGGTCAGAAAACTCTTGGGTGTTGCCGTAAGAAAAACGTAGTGGTTTTAAATTTTGGCTTGAAAAGGTCCAGATTGTGCTAAGAAGGTAAAGTAGAAATAATCAGCGTCAGTTCGGTGTCTACAGCTGATTGTGCTTCCAGCGTCTGAGGAGCAGAACGCAGAAGAAAACAAAAACAAAGACTTCAATGAAAGATTGTGTCACATTGTAAAAGCTTCAGGAAATGTGACGAAGCAACAAACCGTCCATCCATCTGTACATCCATCCATCTGTACATCCATCCATCCATCCATCTGTACATCCATCCATCTGTACATCCATCCATCCATCCATCCATCCATCTGTACATCCATCCATCCATCTGTTCATCTGTACATCCAACCCTCCATCTATCCGTTCATCTGTCCATCCATCCGTCTGTCCATCCATCCTTCCGTCCATCTGTGCATCCGTTCATCCATCCATCCATTTGTACATCTGTCCATCCATTCATCCATCTTTCTGACCATCCATCCATCCAACTATCCAACCGTCCATTCGTTGATCAACCCATCCTTTCCCTGGTTGTTGCACAATCCACATTTTCTCATATTTTATATAATTTATATTTTACCTGTACTTTTGCATGTATCATTTTTAAATGGGCTTAAAATGACTGAGATGTTTGTAAATTTGAGTTAGGAGAAAAACGGACTTTTGACATTATAAAATGTCAGGAACCCGTCTGCAGGTCTAAGTAAAGCCAAAACTAAATCTGGTGTTTGTACCACCACTACCTTCATTTCTTTTTGGATTCCGGAATTGGGAACTGCTTGTTTTTTTTTTTTCTTCTAAATTTTTTAAGATAGTAAGAAAGTATCAGTACAGTACAATAACAAACACTGCTGTCCCCCTAAAACTTCCTCTTCATTATACAGTAATTTACATGTTAAATAATATCTGTCATGTAACTTTTGCTGCTTAAGATGGGCTTAAGCTTGGACGTGTAAAGTCCATCACATCTCTATCCTGTAAAAATCATGAAGATCACAATAAAGATGTTTTTCAGTGCATACGCATTCTTAAAAGAGAAAGGAACGATAGAACAGACTGCTTGTAAACAAATTTCCTTTTATCTCAGTTTTAACTTAAAAAAAAGAACCACGGGAATGTTCAAAATCCTACTAACAGCATGAAAATACTTAAAAAGCCTCGTTATAAATATTCACACTTACCACAGTTTTTACATTCTGCCCAAATGTTGCTTTTACACTCCACTCTTCAGAGACTCTTGCAACATGACTCTAAGCTAGTGAAAAGGACAACAACCAAGAAAACTACCTGTGCTGTGGTTCTTGTGGATCGTTTGCAAGATTACCGTTTTAAACAGCCTCGCGTACTCACTCAGCGGTGTTCTAGCTGCCATAAATAATCCTGCGTGCTGAAGGCTTGTCTCCGCCGTCGACCCCCTGCAGAGGACGTGTTGGTGCTCCCTCACGGAGGAGGTACAAACAGCCCCGCTTGTTTGCCTGCCTGTGCTTTTCTCTAAGTTCACCTCTTGTGCCGCATCATGACCTGAGAACTGATACAGAAACCAAAGTATGCACCTTCTGTACACAACATCGCGTGATTTTGTTTTTTTTTAAACCCTTTTTTTTGTTTTTAGCAGAACATAAAGACACATCACTCCACACTTTTCTCTGCCTGTTTGTGTGCACTGCCTGCCAGCGCAGAGAGCAATCGGTGCTCGTTGAGCTGAAGCAGACTGTGCATTGACAGCAGTCCTCCTGCCATCTTCACTTAAGGCAGGATGTCCCCGCGGCAGCGAGCTGAGTCACAGCGGCTTCGGCACATCACACGGTGGTCTCATACTCCATCACTTCTTTGGCTGTGCTCAGGCAGCGGTACTGAATCCTCGGCGTCATCGGAGCGGCGCTCTCTAGCACCAGGATGGTTTTACGCAGTCGTCGGTCAATGTAATGAGCGTCCCATGCAGGGTATTTCTTTCTCGGTAAATCTATTCGGATGATGGGCCCCTCTGTCCTGGGTTTGAGATTAGGCACTGGGGGCTTAGCCCCCCTTGGTGGGCGTACCTTAAAGATGTCTCCGTCCACCCCAGGCTCCCTGTCCAAGCCTTTAGTTCTCTGAAGGGTCCTTGGAGGGCTGCTAACTACATCAGGTGGGAGGCTGGAGGTTGGGGAGGCCAGCACCTCCACAGGTACCTCCTTCTGTATTATATAACCCCACCCTGACATTGAGCCGTTAGGGTGCAGCAAACAGTAATATACAAACATGAAGAAGGTGCCAAGAGCGTAGCTGCTGGCCACCACGCACACCATGACGACAGCGTAGAAGTCTGGCCCGCTGTGGCGCTCTGTGGTGCTGCGGTAGACGTACCAGGCGGTGGTGAGCGCCACGTTCTCGATGAACACCGTCAGGCTATAGATGAGCAATCTGCAGCGGGTGCGCCCCTCTCTGACACTGAACCAGCAGAAGATATACACAATGCCCACCATCATGTTATATATGATCTCCTCCCACTTGGACATGCAGAAGTCCGTCTCGCCTTGGATTATCCAGAAGGTCATGATGCACCAGTGGGCCACGATGAAGATGCCAAAGTAAAGATGGAACACGGAGGCGAACAGGGCGAAGGCCAGCGCGCGAGCACCGATGGTGAACAGGTGCCACAGAATCTGGACCATCACGGCTTTGTAGGTCATGGGAAGCTTGTCGTCTCTTGAATCTCTCAGGACTTTCTGGTAGGAGGAGATCATACAGGTGAGGGATAGCAGTGAGGCAAAAGCTGAAATCCCTGCAGAGACAAAAGGAGAGCAGGTCAGAGCTCATTTGCTCACCATTTAGTACAACACAGTTTACAGCGCCTTGCAAAAATATTCATATTACCTTAACCTTTTCCCATTTCTTCCTGTTATAACCAGACAACTCAATGTATTTTGCTGGTCTTTTATGAGCCAGATGAATTTGAAAATCATGATTTGCATTTGTGTTCTGCCCCTTTTAATCGCATCCACTTTAAATAAATCCAGGGAAACCTATTGCCTTCAAAGGTCAATTTATGCAGTTCAATCTCAGTATAAATCCAGCTGTGAAGGACTCAAAGGTTTGCTAGAGGAACATTAGTGAACAAACAGCATCAAGAAGACCAAGGAGCACAGCACACAGGCCAGATATAAAGGTGTAGAGACCTTTAAAACAGGGTTAGGTTATTAACCGATTTCCCAACTTCTGAGTACAGTTTAACATTTATTAATCCATCAAAGGAAAACCGTCTGTTAACCTCCCAAAACAACTAAACTGACAGGCCATCCAGAGGAGCGTTAAGCAGAGAAGCAGCTAAGAAGCACATGGTAACTCTGGAGAAGCAGTAGAAATCCACAGGTCAGATGGAAGAATCTGTCAATAGTTCGAATGTTAAATGTCCACTCCCCTGGAATTTACAGAAGAGCAGCAAGACGAAATACATTTTTGAAACAAAGCCATGAAAAGTCCCATTTGCAATTTACCACAACTTATTAGGGAGACGCCGCAAAGACGTAGAAGAAGGTCCTCTTGTCAGTGGAGACCAAATCTTTTATTGGCCTACATGCAAAAAGCAATGTGGCACGGAAACAAACACAGCAAATCAATTCAAACACATTGTCTCTATTATGATATTCAATCATGCTGAGGGGATTCAGTAACCTTGCCTGCAAGCTGAAGTCGCAAGGTTTTTGTGGTTACTCATGACGCCTGCTGCTTACATTTTAATTTTATACCGTGATTGGCTAAAACCAACCTTTGGTAGGCGGGCACTAGGTGTCGCTTCATCCAATCAGCTGAGAAAGTTCTGCCAAATGTCCCTATTTTACCCAAATGGATTCGATAGAAGCAGTCCGACATTTATAATGTGCAGTACGTAGAGTACTACACATTATCAATCTGGCTTGCAAGGTTAGGGATGCAGCAGAATTGTGGAAAATGATGAGAGTTGATAGGAAGCTCAACGTAGCCAAACATAGGACAGTCCTAGAGGAAAACAACCCAGAATATACAGCCAGAGCTACAATGGAATAGTTTAGATTAAAGTATTGCATGCTAGAATGGCCTAGTCAAAGCCCAGACCTAGAGCCATCTGATAACCTGTTACAAGATTTCAAATTTATTTACAGCCATTCTTTCAGATCCAACCAACCTTCAGACTAAGCCCAAAAGACTAGGCCTACTTTTCATATTTTTATTTTTTTCTGAATACTGAAAACCACACATCCTTTTCCTTACAATTCCCAATTAAGTGCTCCTCTTTGTTGGTCTAGGACATAGTATCCCAATAAAATGTATTAATGTCTATGGTTGTGATGTTAACAATGGGCCAAGGGGTACAAATACTTTTGCAAGGCTCTGTACACGACTTCACCTCAGTGTGATATCTGATTAAGGAGAGCTTAAGTGACTCGGCATGCGCGGTGTGTTCACTGTGTGCGCTTCAGAACGGTGTTTGACAGATGTGATGCTAATGGTCTTTGTGGTGATTGGTCATTAGGGGCACTCACCCTGAAGAGGCAGCACCTGACTTGTGTAGATCATGATGCTGAGCTGCAGCACAAGCTGAGGAGCGCTCTTCAGGAAGGACTCGAGCAAACGCAGCATGCTGATATCTGCGCTCTCAAACATCATGCGGCAGTAGTAGTGACGGCGCTCGGGGTCTCCATGCCAGCGGCTCTGCACCCCCAAATACAAGGCGTGGACGTACCTGTGCATTAGAGGAAGATTCACATGCTATCACCAGTGCATTAGTTTTACAAGTAAAGGAGAAGTTTAAACAGGGAGATTTTTTGGACATCAAACACCATCTCTGAAAAGTCAGAGCTCATTATTTACAACTCTGGGGACTGCCAGCGGTTCCTTCCAGAACCATGTAGTTACTTTCTCTTCTGGGATTTAGATTAAACCAAAGCTCAGAAACTATGTAGTCAACATTTTTTGTGCAGACATGAGAGACAGGAATATGGAGCTTGTCTGTCATCTTGCTTCTTATTCTTCTTCTTCAAAAAAAAATAGGAACAACGCTGCAGAAACTGCAGGAAAGGCCACAAACAGAGAGAAAAACTCCAAAGAAATGCAGTCAGCATCGTTTTTTATGCAAAATTACTACATCTAAATGGTCAACTTCACCATAACTGGACATGTTTGGAAAAATGCTGATAAATTTGAGTGAGCACTGAAGCAGTAAATGTCTCTGTAATTGCCTTGGGAAAGATGGTCATATAGACTCATGTCAACGAGACTACTGAACCACAGGAGAGATTGTGTGCAGGGATACATTTTGTCATATTGCAACCACAACATTAGTGTGTTTTATTTGGTTTTCATGTGACAGAACAACACAAAGCAGGCATAATTGTAAATATGAAGGTGAGCTTTTTAGATTGTGTACAAATAATATAAAATATAATAATATAATTAAAATAAGAATTATTTAAAAGAAATTAAATCTGAAAAGCACTGCATATTCTTTGTAGAACCATGGTAAGAGAACAAAGGTTAAAGAAAACATGGCTTTGATCTTTTTTTTAAAGAAATAATACCTGAAAAGATTTCATTTGTAAAAGCATTTGTATTTAGCCAGAATTAGCTCCAGTTACAGCAGGAACAATTTTTTAGAGAATTTTCCTACAAAATATCAGTTTTCAAGTCTTAATACAGATTCTCAATTGGATTTGGTTCTAGATTTTGACCAAGCAATTCTAACACATGAATATGATTTGAATCCATACCCCATCCATTATAGAGTGAGCTATAGGTTTAGGGCTGTTGTCTTGCTGAAAGATTAACCTCTATTCCCAGCTAAAGTCTTTAGGGGCTTTTAACAGTTTTTTACAGGATTATCCTGCATTTACCTCCATGATTCAGTGACCTCCTCACCAACAGGGCCCAGATGGTGAGGACAGGGAAATGCACATCTGCCCCACTGATCCTAAACACTGGCACACCGCAGGGTTGTGTCCTCAGCCCTGCTCTCTTCACCCTCCTCACCCATGACTGCTCTGCTATCACACAAACATGGTTGTGAAGTTTGGGGATGACGCCACTGGGGTGGGGCACATTTCTAACTATAATGAGACCCACTACAGGGATGAGGTCCTGGTGAAGAAGGTCTAACAACAGCTCTTCTTCCTCAGGAAATTGAAACGGACTGGACTTTCCATTAAGCTGTTGTAAAAATTCTACAGAGCTTATTGTGGTTTTCTTTCAACAACTGTTTTCTTCTTGCCAGTCTTCCATATGTGTCTTTTTGACAGATCCTCCCACCTAAGTTGTGGATCTCTGCAGCTCCTCCAGAGTTACCATGGGCATCTTGGCTGCTTCTCAGAGTAATGCTTCAGTTTAGGCCAATGACTATGTTTTAATGGCTGTGCTGCTGTGCCATAAACTCAATTTTTAGATGATGGTTTCAACAGTGCTCAATGTTAAAAACTTGGGATGATGCTTTGAAACCTAACCCTGCTTTGAACATCAGCAGAACTTTATCCCTAATCCCTGTGTTCCTTGGTCTTCTTGATGTTCTTTGCTCACTAACATACTCTGATAAACCTATGAGGCTTTCACAGAAGAGGTGTATTTATACTGAAATTAAATTAAACAAAGGGGAGTGACTTTTGCACTGGAATATAAGAGTAAAATGTTGCCGAATACAATTGCAAACCACACTTTTCAGATTTTTATTTGTAAAACATTTTCACAACCATGTATCAAGTTTCTTCTACTTTACGATTATGCAATGCCTTGTGTTTATCCATCACATAAAATCACTGTAACCTCTTTCTGTCCCGGTTGCCTCCACATAAAGCAAGCCTTGAAACATACCCAAACCGAGGAAATAGAGCATATGTGAAATAATGAGGGACAAGGCTCACAGAGGGATGCTCAGGGTTTCACGGCGCTCCATTCATGACACAGCCCTCCCATATCACATCTCATCTGAGCGACATTTAGTTCAGGTTGCAAGCCTCAATTGATCCCAGTTCACCTGACTAAATGTGTATCAGTGACAGATCATTCGCGAGTTAACAGCTCGAGGTGAAACACACAGCACTAATCCTCTTTAATGTGCAGACACACTGCTGCCACTATGGCACCCACGAACAGGGTACACACACACACACACAGACAGGAGCTTTAATGGCATTACCGGTAATTCTGTGCTGCCACAATGTTTTAATGTGCTCCTGGACACACTCACACTCACTCAGTCTCCGGGCGGAAGTATAGGATCAATACTGCAGTCTCAAGAGGAAGGAAGAGAGAGGGCACAGAAAGGCACATGTTATGTCGTCCTACAGGTTAATCAAATATGAATCAGAGTTGTCTTTCTTTAACACTGACAAATGCCAAGTATTTGTAATTTTTTTTCATAATGGGAGTATTGTCTCACACCCCTCGTACAACTGAATGCCTACTTCAACTGGCAGTAGTTCAAGCCTGTCGAAACGTATCAGAGTCTGAGCACCGACTCACCATCACTGCCCAAGTAGTTGACCTACAGACCTACTGTTGTCTATCTGGAGTTTTTTAATGCCTGGGCATGTTTCATAAATAAGGTTGTCTAAATATGGCTGTTTATATATGTTGACACTGATAATTCATAATTTTCAAAGAGAATAGTATATTGCCACAAGCAAAAGGAAACATCTCTTGCCACGTGACTCATTGGTCATTCTTGCAAAAAGGGGAAAAAAAGGTATATGTAGAGATTATATTATTATAATGATGTGAACATGTGTATAATTTTCCAGGGGATGATTGACCCAAGGTCAGCCAGGGGGTTAGAGGCAATGGGTGGAGTCTAATCCCCTTGTAAAACAGGGGAGACGTGTCGTGCAATACAAAAGCATAATCTTCACATTTTTTTTTATTTTATTCATTTATTTATTTTTGCCACGGTTCTCCCTAAACGACTAGGTTTTGCAACAGCAGATGTTGGACTTCGCAGGGTGGGCTCGTGCAAAAACAGCAAACAGCGGAGACAAAGTGTTCCGAGGCTCTCCGATCACGACCCGTTTCCAGACTCACCTCCACACCTGTGCCAGCTGTAAAACGTGAATGAGGGCCTGAAAGAACCACACGAAGGCTCTGCAGCAGCCCCGGACTCGGCCGCTGCCGCCGCCGCCGGACGGCCCCGGCAGCACCCCGGCCGCGGCAGCCCGGCCAGCGCCCCACTCGCCGCTGTCCTTGGTGCTGAAGTCGCCTCCCTCCGCTCCCGACGCCGCCACCACGGCGGCCGCCGCGGTGCCGCTCTCCACGGTCTCCGTGAAGTCGTAGGCGAACCACCGAAAGCTCAACACATGCACGACCACGGATGGGACGATCACAAAGACCAGAGTCATGGCAAAGGGCCAGTACTGCATCCTTAGGTAGTAGTCGGCAGCCAGCCACAGGTCTGAGGCCCCGTCCGAGAAAAAGACCAGCATGAGGAAGAGCGTCCAGCAGAAGTCCTCCAGGCTGTAGCGATGCTCGCTGAGACGGCGCTCCGGGGGTGCCGGGTCGGACCTGGCGGGGCACTCGGGTGGGATTTCGTTTCGCGGAGAGACGGGAGCACCGTCAGATTTCGCGGCCATGTTTGTTGAGGGGAAGAGAGTAAGAGATGGGAAAATGATGGAAGCGAGGGGGAGGGGGCGAGCAGCCCATCGGTCCGCGTGTGGGGGAGAAGGAGGGGTTAAGTAGGCGGGCGGACGACTGGGATAGGCGGGGAGATGGGGAGCCACCACCGCGGATCAATCAGTGGGCTTAATGCAGATAAATTCGATTTAAAGGCACAAAAAGCTGCTGGTCTGGTGTAATGATATCAGACAGGATTTCACTGCATCAGCAAAGGTTTTGTTGTCTAACAGGAGGTCTACGTTCATGTAGGACTCAGAAGATTAAATTTCTACCACATAAAATTATTTTTGTAGCATATTAAATATTTGCTAAACATCTTAAAAACGTATCATATAAGTTTCAAGATGTAATATTCAATAATAGTTAAATGGGTAACAAATCTTACCTGTCAAACGTGTGGTTAAATCAAGGATTACTAGCATTTGTTGTGTGCCTTAACCCGTAAAGAACAGTAAGCTAACATCTTAGCTGTGGCTGTAAGGGAAAACTTTTGATTGTCTTTATTTTTAAATAGATTTTCTAGAAGTTTATATTATTTTTCAGTTTTATAGCTTAGCTAGTTAAAGACAGCGATATCGGTAAAGTCGACCTCACTGGCAAACTGAGTATATTTACCCTGTGGCAAAGGCTCAGATACCACCATGTTTGAAAAGATTTTATATCCAATAACAAACTAACTTTTACTTTGTGTTTATTTTTTTTTTACATGGGATTTGTCTAAATTTTGTATCCATCATCTGCCGCTCTGTCTCAGCTCTCTGTCCCTCCTGATTTTCCCTCCTCTGATTGTTTGGAAGCCTTTATTGACATAATAATAATTAAAAAAAATTAAATTGAAAAGGTTGCCGACAAAAGGGCTCTTATTACATCTCCTGACTCTGACCCTTCAGTCTCAGCTCCTTGCTCTGCTGTCTTTGAATGGTTTGAGCCTGCGACTATCTATTTATTTGGAGGATGTGGTGAAGCATCTTAGGTCAGCAGGCTTCCCACGGGATCCTGTTCCTGCCCTCTTTTGGTTTTTTGCTTTGTTAATAAATCACCTTTTTATTACAACCTTTTGCTTGTCTGGCTGAATTCAGGGTCCTCTGTTTCAGATTCCTGACAGTTCCTCCACATTTTTTAAAGAGTTCTTTCCAAGTGCTGCACAGTGTGTTAATATCATTATAAATTATAGTTTGTCCTCTGGTGTGGTCCCTGGTAAACTGAAACCTGCAGTAGTTCGACCTCTTCTTATGAAACCTGGTCTAGATCGCTCTGTTGGCTAGTTATACACATACTCCTAAACTGCCGTTTGTTTAAAAAACAAATTTGAACATTGTTTGTTGTCAACTACAATCATCCATGGATGAGAATGACATTCTGCAAATCCTTCAGTCTTGTTTTAAAGCCTGCAATCGTACAAAATCGGCATTACTATGAGCCATCAATAATATCTGTTTGGCATGTGCTTCTGGTGACTCTGATGTTTTGGTTCTGCTTGACCTAACTACTGACTTTGAGACTGTGAACCACAACGTTTTAATATCACGTTTAAATCACTAAGTAGGGATTCAGAACACAGGACTTGACTAGTTTAGATTTTGTCTGGCTGATCGGTCTTTATGTCAATATTTTAGACTCAGAATCATCCTGCATTCCTCCGTCATGTGGGGTTACACAGGGCTCAGTTTTAGGCCCACTGCTTTTTTTCGCCGAATTTATTGTCTCTAGATCCCATACATAGAAAGAATAAAATTGTGTTCAACTACTATACCAACAACTGGCAGATCTGCCCTTAAATCATAAGGATGGCTTTTTTAATCAAAGCACTATTGGATTACTTGGAGGATATTGAAGCTTTGTTAGCCCTTAAACTTCTTAAATTGTAATGAAAAGAAAACAGAGATGGTAGTGTTTGGATCAAATGCCCCCGTGAGTCCACCAGTGTTGATTTGGGACCACTGGCATTATATTTTAAAATTAAAACAACTGTTACCATATGAGTTGTAAGTTAGACAATGATTTAAAATGTCTCAGTGAAAATAGAGCAATCATAAAGTCTTGGTTTTAACTTTCAAGACGGTCAGCAAAGTGAAAATTTTCCTGACCAGCCAATTCTTTAAAACAGTGATCCATGCTTTGTTTCGTGGATCACTGTAATGGACTTTATGTTGGAGTTAGTCAGTCATTGCTCTCTTGCCAGCAGCTGGTTCAAAACGCCGCTGGGACAAACGAACACTGGCTGCCTCCACCATACTCTGCCTCAGCTTTCTATGAGGGGATCAGGCCTTCTCTGTAGCTGCTCCTAAACTCTGGAAGGATCTGCCACTGTACTTTAGGCAGGTCTCCTCTGTGGCCATTTTTAAATCTCTTTTAAAATCACATCTGTTCTTTCTTGCTCTTACGTAATATTTAATAGGTTGTTGGGTTTATGTTGATCTTATTTAGTTTTATGTCAGTTTCACTTCCATGTATTTTCTTATTTTATTAATTTAGAATTTTATTGGTTTTATTTGTGAAATCTATATTTTGCTTTTGTCTGTACAGCACTTTGGCCTCTGTGGTTGTGTTAAGTACATTATAAATAAAGTTGGATTGGATTCATCTCCACTGTAAAAGCTCAGCTTGTCACTAGCATGTTAGAGGTCCTTTTAAAATTCATAATCTTGCCCCTCCATACCTCTCTGAACATCTTCCTCCTTGCTTATCTTCTAAGTCCCTGTGGTTGGCTGAACAGCAGTCCTTCAGGTACCAAGGTCTAGGTAGGAGTAAGCTCAGAAGGGGCAAAGTCTTCTCTATAACTGCCCCTCAACCTGCCCCTGCACATTAGGCAAGGCAAGTTTATTTGTGTAGCACATTTCAGTAACAAGACAATTCAATGTGCTGTACATGAACAGAACATAAGAGAAGAAAACATACAGAGTAAAGTACTTTGCGGTGGAATAGTTGCAGAAGGTTAAGATATAAGACACGTTGGATTACAAACTTCAACACTAACATTTAAAGGCAACTCTAAACAAATAGCTTTTTAACCTTGATTTAAAGGAACTCAGCGTTTCGGCCCTTTTACAGTTTTCTGGGAGTTTGTTCTAGAGAGGTAGAGCAAAGGAACTAAATGCTGCTTCTCCGTATCTGGTTCTGGTTATGCAGAGCAGGCTGGAGCCAGACGACCTTAGTGGACTGGAAGGTTGATACACTGATAACAAGTCTGTGATGTATTTAGGTGCTAAGCCATTGAGGGATTTATAGACTAACAGAAGTATTTTAACATCTATTCTCTGAGATACAGGGAGCCAGTGTAAGGACTTTAGAACTGGGGTGATGTTCTCAACTTTCTTAGTCTTAGTGAGGACGCGGGCAGCAGCGTTCTGGATCAGCTGCAGCTGTCTTATTCACTTTTTAGGCAGACCTGTGAAAACACCGCTGCAGTAATCAATTCTACTAAAGATAAACACATGGATTAGTTTTTCCAGATCCTGCTGAGACGTTAGTCCTTTAATCCTGAAAATGCTCTTCAGGTGATAGAAAGCCGACTTTGTAATTGTCTTTAGCTGCTTTTGGAGGTTTAGGTCTGAGTCCATCACTACACCCAGATTTTGGGCCTGATCAGTGGTTACAAGCTGAAGCGACTGAAGATGTGCACTAAAACATCAAAGTGGCTGGTTATTGTCAAGAAGGTGTTTAATCATTGAAACACAGCTTTTTAAATAATTTTACTGATAATGGGGATTAGAGAGGCTCCTTCATTGCCTACTTTTAAAACTCGTCTTAAAATCCATTTTTATCTTTTGGCTTTCAACATCCGTGAGACTTATTAGTTTGAACTTGTTTGTTTTAAATTGGTTGTATTGTATTTAATCTTTTATCATCTGTATGTCATATTTATATAGTTTTACTTTTAATATGTTTATAGTAACTCGAAGCGATTCTGGTCCACCATCCGGCGTCTCAGGAGGGGGAAGCAGTGCAGTACCAACACTGTTTACAGTGGGGGTGGTGTGCTGCTGACCTCGACTCGGGACGTCGTGCGTCGGTGGGCGGAATACTTCGAAGACCTCCTTAATCCCACCAACACGTCTTCCATTGAGGAAGCAGAGCCTGAGGACTCTGGGTCGGGTTCTCCCATCTCTGGTGCTGAGGTTGCCGAGGTTGTTAAAAAGCTCCTCGGTGGCAAGGCTCCGGGGGTGGATGAGATTCGCCCTGAGTACCTTAAGGCTCTGGATGTTGTGGGGCTGTGTTGGTTAACGCGGCTCTGCAACATTGCGTGGACATCGGGGGCAGTTCCCCTGGATTGGCAGACTGGGGTGGTGGTCCCCCTATTTAAAAAGGGGGATCGGAGGGTGTGTTCCAACTACAGAGGAATCACACTCTTAAGCCTCCCTGGTAAGGTCTATTCAGGGGTTCTGGAAAGGAGGGTCCGTCGGATAGTCGAATCTCGGATTCAGGAAGAGCAGTGTGGTTTTCGTCCTGGCCGTGGAACACTGGACCAGCTCTACACCCTCAGCAGGATTCTTGAGGGGGCATGGGAGTTTGCCCAACCAGTCTACATGTGCTTTGTGGATCTGGAGAAGGCATTCGACCGTGTCCCCCGGGGGATCCTGTGGGGGGTACTCCGGGAGTATGGAGTACCGGACCCTTTAATAAGGGCTGTCAGGTCTCTGTACGACCGGTGTCAGAGTCTGGTCCGCATTGCCGGCAGTAAGTCGGACTCGTTTCCGGTGAGAGTTGGACTCCGCCAAGGCTGCCCTTTGTCACCGATTCTGTTCATAACTTTTATGGACAGAATTTCTAGGCGCAGCCAAGGTGTTGAGGGGATCCGCTTTGGTGGCCTTAGGATTGCGTCTCTGCTATTCGCGGATGACGTGGTCCTATTGGCTTCATCAGGGCGTGATCTACAGCTCTCACTGGAGCGGTTCGCAGCCGAGTGCGAAGCGGCCGGGATGAAAATCAGTGCCTCCAAATCCGAGACCATGGTCTTGAACCGGAAAAGGGTAGAGTGCCTTCTCCGGGTTGGGGAGGATGTCCTGCCCCTAGTGGAGGAGTTCAAGTATCTTGGGGTCTTGTTCACGAATGAGGGGAAGATGGAGCGGGAGATCGACAGGCGGATTGGTGCAGCGTCTGCTGTGAAGCGGGCGCTGTACCGATCCGTTGTGGTGAAGAGAGAGCTGAGCCAAAAGGCGAAGCTCTCGATTTACCGGTCGATCTACGTTCCTACCCTCATCTATGGTCACGAGCTTTGGGTCGTGACCGAAAGAACGAGATCCCGGATACAAGCGGCTGAAATGAGTTTTCTCCGTAGTGTGTCTGGGCTCTCCCTTAGAGATAGGGTGAGGAGCTCAGTCATCCGGGGAGGACTCAGAGTAGAGCCACTGCTCCTCCACGTCGAGAGGAGCCAGTTGAGGTGGCTCGGGCATCTGGTCAGGATGCCTCCTGGACGCCTCCCTGGTGAGGTGTTCCGGGCACGTCCCACCGGGAGGAGGCCCAGGGGAAGACCCAGGACACGCTGGAGGGACTATGTCTCCCGGCTGGCCTGGGAACGCCTTGGGATTCCTCCTGAGGAGCTGGCCCAAGTGGCTGGGGAGAGGGACGTCTGGGCCTCCCTACTGAAGCTGCTACCCCCGCGACCCGACCCCGGATAAGCGGAAGACAACGGACGGACGGACGGACGGACGGACGGACGGACGGACGGACGGACGGACGGATGTTTATAGTTTGTAGATCTGTGCAGCATTTTGCTTCAGCTGTAGCTGTTTAAAAGCACTTTATAAATAAATTTGGTAGGATATGGTATGGTATAAATCAAAATTATCTTAACAGGCAAATATATTTTAGAGGCAAAAAAACCAACAGAATTCTGGAAATACCGTGAAAGACATTGATCACCCTTGTTTTTGTTTTTTTATTTGATACTATTGACTGCAGATGTAGCTAGAATCTCAGTATTATGACTTCTCTTCTATTCAAAAGCTTTGTATCATTAGTTTGAAGTGACATTTTAGGGACTACCGCCTGCTGAGATGAAACTAACGACAAATAGACTAAACTGTTTTTTCTGTTTTGGCAACTTCTGTACTGTAGCGCAGTTATACCCACACAAGTAAAAGTTGGACTAATTACTTGTTGAAAAGTGAGATTAGACTGCTTCCATTCGCTCTACTGATGCAATGCTGCAAATCAAAAAGGAAATGTACACACTTTCTTAATCTTGAAATAAATTGGAGGAAGCCCTAAAATCTGATATTGAACATGTTTCCTGTTTGAACATTTATCACAAAAGCTAATTTCCAATCTATATCTCGATAAATGCTTGTGCAACAAGATTTCTTTAAGTACAGTGTGTCTGAATTATTCAGTATTTCTTCAGTATTTAACAGTAAGGTAATACAAAACTAAAAACATAATTTTAATTTTCTAAAACGCTGTGGACAAAGAATAATCTGTAAAAATGACTCATCTGAAAACTTTTATTCATCAGTAAGGTTACTGAAAAAGCTGTGTTTCAACACTAAAATACCTACTTAATAATGTCCGGCCGTCTTCCAGTCAGGTTTCTGTGCTCGCCGCAGTACCACATAAATGCAGACTGTGGAAGAACCACCATGCTGGTATTATTGTACCTCAGCACAGCATTCAAACCTGTTGACCATTGTATATTCCTGGAGTGACTGGAGAACTGGGTCTATCTTTTTAGTACTTGACTAGTTGAATCCTACTTGAAGAGCAGGAACTTCTTTGTGTCAATATGTAACTTTCCATCAAAGTTGACAAAAATCACATGTGGGATTCTCCAAGGGTCCATCTTGGGGCCTCTCCTATTTAATATCTACATGCTCCTACTAGCTTAAATTATATTAAAAAACACAAGATAAGTTACTATAACTAAATAGATGACACACAGCTCTACATTACAATGTTGTCACCAGGTGACTGTGAACCCTATTAAGAATTGGTTGGATATAAAGAACAAATCAATGTGTGTGGATATGTCATAATTTTTTGTTCAGTTGAATAAAAACAAAGTCATTATTTTCGGACCAAAAAAGGGCCGATCAAGAATCAGCACACAGCTCCAGCTAGTAACTACCGATCAGGCCCGAAATCTGGGTGTCGTGATGGACTCAGACCTGAACCTTCAGAGGCACATAAAGACAATTACAAAGTCGGCCTTCTTTCACCTGAGGAACATTATCAGGATTAAGGGATTCATTTCCCACCAGGATTTTTGAAAAACTCATCCATGATCCCTGAGTTCCTTTAATCCAAAGTTAAGACCCCATTTGTAGAGTTGCCTTTTACTGATCTATATAAACTACTAACTGAAACATCACTGAGTTCAGTCTGTAGTCCAACTTTTCTTTACTTTCCACTATTATGCCACTTGCAGTGTTATTGTAATGTTTTCATCATGCAGAGCAGATTGAAGAAGGGATTTCTATCACAATTTGGATGTTTGTGTCTCTCATTCAAATAATTGCCTTATTTTTCACCCTAACCCTGACAGTTTTCCCATGATGCCAAATGTATTGTATCCGTTACCTTGTATACGGTGGCGTAGAAGGTTTAGACACATATAAGCTTGAATCTTGTGCCAATTTTGCAGTTTTAATGATTCATTTCAAACCATTTTTTTTTTCAGAGTGAGTGCAAGAACGGGGTCAACATGTTAGAATTTATTGTAGATATTCTGTAATCCACAAAAGGTGAAATTTGTCAAATGAAGGCCAAAATAGACACACTCCAAATGTTAGCAAGTTTAGCAAAAATAGAGCTTGTCTAAATCACTGGGTGGTTTATAAACATTCTAAAAAATGTCTGTATAGCTGAGATCAAAGCTTTCTGAATGCGTAATCTTAGCGCCTGAAACCGGTTTTGATGGGTGTTTGGGAGCGTAGTTCTGTTCAAACACTTAACTGGATTCACCCACTTCATTCCAAAAAATCAGCAATATGCCTCCCTGCTTTCTGCGCCTGGTTGGAGATTGAACAGCAAAACAACTATGCCACATTTGAAATCTCTTAATTCAACAGAATATTTATTGTCCCTGAAATTTTGAAGACTGCATATGTCCTGGCTTTACCCCTCAGACTTGAATAATTATATATCAATTTCAAAGCTTTCAGGCTTGACTGAAGTTTTGAACCAGCTGGTAAATGCTAAACTTTATTATTCGTAATCACACAATATTCTTTCAAATGATCAGTCTGGTTTTAGAAAGAATTATGTTAAACTAAATTCTATCTTAAATCCTCTTTCATGCTTACATGTCAGACCTACAAATATAACAAGTTCGGCAGTTTCATCCTCCCCACAGTGGTCACAACTCCCCGTATTATGCTTTTGTATTTTAAAATGTACAATTAAGTATAGCTATAATTTGGTCCAGTATGCTTAAATCTTAGACTTATTAATCTTTCCTCCATTTCCTGACTTTTTGGTCCTGTAAATCCATCTTCCTGTTCTTCCAAATCCTCATTTCTACAATTTTTCTTCCGTTTTTGATTGATACTTTATTCTCTAATGTACTTTTATGTACCCTAAAGTTCTTCTTTATGCACCTGGGGGGGGTCAATTGCCCTCCCATCACCCCCTAGCTCCCCTCCTGCGATCATATTTAGTACCAAAAACTGCCTGATATTAAACTGACTGACAGCACTCTCAGCTGGTTTAGTGCTTATCTGTCAAACCAAAAGTAGTGTGCTAGGTTAATGGATCCTCCTCGGGACTTTTGAGTGTTGTTGTTAGCGTACCTCAAGGGTGAGTTTTAGGACCCAAACTGTTCATTATTTGTGTAAATAATGTTCAAGACACAAATAGATCCATCCATCTGTATGCCGAAGATACTATTGTTTACCTCTGTACTTGCACTGTTGCAAAGGTTTTCGAGCATCTGCAGTTTGCATTTGTCTCTTCTCTAACCCCCAGTCAGGTGCGACAGATGGCCGTTCACACTGAGGCCGTTTCTGGAGTTTTCTTCCTGTTACAGGGGAGGTTTCCTCTCCACTGTCGCTTCATGCATGCTCAGTGTGAGGGATTGCTGCAAAGCCATCAGCAATGCAGATGACTGTCCACTGTGGCTCTACGCTCTTTCAGGAGGAGTGAATGCTGCTTGTCAACACTTGATGCAATCTGCTGGGTTTCCTTAGAGAGGAAACCTTTTGACCAATCTGTGTGATTTGATTGAATTTGACTTTGGAAAGTGCCTTGAGATGATGTGTTGTGAATTGGTGCTATACAAGTAAAATTGAATTGAATCACATCCGGTTTGACCAAAGAAAGCTCAGACTGCTACTGAACACAGGCAAGACTACGGTCATGCTGTTCAACCCTTCCTTCCTGGAAGCATTGAGAAATAGTTTTTGAATTAAGTTGGGGGGGCTATAACTTGAGGGAATTTAACTTTAAACATCAGTGGCCACGTACGAACCCGTTTAGTTTTTTTTTAGTTTTTATCTCTGAAGTTGTGGAACAGATTAGAAGCTCAAGCAATGTTCAAGCATAGCAGTTTAAAGATCAGTACAAATGATTTTCACAATGTATGAGGAAGAAGATGGGCTTTAAAAACAAAGTGTCCAAATAAATGATTTTTCTATTTTTACACTTTATTCAATTTCATTCTATCCTCAAAAGGTTGATCAAAACTGAACGTTAAACTTTTGTTTTCTGAAAGAATCGAGACAAAGGTTGAACTTTTTAGCCACAATGACCTTAAATATTCCTGATGGAGTCAAGGTAAAGCTTTTAAACAGGCACCAAGCCTGGTAGTGGCAGCATTATGCTCTGGGGCTACTCTGCTGCCAGTGTGCAAAGTAGGCGTTATAACGAAGGCAGAACATTACTTTCAGGCATTTTCAACTTCTCTCAAATCACCATCTAGATAGTTCAAACTGGGATTTTCAACAGGAACAAAGAAACACTTCATAACTGGTTTTGTAATGGATGTTTTAAGGCATAAGCTTTCAGAAAGGCTTATGCTCAATTGTAGCTAAAATTTGTAGACTGCCTAAAAATCAGGTCTGTACCAGTTTAGATGGACTGGACTAATTCTGTAGAGACAAATATCCCATCAGTATTTTGCTAGAAGCCTAATGACAGCTACAAAAAAAAGCAAGAGGGCGAGGTGCAAATTACTGAGGGACTTTTAACCAAATATTAGTGGGGCTGAAAGTATATAGTTGAGTCTTGCGTATAAATTTAAACCTTTGCGCAATAGATTACCATATAGATTCAGAGAGAACTGCTTATTAAAAGACAAAAAAAATTGACGTTCATTAACACAGCAAGTGGCTTTAAATATCTGATCGTAACCGTGCTCACACACAGAGTCAAAAAGCCAGTTTCAATTCTGCTTTCTACTTCACATCCTTCCTGCTGCTGGGACCGAGGTCTGGTTTCCGGTCTGTCTGCCGCTTCCTCTCTCGGCTCAATCCTAATCTGCTGAAACTCTTCTTGGAGGCCTGAGCTGAGTCATTTCTGCCAACAGGAAAAACTCCTATTACACTTTCAGTTTAGCAAACTTCTCTTCAAACAACTGACGAAACGTCAAGGACGACGACGACGGGGGGAAAAACATTAATGAAAACGTACTAAAATTTAATCATTCATAAAAGCTGGAAAAACATCTGTGACAGGGTAACAAGAAGCAGTATTAGAGGTGGTTTAGTACAATATATTTTCAAGCCTCAAGACACAAATCAGAGTGAACCCTTACCCCATCAGTCTATAAAATACAAATTTCCTTAACTTTATTATGCAAAAAATGGAAGTAGAATATATTATGGGAAATATGGAAGGCTTGCAGCTTTCAATATAAAACAAAGTCACTTAGGAGAGATGTTATCAATAGACATCCTTGTAAGTAGGAGCGAGTAACTGATGGACAATGATGCATCTTCATCGACACTATTAGTGCAGAAATGTACAAGAAGACCAACATTTTTACATGGATTCCTTTACAAATATATTGTCACAATATGCCAAAGACTGTTGTTACGCATCATAAAATTCTTATTAGTTCCCTTAAATGGATCCGAATCCACAGTTTCCTCTTTTACTTTAATTCCAGAAGAGAAGACACCTCGGAGAGAAAAAAAAAAAAAAGGAAGAAAACAATTGTCATCAGGCTTGACAATACAAGAGAGGTTGATTTTCTTTGCCTGTAAAAAGCAAAACATTTTCTGTAAAGTATGTGCCCTTCTGCTGTTTTGCAAGTGGTGCTGTTTTCTCTGTCAGCCTTTTTCAAAATGCTCTGGAGAGGACTTGGAATGCTGGCACCATCCACTGGGAAACGATCATTACAAGTTTCTGCAAGTAAGAAAAACAACAACCACCACAACATCAGGGCATGTATGGGAAAATATTTTCAACAAAAACAGTTTGGGGGCGAAGAGGGAGCAAGGTTTTTGAGGATCGACTGGATATGTTTAATAGGAAGTGTGCTATTCTAATGTCCTGTCATTCATTAAATGTCTTCGTACTTTAAAAGCTCAACAGTCGTTTCAACTTTTGGCTTAATGTAAACTGGCGTACGGTTGGGTGAAACAAAAAATACTGAACTTAAAGAACAGGCAGTATTAATAAATCTTGGGTTCAATGATCAATTTCAGTGGACAAATGAACAAAACATACAAATCTTCAAAGGATTTTGTAAATTAGATTTTATGCATTGACGTAGTAATCTCTGGATCTTCATGAATAACAAAACTAGTTGTTTGGTGTATTTTAGCTATAGCTCCAGACACTACAGGTGTATTCACACCAGGGAAGTTCTTTGGTCCCAACCAAAAGCAAACTTTGTTATTTTTTTTCTTTTTCCCCATTTGGTGCGGTTTGCTTTCACATTGACCTGAAATTTTAGAAAATTAGTATCTGTGTTTGTTAAACCAACATCAAATGGCCCACCTGTATTTCCTTTATTCTTTAAAAAAGTCAGATTAATAAATGAAACTAAAATGCATCAAGATGTTTAATTCGTTCAATTTACCTCCTAAAAACATTCTTTCACATCCTGTTTTTTGGGTATAATTTTTTTATTTTGCTACAGAAAAAAAAAAAAAAGACACTTGCTCCTCCATGATCCGTTTATATGACTCTACCCCAGGAGCTGCTACATCCTTTAAACGTTCAGTAACAAAGCTCAGAAAGCCCCAGAGCCATGCTAACGTCTGGAATAAATTTAGTCCAAACTCCCCCTCACCTGGCCTGGAGCAACCGTGGGAGAGCATTTTTAGAGCAGTGTGCAACTTGACTTCTTTTTTGTCTTCTTCTTTTCCATCGGCGTTTTCCTGTTGATCTGCCGCACCAGATCATAGAAAATCTGAAACACAGACGCGTGTGCATCAGCGCAGCATTTTGCCCAAGATGCATGGAGTTAAGCCTCTACCAATCTATCTCTTAACAAGTGTGTATGAAGCACAAACATTAGTCCACATTTTCATAACTGGAACGCATCACTAAGTGAACAAACATTTGAGGTGGGACTTACCTCGTTAACGTTGATCTTTGACTTAGCTGAAGTCTCTAGAAAGGCACAGTTGTTCCACTGACGAGCCAGGTTCTGACCCTGCTCCTTGCCGACCACGCGCTCATCCTCCAGGTCACACTTGTTCCCCACCAGGATCATCGGAACCTGATCGATCACAAGTGACAGACACTTGAGTTATGCAACAACAGGCTGGTGTTCAGGCTTTATGACGACACGGGAGACCAACAGGGAGGGTTAGTTTCTGTGCCCAGGACTTCCCAAGTTACAAAACCCGAGTTATAAAAACAAATCAGAGGAAATAGCTTATTATATTAACAATTAGAATAATTATAATAATAATAATAATAGTAGTAATTAAGTGCTAGTAATTAAGTAAAGAAGGAAACTTTGCTGCTAAATCAGAGTATAAAAGTCCAGCTTTGTGGATTCAAGTTTATTTTTCCCAGATTCATTTTCACCATTTTCAATAATTCAACATTTTGAGAGAGCTGAACCAAAACCTCTGATGCAGGAGCTTGTAGCTAGTTCACAGTATTTTTTTTTTACTCTGACATTAAAGCACTCTGGAGAGGTGTGCCCATATTCTTCTCGTTTTCTTCTGGTATGGCGTGTTTGTTCCTAATGGGAGACAGACACAGGCGCTTTCAGGAAGACGCTGACATTTTATGCGGCGCAGTCAGTTGGACACAAACACAAGCTCGATGTAAGACTGGGACAAGCTTTACAAGTGTTGTAATTTGAACGTTTACGTCATGTCCAACTTTGCTTTCTTGGTTTTTGTTAAGCATTGCATCGTGTTTGTCTAACTGTTGCAGTTTTTACAGCAGCATTCTTCAAAGTCTGGACCCAATCCACACCCTACCAAGGTTCACGCTCAGCTGGGGCGCCATCAAAAGTTATTTGGGACAGACCTGAGAGCTGTGCGACACTCAAAGGAAGTTTTGCCTTCACACTATTAACTGGATCGCTGATGAGAAATGAGCATAAATTACGACTACGACTAATTTTACACTGGAAATCTGATTTTTTTGTCTGTGCAGTCCCTCACATTGCTAATTAAACTCAACAGCCACCAGACTTCAGTCTGAATGGTTGAGGAACCCAAAGCGACTCACATCTGCAGACAACAGGACAAAGTAGACGTCACACAGCAGCGCAGTGTTTATGAAAGTAATGGTGGACGTAATTGTTACTGTAAGTGAACAATAAAACTTCATTTTAAAGTAATAGTGGATATCGACGTCTGTGTGTAATTATGAAGTTTTGACCAATGGGAGCCGACAATATTAAGATCACATCTCAACAAGACAACAGCACAGCTATTAACAATGGCCGTTTGTGCAGCCATGCCTGCTGCTGGGGTGGAGGAGTCCGTGGACGTGTCGTGAGAACCAGAAAAATTAAATGTCACATGACCGGGGGCGCGCTGGTGTCGCAGCGGGTAGCGCGACCCATATATGGAGGCCTTAGTCTTCGACGCGGACGACTCGGTTTCGACTCCGACCCACGGTCCTTTGCCGCATGTCTCTCCCCTTCTTCCACCCACTTCCTGTCAGCCTACTGTGTTAGAAAGCGAGCCATGAAACATCTCCAAAAAAAAAAAAAAAAAAAAAGCCACATGACCGTAGAGACTTCGGACGCTTTGAAAAATATCCGTTATGTATCCGACTTAGTACCACATATGGGAGTGGTATAAACCTGATTTTTGGGTTGCATTTGCCTGCTGTGTTAACGCAGCTTTGGTCACATCAACACAGCGAGGAAGTAAGCTAACGTTAAGACTTCTACATACTCCAATAAAACAGACTATTTCGCTACCGCAGCGAATGACTTTTTGTTCTCTCGGGCCTGTGTTGTAGGGTCTCCCTGCATGTTATCGAGACAAAGTCAGGGCAGAACTTTTTTCTCAAGGGGTTTCTGACTACCACGCTGTGATTGGACAGGATGTAGATAGGCGTGTTTAGGTTGGAGAAATGGAAATGTCTCGTAGTCCCGCAGTTCAACTCTGGTGGTTTAAGCGGCTGAACATGCTACTTCCGCTCCCTTGCAGCGTTTCCTCTATAAATGATCATAGCGGGGCAGTCCCGCCCCCCACGGCGTTCGCCGTCTATCCAAGCGGCGGCAGAGCACACCGTGAGCCGTTATGCGGCTGCCAGCTCTTCGCCTGCCCGGCTCTCTGTGCCCCCCTCCTCCGCTGACTTCTGCATCCGAGCGTCTCGTGCAGTATGAATAGACGGAAACAAACTTTATTTCGTCTTCTTTTCACCCCGACTACGAGAAAAAAAAAACTATTTGTTCTCATGGAGTATTTAACAAGTTTTAGAGTACAACCTGAGCAAACATCTCCCTGTACGCAAGTTTCTCTGCGGAGAGAGACGTTTGTCCATTAAGACGTGGTTCTGTTCTGAGAGTGGGAAGCTAGAAATGTTTGTAAAATGAGAAATAAAACCTTGAGCTCCCTCTTCATGAAACATTCATACAACAGTGTCTTCAGTCAGAGGCTTCTGCAGACCTGATGTAACACTGACGGCTACAGCAGATCCTTCCTGCCAAAGGCCACCACTTGGATGTCAATGTGAAATCTATTTATATAGCAGTTTAAAAACAGGTGTAAAACTGCACCAAAGTGCAAATTGATAAAAACAGAATATCAAAACACCACTTAAAATAAATGCCAAAGAATAAAAAGGAGTTTTGAGAACGATATAAAATGATCCCGGCTTGGATAACCTGGATAATAAAACAGTATTTGATTTCCCTTTGGGATTAATAAAGTATTTTTTAAATTGAATTTTGCACCCAAGGTCCTTTAGAAAACAGAAGATGGATACTTAATAGCCTGTTTTGTTACAGATTTCTAAAGCTACTCAGGAAAGCCACAATTGTTAGCCAATTAGCTATGTCAGTGTTTACCCTTGGATAATAGTAGGGGAAACGCATCTAGCTGCCTAATTATTATGTTCAAGATGTTTCAATCCCAACACCATAGCAGAACAGCCCTGATACTTATAAACCATGTTAATTTAAAACTTATACCTGAGGAGCTTTTTATTTTACAAACAATATTTTACTTTTTATAACCAGGTGTGCTTTTAGGTGTGATGCAAAGCCATCAACAATGCAGACGACTATCCCTGTGGGTCTTTCAGGAGGAGTGAATGCTGCTTGTCAAGACTTGATGCAACCTGCTGAGTTTCTTTAGAAGGGAAACTTTTTGACCATCTGTCTGTATGATTTGATTGAATTTGATTTTGTAAAGGGCCTGCAGATGACATGTGTTGTGAATTGGCGCTATATAAATAAAATTGAACAGAACTACTACTTTAATTACATAAATACTTACATTTAACAGATTTTAAAGAGTTTTTAAATCCCAACTAAATCTTATTTTTCCAATGAATTTAAATTTCATATATTAAGAGCATAATTTGAGTATTGTGATGTTTTTATTTTGTTTTATTCCATGACTAACTTGAACTGAACTCCAAGATGACCTTAAATGTCGCTGTATTCAGTTATAAACTCTCTGTAAACCCAGAAACTTTTCAGACAGACCAACGCTACTTTATACAGAAGAGAGTCACAAGATCAAGCCTCATAGGCGAGGGCTTGACGGCTGTGGAGTGTGGGTTTGTGTATACATGGGTGTGGTGCCAGCTGTTATTCACAAATATCTGTACTTGTTCTGCTCCCTTTCTGATATTGCACACCTGCCTCTTTGCTTTAAGCTTAAAACTGAAAGCTAAAACACGAACCAGCAAAACTGATTTGTTGTTAATGCATCCTGGTTCTACTACGCTACACGAACCGATGGATAAAAGAACAGTGGAGAGCGGTAGAGCAATGTAGCTGCAGCCTTTCTCTCAGACCATCGCAGTTGGATGTAGGTAAAAATAACAGCTCAGATGGCGTCTTTAACTTATAGGAGTGAATATCGTGTGAGTCAACTTGTTTAAACAAACTTGTAGAGCAGTGCTCCTCAATTCCAGTCCTCGAGGGCCGCCCTGCAGCTTTTAGATGTGTTCCTGGTCCAATGAATTACCTCCTCAGTCTGCAGCCAAGTTCTCCAGAGTCCTTCCGATGACCTGATTATTTCACTCAGGTGTGTTGAAGCAGAGAGTAACAAATAAAAGTTGCAGGACGCTGGACTTCGAGAACCAGAATTGAGAACCACTGTTTTAGAGCTTAAAAAAAACGTCTTAATGCGTTAAAACCGTGGTTTAATGCACGCCATTCTGTTAATCCTCCAACTCGATAGCAGCAAAAAAATTAATACATTTGGTTAATGGAAGCAGCTTTATTGAAAGTAAAACACTGTTTATGTGAGGAAGAGAACCACAGAGAGGTAGACAAATGTAAATAGGATGGAAATTCCCACGTCATCAGAGCAAACCAAAATCCCATGACATTATCGCTTGAACTGGTCTATTGGCTTAGAAGGGCGACGTAATGAGAGCTAGCTCATATTTGGATAGTAAATTCAGTCCAGAATGTTCAGCTGATCAACTATTACTTACTTCAGTTTTAACATCTGTGAAGCAAATTTAAAACTAGTTTTTGTTCAGAGTACAGGATGGGCCTCCGTGCGCCTAAAAACAGCAGCGCTCCAACTACAGGTTGCTCAAGTGAGAGACGCCACAACTGACAAAGTCTCCTGGATAGGTGTCCAAACGTTTTCAGGGAAAACTGAACGAAAGTCCAGTTGCCTCTGATTTTCCATTACCATGACGCTGATAACTGGGAATTTGCACAGGCATGTTCAGGGTACACCTGTTTTATCCCAACTAGCGCATGAAAGTGCAAGAGGTGGGTATTACAAAACAAAATAAAAACAACGCTGACTGTTACCGGTTGACGGGGATTGCGTCATACTGCAACGCTTACTAAGACTAGGAAGAAAAACAGGTCTGCCGAGTCGTCTTTGATTATGATTGGCTAATCAATAAAAGTCAAGACTGTTTACTGGGAGTAAATTGTGTGTGATTACAATGCACATCTTCCTAAGCACAGTATTTTAGCTGTTGGACGTATTTTATCACATCCGAGTCCAAGCAAATTTTCTAAATATAATAATAACCAGTGAGACGGGCTCCTGAACCTGCACAGGAGGAGGACAGCACACCTGCTGATGACTCATGTGGGTTTTTACTGTCAACATTTGCTTTTCCAAGAAGCGCTCTGCTTTATGTCACGACTGCTGGCAGCTGGTGTTTCTTCCCTGGTTTTTATTGGTCACATTTGTTAAATGAGGCTGACGATAAAGAAAGGTATGCAACATATGCTGACCATGTCGGTGAGACAGCATTTACACTGCATTATAAACTTTTACACTTCCAGCTCAAAGGTGAAATTTGACTCTTGGTACTTATTTGTCATATTTCCATCAGATTGTGTCGTCGGTGGTAATGAGAGGACTTTATTCTGTCTCATATATCTTACCGCTACCTGTTTAGAGCACATACAGCTTTTGTAGATAATCTATTTATCTAAATGAATAACATTTTAACTAGATGCAGCTGAAATGACAAAAATAGCTCACCATTTTTTTTTTACAGTAAAAATATGATGAGACTCAAAAGCACTCAAACCGCACTCTTACTAAAATTATATTTAGCACAGTGTCACTTTTGTAAATCTGCTGGACAGGTGTAATCTTTATAACGAGTGGTAGTTTCCATTTTATCTCATGTTTGTTTTAACTTACTATTAATGTGGTAAGTTGTTTTTCTTTATGCCACGTTTTAGTGAGCTATGTGTATTTTCGTCATGCCCATTAAAGCTATTCTAATTCTACCCCATAATAGGGATGTAGTCGTGTGAAAATAATATAAATATAATAATAATCATCTTTATTTCTCATTGCAGCATACATTCCAATGAAACTTGTCCTCTGCATTTAAGCCATCCCTTCCAGGGAGCAGCGGGGATCCCGGGGAGCGTTTTGGAGCTGAGGATCTTAATCAGAGACCCAGGAATGGAGGTCTATGAGATCCGAACACGGGACCTTGCGGTATTCCCCAGGACGTATGCACGCTGCTGCTACCACGAGGCAACCAGCCTCCCTGATCTACTATGATTCTTGCGTGGAAATTCATTACGGTTATCACTGATTCTTTGAATGTGTGCTGCATTACATTTGAGCTGTCAAGGACAATTTAGTAACCTGACAACAGCCAGCTGTATGTCGCTCCGCCTAGCTCCACTCACATACATCTGGGACACCGCCATAGGAATTGCCTTTACAGAAGGCTGGGCCTTATCAAAAATTCTTGCATATGATTGGATAAGCCACTTGTCTGTCATCTTTATTGACATGCTATTTCAACCACTCACACCGAAGCCAACCCGTGACGCTGATGATAGCGACGCAGGAAAAAAAAAAAAAATAATAATAATAATAATGTGTTTGCGGCTCTAGTGGCATGCGTTTTATTGACAGTGAGCTGACAGGAAGAGGGGGGAAGACAGGCGGCAAAGCGCCACGGGTCGGAGTCGATCCCGGGCCGACCGCGTTGAGGACTAAAGGCCTCCTAACATAGTTAGCGCTAACCGCTAACCGCTCCGGGGCGCGTCCGCGTCTGCACGTCCGCTGCAGACGCGGACGCGCCCCGGAAAACAAAACTTGCCAAATCCGGTCGGGAGAAGGGCGAAAACATGGTTTCCACCAACAAAAGCCTTCAGAGGCGTTCTCTGATGTTCTTTTAATGAAACAATATTAGGTAGATTGGACAACACAGAAGAAATAGCAGCATTAATGCTAACGCTTGCTTCCTCGACGAGCCGCCATTGCTATCAAAACAGTCTCACGTCATGGTCGCGTCTCCACTACGTCACATCTATGAAACTCCAGCCCTGCGTCCTGATTGGCCAGACCATAAAATTGGTTGGAGAAATCACTTTCTACCGGCGGTGTCCCAGATGTATGTGAGTGGAGCTAGGCGGAGCAACATACAGCTGGCTGTTGTCAGGTTACAATTTACAGCCTGAACACTCAATACAGTCAGCGCATTTACCAGCAGAGGGAATAACTAAGATGTTTAAATTAGCTAGCTTGACACTACACAAAGATATTGGGCAAACTTTTTTAGGTCGTCATTTTTTTTGTCCATTCTTTTCAACATAAACAGCAATTCGTTTTAAGCGCTGGTTAATCGAGTTGATAAATACTAACTAAGCTGGTAAAAGCTAACTTCCTTTGGATCAGCTAGTGAAGATGTGGGACCACAGTTGCTTCCGTGAAGTGACAACAAAAACATATTTGAATGCTTGAGCAAAGTCTAGAAAGTCCAAAATATAGCCAAATTAAAAACTTTGTGCTCTGGGGTGGTAGAAATGTCTCCGCTTTATTTTTGCCGCCTTCTGCTTGAATTTACGTCAACAAGTCTGGAATGTTTCATTTGATGGTCAATTAAAAGCCAGGTTTTTAAAAGCACAGCAAATGTCAAATTGACTTTAAAACAGCAATGTTGATTATTAATGTTAATAATAATAATTAATGACCAATTTATGTTTGGTAAATATGAACCTTAATAAATTGTTTGGTAGAAACGTTTTATTTTTCTTTGATGTTACACTCAGGACTGAACTAAAGCCTATTTTATGTCCTGTTTACTCATAATATGTCAAAGAGTAAAGAGTTGTTCATCTTTAAAAACAAATATTAAGCGCTTTATTTTTATCATACGGGAAATGGCACTCTATAACTATATTAGCCAATCGGTCAACAGACTTTTCAAAAAAGTCATAATGTATAAGATTGTGAACCATATTAACGAGCCTCAATCAAGATCGAGATGCTAACTGACCTGCCCTGGATAAACGAGGCATAGATTTAGCACAACGCACATCCTCCCTCTAAACACAGAGATGAATCGTCAAAGACGGAAAAAGGCAGATATCATCTAACAGCTCTGACATTTCCTCCCTGTCACAAAGCTGCTGCCCCCCTCAGCTCACTGCCTCAGCAGTCAGTCTAGCAAGATGGGGGATGAGCCTAAAGAGAGTCTGCCGGTTTACACAGATCACACAAACAGTTACTGATTCACATGATGCTCGTACAAGTATGGAAGACTTTTTTGTTTGTTTTTAAGTGTTACACTCACATCCTCGGTGTCTTTTACTCGCAGGATTTGTTCCCGCAGGTCCTGTAGGTCGTTAAATGTTGACTGTGCTGTGATGGAGTACACCAAAGCAAAGCCTTGCCCGTTCTTCATGTACAGGTCCCTCATAGCTGTGAACTGTTCCTGCAGAACAGCAGCAGAGGAGAGACGCCGTCAGTGACCTGGAAAAACCGTCTCATCCAAACGCAGCGCTCGCCGACACTTACTGTTCCAGCAGTGTCCAGGATTTCCAGCATGCATTGCTGCGCGTCCACCTCAACTTGCTGTTGTTTTGAAAAAGCAGGAATATTATTATGAGATCAAAGCAGCTATTTTTATTGCTACTCAAAGACGACGTTCTAAAATGTTCAGGAGGCTTTACGGAAGGCTTTTTTTTTTTATATCATACCTTTCTGTAAGAATCTTCTATAGTGGGGTCATACTTCTCCACAAAAATGCCTTGCACAAATTGGACTGTCTGGAATGAACCAAGGAAAAGGGAAAAAATAAATAACTATAGTAAATACACTGTGGTAAATTAATATTTTAAGTATCGACTTTAACTTTTATTGAAATTTTATGTCAGTGCTGATTCAATTTTGTCGCTTTATACAATTTGTCACGTAAAACACCATAAAATTAAACTACTGCGACCTATTTAGAATGATTTCAGCAATGTTTACAGACTAAATTGGCAAAAAAAAAAAAACATTTTTTTCCAGGAACTACTTACCAGCGCGGATTTTCCTACACCTCCTGATCCAAGCACAACTAGCTTGTACTCACGCATGGCGGGCGACTTCACTGGACAGCACAAGACTCTGTGAATATAGTTAGAGATAGTTATTAGTTAGAGATTTAGAGACAGAAACAGGTCACCTGTCCCACTTTTCCTTTCTCTCGCTATGGAAAAGTGGGACATGGGAACAGTAGGTTACTCAGTGCTGTATAAAACACAAAAGATGTTTGTCTTTGTAAACGACTGCCTTAGGAATAACCAGTTTAAAACTAAGAATTAATCACAGATCAACTGACTAAAAACATAACATGGTAAAAGTAGGATAGCTTAATTACTGGGAAAGAAATATACTCACATTACAATTATTTTGGCTGATTTAAATATTATTTTAAATTATCTAGAGAAATAAGATTTCCACTGCATCAGAATAATGGGTGAGCTGCTTGGGGGGGAAAAAGAATCATTAAATTTCCTTAAAACCATATATTTGTTATCATTGTTCATTTGAAAAAAGTCTAAACTAGAAATAAAGTTAAAAACCTTTAAATGTATTTAAAAATTACAACCGTAATAAAAAGATTAATGAAAGTATGAACAAAAACAAGTTATGTGAACAGAGTCAGCCAAACTAATTTGCTTATATTTTAGTCCTCTTACCTCCTTAAAGATACTTTGCGTGTATTTAAATTTATAAATAGTTAATTCCAGTCACTTGATTAGCTGCTCATGGATCACTCCGTGTTTAATTTCAGGTGGCTGCACAGATCTAGTGTTGCCAGGTGGTGCAGACACAATCAACCAGAAATCATACATGTCATGTTTTTCAATCCATGTCCTAAAATGTAAAAAGGCTGGAGTAAAAAGGATAGCTTTATGCTATTTCAAATCATGTCTGTGCATGCAGTTTTAATTTATAATTATATTCTGACTCATCTTTCTCTCACTTCCTCCTCCAGTGTCTTACACCAGCAGCTAAAACCTAAGTTTGTTCATAACTTTAGCTCCTCTTGCTTGCTGAGGTTAGCTCTGTTAAAGCAATGGTTCGGTGCAGCAAAGCATTCAAAATGAAGTCCGTTTCTATAAAGCATAGAGCTCAGATAAACTTTGTAACTTCATGCTCATAATGATGTTTACGTCACAGAAAGACCCTTCAGGAGGAGCAAGACCTCAGAGCGTCATTCAGACTGAGCCACGGTGGGATCAACAGCGCTCTACAAAGCATAATTCAGCTCGTCTCAGGCAGTTTAACTTGCTGATTACGTAAATACACACTGCTGTAGATCACAAGCATCATACTTTTTGTTGTTATTATTCAGAATTATGCACAGTACCTGCAATCTCAGCCTGACGCTCAAACCCTTTTTAAGTGTTCCCGTTTCTCAAATAGCTTCAGCTCATTACAATACAGAAGAAAAGGGTCACAGTGACTAACCTATCATCGGCTTCATCAGCCTGACACACATTAGACGGCCTATATGGCCCAGAAACAATTTGGCACAAAGAAATGCTGTCACCGGCGTTTTTTGATGAAGACAGGAATGTTGTATGGAAAATTAATAGTAATTGTTCAAGGATTTACAACATTTCAAGCTGATTAACCCTCTAAAAGTCCTTCGTAATGTCGTACTTCTTGAGAAATAACTACACAACTGTGATTAGACAGTAATAATAATACAATTAAAATAAAACAATAGAAATGGATATGAAATGGATAGAAATGAGGATACGTCTGTGTTTTTCTAATATGACACAGCAGGTTGTCTATTTAACGTTTTGCATTTAAATGTCAGCTTTTTCTGCTTGACACCTACATGAGACATGTGATGTCACGCCCCCACAATACACCGCAGCAGTTACTGAACAAAATGTTTTCTTTAAAAAGAAAAAAAAAAGTTAATTTGGGTTTAACTGCACTAATGACTTTAGCAGCTATAACATATGTGTATAAAGATCTGCCTTATTTCAGTAGTTTTAACAGTTCTTCCACAAATGTAATCCAACGTTATGAATCACTTAACTAATGGGAGAAACGTATACAATACCTAGCAGCAGGGTGAAAAAAAATATCTTAAGATCTTATTTTGAACTTAAAATAAACCTTAAATGTACATTCCTACATCAAAGAAGTATTAAATTTGAAATGTCAAAGTGGGGGTGAGACGTACAGTAAGATCTCATTTAAAAACCTCTGAATGTACTAATTATGTGAGGTCTGTGGGACCTTTGTCGAACGCTGCGACAGACAATACAAAACCCACTCTGTCGCAATAGGCCAGCATTAGCAATTCTAACTACGACGTATGAAGCGCCACAGTGAGAGACAGGCACACAGGGCACTTCACAGAGAGCTATTGTGATGAGCCTCATCTACTCAAGTACAGCACACAGACAGAAAATGGAGATCAGAGAGCGTACGCGTCGCAAACACACCAAATTTGTTACAAAAACGAGGAAGAGGTGAACCAGACGTTAATGATAGTACACGGCTGACTAACTTGTACGTGCTCTTGCTCTTAAAATATGAAATTATGTGGCGTCAAAAACTTGCATCAAAGCCTTTACATCAGAAATCTCCCCCCCCCCCCCCCGATTAGAATTGAGCCTGGAATAGGTAGGCGTATCAACGTCTGAGCAGGCGACTTTCACCAAGCTTGGTCTCTGTTTGCATAATAAGGCGTCTCTATGTTCATGCCAACAGTTGATGAATAATTTAATTCCAGATTTTGATAAGATCGTATTAAAATTCCCTTACAAATGAACAAAGGCTTTCACTAAACCGCATTAAACACCACAAATCTAATTTACTTTAATAAGGCTGCGTCATGCACCTTGTACACAGTTGTAATGACAGAAACTCCCTCTACATCTGGGGAGGGCGGCCTTAAGGATCCTCAGGTTCACTGATGTCCACCAGTCTCCAAGGTGATGTAGATGTAGCAACAGGAGCGACACCAAACAAATATGTTCAAATAGCTCCTAAACAGAAACAACAAGACTCAAATCAGCACAAAATACAGTGCAAATAATATTTTTACAACCCATGTGAAAAAAATGTTTCATCTTAACATTACCAACATTTTCAAAAGATGACAATATCATCTATGCTTGTGATCATCTATAATTTATATCCCCCCATTTGCACTAACTCTTAGGACTTTAGACAGTGCTTTTATTCAGCCTAAAGGCCTCGTTTGTACATTTTCAGCAAAGGTAGAGAACACTGAGCCAGTTAGCAAAAGGGAGATTCACATTCAGAGTAAAACACTGCAATTAAGATACAAATGTCCAATTTTAGATGGGATCTTGATCTACCACAGAATTTTAAAACGAGTTCTCACATTTAAAATCCATTAAGGTTTGATTTGTAGGTAACTGGAAACTTTCATTTATAGACTGTTAAGCTAGTCTAGTTATCTTTGGCAGACAGTGGCGCAAGTGCTAGGGAGTTCATCTCGTAACTGCCAGGTTGCTGGATCTACCCCGTGCTCTGACCGTCTCAGTTATTGTGTCCTTGGGCAAGACACCTCGGCCACTTTGCCTGTTGGCGGTGGTCAGAGGACCTGGTGGCGCCGATGTATGGCAGCCTTGCTTCTGTCAGTCTGCCCCAGGGCAGCTGTGGCTACAAACGTAGTTCACCACAGTTAGTGAGTGAATCTGTGTGTGACTGACTGCCTCAGCAGTCAGCCTAGCAAGGTACAATGTAATCTGAAGCACTTTGGGGTCCCTTAAGCTTGATAAAGCGCTATAAAGTATAGGCCGTTTACATTTTTTGATAAATCAAACAAGATTTTGTTGGCCAATTACTAAAAGCCCAGGCTATTTCATTAACGGGAATAATTAAAAAGTATGATATTCTAGGCATGTTTACACAGTCATCTGAAAAAAAAAAAAAAAAAAAAAAACAAAGCAACCCGCAAAAGCAAATAAAAAGCAGTTTTTAAAAGGGGACGACCCAACTGGTAGGATAACAAATCAATGGATGGGAGCAAAAATGGAGACTACAGACTATATTTACATATCTACAATAAACTTATGTCTATCAGGTTTAAAATGTAAAGACACTCCACGTTTGCCTTTTTTAAATTAACTTAAAAAAAACAATGTTATTGTGTTTAGCATCCTAATTACACAACATAAAATATTAGCACATTCCCGTTTGTTTTGACTGACTTATTAATTTACCCATATATATATATATATATATATATATACACACATTTTAACTCTATATTACAAAACTGAAACGACACTTACAGTATAAAAACGGCTGATCTAGACCATTAATAACAAAGGTATTCATTTTCACCCCACTGTGGCAAACCAGGGGACAACATCTCCAGCTCAGAGAAAGTATCATGTGTCACCGCCAGAGGAGGGAGGGATGGGGCAGTGGGTTTTAACTTGACTGAAATGATCGAATATCCTTCTAGTCTGGAGCTCTTAACACATTCTATTTAAATCTGATCATTTAAGAGTTCAACTTAAAACCCAACAACACACCAGAAGCCTCGGCATCTAGCATTTAAAGTTACTTATATAAAAAAATAATGAATTCCTGACATCTTGCACCGTAGTTACTTTCGAAAGGAAGGGTGTGGCTATTAGTTTCAAAAGCCCAACACTGAGACTTTAACACCTTTAAACAATCCACAGCTCAAAGAAACAGAACCAAACACACACTAAACCGTGATTTGTCGCAAAGTCCGAGACAACGTACACGGAAACTACAAGTAGCTGGCCAGGAAAAAGTTTGTCAACTTATTTACTAGCATTTAGTTAGCACACTCAGGTAAATGCTAACCAACGCCGATAACGGTTAGCCTTGAAAATATATTGCAGAAAAATATAATAAACAGCATTCAAGGTGGTAACTAACTTTAGCCTGACACCCACAAGCACACAGATAAAGTCGCGGTTTTATGTTAGCTGGTATTTGACTCGCAGATTAAGGCTCCCGCAAGGTTCACTCCACTTTTTTTAGCTAAAACGGAGCGCTAACTAGCTAGCCAGTTAGCATTAGCCTCTACTCTGAAACTATCGGCTTTCCCCAAAAGTTTAAGCCCTAACACTTTAATGTGCATAACATCGATACGCAGATAAACAGCTACAAGCGTAAAGGCCGACTGGGTATATTTAATGCTGATATTTGAACCAAAAACATAGTTTGCGTCGAGAACTCGCCAGTTACTCATTAGCTCTCCTGCTAGCCGCTCCTCTGAGTTAGCCAAGCCAAGCTGCGTTACAAACAGCACTGTTTCTTTTCCACCAAGGACACAAATACTCAACAATGACGGCTCGATAACAAACAAACGCGCGCACAATAATTATCAATCTAACAAAGACACACATTAGGAAAACTAGCCATGAAATTACTATTTTCACAGATGTACTAGCTTTTTAAGAGACTCACCGTGTTCCGCTATGTGTGTGTGTGTGTGTGTGTGTGTGTTAAATTAGACTGTGTGGAAAGCCCGACACTGGCTGCTGATTGGACCAGAAGCAGCCAATCAGACCGATCCAAGTTACGACAGAAACTGACTTCAAACTGAAGACACAGTGCCTTGCTAAAGTATTCACACCCCTGCAGCCTTCCCCAGTTTTAAGATAAGATAAGATAAGATAGGCTTTATTGATCTCACAATGGAGAAATTCACTTGCCACATCGGCTCATACAAGAAGGTGCAGAGTAGGAAAGGTGCATACAGTTATATATTAATGCGTTACAACCTCAAATTTAATTTTATTTTGAAGGCATTCTTTGTATTAAATCACGACTTTGACCAAACTAAATGTGCAAAAAATGGCCTCTAACTATTTTTTTCTTGTTTTATCATTTGCTCTATTTTGTTTTTTTTTTATTTCTACTCCAGAACAGCAAAGAGGTCTGCACAGTGGGAGCAGTTGGTAGTACTGTTGCCTTGCAGCAAATGGTCCTGGGCTGGGGTCTTTTTGCATGGAGCTTGCATGTTCTCGGTGCATGGGTTCTCTCTGGGTGCTCCAGGTTCTTCCCACAGTCCAAAAAAAAAAAAAAAAACATGGCTGTCAGGTTAATTGGTTCCTATAAATTGCCCTTGATGGACTGGCAGTCTGTCCAGGGTGTACCCTGCCTCTCGCCCAATAACCGCTGGAGAGCCGCCTTGCGACCGTGCACGAATAACTATGGACAATGTATGGATGGATATTTTACTTTATTTTCCTTAAACGTGAAACATTTTACAGAAGACACTGTTTTAATTCTGTTTTTGCAAAAGAGTGATGTTTTCTTTGTCCTAAACCCTAATGTCAGACATATAATCCACGTACTTTCATTTTCACCATAAAACAAAGCAAATATTATAGTAGGTGTTCATAAAACTTGTGCACATTTTTTTTTCATTGCAGGCAAGTGTTGCAGCTCTGCAAATTTTTTTACTTTGAAGGAGTAAGCATTGCTCGGTCCTGAACCTAACTGGTCGGCCAGGCAAGGAGAGCTTTGATCATGTACAGAAGTAGCCAAGAGGCCCATGGCAACTCTGGAGGAGCTGCAGATATCCACAGCCTAGGTGGGAAAATATGTTGACATGACGTCTATTGGCTGCCTCAAGCCACATGGGGGACACAGCTGACATATAGGATAAGGTTTTCTGGTCAGCTGAGACCAAACTGAACTTTTCCCTGGTGTCTTCTCCAAGTGTGACGTAGCTGAAAACCCTCCAAAGGGTCGGGTACTCTGATCAGATGCCCTAACCTCACATAATTTTTATTCATTTTTTTCTCATGTGGATAAAGCAGTTACTCTGACCCAATTTCCTTTGGATGAAGCAGCTCCTCACTTTATCTCTAAGCTCATTCCAGCTGCTCTTATGCGGGATCTAGTTGTTTGACTCACAATCTATATCTCAACACCATAGCTGAGAGTTGGAATGTAGATGGACTTGTAAATCAAGCGCTTTGTCCTCACTCACTTTATTTATCTACCTCATTGCATTGTGTTACCGCTACCTAGTTCATTGCCTTTTTGTTGTTATGTACTTTAGGGGCTGGTTGTTTGTTGCACCGTGGATCTGTGAGGATCAACATTTCGATTTGGCTCTATGTCTGGCATACAAAGTAAAACTGACAATAAAGTGACTAAACTAAACGCATGAGGGAGGGGGCATTCCCCTTTTCTAGTTCAGGGCCTTAGACTCAGAGGAGTTGCCCTTTTTAGCTCATTTTCAATCATGCCTCAGCCTGTCTTACAAAAGATTTTGACTTTGGATCATTCATTTTCTTCCTGTCAAAGTACCAGAGTTTGTTCTGCTTTTTATTGGTTATCTGTCTTTTTAAAAAGACACATTTCCTAGTTTTAGATGCTGACCCCTGACCCCCCCTGTTAGTTTGTGATGCCAGAGTCTTTCTGTAACGTATCCGTGCCACATCATGAGTAGAGATTTCCTTTCCGGTGCTCTTCCTCTGTTCTCTCGGCAACTGCGTTTGGACTATTGACTGAATGGATCAGATGAGTTAGCCTTGAAGTATTTCCGGCTAAATATGGAAGTTAGGTTTATCGCTGAGGCCGCTCATATTCTTATGACTGCGGGGTATTATTAGATGCTCCACAGAGGGATTGTTGCCATGCTTTCAAAACAAAGAGTTCCTGCTTTTATTTAATCTGACCACAAACAAAGATATTGCAACAGCTCCAGTCATTAACCGGATATGCTGTAGATGCCATGGACATAACCAAATTTAGGAATACTAGTCCAAACAAACATAATTTTAGAATAGATAAATCAGGCTAACATTGAGCTACTTCAATGCTCTCCCCAGAACCATGAACTCAACCTAATAGAAAATGTGTGGACTTAAAAGCCACATTGGCACCAGGAAACGAACAAGTTTAACACTTTAAGAGCACAAGAAAAAAATGACAACTGAAATGTAACTGTTTGCTAGATGTTTTTTTAAAGAAAATAGAACAAAAAAAAGCCTGAAACATCAGTAGGGTTTCCCAATTTTTAATGAATGAAATATTTTTTTCTCAATCATGTCTGCATCGTAATAGATGCAGTGTAGCATTAAATATCTGCTTTCTCACGTAAATGTTTCAGAGCAACAAACTCATTTTAATGTAGATAACCTGATTGAATATAAAAGCAGTATTAAGATTTTTGTTTTATTAATGGGGGAAAAAGCTATGCAAACCAACCTGAGCAGAATTCATAGCTCCATCAGTTACAACCTGTCCAGGTCCTGAATTAGCAAAGCAGCCCCAGAAATCACACCAAGCAAGGTGGTGATTTGTTTTTTACACCAGCTATAACAGGATGTACACCTTGTCTTTCCCTTTTTTCTCACCAGTATATAGAATATTTACCCATAAGTCTTAGGGATAATCAACGTTTTTTGGGGGGAAATGTGACGATTGTCTTCTTTTTGGTCCCTCCTAGTGGTTTTGGCTTTGGGACTCTCCCATGGATGCCATTTTTCTCAAGGCTTTGTCTTGTTGTTAAATCGTGACCCCTGACCTTAACTGAGGCAAGTGAGGTGAGCTTTAGATGCTCTAGGTTCTTCTCTATGATCCTGGGTGAGCTGTTGATGCGACCTTGGAGCAGCATGGCCACCTCTGGGAAGGTTCACTCACTGATGTTTCATGGTGCCTCCATGTATGCATAATTCAGGTTCGCTGAATTACCAGAGCCTTGGAAAGGGATTCGAGATCCTTTCCAGGCTGATGTCAGTAACTTTGTTTCTCATCTGCTCATGAATTTCTTTACACTGGGGCATAATATGCTACTTTTTGAGATCTTTTAGCCTACTTCATGCTGTCACACAGGTTCTATTTAGGCATGTTTTCTCCTTTTCTAGAGAGCAAGCAGTAATCAGGCCAAATTATTGGGCAGTGAATCTGAGAAAGATGTGCTTCATTACAGTTCATTCATGATTTTAAAAAGACGGATTATTCAAGCCATTTTTAATTGTTAGAGTAAGGCCACTGAAGTACACCACAGAGCCTCCCAGAAGGTCTTTCTACCAGTGGCTATTAATCTGTATTGGCTGGAAGGATTGTGGTTTTCTTTATCACAATATCACTAGAAATGTAAAAATGCAATATCTTTATAAAAACATTTTTGAGATCTGAGACAAAATGTGTACTTTATGGATTTTCACAACTTAATTTTTTATCCATTAATTGTTCAATACAATAATTTTCTTGTCTTTGAAACTAATTTACATTCACATTTTCCTTGTTTTTATTTTCAATAATAAGGAAGTGAAAATAATAATGCAAAAGTATTTCAAAGCACTGTAAAAATACCTTTCTTTTTGTGTTGAGTCTACCAAATAAAATCTCAATTAAAAAGATTTTAAGTTGAAGAATTTCAGTGGATTGGAATACTTTTATAAAGCACCTCACAGATTAATATAATATCCCTAACTGCATGTGCCATTTCTTTTAGATAATGTTCCTGTATTCTTGGTATTTTATATGACCTTTATTTAATTCTGTATATGCAGAGTTCAGTTTACCAGTATTGTTTAAATGTATCATTTTATCTAGTTATCTCACCTGCACACTTTATTTTTCGGTTTCCTTTTGGATATTTTTTTGTCGTTGTTGTACAAATAAATAAAGGATGAAAACTTATCATTTCAATTTTGTGATTTTAACGCTCCTTGACTATCACATTATCACTGTGTTGCCTTTTATTCTAATGTTGTCAGGCTCTTTGTGACATAATTTCAGTTTGGCATGAATAAAGTTTGAGTTCGTTTTTTAGGGACCCGTAGATCTGCCAGTTGATGGCGACAAAAAGCACGTTATTTCTGTAACACCCATTCCTGGGGTTTATTTAAGCCTATACCTAATAATAATACTAATACATTTTATTTGTAGGCACCTTTCAGGACATTCAAGGTCACTGCAAAAAAAGCAAAGACATAATACCAGAACTAAGAGATATATATAATTTTGTCCCTATGTGGATCAGAAGAATCTGGAAAATTTCTTTACAATTTAGCTTGTTTCTTGTTTGTTTTAATCACTAAATTAAACGATAATGGTGTTCATAAATGCAGCGTATTAGGGAAGTCTTGTTTCTTTGCGCCAAGTGAAATGAGAAAACTTCTCCATAGAACAAAAGGGCTTTATTCCACAATATAAACTTGTAACATCTTCACGTTTCCTCTGTATGGTATGCTGGGTTACCATCCTGCAGATCTGCATGTCAGCAGGGAGTTTTTTTGTTTTGTTTGTTTTTTTCCTTCAGCGTGCTCCGGTACGTCTCTGCAACCGTAACCCGTCCGTCCATCCGTCCGCCCGTGTAACTTTCTTTACATCACATCAACATCATCGCTAAAACACAAATTCGCAGAGATCAAGCCATCAAAGTCAATTCCGAGAAAATAAAATTATTGCTCAGATAAATAAAACCTAATCTACAAAACAAAAACGGGGATAATTATATTAAGATGCATGGACTAAACACCGAAGTTTAAAGGAAAAAAAAAAAGCTATCATAGTTATTTTTGAGGGGTTTTAACGGGGGTTAAAAACTAATTTCCCCATAACTCTGTGAAACATGCAAAGAGGCTCCAAAGAAGATAAATTTTAATCCTTAGCGCTTTTTACTTGGGGTATCGTGGTGTAAGACTCCTTTGTGCTGATGAAATGCAGACCCATGCAGCACACTTAACGTCCCGTGTTTCTTTTTTCCATTTAGACAACCGCAAACAATTTATAAGAAAGAAATATACATATAATATATGTAAAAATACAAAAAAAAACAACTAAACATTATAGTCCTGGACGACAGGTCAAAGAGGAGATAGCACCATTGTTACAAAAGGGTCAGACAGGTGGGACTGTGTGGGGAAGGAGGGGAACGGGATCAAGTGACACAGCCTGACGCCAGGCTCCAGGAACGGACCGAGGACCTGCAGACTTCCCAAAAGAAAAGAAAAAAAAAAAAGTAAAAACTCCTTCTCTTCACTTTCTCATCTGTCGATCGCTCAGCGCACACCCGACACAAACGTAATCCTCCTTCTCGGCCATCTCCGGCGTGACGCCGACACAGACTTGGTGAAACCACTGGTTGCATCTGCCGTCACACTGGACCCAATCCACCTGCAGAGGCACAGAAATCAGAAATCAAAGGATCCTTTTTGGTACGAATAAATGTCTGATTTACAGTTTGATTGTGAGGTCAAATTTGTACATTTTATTGCAAAATCTAGAGCTGTGGTGTTGTTTTGTCCTGAGCACATTGTACTGGTATAAATAACATTTAGGGTCTTAGTGTGAGGCTGAAATTACTTCATGAAGGCAGTAAACCTGAACAAGGTGGTTGGTTTTGTGAGATAAAGAATAAACACCTTTCATACACCTTTTGTACTTTGTTAGTCTGGTCAAATATAAATGGTTCAGCTCTGTATCGGTATTTGTTCTCAAAAAGTATGAATGACAGAGTGATCCAGCACCCGCCTTCGACTGGAACTACAACTAGCAATGATGGTTAAAAGGTCTTAAAGTTAGAGATTGACTGAGAAATCGGGCGGTGACCGTAATCAGACGATTTTCAGCTTGTGATCGCACTAAGTCCAACCAGACAACACTCTTCAAGGTGGACGTGGTTCATTTTCAATTCAATTAAATGTTATTTATATAGCGCCAATTCATGATACATGTCATCTCAAGGCACTTTCCAAAGTCAAATTCAATCAGATTATACAGATTGGTCAAAAAAAAAATTCCTATCTAAGGAAACCCAGCAGGTTGCATCAAGTCAAGCAGCTTTCACTCCTCCTGAAGAAGCGTAGAGCCACTGCGGGACTGTTTTCCATCCCAAAGATGCGTTTAGGTTTAGTAGTGTTGCTCTCCTAGATGAAACCACTAGAGCTGCGGCTGACTTTTTACGTTTTATGTAACGTATTTTTCAGAAACTGCACTTTTTTTCATAGTTTGGCCGATGTTGTGACTTTTATTCAGGTGCGACTTATACATCAAATTTAAATGGTAATTCATCTTGACCAGCGTGAATCAAGGAGGAAACTTTACTGTCTACAGCCACAACAGGGCTCGCTAGGCTTGTGAAAACTATCCTGCTCCTCTACCACTTATAGAGTAACCAGGACAGACGTACCCGAGTTCCAGGTACTGTCCCCGTTTTGTCCCACGCAACTTCTGTCCCCGATTTCATTGTATCATGATGGAGGAAAAAAGCTCAGCGCAACGAGAGGAATTTACTCGGTCCTGCCGCTGTCCTGACGTAACAGAAGAGCTGAGTTGAACGCGCCTCCCCCGCCCCGTCGGCGTTGCAATCATACAAAACAAACCAACCCCCCGACAGAGCTTCTCAACAAAACCAGAGACATCCCCTGGTTTTCGTTAGAGAAATCTGCTCACCTTAACTTAAAAATGTATTGAAACATTTACTTATAGACAACAAAGACTGACAACATGTGTGTTATTTTGCTGTTTCAGTCTGCATTCACGCAGCGGAGAGTTACGTGGTGCAGCTCGAAGGGCCCAGACCGCGACAGAACCTGTTATTGAAGCTAACAACAGCTAGCGCTATCTTAAAGGTCTGTTTTCTGGGCGAATTACAACTCCGCTGATTCTGATGCGTATCGTCCAGTGCGACTTATTTATGTTTTTTTCCTCTTTATGACGCATTTTCTGACCGACACGACTTATATTCCGGAGCGATGTATAGTCTGAAAAATACGGTACTGTACGGCGACTTTAACTGGAATCTGGTCAGATTAGATTAACACTGAGGTTGCAGAAACAAACCCTCCAGGTGGGTTTGGGATAAAACAAAAGATGGACAGATGGAAAAGCACCTCAAGCCCACTTCCATTAAAGCATCACAGTACGGTGGAGGTCATGTAAAGCTGCGGGTCTGTTTCTCTTCCAACGGCCCTGACAGCCTTGTTAGACTGCATAGCATCATGAACTCGTTAACATACCAGGAGACTCAGAGTGAGATTATATGGCTGCAATAAAAGGCTGAATTTATCATAAGGCTTTTAAGACACATTTACCAGGGATACCAATAAATCCGGGGGTCACTGTATCATTCTGGTATCAAAGATAAACCTTAAGGTTGATCTTTAAGATACAACAGAAGAGCTACAGCCTCACATCTGCAGTTGATTCCCTCTGAGCTGTGAGGATGAGCCGAACATCCTAATTTTTAGCTGGCCCTCCTCGGGGTGAATATATTTAAAAAGTCACATGGTCTCACCTCATCTCCTTCTGGCAGGAGGCAGCTTTCAGCAGGACACGCAGCCATTTCCTCATCAGAGTCGTCAGACTGGGAGAAGTCAGAGCGCGGGGAGGATGAGGTAGAAGCCGGCCTCCGCTGGGGCTCCTTTTTGTTCACCTTTTGTCTTTTGTGAGAGTGTTTTTTATCTTCCCCCCTGCGCTCTGCGTCCGGTAAGCCGTCCCTCCCCAGACGCCTCTTTGCTTTCCTTTCCGAGGCAGTCAGGGTGTCCCTCGTGCCGTCGCTGCCATCCTGAAAACCAAATCGGTCCCAATGAAACTCACTCAGAGAGGAGAGAACACCACGGACCTGACATTTCACACATTTAACTCTCTAAATACCCTGCTAGACTCACAGTTAATGATAAGCTCTGATTTTACCCCAAAGGGAATCCCCAGATCCTCAAAATGCATCATTATCACTTTTATGATCCTGTTTAGCTCAAGCGTTGTCTAATTAACCCAGAATATAGGTTAATATGTTAATATTTGAAATGTACGCCTGCGTCAGGCTGGCTACGTCACCCCGCAGTGCATTTCTCTGTTGGGAGCGACGCTAGCTGCTCCTACTGTGCAGGATTGTGCAGGTTTGCCACACATTTTACAATTAAATCTAGAGTTTTCACAACTTTAACTTTACATTCATTAAAAAAATTAAGATAGTTAAGATCACTGATTTTATGTCAGCAGTGTCTACAGTAGGCAATCTTGAAATATCCTGGAAATAGCAGATGATGGATGGATGGAAAAAGAAAGTAAGAGGTAAGGAAGGAAAGAATGGAAGTACAACAAAAGAACACAAGGAAGGAAATAGGGATGAAATAGAAGAAAAGGAGGGAGATGATGAAGGAAGAAAGCATTTAAACCATTTAAACCAATGGTCTAGACAAAGTCTGGTCATACAAATATTTTCCACACTTGTCAAGACATTAAAAAAATCTAACCCCAGACTAAGTAGGGGACCCTGGGTCTGTCAGATCCAGGGTTTGACATCCAAAAAAGTGAGACCTTTACGGGGCGAGGTCAAGAGCCCAGCATTTAAAGACGGACATTTTTGGTTTAGTAACAGAAACAGAACGGAAACATTTATCTCCTGCTTGTCAGCTGTGGTGCTTTAATGTGACGATCAGGAAATCGTATTCCTCCACAACACTGCTACTGTTTGCTGTGCACTGATCAGTTTGAAAGGTTTTGGACCCCCCCTCCCCCCCTCTTAATTTAAAATGAGACCAACTAGACAGAAAACAGTCAAGATTTTATCTCAATTACTTATTTTTTTGTTTCTCGTTGATCTGAGTCGGGCATAAACGTGTGCTCCTTTCTGCTTCTTCTTCTGCTAAGGTGGATCTGACCCATAATTAGACTTTTCTTTAACTCCAGGAGCTACAAAGTACCAGGAAGAAGAACTACTGTTAGATGTCTTTAGTTTTCTTCTATTTATGCTTCTTTTATTAAAATAAATGGTTAGGAAGCAGGCCTTAGTGGGATTATCAATTAACATAATTAATTATACTATTAGAATGAATGTTATGTTGTTTATATCTACCTGTGTAATTAAACTGTTCTCTGGGATAGGTCAACCCTTCATCCGTTTTGATTATGAGACTAATCCTTTATCTATTAAATATTAAAAGTGCTGACATGGATCATTTTACCTGGTTTAGTGCCATGTTTGTTCCCTGAGAGATGAACTGCATGTGTTTGCCGTGGGCTGAGGGCTCCTCCTCTGGCGGCGACGCGGGTCTGTTGGTGTGCTGGCTGTTGGCTCGGTCCAACAATACGTGGTACAGGCTGTGGACCTGAGGCAGAGACACCTGCAGCAGGAGCCCCTCCACCATCAGCTCTTCCAGCTCGCTGTTCAAGCCTGCCGGATGCAAAGAGCACAGACGCGTCACACAACGTGGGACTCTTCCTTCTGACACAACTGAAGTTTGGACTGAGAGAAGGCCGACCCTGCAGGGGGATGCATCTCTGCTCGGTGTAAAAGACGGTCTGAGCGTGGCTTATCCGGTTCCATTCTGGAGTCAAGCACGGAGCCTGAAAGAAGAGACATCAAAGCACAAACTGAGCATCTGCAGCAAGCTGCCGGCTCCAAAAGCTGTCGTAGGTAAACGAAGGGGGACCTGAGTGTTGTGGTGAGTGTTGTCGCAGCCTGACACCCAGTGGGTTAGTGTCGGAGGGGTTTCCGGTCTCTCCTCTAACTCCGGCAGGTTGCACGTCTGTAAAGTCTGCTGCGCTCGCTGCTGCCAGTCAAGTGTCCTCTCTACCAGATAGTTCAGAGCGTCGCCCTCTGGCAGACGCACGCCTACGCTCTGCAGGGACGCCAGCAGGACGAGGACTTTGCCCAGCAGGGGTTTCTCTGCGCGCTGGCAGCGCGGGCAGAGCCACGGCTGGGTGTCACACGAGCCGGCCGCGTCCCGGACGCACACGCTGTGGAAGGCGTCCCTGCAGAGTTCGCACTGCAGCATCGCCCCCATGGGCGCCTTCTGGCAGAAACACACCTTCAGGTCCATGCAGTCCGCCGTGGGAAGGAGCTTCGACTCGTTCGCCGCCCTGAGATTAAAGAAGGTCTCCATCTCCCTCACGCGCAGCTCCTCCAGGGTCGCCATCTGGTTGATGAAAGCAGACAGTCAGTTGGTTTCTGCAGAGGTTAAAGATGTTATCTGGATTCCTGTTCATGGCCCGCGCAGGATGAGCTGTTGAGCCTTGTATTTCCTCTGTTAAATGTTTGTTTTGGAAAACTTCAACGGAGTAGCTTAGAAATCCCTGAATATATTTAATTAATGTTGCATTACTCTATATCAGTACGCCACTTCATATGAGGATCTTACAGCTGGACCTTTCAATTCAATTCAATTTGATTTATATAGCACCAATTCATGATACATATCATCTTAAGGCACTTTACAAAGTCAAATTCAATCAAATCCTCCAGGTTGGTCAAAACGTTTCCTAGCTAAGGAAACCCAGCAGGTTGCATCAAGTCTTGACTAGCAGCATTCACTCCTCCTGAAAGAGCGTAGAGCCACAGTGGACAGTCGTCTGCATTGTCCATGGCTTTGCAGCAATTCCTCATACTGAGCAAGCATGAAGCGACAGTGGAGAGGAATACTCTCCTTTAACAGGGAGGAAAACCTCCAGCAGAACCAGAACCAGTGTGAACGGTCATCTGCCTCGACCGACTGGGGGTTTCCGCAGCAGAACCGGCCGCATCTCAATACATTAGAACATAAAGAAAAGTTAATATATTACAGTAATTTCATAAAAAAACATCATAGATTCATTAGACACTGAGGTACATCTTCCAAGAAAGCCGACCTGACAGCTGTTCACCAGAAAGTCACTGACAGTGTCTACAAGCCACAAACAGTAATTGCCAAAGCGGTTGGTGTGTTATCCAAGTATGTAAATGGAAAGTTGAATGGAAGGAAAAAGCGTGCAATCAATAGGTAAGTGCAGCCTTGAGAGGATTGTGAAGCACAGCCCATTTAAGGGTTTGGGGGAGATTCACAAACTGTGGAGCGGAGCTGGAGTCAGAGCTACAAGAAGCCCCACAGACTGTAATGAGGAAATGGAGAACGTCTGTCAGTGCAACCATCTCACAGGGTATTTTTAGAGCCCTTCATGGGTCATTCTGCTGGCAGACTGCATGAAGATGCGGATATCATGTTCCAGCAGTACAGTGGCTCCTGCCCAGACTGCCAAACGTACCAAATGCTGGCTTAAATCACCACGGCATCACTGCGCCTGATTGGACGGCAATCTCACCTGACCTGAGGCCCGTAGGGAATCTGTGGCGTGTCAAGAGGAAGACGAGCGGCATCAGACTGAACGATGCAGATGACACAAAGGCTCCAACACACTCGTCAAGACGGACTCCGTGGGGACAGATACTCGCAGAGCTCGATTTTTACGACCGCGATCACAGAGTCACACTATTAGCTGCGCGGCGGGAAGAAGTCCTCACATCGAACTGTTTTATATGTGACACCGAGCTTGATGCACCGAGCCGCTCCAAGCAGACACGGCTCTAGGATTTGGTGTTAAATACTGATAAGGTTATTATAGTGGGTGATTTTAACATCCATGTTGACACAGAATGTGATAACCTTAGTGTAGCCTTTAAAACTATCCTAGATTCAATTGGTTTTGCTCAAAATGTGCATAAACCGACGCACTCTTGGCTCCATACTTTAGACCTTGTGCTGACATATGGCATTGATTGTGAAGAATTAACAGTATTTCCTCACAACCCTGTCCTATCTGATCATTTTTTAATAACATTTGAGTTTAATCTAACGGAGTTCTCCACCCCCAAAAGAGGGTTCCATTATAGTAGATCTTTATCGGATAATGCTGTATCAAAACTTAAAGAGTCTGTCCCCTTTTTAATATCCTCCGTATTGCAGAAATGCCCTGTAGATGGCAGCAATGTTGTTTCTTCCAATTCACAAATAGATGTCTTTGTAAACGGTATGACTTTGTCATTGCGTTCTGCATTAGACAATGTAGCTCCCTTGAAAAAGAAGGTGATTATTCACAGGAAGCTGGCTCCTTGGTTTAATTCAGAGCTGCATTCCTTGAAGCACAACGTTAGGAAATTGGAGAGAAAATGGCGCTCTACACACCAAGAGGAATCCTACCTAATCTGGAGGGACAGTCTATTGTTGTATAACAAGACCATTCGCAGAGTTAGAGCAGCATATTTTTCATCATTAATTGAGGAGAATAAGAATAATCCTAGATTTCTCTTCAATACAGTTGCCAAACTTACCCAGAGCCACAGCTCTGTTGATCCAGCCATCCCCTTAGCTCTTAGCAGTAATGATTTTATGGGATTCTTCATAAATAAAATTGATTCCATTAAAAATAAAATAATTGGCATCCTCCCAAACATGATTACCTCGTCCTCAGTAAGTGAGGCAGCATTGGAGGAATCCTTAGAACCTGCGCAGTGTCTGAACTGTTTAAAAGCAGTAGAGCTTTCTGAGCTATCTAAAATTTTAGCTTCATCTAAACCTTCTACCTGTATGTTAGACCCAATCCCAACCAAGTTGTTTAAGGAGGTATTCCCTCTGATCAGTGGTCCTATTTTAGACATGATTAATCTATCCTTAGTAAATGGATATGTACCAAAGGCTTTTAAAGTAGCTGTTATTAAACCTTTACTTAAGAAACCTTCTCTTGATCAAGATGAGCTAGTAAACTACAGACCTATATCTAATCTTCTTTTCTTATCTAAAATTCTTGAGAAAGTAGTTGCTAATCAACTTTGTGAACATTTACAAAGTAATGACCTACTTGAGGAGTTTCAGTCAGGCTTTAGAGCTCATCATAGCACTGAAACAGCTCTGGTGAAGGTCACCAATGATATTCTCATGGCCTCAGATAATGGACTTGTGTCTGTACTTGTCCTGTTAGATCTCAGTGCTGCATTTGACACAGTTGATCACAATATTCTCCTACAAAGACTTGAGCATACTGTAGGGATTAAGGGGAAAGCATTAGGCTGGTTTAAATCTTATCTGTCGGACAGATTCCAGTTTGTTCATGTTAATAATAAATCTTCTTCAAACTCTAGGGTCACCTGTGGAGTACCACAGGGTTCAGTCCTTGGACCAATTCTATTTACTATATATCTGCTTCCGGTTGGCAAAATTATCAGACAGCATGGGATTAATTTCCACTGTTATGCTGATGACACTCAGCTATATTTATCCATAAATCCTGATGAATCCAATCAGTTACTTCGACTGCAGTCATGTCTTGATGACATCAAAAGCTGGATGACTTTAAATTTCCTGCATTTAAATTCTGACAAGACAGAAGTTGTAATCTTTGGGCCAGAGTCCTCAAAAAATAAACTTCTTAATCAATCACTGAATCTGGATGGCATTAACTTGGCCTCTGGTAATAAAGTAAAAAATCTTGGTGTTATTTTTGACCAAGACATGTCATTTAAATCCCATATTAAACAGGTTTCCAGAGTTTTCTTTTTTCACCTCCGGAATATCGCCAAAATTAGAAACATTCTGTCCAGGGGTGATGCTGAAAAACTAGTGCATGCATTTGTTACTTCAAGGCTGGACTATTGTAATTCTTTACTATCAGGAAGTCCACAAAATGCAGTTCGAAGTCTTCAGCTGATCCAAAATGCTGCGGCAAGAGTTCTGATGAAAATCAACAAGAGGGATCATATTTCTCCAATTTTAGCTTCCCTTCATTGGCTTCCTGTTAAATCAAGAATAGAATTTAAAATTCTTCTTCTAACGTATAAAGCCCTTAATAATCAAGCTCCATCATATATCAGAGCTCTGATTACTCCGTATGTTCCTAACAGAGCACTTCGCTCTCAGACTGCAGGTCTGCTGGTGGTTCCTAGAGTCTCTAAAAGTAGAATGGGAGGCAGATCCTTTAGCTATCAGGCTCCTCTCCTGTGGAACCAACTCCCAGTTTTGGTCCGTGAGGCAGACACCCTGTCTACTTTTAAGACTAATCTTAAAACATTCCTTTTTGACAAAGCTTATAGTTAGAGTGGCTCATGTTACCCTGAGCTACATCTATAGTTATGCTGCTATAGGCTTAGGCTACTGGAGGACATCAGGGTCTAATTTTCTCACTCTACTGATTTCTACTGTTCTTCATTCTACGGTTCTCCAGTTTTGCATTGTATTACATTGAAATGACTGTCGTCATTTCAGCTTTTAACTTTTTGCTCTCTCTCTTTTTCTTCATAGTAGGTACACCTGGTCTGGCGTTCTGTTAACTTTGACATCATCCAGAGAAGACGGCTCACCCGTTACTACCATCTAATGTAGAACAGATTACTAGATCAATGTGTGCTTCTGTGCTTTTTGTCTCTCTTGTTGTGTCTCTGCTCTGTCTTCTGTAACCCCAGTCGGTCGAGGCAGATGACCGTTCATACTGAGCCCGGTTCTGCCGGAGGTTTTTTTTTCCCGTTAATGGGTGGTTTTTCTTCCCACTGTCGCTTCATGCTTGCTCAGTATGAGGGATTGCAGCAAAGCCATGTACAATGCAGACGACTCTCCCTGTGGCTCTACGGTTCCCCAGGAGTGAATGCTGCTTGTCAAGACTTTGATGCAATCAACTGGTTTCCTTATATAGGACATTTTGACCAATCTGTATAATCTGACCCAATCTGTATAATATGATTGAACTTGATTTCGTAAAGTGCCTTGAGATGACATGTTTCATGATTTGGCGCTATATAAATAAAATTGAATTGAATTGAATTGAATAGGTGCTCAGCTAGCTAATCAAACGCGCTATTATCCGTTCCCCCGCTTCGTCCCACAGGCAGAAAGCGTGGGAAATGTAGTATGCGGACAGTGCGACCCAGTATGTGGGAGCCTTAAGGCTGCTATCAAAGCAAGCTGAGCTTCCTGAACGTCTCAGCAGCACCGCAGGCTGATCGCCCTCATGCCGCGTCGCATCGATGCGGATCCTGCTGAAGGATCCCTGACCGACCACTGACTGCATCAACCGTACATGGTCATACTTTTTACTGGGCCGACATTTCTGCCGTAACTTTATTTCGGTCTTGTGTGACATTTAAATTTTCTGAGAAGCTGAATGATGGGTTTCCAGCAGCTGTTAGCCCTAACCATCAAAATAACAGAAATAAACACTTAAATATGTCACTCTGTGTTTAAGGAATCTATATAACAATATGGAAATTTCCCTTTATAAACTTAATTGCTGATTTAAATTACCTTTTGCAATGCATTCTTATTTATTAAAGTGCATCGGTGTTGCTACATGCCTCCCAATCATTTTCTGTACTCACTGCAGAGGTGGAGTCCTTGGTGTCTGAAAGAGCTTTTTCCACGTCGCCCACAGAGCTAAACCGTCCAGGTTTCTTTCGGTTATTCTTCAGGGATTCTTTCCCCTTCTTGGCCTTCCTCTTTGGGGAACCGGCAGCTCCAACTTCAAGTCTTGGACACAGGACCTGAATTGAAGAAAACAATTATCCGAACATTAAAACCAATGCCTCTGTGGTGGTGTTGTGTTTTTTTTTTAACTTATCATGAAAACAACACAGTAAACATCAATAATAATAATAATAACGTGTCTGAATTGCTGTGCACTTTTAAATACTGTATCTGCTCAAGCCGCTGGACTATCGTGTGAAGTTGTCAGAGATTATGAGATTACAGAGACGGGACTGCATAATCGGTTAATCGTCGGCGTACTCGTGTTGACTACCTGGGTGCTAAAGTTGCTCAGAGACTATTGGTGTCATTTCTAATCACTTTACAGTCCTGTGGTGAAAATGGTTAACTGGCAGTGAGATGTGAGGTGGGGCTGTTCCATGATGAGGGGACAGTGGGCCTGGCTTCATCCGTCCTTGAAATAAGCCTCGAATAAAGCATTAAAGACGTCACGCTAACTTTTAGATCAATGTAAGGAAATGACAATGTAAAAACATCGGTGTTGGGTTTTCAACCTGCGATTAGGAGCTAAAGGACACTACATCACACATGATGTTTCATAGGGACAACCTAAAATCTAACTTTACACTAGCTTTACTAATTATTTACTGTGTATATATATTTACACATAGACACTACCGCACAAAAGTTAGGGGTCACCCAGTGCATGTCATGTTTTTCCCAGAAAACTCTCATTTTATTAATCAGATGAGCTGTAAAACGAACACAGAAATATAGCGAAGACATTGGCGCGGTTAGAAATAATGATTTGTACTTGAAATAATTTGCAGCAATTACAGCCTTGCCGGCCTTTGGCATTCTAGCTGTCAGTTTGTTGGGGTAATCTGAGGAAATGTCCCTCCAGGCTTCCTGTAGCCCCATCCTGTAAGTAGTATTGGCTTGATGGACGCTTCTTACGCACCACAGCTGCTCCCACAGCAGCTCAATAGGGTGGAGCTCTGGTGGCTGTGCTGACCACGACATTATAAACAGAATAGCTCATTTGGAGTGTCTAGACTGCATTTCTGATTAATTTAATGTTATTGTAATTGAAGAAAACTGTGATTTGTATTAAAAATATGACATTTCTAAGTGACACCAAACTTTAAAGCAGCAGTGAACATATATGGAATTCCTGTAAAATTCTGTGAGCCGACGTGATTCTAAATGAAACCTGAACTTGTCTTCTTCAGACTAGATTTACATACGAATGTGTTTCAGCGGATCTGTGTGCGTTTATCATCTGTACAATAATACCTCTAGCAGAGTAAGAGTTGAATCCTTTAGCAGGAAAGTTGCTGCTGCAGATTCTTTCCACTTCTGCACGTCTGCCATCAGAGACTCCAGCCTCTCCAAGGGCTCCAGCTGCACTTGGATGGCCTGTCCTCGGAGCACCATGTCAGAGAGGCCGTCCGCCGTCATCACACAGCCGCTGGCCTGAGAGAAGCACAACTTTTTAGTGTAAAAAAACCCCCAAAACTCTTTGTTCAGCCTTTTGCGGAGACCCGCATGCGGTGGTGTGGCCTCACCTGAAGCTCCTCGGCCTCTTGAAGCCACTCCTGTGCTTTCCTGATGGTATCTTGGAGGAGCAGACAGTTTGGGAGGTAAGCTGGGATTACAGAGGCCTTTTCAGCAGCAGCGCTAAGCGTCTCCATAGAGTGGGGCGGTCTGGTGATGGAAACAAAACACATGAGAAAACATCAACTTTGGGATATTATGTCATTCAGCGCCATGTTTTTTTTTGTTTGTTTTTTTTTTTACAGCTGCCCATACAAATACTTATTTATGGTTAATTTATAGGATTTGTACAAATAAAATGGAAACTCATGAAATAAAAAAAACCTTTTTAAATGTTTTTTGGGAGTCAGATATCTAAAAATAAACTTCAAAACCCCCCCAAACTCTGCAGTAAACTTGTAACAATGAAAAGAATTGAAATACGGTGATTTAAATGCTGACTTGGGTTTCTTAGAAGACAACTGGACAGAAGTTAAAGCACATTCCTGCCATTAAAAGCCTTTTAAAAGCATCTTTGATGGTTAATACTGAACAGCTTTCAGAACCAATGGAATGATTGCAGAACTGAACGTGATGCTCACTTTTTTTGTTGATCTTGTTGAATATTCTAGCAGCAGCATTTTGCACTAGCTGTAATTAAAACGAAGCAGGATGAGAAGCACTGACGTAATGTTACAGATGTCAGTTAGAATCAGTGCAAACAGCTGAAACCCTCTCGGATTAAAATCAGAGCAAAGCCCCGAGACCGCTAACGTGACGTTTCTGGTGTTTCGGATGCTTCTTTGTTTTTTGTTTTTCCCTCCCCCCTGGGCACAGACACAGACGTGGATCGGCTGGTGCTGAACTCACCTGGCCTTCAGCAGGCTGCTCGCCTTATCTTCCCAGTGCTCGGACAAAGTGAGCTGCTCTTGAAGGCGTGCCATGGCTTTCTCCACGGACGGATGCGGGGCCAAGCCCACTCCTTGGTCGATGAGTCTCCTCATGGCCTCCAGGGTGAGCGTGGCGGGCTTGGAGCCGGCCTCCTGCACTGCCTCCAGCCACCGGGCCTGCTCCAGCCTCTCCCTCAGCTGCGGCAGCTCCGGCAGGTCCACGTCGAAATCAAAGCTGACGTCTAAGAGGCTCTGGATCTCTGCGACGCTGGGAGATTCCTCTCCTAGGACCTTCTCGCTGTGCTGCTGGAAGTCTTCGATACGATTCAAGAGCTCCTACATGAGAAACGTCCGTTATATTGAAATTCACTCAATGCCACAAACTCCAATGTGTTTTATAAGGATCTTATATGACAGATAAGCCCAAAGTAGTCCATACTTGTTAAGTGTGGGGATGCTTTACCCTGATACCCAGATAGAAAGCCCAGTGACAATTACATTTGAAAGCCAGGACAAGAAATCAAGCTAAACCAGAGGCCAGCAGCCCTTACAAGACAAAGAACTAACTAGAATTAGGTTTAATTTCTATATTTTGGTTTAAAAAAGGAACCAAAGAGAGAATAAACTTTTTTTTTTTGCTTGGAGAATTCCACATTTAAGAAACAAGGAAAAGAAGGACGTGTTTTAATCTTATTTTACAAAACCTCATTATGTGTAGCTGCGCAAATTCTGTTATCCGGGTCGTCGCAACAGTTAAGCCGGAGGCAACCGGACAGTTCTTTCTGAAAACGCTTCGACACCTATCCAGGACTTGAGCGAGCCACCAGAACTGACAGTATTCCTTGTACTGAACAAAAATACACAGCAAACCTGCGCAAAGTAGCAGCAACTAGTCCAAAGTCATTAAGAGCCACTTTGAGGGCCTCAAGGGCCGCATAGTGGCTCCAGAGTCGCAGGCTGCAGAACCCAGACCTAAATGGATAGATTGGGCAAGGAGGGCATTAATTATAGAAGGAGCCAGGGGGCCCATGGTGCCTCTGGAAGAGCTATGGAAACCCAGAGCTCATGTGCAACAATCTGTTGACAGGACAACTATTAGTTGTTCACTTCATAATTCTGGATTTGGTTTGGAAGAGAAGGAGGATGAAAAACAAGGAGTCCTGCTTATGATAATGATGCTGAAACTGATATTTTACATCACCCTGAACGCACCGTCTCCCCGTTGACAAACGGTAACGGCAGCATCTCGCTGTGGAGATGATTTTTTTGAAGTAGGTCAAATACAGGGCGAACTTTAAAGAAAACCTTCTGGAGGTTGCAAGACTGATACCGGAGAGAGAGAGAGAGTTTCATCTCTGCGGGACAACAACTCTGAAGATGCAGCTTAAGCTCCATTAAACGTAGCTTAAGCTGCATGTAGTGTTCGAACGGCCCAGTCAAAGCCTGGTTCTAAATCCAATTTATGATCTGTTCACAAATGTTTTTCAACCAATCTGACAGAGCCTGGATAATTTTGTTTAGGATAAGGAGCAAAAACCCTCAGTCTCTAGATCTACACCTTTCAGCTGTAACTTCAGCAAAAGCTGGTTCTTTGAAGAACGTTCTCAGAGGCTAAAGACAAATATAAAACAAATTGTAAAAATGTAAAATCATTGTTTGCGTTTTTCTCTCCTTCACAGTTATACGCTAATTTGTAGGGCTGTGCATAAAATCGATACAAAGATTAATATCGATGTTTAATATCGATATTCTGGCTTTCAATACCGATATACCTCCCAGCCCCTAGGGGGCGTTATTACAGCGCACCATTACTGTTCACAGCGAGGAAGAGCAAGTGAGACGAATTTGCGGAACGGCCGACAGGATTTTAGAAGCGCCTTCGTCCCTAAAATCAGACATTTGGTTTCTGTGACACGTTAAATGCATTGAACCAAACGCACTTTATTTTCCTGTTAATATATCAGTATTCAATAAATTAAACATAAATATAATATTTGGCTGGTTTTATTGTTTGAATGAGCATTGAGCATTAATTTGAAAGTAATAAATATCGATTTTGGAGTCAAATCAAATCAAGCTGAGCTATACTGAGAATCATATTGTATCGTGAGCTATGTACCGAGAATCGTATCGAATCGGCTCATCCTAGATGACACCCAGCCCTGCTAATTTGTGTTAGCTTGTCGCATAAAATATTAGTTTCCAATAAAAAAACACATAAAACACTTGATGGGTAAAAGAAAACGTTGCTCTTCCTTAACGCACCTTCAGCTGAGGCGCCTGCGGGAGGCTGCAGCAGAGGTTGTACAGCTGCCTCACGAAGGAGCTGAGCTCTTCCACCGTCAACTGGCTGCGTGACTTTCCGCTTCCACACCGGTACCTGAACGACGAAGGGCTCCAAGTCGTTAATAAAACAAAACACCTACACCTTTTACACCACGAGGCGAGGCAGAGAAAGGTTACCTGGTCTGCTTTTTGCCGTTCAGCAGCTGCTGAGCCACCGAGGCGCACTTCTCCGCATCCTGTGTGACCAGACGCAGCCGCCGCAGCAGGTCGTTGTCGGGGAACAGCTGGGACTCCGACTCAGCGAGGAGGGAGCGAAACACGGGTAGACCTGAGCAGAGAACGGTGACTTAAGACGCCGCGTGATAAGACAGCTTGACAGCCCGACGCTGCGGCCGCTCAGCTCGTAAAATCACACACGTGCTTTGAGAAAACAACAGAGCTCACTTCACCAACAAACGCAGAGAGCAGACATGGAGGCTAAACGTGCAGGAACACTGCTGCAGCGTTTTTCTTTCACTGACCCTTTTTCTTTTCCAGCCTGGCCTCCAGGGTCTCCGTCACGCGACAGGCCCATTCATCGTACAGCTCAGCTCGCTGCTTCACAGCGTTCATCATGGGGAACAGGTCATCCATGGTGTATCTGTAGCTGCGAGGGGGGGGGCAAACGCTAAATGTAACTCTGGAGAAGCAGTAAACCCTCAATGCAGCTACTTTAGGGGGAAAAAAGCGACGCTACGGGGTCATTCGGGCTGCTCCCCCAGGAAAGACGACCCTAAGAGGAGTACTAAACCAACTCTAGACACGGTGAGCCAAGAAGCGGCTCCAGCAGCACTTACTTGAGTACGTAGCTGGAGATGGGGCAGGAGCAGAGGTTGTTGATGTGGTAGAGACAGACCAGGACGCCCGGGCTACAGGGGCAGGTGATGGCGGAGAGGTAGCAGGTGGTCCTGCACTTGGCACACTGCCGCTCATCGTCTTGGAGGTGATCATATTTTGCCTCCTTGCAATTCACAACCCCCTAATGGTGTTAAAAAAAAAAAAACGACCAACTGAATAAAATAGCTTTTTGCCTTTTGGCATTATGTTGTTTACGGAGCAATAACAATACAATTTTTTTTTTTTTAAATAAAAAACAAAGAGCCTGCACTATTAAAAAAAAATCCTTTCGGCCCAAAATGTAAACATTTTGGAGAAAACGCCAAGCTCTTTACCATTTTCTTGACTTTGTCCCTCAGTTCCTGCTCTTCTTTGATCATGAGGGCCATGTCCTTGTGGACGGCTGAGGCCAAGACCACATTGAGGGTGGCTGCTTTGGTGGCCATATTGCACACCATCTCGTCGTGGGAGAAGACGTTGTACCGATGCAGCAGACGGTAGTGGTCCACACACTGCCGGCCGAGGGGCATCTGGGTATGCAGCAAGGAAAAAATTGGTTGCCAGCTATGACTGCTGAAACATAATCGATCAGTTAAACAGACTAATCTATGAAGAACTGACCGTCTCACCCAATCAAGAGGGATTATTTTCTTCTTTTATTACCCTTTTATTACGTTTTTACACAGAGAAATCTTGGTCAGATTTGATTATCTGTTTGCTTTCAGCACATAATCCAGCTCGGCAACGTTTGGCGCCAGCCCGCACAAATACTTAACCATTGTTGAATGTAAAGGTGAAATTGTACCCAGGTCACATACAGGTCAAGCTAAATAACTTAGAATATTATTGAAACAGCGATATCACCATGTACAGTGCAGGATGTGCACTCAACACTTCGTCAGGGCTCCATCTGTATGATTGTTACATCAACGCAACGCTGCAGATGAAATAAGCATTGTAACAAAGCTTGTCAACAAAGGGATGCATGAAGAGCTCTAATATGTTCTGGCAGACAGCAGCGATGGCTTTGAAGCACAACCGGCAGATTTTATGACTCCCGAAATCATCGCTGACGGTGAAAACGTCCCACATGACCTGAAGAAACACGGATCCTGCGGCTCTCCGCTCTTCCTCCAGACTGTGAGACTTTAGTTTTTACTTTGACCTGAAAGGAGGACTTTGGATCGCTAAACAACAGGTTAGACATTTCTGATGTGACGATGTTTTCGATTCAGGGCTGGGCATTAACTCGAGATTTTAAAAATATAGAGATTAAAAAAAGGATATAAGATGAGACCATATCGTTCATATCGAGATGGTCTGTGTTGCGTTATAATTATACTTTTATGTATTCCAGTAGGTTATTTTTCAGCCGTTTCTCATATTTATCTACAGCTGCTTGTTAAAACATCTGCCTGTGAGACATTTGGGATAAAGCTTTGATTCAGAGACAGCTTTTTATAATTACTTTATGAAAAGAAAAACATATCGAGATAAATATCGTATATCGGCATTCAGTCTATATTATTTTTTATCCATATCGCCCAGCCCTAATTGGAGCCCATTTCCGTGGCACTCAATGCATCCTGGATCTCCCCCAGACTCTTAATTGGGCTTCACAATTCTCTCAAGGTTGCCGGTTTACTTCTTTCTAACACACCTTTTCCTTCCACTTGACTTTCCATCAGTATGCCTGGAGAGAGCACTGACAGAACAGCCAGCTCATTTAGTGATAACCTTTTGTGGTCAAGGGTCATCCCCATGCCTGTGTAGGCCAGCAAATACCGATTCTGGATCAAGTTTTGCTTTTATTGCCGTTATGTAATATCTAACTTTTCTTTAGATAAACGACATTTTGTGTTTTTATTGGCTGTAAGCTAGAATAATCAACATCAGCGATAAATAAACGCTCGAAATATATCACTTAGGGTGTAATAAAATATCACAGTGTATGACTTTCCCTTCTTGAACAGAATTAGTGAAGTAAATTTAATCTAATTTCCTTTTTCACGGAGCGGGATCGGTAGGTTGAGGTTTTGCTTTCGTTAACGATAATAATGATACTAAGATCTCATCAGGAAACATTTCAGAGCAAAGCTACGTACCCAGTCCACGGTGCAGAAGTTAACCGCCTCGGCAAAGTTAAAGCCCTGATTGAAGCCGCTGTGATACGCTCTGGGAAACGTGATGACAAACTCGCCAGCGCACTGGTTCGTTCTGTAAATCTAAGGCAGAGAGACGAGCAGTTGGTTTCACATTCGAGACGAGACGTGTCGACGTAAGGAGCCTTGCTGGTGCGTACCGGGACTCCGTGTGCCATCAGCGTGTTGGGGTTCATGATGGTGACCAGCTGGTGCAACAGGTCAGGCTGAGACTCAAACAGCTCTGGAGCCAGTTTCTTCATCACCTTCTCCAGCTGTTCGGCGGCGAAACCAGGAGCGCCGTACCAGGTCTTAGGTTCTCCCCTAGAAGCGGATAAAAGCGGCTCAACAACAGGACGCTGGCTTTAATCAAAGCTACTGATCAGGTTTTCTCCTCGGTAGGGAATCGGTGTCGCCTGTCCCAAATAAAGCAGCGGTAAGGAAACCATTCGAAACGTTGTACCAGTGCAGGTAGTTGATGGAGTAGCTCCAGTGATCCTCGATGTGCCAGCAGAAGGAGGAGAAGCACATGCCGACGTAAAGCCAGGGCAGCGTCATCCCGCAGATGTCAGCTGTCACGTGAGTCAGCACGGACGGGTTCATCATCGCCAGGTTGTTCAGATTCCAGCCACACTTGAGGTATTTCTGAAGGAGAGGGAACAAGAAGTACAGCAAACGCTACAATAAATCCACCTCTTCACGACAGCAGGGATCAAAGCAGTAAAATAGGGTTAAAACTGAATATCGTTCCACTGCCACTGACAGGACCGCGGCGGTCTTGATGCAAAGGAATACCTCATCTGCTGGGGAAACCTTCAACTTCCCATTAGGGATGGGGAATCCGCTCCCAAACTCCTTCGAGGCAATATCAGCTCCATACTCTACTGTAACATCCTCCTCAATGGCTCCAACCAAGCGCCAGAACTCCTTCTCCACCAGCTCCATGGGCACCATCTGTCACAAACACAAGAGGGACGACGTTTGCGCTTAAAGGAGGCGTGAAAGAAACAAGCGAGTCGGACGTCAGTGTAGGAAATGGAAGCACTCACGTGAACTGGCATGTTGAAGTAGTCTGATTTGAACGCATCTGCCATTTGCCCGAACGCACGCAGAGAATAGTCCCTGTGTGCCTGTTCAAACCCGAAGGCCTCGTGAGGTTTGCTGCATTCCTGCCGGTACAATTAAAATACCAGTTTTATGTTTACACTGTTGATATACCAAAGAATTATTTTTGCTCTTTGACAACATATTATGGGAAAAACTGGCCAGTTATATAACTTGTTTAACTATATATTATGAGAAGAACTGGTCAGTTATATAAACTTGTACACAATATACTATGGAAAGACTGGTCAGTTAAATAAATTGTTTTTGTTCTTTATGAGAGAGGACTGGCCAGTTCACACATTGATTATTGCTGTTGTGGTTCACATGAAGCTGAGAGCAACATATCTTGTTTTTATTATTTTGAATCTCTGGGTTTCTTATATTCTCAGGCTGACGTGCCTGAGTTCACATGTAACTAAGAACAACATGTGTTATTTTGTTATAACTTGTTTTAACTTGTGGTGGGAACTTATGACAATGTGTTGTGGGAAAGATTGATTCAATCTCTGTATTCCTTATTTTGCTTATATTTGCTTTTTGAGTTTGCGAGGTCATTTTGTTTCACACACTGCTGAGATGCTGGGAACGGTTTCTGTTTTGGAAACATGTTTTCGAAGCAGGACGGATCAGCTGGGAGCGTGGACCGGCCCTCCGCGCTCCCAGCTGATTCTTTGTCTGAAATCATATTTAAAGAAGGGGACCGCCCTCAGTCGGCGAAGTCTGCCGTGGGTTTGCGTACGGACGCCCGGCCGCGTGGATGTTGCTCTAATCCGGACTGACCCGGCTTTCCAGTCCTGTGCCAAGGGTAAGAGCTGATTAACATCACGCCTGTTTGAAAGCTTGTTGCTTTAATGCTTGCTACTTTGCTATATTCTGTGGGGAATAAAGGGGACATTTATCCTAGCAGAATTGGTGTTTGTGAAGTGCTTGCTGTTTTTGCTGTATTCTGTGGGGAATAATAAATGTGGGCACTATTATTCAAGCAGAAACAGTGTTTGAGTCATTATTTGTGTGTTGCCGATTTCTCCCGACCCTGAAATAAACATTTCATAAAACAGCTGTAATCGTGTAACGCGGCGGTCTGACAGCTTCACGCTTTTTTAACTCTTCTCAGAGTCGGAAGGCACCGATCAGAGCGGGCTCTAATCGAACCGGGCCAGACTCCAGCTCAGGCCAAGTTATAATTGGTTTGGGAGAGTTGAAGGGGACACTTTCCGGATTAAAGGAGGACCTAAGTGGCAAAGATCGAACTCGGCTGTCATGTGGGACCTTCTATCTGCATTCGTTTGGCAGTCTGAGCACAATCTGCTCTGGGCCACGCCGACCAGCACTGATCCGTTTTCTCGGGAGAACACGCGTACGTTAATTGGAGACTCTAAATTGCCAAATTTGTCTTGCGTGTCTCCGAGTTGGTCCTGTGAAAGACTGGCAACCTGTCCGGGCTGCACCTTACCTTGAGTGGATATACATAATATAGGTCACTGGCTGAATCTATTAGTGATTTTACAGAAGGACCCCACTAATACCCTGCTGTTTCTAGACTGATTATTTGCATTAAGGTCTAAGACAGTTTTCTCTGCTATGTACGAACATTTTGCAGTTTTATCTGTCCTCCTCAGATCACATCAGTCAAGAAGCCAAGTTAGTATCAGGCTTCAACAGCAGCTGAAATGCAGAGGCCTCACTAGGTCATAGTGGCTTTAACAGTCGTTAGCTTTTCCCAACACTACAGAGCTGTCTCTAGTAAAAACACAAATCACAGCTCAGTCTATTCGTTTGCTCACTGAAGGGTATCATGTTTTGTAAGAAAAATACAGGCTAATATCACAGGAGCCATTCTTAGAAACTATTTGGACCAACATCACAGGATCTGATGCGACATCTAAACGTGTCCCCATATCCTTTTTTTCCCCAGGTCTATACTGTAGCTTCCCCCGCCAACAATAAATAGTGCATTTTTTCTTAGGAGCACTCTGGTCGACATTTGCTGTTTCTCATCACCTGAGCCAGACACTTGGGGCACCTCCAGTCTCCTTTGGGGACGTCGTGGAGCGGAGGGATCAGACAGAAGGTATGGTAGCTGTCGTCACAGCCGTCGCACAGCAGCAGGCGGTCCTCGTCCCCCCCACTGCCACACACCAGACACACCACCAGATCCACCTGAGTTACAAAGGGAAACATATGAACTGAATCCCAGATCTGTAACAAAGAAGAAAAAAAAGAAAACTTCAAAGTGGACTTTTGATAGGCAGGATTTTACAGAGATGACGTTGGCCCTCTCAGTCCCACAGTGGCTAATAACCAGGAGGTCAAACCACTTACTTTGCAATTAACTTCCAACTTTCACTTGTGAATTAAGATGGCTGTTAAGTGCTCTACCTTTAATTCTTCCTATGTGTAGGCTTTCTAATCACTGTGCATGTCAAAATGGATGCATGGATGATGAATGCTCAGTATGAGGGATTGCTGCAAAGCCATCAACAATGCAGACGACTGTCCACTGTGGCTCTACGCTCTTTCAGGAGGAGTGAATGCTGCTTGGAGAGACTTGATGCAACCTGTTGGGTTTCCTAAGTTAGGAAACGTTTTGACCAACTGAAGGATTTGATTGAATTTGACTTTGTAAAGTGTCTGGAGACGACCTGTATCATGAATTGGCGCTATATAAATAAAATTGAATTAAATTGAATGGATGGATGGATGGATGGATGGATGGATGGATGGTGGAAAGATAGCATGATATGTGGGTGGTGGATGGTTGGCTGGATGAATGAATGAATGGATGGATGGATTGGTTGGTATGTGGGTGGGTGGGTGGATGGATGGATGAATGAATGAATGGATGGATGGATAGGTTGGTATGTTGATATGTGGGTGGATGGATGGATGAATGAATGAATGAATGAATGAATGAATGGGTGGATGGATGGATGGATGGATGGATGAATGAATGACTGAATGGGTAGATGGGTGAGTGGATGGATGGATGGATGGATGGATGGATAGGTTGGTATGTTTATATGTGGGTGGATGGATGGATGAATGAATGAATGAATGAATGAATGAATGGATTGATGGATGGATGGATGGATGGATAGGTTGGTATGTTGATATGTGGGTGGATGGATGGATGGATGGATGGATGAATCAATGACTGAATGGGTAGATGGGTGAGTGGATGGATGGATGGATGGATGGATAGGTTGGTATGTTGATATGTGGGTGGATGGATGGATGAATGAATGAATGAATGAATGAATGAATGGGTGGATGGATGGATGGATGGATGGATGAATGAATGACTGAATGGGTAGATGGGTGAGTGGATGGATGGATGGATGGATGGATGGATAGGTTGGTATGTTTATATGTGGGTGGATGGATGGATGAATGAATGAATGAATGAATGAATGAATGAATGAATGAATGAATGAATGAATGAATGGATTGATGGATGGATGGATGGATGGAAAGATAGCATAATATGCGGGTGTGTGGATTGATGGATGGATGAATGAATGGATGGATAGGTTGGTATGTGGGTGGATGGATGGATGGATGGATGGATGGATGGATGGATGGATGGATGGATGGGTGGATGGATGGATGGATGGATGGGTGTGTGGGTGGATGGAAAGATAGGACGGTATGTGTGTTTATTAATCACTACAACAACTTCTTGTATTTGTTGATGTGCAGAATTTCCATTTGTTAAACTGGGACGTGTAGATCTGACCCAGGAAACTAAGACAGAGAAAAGTAGGAAGAGGCATAAAACTGTTTGTGTCGTTCACGAGACGATGAGCACTGAGATCTGACGTTCATCGTCTTAGGAGAGTCGTCATCGTGAATAGTAATTATTCAGCAGTGGAAATTCTCCCAGTGAAGATGATTCTACTCACTGGACTTGGAGAAATCAGAGGAATCATCTTCTTGTAGCGTGACTTGAACTTGTCTGCTTCAATTATTGGTTCCTTAAACTCAACTGGTTCCTGTTTCACTACGATGGGAATCGGTTTTTCTGCAAGGCAGTAGGAAACACTAATGTTAAAAAAGGGCAGAATTCATCAATAAACATTAGATTAGAAAATATGGAAACACCTTAACTTCTTATTTACGAGCCGCCACTTAAAAACTAACAAAATGCTCTCTGGATATACTTTTTTCAGTCAAAAGCGACATTTTTATGAATTTTCAATTGTAAAAAAAATACATTGCTCTAGTTACACTTTTAAAGCTAGAAGTTCCCTGCCAGTTATAACGAGGCTCGTTTGTCAGATTAAAAGTGCCCTTTCAAAGTAACTTCCTTTAAACAAGTACCATATTTTTCGGACTTTAAGTTGCACTTTTTTTTCATAGTTTGGCCGATGTTGTGACTTATATGCAGGCGCGACTAATACATCAAATTTAAATGGTAATTCATCTTGACCAGCGTGAATCAAGGAGGAAACTTTACTGTCTACAGCCACAACAGGGCTCGCTAGGCTTGTGAAAACTATCCTGCTCCTCTACCACTTATAGAGTGACCAGGACAGACGTACCCGAGTTCCAGGTACTGTCCCCAAATTTTGATGACCTGTCTCCAGCAAATTCTGTCCCCGATTTCATTGTATCATGATGGAGGAAAAAAGCTCAGCGCAACGAGAGGAATTTACTCGGTCCTGCCGCTGTCCTGACGTAGCAGAAGAGCTGAGTTGAACGCGCCTCCCCCGCCCCGTCGGCGTTGCAATCATACAAAACAAACCAACCCCCCGACAGAGCTTCTCAACAAAACCAGAGACATCCCCTGGTTTTCGTTAGAGAAATCTGCTCACCTTAACTTAAAAATGTATTGAAACATTTACTTATAGACAACAAAGACTGACAACATGTGTGTTATTTTGCTGTTTCAGTCTGCATTCACGCAGCGGAGAGTTACGTGGTGCAGCTCGAAGGGCCCAGACCGCGACAGAACCTGTTATTGCTCTATCTGTGAAGCTAACAACAGCTAGCGCTAGCGTACAGCTCTGTTGTCCGGGTGGGTTACAACGTCCGGTGCGACTTATATATGTTTTTTCCTCTTTATGACGCATTTTTTGACTGATGCGATTTATATTCCGGAGCGATTTATAGTCCGAAAAGTACGGTATTCAAATTATTTTTCATTAAATCCACATTTCTGTATTAAAATATTTTTTTTCTTATAATTGGTCTGGTGTAATATTCCTCTCTTCATTACCTGTAATAAATTATCATAATTAACGGATATAAAGGCTTGAAAACATCAGCCTGTAGTTAATGAATATATGTGATAATTAACCCAATGATGGAATTAATGTCCCTCCGAAAGTCTATGACTTTAATTCTTGGAAACCCGGGTTCAAAGGTCATCCAGAGTAAAACTTCTGCCCACTCTGTGTGAACAGCCGACAGGAGAGGACTCTCTCACTTAGTGATGAAGTTACTGAAATAGGTGAACTTTTCAGTAACCTTCTAACTGGCTGAATACGACTTTAAATTAAAATCGGCTACATGTGTCTTGTTTTGTTTTTTTTTTTCACGGTGAGATAAAGAGTCTGACCTGGTTCTTGCTTGACAACAATAGAGCCCATCCTCCTCCTCAGATTGGGCTTGGTATCGCCCGTCTCACCTGACTCGATCTTTACACAGCTCGCCTGCACAAAAGAGAGATGAGAAGTGAAACTGGAGGTAACCTCAAACACTACGAGCTGTGAAGCTATTCTGGGAATCAGCGGCAAAAGATGAAGTCTTTGTAGTCGGGCGTCTGTGGCCCCCCACCTCGATCTTCATGCGCTTGGCTCGGCGAGCACCGGGGGAAGCGTCGGGCGCGGGGGCCGGCGGTCTCTGAATCGGCTCCTGCAGCTTTGGCTCAATGCCGTCCATGTCTTCTGCTGGCTGGGCCGGGTTCTGAACACACTGAGGGAAAAGGGAGACAACTTAAAACTAAAACCCGCTGGCCGTGGACAAACATTTGCATGCTTTACAGGAAATACCTGAAAATACAAATATGAGGAGGCTGTAAACACGGACAGACCCAAATAAATACAAGCCCAGAGAAAGGAAGAGGGAAGCTATCGCTAATATGTTTCATAATGAATCCATTTCTACGGCTTTACTGGTAACACTGCGATACTGCCGGTGTCGGTGAGTGCAGGAACTTAATGGGGATGAAAGACGTATCACGCGGTGTTTGGCTGAAAAGCCAGAAGACAATAAGGACAAAAGAAGGATACGGTTAGTGAGAGTTAGTCACCTCAGACAAACCACAGGTCCAAATCTTCAGCAGGGACAGGCCTGGGCTGAAGGAGTGGTGGTAACGGCTTCTCTTTATCTTTTTGGGTTTAATAAATAACAGCGGAGGATCACTGCGTACAACTGCTTAAAGCGTACATTAACTTTTGGAAATTAAATAGGAGCAAATCGTTGCAAAGACAAAGGAGCAGTTCCACTGTTCAGACTTAATCACAGGGCCTTGTCAAAGTATTCACACCTCCTGAACTTTTCCACACTGCGTTGACAACGCGTCATCTTACCGTATAGGATAAGACCTAAACAAAGAAACACGTGACCGAGAACCGGAGGAACAAGGAAACGCGTCTTTTAAATTATTTTTAAAAAATAAATAAAATGTGAAGAAATTTTGAAGATTTCACAAAGAAGAGTTCAATCCATAAATCAATAACAAGATTAAAAGTGAAAGTGCAAACCTACCCAGACATGGCCACACACCTAAACCGACAAGCTGGGCAAGAATAGCATTACCGTAATCCAGGGGCGGTTCTAGACCGCTATGGCCCCCTAAAGACATGACATTAAACAAATTTCTTACTATGATATATGTTGACAAAGATATCGTAACTGATATGTCACTTGGACCAATTGTATTTTTTACCTTTACAGTTTTACTCTAACAATAGTTTAAAGATCAAGCTGTTTCAGGTTTAGCTGCAACCTGCGGTTCCAGAGCCACAACTGGCTCTTTTACTCACTTAATATATTAAACAATGAAATATTGAGTTTTTTCCCAATATTTTGTTCTGTGCCCCATAAAAAAAAAAAACACTGGCACCACCCCTGCTAAATTTGGTGTAGAACCGACACTGTCGTAATCAGAGAAGCAGCCGAGAGGGCCGTGGTAACTTTAGAGGAGCTGCAGAGGTCCAAAGCTCAAGTAGGACAATCTGTCCACAGGACATGTACTAGCTCCTCATGTTGGACAGAGCTGGTGGGAGGATAGAGCTAAATAAAAGTAACCTGACAACAGCCAGATGCATATCGCTCCGCCTAGCTCCACTCACATACATCTGGGACACCGCCGGTAGAGAGTGATTTCTCCAACCAATTTTATGGTCTTGCCAATCAGGACGCAGGGCTGGAGTTTCATAGATGTGACGTAGTGGAGACGCGACCATGACGTGAGACTGTTTTGATAGCAATGGCGGCTCGTCGAGGAAGCAAGCGTTAACATCGATGCTGCTATTTCTTCCGTGTTGTCCAATCTACCTAATATTGTTTCATTAAAAGAACATCAGAGAACGCCTCTGAAGGCTTTTGTTGGTGGAAATCATGTTTTCGCCCTTCTCCCGACCGGATTTGGCAAGTTTTGTTTTCCGGGGCGCGTCCGCTGCGGACGCGGACGCGTCCCGGAGCGGTTAGCGTGAACCATATTAGGAGGCCTTTAGTCCTCAACGCGGTCGGCCCGGGATCGACTCCGACCCGCGGCGCTTTGCCGCCTGTCTTTCCCCCTCTTCCTGTCAGCTCACTGTCAATAAAACGCATGCCACTAGAGCCGCAAACACATAAAAAAAAAAAGGTTTTTTTTCCCGTGTCGCTCTCACAGCGTCACGGCTTAGCTTCGGTGTGAGTGGTTGAAATAGCACGTCGATAAAGATGACAGACAAGTGGTTTATCCAATCATATGCAAGGAGTTTTGATAAGGCCCAGCCTTCTGTAAAGGCAATTCCTATGGATCAGTCCCAGATGTATGTCAGTGGAGCTAGGCGGAGCGATATGCATCTGGCTGTTGTCAGGTTAAAATAAAAGGCCATCCTGGAAGAAAACCAAGTAGAGGCTACAGAAGAGGCGAACAGGACAACGACTCTAGGCATACAGCCTGAAATCTAACGGTCAAAGTATATTTAAAGTGTAAAATTAAAGCATACACCTAAAACCATTTTAGCAAAGAATAGAACGCAACGTAGCCTCTAGATGTGTAAAGCCGGTGCAGACACGTCCCAAAAGACTTGAAGCTGTAAACAACCAAAACGTGGTACGCAGGTTTATTTTATTTTGGCCAAACCTATCGTTCTTACACACCTACCTCCTTTTGTTAATCTACGTCGTAAAATGCCACTAAAGCACACTGAAAGCTGCGATTGAGACGTGACAAGTTCAACAGGTGTGAATACTTTTGCAAGACATTGTATATGAACTGATATTTCGGCACCAGTGGTGCTTTCGTGCTTCACAGCAGTAAAGCATCTGTCTTTCTATGAGTGAAGAACCTCACAGTTGTTTAACTCCTGACCTCATTTCTGCCTGGCGCAGCAAGAAAAAGAACCACAAAGCCTGCTGAACGCACGTGGTAACGTTGAGGTGCCGTTAAACTGGGAGCATTAGAATAAAGCTCTCTGCAAATACAGCCAAGTTAAGCTGAAAGCATGGCACCATGCCCACCCTCACAGGACATGCAGTTTGTTAATTTCGAGCTTTGGCAGCTTTGTAATCATTAGACAAACGTACCTTTTCAAGTTCAGGATCAGCCTCCAAACGCATCAGTTTGGAAGCTGGTTCTTGTGCCTGAAGCAAAAGAGAGCTTTGGTAGTAAAACATTTTACAGTGACCTGTCCAAGAGGCCACACAGAGCCAATTCAGATGACTAACCAAATAAATAATCAAATAAGCTCTCCTGTGTTTTTTTGCGGGCGCAGGTGCGATTAGATTCACAACAAGACACCAAACTATAACCTCACTTTCAGGCCCCTGCACTCTCAGATAATCCGATTTTTATAGAGGAGGGGGAAAAGACACAGTAGTTGCTTCAGTTTAATAAAGACATTAATTTTTTTTCATATAAATGTTGATTTTTAAAAAGCTGGAAAAACTACCATGGAGAAGAGATTTTTTTTGGATACACTGATTAAAACGCCTAGCGATGCACCGATCCGATACCCGGTTCGGATATCGGCTCCGATATCGACTAGTTAGCTGGATCAGATAACGGATGAATGACGCCGATCAATTATTCCAGTAATTTCTTTTTTTTTTTTATTAATATCATAAACATCAATACAGTATCAGCGATCAAGTCAATTCTATGTTTGTAACGCCGGTTATGTCATCACGCTGAGCACACACAGCAGCCAGCGATGAGCAAACACAGAGCATCATGTAGCAAGCGCCGGACCGAGCCAAGTCTGCTATTTGGAGTCAGACTTGATAGTCTGACTGCAACATGCAATATCTGCAGCGTAAAAATTGCCACGGGTGGTGATAAAATTGGTAAATTCAACACCACACACTTAAATAAGCACCTCCTGAAGCACCGTGCTAAAGAGCACGCAACCCTTTTTTTTTTTTTAACAATGTTTACGTCGAGCCTGATGCCTTCAGTCACATGGCAAGGTATACGGTTCAGTCATCCAACAGTAGTATCGGATCGGTATCAGGTATCGGCCGATAAGCTCAGCCCAGGTATCGGTATCGGATTGGAAAAAAAATGGATCGGTGCATCTCTAAAAATGACATTAAACCAGACTAAATTTGTCCTGTTATTACATCGACAGGAGGCGCAGCAGAGCACCCTTCCTGCGAAAGTCAGACCAGACTTTTAAACGTCGCATTTTAGGCTTAACGTTAAATGACATTTTTTTTAAAAAAATGCTCAACTTTCTTCTCCCTTGAATTAGGAAGCGGGTCAAACTGAGAGTGCAGGGATGTGAAAAGTTAGGTCAGTTGTAGAGCTTAGGAGCCACATATGCAGTTGGATCGTTCTGGACTAAATAATATCCACACTTTTGGTTAACAAAAGCAAAACCTTCAAAATAAAGGATTGAAAACTCTTTAAAACAAACAAACAAAAAAACAACAATATGATATATTTTTCTCCAAAACAGATGTTGCAGAAATCCTCTGTACAGTTGTTCAACCTGTTTTGGAAAGAATTAGGTTTTTTTTGTTTTTAAGAATGAATGAATAAACTGCATCATTTCAGATGTGACTGCAGATTGCTGTCATGCTGATACATGTGTGCAACCCACCAGCAGGTTAGCGCCGCTCTGAAACAGATGGTAGGGATAGAGGATTCTTTCGTAATGGCCTCGCAGGTGTGAGCCGACGGCTTTGCCGGGAGAGAAGCCCATTTGAACCGCAATCTTTGTCCAGCGCCTGTCCTGGCAGACGATGTCGAATCCGCCCTCATCTGCAACGAGCTGAAACGGCACAGAGTCGTGTCAACGGTGTCTGTTTCCGAACACCGTGAAATATGCTCATCTGGGAATAAAGCATGATGGTCAACCTTGTTCAGCTGATATAAGTCCAAAATCTTCCTCTCCACGTGAGGAATCTTCAGGGTACATCCCTGCAAGTCCCAAAATTTGGCGATCTGGTCCAAGAAATTGAGCTTGACCCTCGTCTGTGCCTTTAAACAAACGGGACAAAGTTAAGAAACGACAGGAATGAATGTGATGACAGGACGGAATAAAAATACTACGAGGACAATTTATTTAACCCCAAATTGCCCTGTGGTGCCATGAATAAGTTTCTTTTTCTAAATCGAAAAGCCAAAACATTCTTTACTTTATCTTGGAGTAAAATTTTTAGAATGCCTACCATCTAAAAATAAACTAAATAAATGAAAATGAGTAAATGAAGCACAGACAGACAGTAGCAATCATACCTCAGACATAATCTGTCTAACAAAACCTACCTCCAGTTCATTGAGCCGCTGGATCCGAGGAACAAAGTGAAGCTTGTCAACATCGCAGGCAAATGGTGGCTGCCAGTCCTGAAGAGCGACAGCGACACACACAAAGTAACATGGAAGTCATGATATCTGGCAGCCTGCTGGCAGCCTGCATACTTTCATTTCTGCACCCAGCCCTCGGCATACGCAACTACATATACCAAAATATCCAGAACTACTGTTAGGTGTAGCTATTTCGACCGATAGATGTCGTGTTTCATTTCTGTCAAACTTCTTTAAGATCATCGAACAAGTTGTGCACAAACATAACCTGAGTAAATACCAAACGCAGTTTCTAAATGAGGATTTCATTCATTAGAGGGATAAAGCTATCTAAATCAACCTGGTCTTATGTGAACACAAAGTCACTTCTCCTTGTGAAATCATGAATTAACTGAACAACGCTTATCAGAAAACCGCGGTTCAATTCACATGCCACACCCAGGCCTGATTAGGCCCGAACATGGAACTCCAAGAAATGACTTCTGACAACATGCAGTAGGCCAAAAGACTTTAAGAAGCAACAGATCAGACCCTAAACAACTTTATGAGCAGATGATAAAATCGCTGACATGCCCCAAAAGAGCTACAAAGTCATTTCTAAGGCGCTTTGATGACTCTCGGTGAAAGTGGGCCTTTATCCATAATTAGAGAAAACAAGGAACAATGGTGAACCCTCCAAGGGGAGGACGGCCTACCAAAACTGCTCCAAGAGCAATCATCGACACATCCAGGAGGGCACAAAAGAACCCAGAAAGAAGATCTAAAGCACAGCAGGCTTCACCTGCCTCAGGTACGGTCCGTGCTCACTATTATGCATCCACAAGAGAGTTTTAAGGCGAAAAATGACACAGAAGCTCATCTCACATTTGTTAAAAGGCATATCTTGATGATCCCCCAATAGTGTTGGGGAAATTGTCAGCGGACTGACGCAAAAGTGGAACATTTTGGAAGGTATGAGTGCAATCTATATAAAACGCTATAAAACTAACAGCTTTTCAATCATGCAATGGTGGTGTAAAGGTCTGGGGCCACCAAGTGTAACGACCTGTTATAGCTGGTGAAACAAGGCTCTCTACCAGGAAAAATGTCCAACCGTCAATCTAAGCACACTTGGGTTGTGCAGCAGGACAATGGTCCAAAGCACACCGCCAAATCCACATCTAAATGGCAAAAAACCAACAGAAAATAAACAATATTAAAGTTTGAGTGCAGACTAGTCAACATGCATCAGACTGAGAGTCTGTGCTGCGTTCTTAAAACAGGTTGTTCGTGTTTGAAAGCCAAAGTTGGCTCAATTAAAATTTGCCAAAGAGGAGTGGGGTAAATTTCTCCCACAACCACGTAAAAGATGGCGGACAACACCTGATGGCGGTTGTCGCAGCCAAACTATTACGTTTACGGAGCAATCGCTTCTATCACAAGGGGCCAGGTTGGTTTGTCTCGCTTTGCCCTCAGTGAATGACATCATGACTTAAAAACCGCTTGTTTCGTTTACTCAGTTCATCTTCATCTGGTATTAAAATCGTCTTAATTACTTGAAACATGTATTTGTGACACATAAAAAACAAAAAAAAAAAAAAAACAGGAAGTTGTTACGGGAGGAAATACTTTTTCATAGCATGGAAGATTGTTTTGCAATGGAAACAATTAATTTTTTTTGACATAGTGTTAAAAACACCCTAACACCCAAGAGGGGCCCCAAGTTCTTAGCTTTTTAGGTCCGTGTCCAACATCACCCCCACTGACAGACAAAATGGCCAGATGGAAGACTCAACTCAATAGTCCAGCTTACCACAAAGCCAACATGGAGGCCAACACCCTTCAACACAGGCTCATACATGAAGACGGGCTGATTATACGCTAGCTCATATTATCACAGCCTGCCTCCGTGAGCCGCTGAGCAATATTCCGTTTTTTAATAATGCTTCAAAGGTCATAACTTGATTTAATAGGAGAGACTTCCCCCCATACACATACTTTTTTTTTTTTAAATCCATAATTAGCAATAACATATTACATAACAGGAAAATATATATAAATATTATCGAGGGTTATAAAAACTAAACTCAATCTGCTTCAGGTCTTTATTGGGAAGTGACCAGAAAAGTGATGGGAGCCACTCTGTGGATGCTATTCAACTAAAAAAAAAAAAAAAAAAAAAATTCTATAAAAAAAAAGATCAAAGTCAGTTTCATGGCGGCAGGGCCATTAAATGACAAACACGGTTAAAATGGAGTAGCGCGAATGTCATTTACTTTAATCGGACCCTTCGCATTGTCTTGCTGTACTTTCAGGGAGCCGAGCAGCTTCCGCGTAGCTCCTAATGTCAACGCGGATAGCCTCGTTATGACAGGTAGCTAACGTTAGCCTGCCAGCGGAGAGGATCAATGACCGGACCTCCGCCGACGCCGGGGTTCCGTTCACCTCCGACGGTAATCCGGGTTTAACACGGCGCAACAAACGCACGGCTGCCGGTACGCGTCAACCGCGTCGACACATCTCGGCTGAGACCGGGTGCAGGAGAAGCGGCGAACGGTTGCTGCACAAAGAATGAGCACCGCGGTGTGTGTGTGTGTGTGTGTGTCCGCCATGTTGAAAAACAGTCCCTTTAAATCCCAGCGCTCGGTCTCCGTACAGCCGAACTAACTCAGCATCCGCGCCCCCCAACCCACAAACCGATTAAAACAACTCACCGGCGGCGGCCGGACTTTGCAGATCCCCGTCTTCTCTGCGATGGGCCGGATCTTGTTGATGAAAGCATACGGATCTCGAAATTCTTCCCAGCTGGGCTCGAAGACCGGGCACTCCGGAGGAGGCTTGAACTCGTCCGGCCGAGGCAGGCTCATGGTCGGTTGTGGCTCGGGGGGTCAGCGTGCTGCGGTCCTTCTGAAGGTGTTTTGTTTTTTTTTTTTTTTTATTTATTTTTGCCCCGTTTATTCGCCAGCCACAGTCGATCTCCGGCGCGTCGACATCAACACGAGAGGAGGCAGATTACACACACACACACATTTAACCGACACTCATCCACGCACAGTGAAGAGAATGTTCCAAGGCAGTGAGCACGTCCGCCCGAAAAACTAGACACCGCACGTTTCTACGTGATGCGCGGCAGACACATCACTCTCTGCGGTCTTATGCCTTAATAACTGCTGCACACAGTTTGCCTGTTGTCTCGTGATGAGCAAGTTTATAATTTTTTTTAACTTTATGCTTTGTAAATAGTCCTAATTGAAATTAATATATAATATTGTCTAGCAAAATTGCTTTGAAATTAAAGTTTCACTGTAGATTCATAATGCACCAGACAACAAACATAAAACATCTATAAAGTGTTAAAAAGTTACACGTAAAAGTAACATAAATGTAGGATAACAACTCCCATCGAATAACAAAAAAGTGAACCTAATGAAATTAGTATTGGAATAACTAGATAATAACAATAAAATAAAGTTGTTTTAGTTTGAAATCCTCCACCCACCCCAAAAATAAATATGACAGTCCACTTATTTCATTTTTATCATTCTTCATCAATATTTAGTGCCTTGCTTTCCTTTTTCAATTCCTTTACATCCTTTTTTTTTTTTTTTTTTTTTAGAAAGAAAAATCTTAAAAGTGTGGTGGGCATAGTCTCTTTACTACAGGCTTTGCGCATCTCAAGGCTCAAATTCTCTGTTCTTCTTTGTACAAAGCCGAACCTTAATCGGATTCCTTGGAGAGCCGTCTGTGAACATGCATTTTCAAGTCCAGACTCAAGTCCAGATGTAGGTCATGACTTTATCTAATATTTTATTCATACATGTTGTGTTTTTATCAGCTGTCTGCAAAAAAATCAATGCAATTAAAGCCTGGTTTATTCTTGACACATCCGTGAGGTCCGCGTGGCCATATTACATAATTTTAGCTACCACGCCCCAACGTGCAGCCAAAAGATATCTTTATGTCAGCCCAAAAAGATCACCGGGACCAACAAATTGTCAATAATTCCTGGACAGAAATCACCGTCACAAAATGTTGGAAACAACTGTGTTTTTTACTTCTACGTGTAGTGAGGTGTAGTACGCCCAGCTGCTACTTCAGGGAAAAGCTGTATGGGAGCATAAATGCTGCAGACATTGTGTCCGCACGTTTAATTTCTGCACAGAACATACGTGCGTCAAGCATACATCCATTGTCTGTCGGTACCCGCCTGTCCATTTGCGCTACCAACTACCCCTGAAAAGATCCATCTGTAATTAAACTGTGTGATGCGTTTCAGCTAGTGAAGTGAGTTGCTGAAATAAATTAACTTTTTAACAATATTCTAATCTACTGAATGCATCGACTCTGACCAGCCTCCATGGCCCTGCTGCAGAAAAAGCATTCCTACAGGGGAACATGGTGGTGGTAGCATTATGCTGTGGGAATGCTTTTCTGCAGCAGATGATGTTTTCTGGTCTCTCCGCAGTTATTTTTTTCACCACCACATAATGTGTTGCCTGTAAGGCAAATATTCAACCCTTTTATTATTATTATTATTATTATTATTATTATTATTATTATTATTATTATTATAATACCACCTTCCTCCACTTATTTGTTGATTCCTACGTGGTTTGTGGAAAACCTTTCCTTAAAAAAACGGGGGGAAAGTAGGATAAAGTAGAAAAGGTTTCCTTTTTTTTCCCCTTTTTTACTTGGATACAGTTTGAATGGCGGATCTTTCTTGTGTATTCTTAATATTCGTCATCACATTATCAGCCAACCAGGCGACGCCTTTTCATGAGTGTAAAATCTACGTTATAGCTACACCAGCAGATGTGACGCCTCCTAACTTTATTTCCAAATCAGCAACCTGAACCTGACAGCTGGTGACAACAAAACCCTAAAGTCGCCTCAGGTAATAAAGAGTGGTAATAATAACACAGGGGAAAATGTGTATGTAATAAAAAAAAATACAAAAAAAAGATGTTATATGTTTACATTGGCGCGGATGGATCTGAGCAGGTGACACCTCAGAGGCTGCCGGGACTCGATGTTTAAATAGCCATAGCGAGAAGTTGGATTGGTTGTTCCTCAGTTCCTCACAAACGGCAGAAACATCTGCTACCGAGCAGCAGAGCAACCATCACGCCTTTCAGTGGTAAAGCTGGGTTTAACATATTAAAACGTAAACAAAAAAATAAATAAAATAATAAGCATTTTTCTCTAATTTGAAAGTGTTTGTTTTGTGGAATGTGTTTTATTACTATAAGGATTCTGTCAAAAGTCAAAGCTAATAGTCATTTTAAAACTCACAAAACCGAATCTTTCTTCCTTCCGAGCCATGAAACGTGCCAGAGGAGCCAGTTTAGTGGATTCTGGCCGTCTCCTTGTGTCCTTTTCACACTGACTCCATTATGTTCAGGTCAGAGCTCACCATCTGCTGCAGCCCATTGTTCTACTTGTTGATGAAATAAAGGAACTCTTTTTTTGGCTGCTCTCTTCAGGAGCCATGTCCACCTTTCCCCATCTCATGCATGCATTCCTGTCACACTGGTCCTTTTCTTCCTCTTTTGATGATAGATCCATATATATTCAACTTCTCTGCACATGTCTGAGCCATTCCATCTTTAATTCTGCCTCCAAACTTCCTCTTTGTTGGTGCCACCATCTCCAAACCATACAGGGCAGCAGATCCGACTATAAATCAGCCTGGACAATCCTCTCTACGATCCACTCCATTGTGCCTGCTCTCCATTCTCCACTTTAGATGGTCTACACATGTGATTTAAGTTTTCCAACTTCAGCATCTCTTGCTTATTGATCCTTCATTGCTCCTCACCCAACATCTGGCTTGCTTCCCCTGACTTTCTTTCTAAAGGATGTATATGCACATCATTTGAAAAAAGATTTAGTTTGTCTATCCTTTAAAGATAAAATTTGTTCAGGTTCTGTAATAGTTTTTATTTTTTAAATTGTATATTTTGATGAATTTCCATGTGGCCTCACAGCAAACCCTGCTGTCGGCTAAAATGTGCACTTTATTGTTTGAGCCTTGACATTATAGAGTTGGCAAGATTAATTGACAGTGGCAACCTTGGTCTACATGTAGAAAAGGTTTTAAATTAATCTCATGCTTAAAAAAGTGAGGTAAATCAAAATTAATTTCAGTACATTTACTGAGGTGTGAAATCCCATATTAAAAATACATGTTTTCCACAAGATCACAGGTGGTTCAGTTATAGTTACTTCTAAAATTGTCTTTAACGGGTGTTCAAAGTTCGGCACAGCAGGCCATTTGTGGCGCTGGACTACAATTCAAGAATGGGATAACTATGGTTTGCCAGATCAGGCAGTCGAAGAAGACACACATGTAAAATATATCTTTAGGGTGCAGCTTTCACTGATGCGAAGCATTAAAAAAAAAAAAAAAAACATACAAATTAAACTCTTCTTAAAAGTAAAAATGGTAAAGTACAGCTAAAATGATTTATCTTGTATAAACCATGTTGTCGATTTTGATTTAATTTGGTAGTAAATAGGACTACAAACATCCAGTGAGTTTTACTGAAAAGCAGTTTGGCATAACCATTTATTATTGGCTAAATAAAGCCGGAGTGAGTCATATGCTGTTCTTGGTGCCTGCAAATTCACACACACTATATAAAAAAAAATAGAATACAGTCAACCCTCAAAATGTAGGACATTGTATGTTTTTTTTTCTCCTTTAAAACTTGGCAAACCTGCGGAAACCTTTTCATTTTCCAGTTCTACAGTGAATTGCAAAACCTTTTTGTGCAGAAATCACATTACTTTGTTCTTTGTTTTCTATAAAGTATTGCATGTTTAGTTTATTTTTAAGAAGGTACCTGCCTGAAGCACCACAGCTGTGGAAGACTTCCTGTGTGGTACCAGGGCCTAAGACCGCACATTCAAAGGACCTCAGCAGCCACAGATCTGACAGGTTGATCTGCAGCACGGGAGCACCACAGGGAACTGTGCTGGTACAGTTTCTGTTCACCCTCTACACCGCAGGCTTCTCCATCAGCTCACCAGTTTGCCACCTGCAGAAATTCTCTCATGACGACGAGTCAGAGTGCAGACAGTGGATCCAGAGCTTTGTAGGCTGGTGCCAACAGAACCACCTCATGTTAAATGCAGCAAAAACAAAAGAGCTGGTGGTGGACGTTTCCAGGCGCAGACCCACCTCTCTGACACAGGTGAACATCCAGGGAACCAATGTGGAGATGGTGAACACTTATAAGTACCTGGGGGTTCACCTGAACAATAAACTTGACTGGAGTCATAATCCTGATGCTCTGTACAGGGTCAGAGCAGCAACGGATGGTCCTGAAGACCGTCGTTGACTGTAGTTTGTTGGAGCAGCAGCTTATCTGTAGCTGAGAGGAAGCGGCTGGATAAACTCATTAGGTCTGTCCTTTGATGCCCTTTGGACTCAGTGCAGGTGGAGGGGGACAAAATGACTGTAAGAAAAATCACATCATTGCTGGACAATGTTTTCCACCCCATGCATGAAGCTGTTGCAGAGTAGAGCTCTTTTAGTGGCAGACTGCTGCACCCTAGATGCTCTAAGGAGCGCTTCCTCCCAGCTGCTGTTGGACTTTATCATCTCTGCTGCTCACAACAATAAGTGTTTACAACATGCTACTAGTTCCACAGGTTCTTGATCTGATCTTGAATCATCTTCACCGTCTCTCAGATGCTGGTGTTCATCTCACACGTTTAGCTTCTCTGGGAGTGGTTGTACAATCATGCCTATTGCAGTTTTTGTTTTTTTACATCATTGTGTAATTTGTCTGCCGTTTTTCTTCTAATTTAACCTAAAGGAGGAATATCTAATAATGACACCTAGTGGCTAAAATCGGTACAACATCCTGCCAATGACAATCTAATACGCCGTTTCTCATCGGCCCATTGCTGGTGTGAATCCCCACTGAGTTTTTACTTCCACAGGACAGGTATATAATGTTGTATTCTGTTCTATTTCTGGTCTGCTTCTCTTACCGGCTTCCGTGTTTGCATGCTGCTGCTCTTTTGCCAAGATAAAATGCCAAATGCTGTGCTCAGTTTTGGGAACCCTGGGAACGCTCGTATGATTGGCTCAGGAACCAGCAAGTAAACACAGGCCAACCAAACCAAAGTTGTTCCGGACCACACCTCTAGGTTTGAAAGGCGAAAAACTTGACTAATACATTGTTGGACCGATCATTTATAGGAAATGTTACTTCCATCCTGGATGACAAATGAAAATTATTTTGGTTGATTTGGCAGTAAATTTCTTACTTATTGGTCGTTTAAACATTTATTTTTTATGTGAATATGACATTATCTATTAATAATTGTGTAGTATCCCCCCGTTTGATAAGATCATAATTTTCTGCTTTACAGTCTAACTTTAAATGTAGCTTTTTCATTCACATTATTTAATCTTCTGTGCAAGTCCGGTGTCTTCTGTCTAGTGTCAAATTTCTCCATTGTGGGACAATAAAGGTGTTTCTATTCTATGAAGGTAAAAAAAAAGATCAAAATAAAATACTTTTGGTTTTTAAATAAAAAATAAAAAAAAAACTTGACATGTTTTGCCCCCAAGGAAAAAAGTTTGGATAGCACTGCTTTCAAAAAATATAAACAAAACATTTTCTATACTTTTTTAAAATAAATAAAATCCTCATTTAAAAGCTCATTTGGGTAAAACTTGTCTGTGATAGTTTGACCATTTGATACATTTAACTGTGACAAAAAAGCCAAAAACTAAATAAATCTGTAAGGGGGTATATATTCTTCCCCCAGAACACAAAGATTTAAAACCAAAATAATGTGTAACGGTATTGTGGGTTTTAATACATTCTGTGGAAAACCATAGAGTGTCTTGACATACAGTACAATGTTGGATTTTGAAGTGGAAAAAATGCCAAAACAAATGTAATTTGATTTCATTTCAAAGTACAATTCAAGTTTGTTTTCACTTGTTGCCTTCTCAATCAGCAGGCAAGGGATTAAAAGCATTACAACGTTATAACACGGTCCTTTTAGCTCCAACATGGAAAATATGAAGAAAAATCAGGATATTAAATTTCAGACTTCTTCATCCTCATCTTCAGAGTCGGAGCTCATTCGACCCAGCTCCTCGTAATCCTTTTCCAAACAGGCCAGGTCCTCTCTGGCCTCGGCAAACTCCCCCTCCTCCATGCCTTCGCCCACGTACCAGTGGACGAACGCCCGCTTGGCGTACATGAGGTCGAACTTGTGGTCCAGACGGGCCCAGGCCTCAGCGATCGCGGTGGTGTTGCTCAGCATGCACACGGCCCTCTGGACGCTGGCCAGGTCTCCGCCGGGCACTGCAGTGGGAGGTTGGTAATTAATACCGACCTGTTAAAGGGAGACAATAATCAGAAGGGATCTGATGTATCTGAGGACACGTTTAACTTGTTTAGAGTGGTAACAGCTTCCTAAATTGTTCATGTAAAAGATCCATAATTGTCAACTTCTCAGAGTTTCCATTCCTCCGCATTCCTTTTCTAAAGTTGAAAACACTAAAGTTTACTTGAGGACACAAGGGAAGAAGGGAACTAGGACACAGGCAAAACAGGCATAAAGAAAAGGAAGCAAAGAATGAAAGACATGAGGAAGGAAGATGGGCAGGAGTCAAAGAAAGGAAAGGAAAGAAGGACATTTTAAAGCAGGCATGTCCAAAGTGCGGCCCGGGGGCCATTTGTGGCCCCTGTACTGATTCTGGGCACCCCCCCCCCCCCCACCTGGATTTCAAGAAAGATTTGGTCCACCAGCGCCAGTGGCTGATGCAGATGGAAGATTTCAGTTTTTAATTGGGCCAAAATTATTACAGAAAAGTTAAAATAATACAGTTGAAAATGTTAAGTTCAACACAAAGTATTCATTTTTTATTAAACTTTTCTCTTTAATTTCATAGTAACATCTATCGATGACATTTAATTACTCAAATGCAGACTTTGGTGCATTAAAATATGCTTTGAATTAAGTTCAGTTTATTATTGGTAAAGAGTCAAATTAAAATATTCAAAGTAATTTGCAAACTGGATGAATACAATAATTTACACTCATTACCTACAAAAAATCTGTCTAATTTATTTCAAATGATAAAATTTTGTAGAGCAGGTAAAAAATTAACCAAATTTCTTTGTTTAGAAAAAAATTTTGTTAATTTTTTGGCCCTCAAGTTCCTTTGACTTGACAATTTTGGTCAATCTACCAAAAACTTTGGACACCCCTGTTTTAAAGCAAGGGAGGTAGGACACAAGGAACAAAAGAAAGGATGAAACTATGGAAAGAATGATGAAAAGAAGGACAGAACACACGGATGGCAAGATATTGAAGGAAGGAAGGACACAAGGACAGAATGGAAGTAGGACAAAGATGGCAGAATACAAGGAAGAAAGGAGGGATAGAGCCACGAGAAGGACAAATGACACAAGGGAGTGATGGAGGTAGGATACAAGGAAAAAGACAAGGAAGGGATGGGGGGACCCAAGGATAAAAGGACAGAAGCAAGAAAGGAAACAAGAAAAAAAGCAAGGACCAATACAGGGAAGACAGGCAAGACAGGATAAGAGAAAGATAGGCCACAAGGAAGGAAGGAAATTATGAGGAATTCAGGGAGGGAGGAAGGAAACACAAAGGAAACGAAAGTAGGACAGGAGAAGAGAAGAAAGGAAGGACACAAGGAAATAGAAAAGAGCAGCACGAAGAAGAAAGGACATAAGAAAGAAGAAACAATAGAGGGGACTGAGAAAGGACACAGAAAATGAGAGATGGAAGAAAGGAAGGACAGACTGAAGTAACTAGAAAGGAAACAAAGCCTGGAAAGGACCAAACATTTTCATGTGTTGGTTTTCATGCAGACCTGGAAAATACAGCGATCAAAGGTAATCACCTTGAAGCCAGTGGGGCACCAGTCTACAAACTGGATGGAGCGTCTGGTCTTTATATTAGCGATGGCAGCGTTTACATCCTTCGGGACAACGTCTCCCCGATACAGCATGCAGCACGCCATGTACTTGCCGCGACGAGGATCACACTTGACCATCTGATTGGTCGGTTCGAAGCAAGAGGTGGTGATCTCGGCCACGGTCAGCTGCTCGTGGTAGGCCTTCTCGGCTGAGATGATGGGCGAGTAGGTAACCAGCGGGAAGTGGACACGTGGAAACGGGACCAGGTTGGTCTGGAACTCCGTCAGGTCAACGTTGAGGGCGCCGTCGAAGCGAAGCGAGGCGGTGATCGAGGAAACAATCTGACCGATCAACCTGTTGAGGTTGACGTAACCGGGGGTTTCGATGTTCATGTTGCGGCGGCAGATGTCGTAGATGGCCTCGTTGTCCACCATGAAGGCACAGTCAGAGTGCTCCAGGGTGGTGTGTGTGGTCAGGATGGCGTTGTAGGGCTCCACCACGGCAGTGGACACCTGGGGAGCCGGGTAGACCGCGAACTCCAACTTGGATTTCTTGCCGTAGTCCAACGAGAGACGCTCCATTAGGAGGGAGGTGAAGCCGGAGCCGGTGCCGCCTCCGAAGCTGTGAAAGACAAGGAAGCCCTGCAGGCCTGTGCACTGATCTGTCTGAGAAGAAGGATGCAGGAGGCTCAATGGAGGCAAGTGGTGCAGACAATCATTCAAGAGGAGCTATAGGTAAAGAAAAACCTACAGTGCCTTGCAAAGGTTTTTCACATTAAGTCCTAAATACCATTTGGAATCTGTGGCAGCACTTGAACAGGGCTATTAACAGATGCATCATACTAACCTGATGAAGCCAAAACTGTTCAGCAAAGAAGAATGGTCAAAAAATCTTAATCTGAGGTGTTGAGCTGGTAAACCTACTTAGACTTAGACAACTTTATTGTCATTTTGTATGTGCAGAGTGCATACAGAACGAAATTTCATTGCATACAGCTTACAACAGTGAGCATGTCACGAAAAACTTTAAGCTGTAACTGCATCAAAAGGTGGTTTCAGAAGCTACTGACTTGCAGCTGGGGGTAGAAGAAAATGCCCCTAGCTGTAAAAAAAACCAAAAAAAAAACGTTTTGCTAAAAGTTTGGAAGAGCATGCATCATTTTTCTCCTGCTTCACAGTTAATCATTTTATTGTGTATGTCCGTCACTTAAAATTCCGGTAAAATGCATCAAAGAATGTGATTTTATAGAGAAAAACTCAAATGCATGGCCTCCTTACAATAAGCAGCTTTCTGAATTGGACTTCCTGCTGAAATTTTTTTTTTTTAAATCTAAATATATATACTTTTTAAATACAATCAAACAAAGATAAACCAAATCTATGTTGAAAAATATATTTTCTTAATTTTCCCCAAACCGTAAAGCAGGTTTAATGTCCTGTAGCTGCTCCGGTCATCAAAGCTGTTCCTGTTCAGCATCAATCGTGCACCAACATCAAGTCAAAAAGGGAACTAAAAGTAAGTAAAATCTTCTTGAAGTGAGCATATTTTCCCTTGATTTAAGCAGCTAAATAAGACTATTTGCCAATGGTATTAGTATTGTTACCCCTAAAATAAGATAATTAGATATCCTGCACTTGAAATAAGATGATGGCAATGAATTGTTCCTATGTTAAGTGCAAAAATCTTATTCCATTGGCAAATAGTCTTATTTAGCTGCTTAAATCAAGGGAAAATATGCTCATTTCAAGAAGATTTTACTTACTTTTAGTTCCCTTTTTGCAGTGTGGTAACTAAAACTGAGAAATGGAGGTACTTCATTTATAAGATGGATTGGACACAAATGTAAAGGAAAGGAAACATTTTAAGTTTTTATCTGTTTGGCAAACAGAAGGTGATGCTGGAGAGCAAAATCTGCCACGATGCTGACAAACTGAGCAGACCTCTGCAAGCTAGCAGAGGACGGTCATATGAAGCAATAATTATTAGGATTTACTTTATTCTTTTGTTTCTGAGTCAAATACTTATACTCAGACCCAACAGAGCATTTATAAATGTACTTCCGAACTTTTTCCCCCTTTAAACAATTAAAAATTCTGCTGCAGTCCGCTGTTTTAGAGCCAACTATGAATGAGCTTCAACAAGTTCAGCTTGATCAACATTAAAAAAACAAGGTGGCCGTTTCAGATTATGGTTAAAGCGACGAGCCCGGTAGTTTATAAAACTCATGTTTGGCAAAAATAGGAGCTTTAATTGACATTTAAAGAGGGTTAAATACAGAAGAGCTATTAGTTTTAGGTGTTATTATCTCCTGAAGGAAGTTGTGAGCCACATGTGGGTGAGTTTGGTTACAGGCACATTGTTTAAATACTAAACAAAGTGTGTCGTGGGATTTTTTGGTTTTATTTAAAAAGGTGTAAGAACCAATGTTTTAAGTGGTTAACAAAAAAAACAAACATAAGCTGTTCTTGGATTCAATAAGCCACGCCTTCAAAGCCCAATACCCATTTTTTAAATGTAGTTTTCAGGAGTCTGTCATCAGTGTAGAGTAATTTGATCCAGGTATTTCTCAATCTTTGGTAGCTAATGCCAAAAAAAAGCAATAAAAGTCCTCTTTTTGGGTTTTAACAAACAAAATCAAGTCTAAAATAACAGGTTTTCATGTAAAAAAGAACTTGTGTCTCAGCGAGGTTCCCTGTAGAAATATCGTTTTATTAATAAATTATTATTATTTAGCATTTTGAACTAAAAAGGGGATCAAATGTTGCCTAGATTGTGTATCAAAATTAACTTGTCTTTTATTTTAGTACAGAAGACGAATCTACCAATCAGGCAGCAACTTTAGGGTCTTTAGTTATATTTTTGGCTACATCTAGCTATAGTATCTGTACTTTTAAAACTATTGTTAGTAAAAGGACATGGATTTTCCTATTGAGCCTCAGGAATGGTCAGATGTGTGGGACAGGGCTGCGAAGATCTAAGTCTGTGACAGGATGAAATCAGTTCAGTTTAGGATTATACAACAGACTCACATAAGACCCGCCCTTAAAAGTAAGATGGACTCAAAGCTATCCCCACTTTGTTGGAAATGTAAAACTGAAGTTGGTGATTACTTTCATTGTATGTGCTCATGCACAAAGACACAGAACTATTGGTCTGGTTGGGTCAAAGACTTGTAATATATTTTCAATACTACCATACAGCTCAATCCAAAATATCTCCTCCTGGGCTGAGATCCTCGGATCAAGCACAAGCGACTTTATAACCTTTTAACCTTTTCTGCCAGGAAGAACATTTTGCTTTTTTGTATCAAAGACTCTGTCATCACGCCACAGTGTGATACGGGAGTGTACTCCCAGTGAATACATTACATGTTTGCTTCTCACTTCCATGGACACTTTCTATTCAACCTGACTGTACTCGATATTTGCCTGCTTCCCCTTTTTTTTTTCTTTATTGTCCCTTGTTTGGTCTGAGCTACTGTGTTTGTGTTTTGTGACATTTGAAAATTCTAATAAAAAAACCTATGGTTAGTAAGCAACAACACAGGGGAGGACCAGTACCATCTAGTGCTCATGCCTCTCCAACCGCCACCATTCTAAGGAACAAAACTCTGGTTTTGGTCTTATTACTGATTACTGACCATTTTACGAACCCGCTCCATGACCGCATCAATGAGCTCTTTCCCGACGGTGTAATGGCCGCGAGCGTAGTTGTTGGCTGCGTCCTCCTTTCCAGAGATTAGCTGCTCAGGGTGGAAGAGCGCTCTGTACTTTCCGACCCTTACTTCATCTGGAGAGAGGAGTTACAATAAGCACAATCTAAGTGGGTGTCTGTTTTAGTTTTTATCTCACCTGCGTCAAATTTAGTTGAACATCTTAAATATTCGTCGACCAACAAACGTGTCGCTCCCAATCCAGCCTTTATGGTGTGTGAACCAGAAAAACATTGTTTTTAAGGCAGCATTACTTTGTGTTCTAGTAATACTGTTACAAACAGGAGGTGTCCTTTATTAGAAATGTTAAACTCGCCTTAAGAGACATTTTTTTAACACATGCTTTTAACACATGTTGAGACTTTTGCTCTTATATTTCTATTGTAATCTTTGTTTTTTCCCCATGTTAAGTATTTATTGGTTATTGTCTGTACAGCACTCTGTCACAGCTGCTGTTGTTTTAAAGTGCTTTATAAATAAAGAAGTAGTAGTAGTAGAAATGTGCACATAAAGTTTGTTATGAATCACACAAATCCTCAGAGAAATATTAATCTGATTATAAAGTAGTTGCCGCCAGAGACCTGATGGGAAACACCAAGTGAGATCAGTCTTCCTATCCATGAGAATGACTGGTCTCCCTCTGTGTTTCCAAGATTTTTCTTAAATTTATTCCAAACCCAAGAACAGAATCAGAAACCTATTTCCATAAAAATAAAAATAAACTCGTAATAACTAATTTATTCAAACCTATCTGACATTTTGGTCATGATCTCTAAATGAAGGGTAGCCACTTAGGCTTCCAGGATGATTGTTATCTGTTTTGCCGATTAGAGTGTAAAAGATCCAGTCTTTACCAGGTTCTGAAGTTATTTAAATGTAACCTCAAGTGTGTAAAACACAGACTCCACCTTAGATTTAAACAAACTTTATTGTAATTTTGTATGCACAGTGTGCATACAAAATTACAATAAAGTTTGGTGACCATTTAAAAAAAGAAGATGAAGCCAAAATGGAATAAATATATAAGACCACCAAACTTAAAGAGGCTATAATTTCTTTTTACATCAATCTAGATCAGGTGTGTCCAAAGTGTGGCCCGTGGCTCTTTTGCGGCCCCCGAACTGCATTTCAACAAAGATTTGGCTAACCAGCCCTGGTGGTTAGGTACAACAAAAAACATTTGTCTTTTAATAACCACACTTTTTACATTCTCTTTCTTTATTTCCTAGTGAATAGGACCAAAGCTGTCCAATGACCTTTACTCAAATGCAGACTTTGGTGCATTAAAACCTGATTAGAATTTATTTATTAAAATTTGCTAAATGCAGATGGTTTAAAATGATCATATTTTGCACATCAGGTTAAAAAAATCTGTTTTTTGGCTACGTAATTTATTTTTATTTATTTTTTGACCCTCGAGTGCTTTTGACTTGACAATTTCGGCCCACGTGCCGAAAAATTTGGACACCCCTGCTCTTCATCCTAAGGGAAGAAGTTTTCCTTAAATCCCCTACAGTTGTGTTTTGCCTGCACATAGTCAACGGTCTTTATTTTGCATATGCATATTTCATTTAAGTTATTTTAAGGTGCCATTGCAAAGGCAATGAAGCACACTCACTATTTTTCAGTGTATTTCTTACTCTTCTGATTTTGTCAGTATTTTTGAACTCTCTACTCCTCACACAAAATGAGGGGAGAAATGTTGCCAAAAATACATACAAAAGAAGTTGCTCAGTTGGGAATCAGGTGCTATGACTATTGGTATCAATACATTGCAGTGTATCAAAACTCCTAAAGAGAAATCTGAAGAATAATCTCGATATAATTTTGGCAGAATGAGAGAAAACAGCCCCCTTTGGACCGCCTTAAAGGATAAATAGGTCACAACATTTTGAGATTAGCAGCCTGAAATGGATATTTAACAATAACATATATTAAAGTTTAGTTCAAAATTAAATATTGCACCACAGAACGATCAGCCCTGCCACATACCTGTGAAACAGTCACCATGTTTTTTAACTAAACTACTCACGGATGAAGACATCCAAATGAGGGGATTTTTATAGCTTTCACTCTGATTGACTCTCAGCCAGATGAGCTCCAACCAGAGGAACTGATTTATTTTAACAAGAACATAAAACCAGCATTAGACTCTCTCAAAACATGTTGTAGCAAGGAACTAAACCTACAGGTGAGAAGGCATGATTAAAAAAAGGATACAGAGAACGAGGAAGGGCAGGAATTTCTTGTGAAAACATGGAGCCCCCATATGTTAGACCTGCTTATGATCAGTTGCTGCTGCTGCAGCACAGAAATTAAGCATGAACTGAACCAGCAGGAGGAGTCACATTTCGATGTTTTTAGGTTGTATTCTGACCTTATAATCCTCAATCATTATCTTTCAGGTGTGGGACTCAGCAGACTGCTGCAGAGCTGCTCACCGATTACTGTGGGCTCCAGGTCCACGAAGAGCGCTCTGGGAACGTGACGGCCAAAACTGCCGGTGTTGAAGAAAGTGTTGAACGGATCTTCACGGGAATTTGGAGCTATGGGGCCGTCCAGGAAAATGCCATCGGGACCGACGCCGTGCTCTAAGCAGAAGAGCTCCCAGCATGCATTTCCAGTCTGAACGCCTGCCTGGCCCACATGGATGGAGATGCACTCTCTCTGGGGAGGAAAAAGTTAACGATCGATGTTTTCAACAGTAAACAAAACGGAAAATGGACAAATCAGTCACATCCAGCTCAAAGCTTAGAGCGTGACGATGTTTTAGGGCAACAAACTGAAAAAGGTTTTCACCCCAGCTCTGATCAAAATGTTGCTAATCCATAAATAATAACTGCTTCATAAACACCAGAAGACGTGCAATATGAAAAACAAATAAAACCACTTGTAGAGATGAAATTGAAATAACGGATATTAAGAGTAAGATACAGAAAGGCATGATAATAACAGTAAAAAGTTTAAACCTCAAAAACTATTTAATACAAACTGTTTGATTTAAGATAAATAATTAGATATTTTAATGCAGATTATGTCAGAAAATCTAACAAAATTATTTTTTCCCATTTTTTTTAATAAACAAGAGAACTAATAGAACAAAACTTTTCACTGACTTGTTATTTATCAGTGTTGTATTGTTTGATACAATGAAAATAAATATACAAAAAAAATTAAGTTACTATTACTGTAATAAATTACCAAAGAAAGATTTTTCTCAAAGACAAATGCAAAAATGTAAAAAAAAACAATCCAGTGATCCCGAAACAGGAAATGCAGATTTAAATATCATGTATTCGCCATTATTAGATTTAATTTTATTATTTAAGTTATTTTATTTCACTTTATTAATATATTGTCAAATTAATTGAATCATGCATTTTTTTTTATTTACTAGGCAATATATTTTTGATGTCATTCATCAAAGTTCATTATTCAATTAATAAAATCCTTTAGTTTTATTCTCCGTTCCTTAATTTTCCTTATTTAAAAAGTCTTAAATGGGCTGTATTTCTATTTAATTTATGTATATTTAGGAACAAACTGTTATTTTTTTAAACGATAAAAATAACAATGAATTAGACTGCAGGGAAAAAACAGCTGCCCATGTTACATATAGATCAAAGTAGAGAGTTGTACGGTAATGTGAGGTATGAGGGATTGCTGCAAAGTCAGCAACACAATACCAGCAACTGTCCACTGTGGCTACGCGCTCATCCAGGAGCAGTGACTGATGCAAGTTAATTACTTGATGCAATCTGCTGAGTCTCCTTGGATAGAAAACTTTTTAAACAATTTGTCTATATTTGACTAACTTTATAAAGAGCCCTGAAATGACAGGTGTTGTGAACTGGCACTATATAAATAAACTGAATTTAATTTATAAAGCTGAACAACAGTGGAGCTTATTCCAGAGGTGTGTTGTTGCCGATTGTGAGCACTTCCAGCAGTCTTGTTTCAACTTGTTGAGAATTTGATCTCGTCTCTCCTGGAGGGAGAACATCCCATTAGATGATTTTTCACTGTTGAGTGACATTTGTAAGATAAACACGAAGACTGAAGAGGATGAGGACGCAAGGTAGATCACCCCTGAAGCTTGCCCATTCACAGGTAAAGAAATCATTTTTGGCTAACCAAAAACATAAAAAACACCTTCTAATAAACCAAAACGTCATCAACATAGAAGCACAACGTTTTAGGGAAAATATAAGATAAAAATTGACATTTTCACAACAAGTAATTCAGTTAAACTAACATAAGAATGATGCATTGAAAATAATTACTAAATTTCCAAATCGTTCTCTTACCATGTTGATCTAGAAGAAGGAAGAAAAATATTTAATAGACAATTCTGTTGCAACGCCCCGAGAGAAACGTCTCAGCCGACTCAGCCCGGCTTGGCGTGTCCCTCTTTAAATACGTCGTCTGCGCTGCGTTCGTCCCTTGGTGCTGATTAGAGGATCAGGAGGAGGGAGCTGATGGATGGAGGGAGGGATCGACAGTAACTTTCCTTCCACATTATTCCAGTTCTCACCCAAAGTGCCGATCTGCTAACAAATAAGGCTTGCTGTCACTTGCACACCTTCGGAAAAATATGCAGAGCTTAGCTTTTGTTCAAGGTTCGGGGGGAAGTGCCTGAAATCTTCATTTTCTGTCACTAAATCTTGACGTTTAAAAATCTGAAAGAATTAAATTGTGCCTTATCTGAAGATCACATCACACTTTAGAGTTTTAGTTCATCTAAGCAGATTGTTAAGAAGAAATACAGGGTAAAATCTAACAATAGACATTTTGTTAGTTTACTCTTGAGGAACAATTGCCATATTTCTATGGATCAGTTTTTTTCTTACAAGGGACAGTTTGTAAGTTGTTGAACACTTATTTGACGTGCAGGAAAAATGTTTAAACACTTTACTTATTAACTGTGGAGTACCACAAGGCTCAGTGTTGGGAACAAAACCTTTTAATTTGTCTATTGAACTGACATTCGTGAAGTATCAAACAAGTACATGTTTTTGTTTGCTGCCATTTATTCTTTTTGCCACTTTGGGACATAACTTTAGACACTGCTGAAGGAACTTTAACAATACCAACATTAGAAAACCTTTGCTGACAGTCAGTGACTCTGTTGGGTTGTGCTCAACAAGACGAAACTATAGAAATAGAAAGATTATTAAATCCATGTGTAAGGGTAACATATGAGGCAGGTGAAACTAAAACAACTTGTTGGATCTAAGTCCTCAACCAAAGACTGGTGTTTCTAAGGTGTCTCAAAGAATCATTATTACAGACAACAGTTTGTTATTCTTGGTATTATGTTAAATGTATCTTACAATGCAATAAAAATGTATTAAACCTTAAAAAAGTTATATAATGAGTTATTTTTGAATTTGAATAAAACAAAATGTTAAAGAAACAGATGGAGTTTCATAGAAATATATTGGTGAACAAACCGGAGAGACTGAAATGAGAGCTGTGGCTATAATGGGTTGGACTTGTATAGAAGGAACAGAGGAAAAAGTGTAAACACAATATGAAGAGCTACCAGGAAAGAGGAAACGATGAAAGCCAGAGAGAAGGATGTAGTGAAAGAGAATATGAAGAGTTGTTGTGACAGAGGAGGATGGTTTGGATCCGATCAGATGGACGAAGGGGATTTGGCGTCTGAGTCCCTGAAAAAAAAAGCCGCTGAAAGACGTATTTGCAGAGTTACATATTAAGTCTCAAACAGTGAGTCTTACAAGTGCTTTTTTAGCAGAAAAATAAAGATAGATGATAATATAAGCATTGTAGGTTAAAGAATTCAATGTGGTTTTACCTTACGTTTCTTGAGAGCAACTGTTGGAGATGGGACGTATCAGTGGAACGTCACTTTTCCTGGGATCTACATGCTCACCTAGTCTGGGACACAAGGCTATGGCACAACCCATCAGATAGCACCCCAGAGGTGACACATTATTTTACTGATGACATGTGAGGAAGTGTACAACCCTTGCGTGGGTATGTACCTAGACTTCTTTATAATGCTTAAGGAAGGATCAGTCAGGGCTCTTGCTACATTCATTTTCCTTGCGTCGTGTTCGATCAAGAACCCGTCAGCACTGATGTGTCTGTAAACATTTCTAGATTCAACCAGGTAAAGTATAGATTTCTGTTTCATGCGTCGTATATTCAAAACCATTGAAAAAGGGTCGCCCTAGGGGAAAAGAGCTGGGGCAACCAAAGGTGTTTCACTGCCGACAGGGTGCGGTAGCTTGAACTCAACTCCTCAGAAAACCCAAAAACATTCCTTAATAGTATGATTTAAACCATGCAATGTGAAGAGAATTGGTACAGAAACGTTGGTTTTGCTGTTCTGAACCGCTAAAACTGATCGATTCACTTGGTAAAATTGACTGACTTTCAAAGTCTGCAGAGTTCGGCTCTCATTCTGCTGACTTCTCTCGCCTGGGTTGCCAGCGACTCACCGCAGGAAGTAACCATGCAACACTTTGTCTCTCAAGCCTCCAATTTCGGAGATATTTTATTTTGCTTTCCAGACAACAGTGACGCTCAGGCTTTGTATCCAGACACGTTTGTCTAAATCTGTTTTTCTCAGCGAGAAAAAATAAAAAAACTGAACAAATTACATGCATCTGAAATGTAAGACCTTGATCTTTCAGCGTCGATGACGTGGAGGAAAATACAAATCAAGTAGCACAGTTCAATTATTTTGTGAAACAATGTTCATCTCAAAATATAATTTGAATGCAAGAAATAAACCTTCTGCGTTAAAGTGATTTTCCATCCAAAAGTCCCGTTCACATTATTGTGCACTGATGAGCATGCATATGCTGAATCAGTTCACTCCATAATAAGACGATGTAATAATACCAGTCAGATGGGAGGCAACATGTTTGATGCGGGTGAGAGTCATAAGGCATATAGCAGCAGGTAGTCTTAATCTGCTCCATCGTTCTCTTTTGATGGATAAAAAATATATTGCACTTTAAAAATGTTGTGAAAATATAATCTCACGTGTGACAACAGACACCGGCGTAGAGTCATGCAAGTGGTGATGGGCTCCTTGGAAGTGAAGTCTACCACAGCAAGGCGCCACCTCTGTAGCACAGTCCGACTGGGGAGGAACCCTCCAGGTCAAAGAACCTGCTTGCATATTCTGGCAAAATAGCATCCTTCCTTTGTGGTTCTGTTTGTGGCGACATTTTCGAAAAGAAAGTCTAGCTGCCTGTCCTCCTGCGTCCGTCCTCCTTGTTCTGGACCGAGGGTCACTTTTCTCGCAGAACGCAGACTCCCGCGTCGCACCGTTGGGTTGCCATGGAGGTCACGACCTCCCAGGAGTCGATGACTGGGTCGTAGCATTCAATGCTGCTGAGGAGGGAGTTTCCATCGTATCTAGGCCGAGACAGGAATTGAGTTTGGACCTTAGTGGTGACACGATTTTGGTAGTGCAAAGATTTCTGCAGTACATACATATGCATTAAATGTCTCTTCAGATCAGGGCATAACTTGTTGCTTTTTGAGAACTTTTAGCTCACCTCATGTTTTTTTTTAATTATTGATTTCTTGATTTTACTTGTCAGGCAGTAACAGGTCTGGCTGTAGCAACTAAACCCCCCAAAATGATCTAACAGGGGGACAATTATATTTGTATTGGTTTGGATACCTATTTTCCCCTTAATAAGCTAAATTATCATTTAAAACCAGCTTCATTTGTTTACTCTGTTATCTTTGTCTGATAACAAAATTTGTTTGATTAACTGAAATGTTGGAGTGACAGCAGATTGCTTCTTTTTCTTTGGTCACTCCGAGTGTGTAAAGCGCTCTTTTTAACATTTATTTAACCCTTATTTAACCAGGAAGTCACCATTGAGATTCTATTTTTCAAGGGAAACCTGGAAAATATAAAGCTTTAGTGATTGATAGAAAGCCGACAAACATGTAACAGGGTTCACACTTTGTTTATATCTTTTCATATTCCATATTCAGAAGAAAAGGAGAGGGACAGACCTCAAAATAAATAAGTTAGAGCATTGAAAACCTTCTTTGTTCAATAAAACAAGTTTTGAAAATCGCAGCTCTGCAGGCTTCAGGTGTGGACCTCTAAATAAACATAGGAAGACTAAATAGCGAAGAAAAGCCCTCGGCCGGTTGTTAAACTATTGTGAGGTTCAGCATTGTAAGAGGCGTGTTTCTTCAAGTACTGTTGACAAATGAGATGTGAAGAATTAGTTTGAGCTTCAGGAGGTGTGAAGGTGTGTGTGGCGCAGAAAATACAGCATGTGCCACCCAGCGTGACTCTACTTTGTGTTTCAACTAAAGCTAAACTAATGCCTGACTGATGGGGAGATGAAGCTTTTTAGTGCTGGCGCTGTCTGAGCTGCCAGTGAGTCTTTTGTTTCTAAGCAAAACCAAGGTCAGGCTGAATGTGTTTATATATATATATATATATATATATATATATATATATATATATATATATATATATATATATATATATATAAATATATATATTAAAAAACACATTTAAGTTACTAAAAAAATAAATCATAAACTTTAATCCTAAGAGGGTGAAACAAAGATGGAGAACTTAATGCTTATTTTCAACTCCCAGGTTTTATTTACCATCGGAGACGCGACATACGCAGAAGTAAGGACCTCCAATCTTACCCGGCGATGGCGTAGAGTCGACCTCTGAGGACGGTCGCTCCTACGTAGCACCGTGGAGTCGTCATGCTGGCCACAGTGGTCCAGTAGTCTGTCCTGATGTTGTAAACCTCCACTGAGTCGAGGTGTGAAACGCCATCGAACCCTCCGACTACATAAATGTGGTCGTTGAGTAGTGCCACACCAGCGCCTGAAGGCAGTTTGGATGCGTCAGACTGGAGCAAGATGAACGCTTTAACCCATCTGTTTCCTAACTCACCTGAGCGCTTCGTGGCCATGGGCGTCACGCTGGTCCAGTGACCTGTGTGAGGGTCATATCTTTCCACTGAGTTTAGGATATTTAGGCCATCATAACCACCTGTAAGTCCAAGGAGGAAAACTGTTTAAATTACCTTGGTCTGTTTACTGGTTGTATTTATAATGTTTATACGTTTTTCAAGTTATATTGCTGACCCCCAGCATATGCTTTCCTCTCTAAACTCTTTTATTGCAGCTCTGGCTGTGCATTAGAGATTAACCGATACAGGTTTTTTAAGGCCGATTCCGATTATTTCAACATCGATAAAATATCAGCCGGCCTCTACTGTGCATTTGGGATTATCCTCCAGCTGGAAGGTGAACCTCTGTGGCCTTTAATATGTTTTCTTCCAGAATCTGCTTTGTATTTAGCTCCATCCATCTTGCCATCAGCTCAGACCATCTTCCCCATCCCTGCTGATAAAAAGCATCATCACAGCATGATGCTGTAAGGGGTTAGTTATCCGCCTCACAACGTTTTGCATGTAGGTCAAGAATCCTAATTCTGATCTCATTGACTTTTATCTACATATTTGTTGTCTTTGTACCATGGATTATGGGAAACTATAGAGTGTTTTCTTTGGTTTCATTTCAACAGTATTTTCATTCCTACCACCCTTCAACAAAGACCACTATCCGTATTCACATAGATTCTCAGAGTCCTCTGAAAGAGCTCCTATCTTCCCTACCCAGGAGCCTCAGTTTGAGAGAGAAGAGACTCTGATCAAGGAGATGACAGAAATTTTTATCTTGAGTGAGGAGTTTTGGTTGACTCTGTTGCTAGAGGTGATGCTGTCTTTAAAGAGCTGTGACTGTTTTGTTTTTTCCCATCTATTTGATATTAATGTGCTCTCACCTGTCAACATTTTCCTGGGACTGCCTGCTTGTATAAAGCGATCTGGCAAAACGACCGACACGAAATGGAGGAAAAAAGGTGGAGAAAATCCGAGAGGAGCAGCGACAATCGAGGAGTGTTGAGAGGTAAATTGGTCCCTGGATCACGGCGCAAATACACAGACTTTGAAGGGAAATGCTGCAGATCAATGCTCCTTTTTCTCGGCTCGCCTTGGTGCTTTTCTGCACCAGCCTGGAAAGTGAGAAGCGCTCCGTGCAGCGATCAAAATCCGAGAGGAGGCGGCCTCACACAAGCAAACTTCAAATGACCATTTATGCTTCTGACATCATAGAAAACAAAAAATAAAATTTTTTCATTACCTATTTCGTCTTGTCTAGAGTGTATATTATATATATATATATATATATATATATATATATATATATATATATATATATATAGATATATAGATATATAGATATATATATATATATAGATAGATATAGATAGATATTTTTCTGCTATTTTTTATTTTTTCTAAGATGTTTAACAATGAGAGCAATTTCTGCAAATAATATAAAAATTCCACTGTACTACATTCATTGCACAATTCTCACTAACATTTTATCACTTTAGGAGCCCTCTTAAGGCCTAGGGTGCTTTATGAATAACTTAGAATGCAACGTTTGTCACAAAATTAAACCAAGGTAAAACTCTAAAACCTCTTAGACTTCAGGAAATTCTAAGATTTTTCCTAATATGACGTCCCTAAGGCTACGTTTCCACTGCAGGTCTTAATGCTCTAGCTCGATTTTTTTCTGAAATCTGATTTTTTTGCGAGGTCGTTCCTATTACTTTTAAAATTCTGACTCCAGTGGGAACTGTTCCAAACTGACCCGCATGTGCAAAAGAAAAATATGATTGACTTCACGCAGCCAGCAAACATTAAATAAATAGGTTTTATGGATTAAAGTGTCCAGCAGAAACCATTTATCTTGTTAGCGGGCGCTGAGGGGGAAATAAAGAGAAGGTGAACTTTTCCAAAGTTGTGGCTAAACAGAAGTCTGTTTGGCAGCAGAGATACAGCCGGGACAGTTGAGGCAGGGATTTTAACACCTTCACAGAGACAAGGCTCATTCATAACTTTAGGAAGTCGAGGGCAACTTTTAATAACATCAGCGCTTCTCATCTCGACTCCACAGCCAGGACACACGTCGCAGCCATTTTTATCGCTTTGCAACAGGGGCAGATTACGAACGCTGCCACAGGTTGAAATGCGATACAGCGGATTGCGACGACTGAAGACCTCTTTGGCATTGTAAAGTCCCCTGTGTGCAGGGTTCAACACGAATTCTGCACGGCCGTGCGTCACGTCACTCATCCAAACGGTTGCTATACGCGCCGTGTTGAGTAGAAGTTTTCCTGAAGTCTAAAATCTCGCTGTCCCTTCATCGAGCAGCGCTGTGGCAGGCAGCTGCCGTCTGTCTGGCTAATGCTAACCACTATCACCTCCAGTAATTTCACAATTCAAAGTGCTGGACATGAACAGAGCATAAGAAAAGAAAACATTATAGGGGTAAGCACAATGAAGTGGAACAGAAGCAGCAGCTCAAGATATAAGATAAATTGGACAACAAACTTCGTCATTAACATTTAGAGGGAACTCTAAACAAAACATTTAAAGGAACTCAGGCTTTCCGCACTTTTACAATTTTCTGGAAGTTTGTTCCAGATAAGTGGAGCATAGGAACTAAATGCTGCTTCTCTTTGTTTGGTTCTGGTTCTGGTTCTGCAGAGCAGGTCTGGAGGGTTGATACACTGATAACAAATCTGTGATGTATTTAGGTGCTAAGCCATTCAGGGATTTATAGACTAACAGAAGTATTTTAACGTCTATTCTCTGAGATACAGGGAGCCAGTGTAAGGGCTTTAGAACTGGGGTGATGTTCTCTACTTTCTTAGTCTTAGTGAGGACGCCAGCAGCAGCGTTCTGGATCAGCTGCAGCTGTCTGATCCACTTTTTAGGTGATCCTATTGCAGTTCTTTGATTAAGTTTAGGTCGACAACCATGCTATGGTAGGTTTGCGTCATACTTTCTCATTTTAGATGACGGGTTAGATGAGTGAATAGTGCTACCTGAGAGTGTGGGATAATTTTTCTTATAACCTGGTCCAGTTTAAACTTCTCCACAATATCTTCTCTGACCAGTCTGATGTGCTGCTTGGTTCGCACATTGTTGTTTTTTTCACTAATGTTCTCTAAAACCTTTGAGGCCTTCACAGAACAGCTGATTTATACTAAAATGAAACTACACACCAGTGGCGTCGGAAGCATTTGAAATGTTGGGGGGGGGGGGGGGTGGACCCCATCGCTCCTAACAAGCCACACACGGCAGGAATATCTCTTAAGATTATCTTGACAGTCACGGCGAATTTGAATAATAAACCAACCCAAGACTTCGTTATTTCGTAGCTAGGATTAATTGGAACGAGTGAAAATATGATTGGACTGAGTGCCTTGAGACGTTGTTTTGTGAACTAGCACAGCATAAATAAACTGAACTGAATTAAATGAATAATAACTGAAGAAAAGTCCAACGTATCCTCAGACATTTTCAGTGCAGAACAGGACCGGTTCTGACCCGGCTATCAAGTAGCACATCGCATTATTTGATAGGCAACACTGCTTTTAAGTAATTCTTTCATGCTTTGCTTTAAAATGCAAATAAAACACACCATCCTCCCTCTAAATAGGGTTCAAGCTCTGAAATATTGAGGGCATTTCACAGCTGCAGGGCATAAAAATAATAATGGAGCCCTAATGTAAGCAACTGTGTTGGCAAGAGACACCATGTGAACACCTTACCTAGACAGTATATCAACCCACTGGCCACCACCAGACCAGCGCCCTCTCTAGCTGTCTGCATATCTCCCAGCATGCTCCACTGGTCGATGTTGGGATCGTACCGCTCCATGCTGGTGTGCCGTCGGCTGCCATCGAAGCCACCGGCGACGTAGATCATATCTGTCAAAAGCCGAGCGATATCGCTGTTGAGTTTTTACCTGAAACAGATTCCGAAGAGAACCGTCTTCACAGAAAGCTTGACTGAACTCTCTAAAAATACCTACCTCCCAGGGTGGTGGCTCCGGCGAGGCCGCGGCGTACATTCATGGTGGCGACGGTGTACCAGACGCCATCTTCGTCTGCCGTGTAGTCCAGACACTCCACCGAGCTGAGCCTCGACCGGCCGTCGTAGCCTCCGATCACGTAAACTCGATCGTGTAGCGAGACGGTGGCAACGTAACGCCTTTTACGGGCGATATTCTGATGTGGACATACAATTTGGCGTCAGCTAACCCCCTGAGAAGTTTAAAAAAAAATGAGCTGCTCCTTCAACATTTCAACACTCACTGGCAGAAAGCTCCATTCCTGGGTTTTGGGGTCATATTTCTCTACTACATCTATTGGCGACTGCTGGCTGCCGAACCCGCCAATAACCAGCAGGACTTCTTTGGCACCTGAGGATAAACAGAGTGATTAAAGCCCTTACATCTCATGCACTTAAGTAAATTGCAGTTGAAAGCAGGGCTCCTACCTAATCTGGCTTGTGTGCGAGGACCCTGCATCTCACTCCTCAGCTCCGGTCTTAAGTGGAATTTTTTGGCCTCGTCAACGAGGTCTCGACAAGGCAGGCTACATCGGATGAGAGGCTAAAACATGTGAAAACCTGTTTAATTGCGGTGCGATAAATGCTTCAGCAGGAGATCTTTCATCTGACGCTGGGCGCCTGATTATCCAACAACCTTGTTTGCGGGTCGCCTGGCTCACCTCAGCATCAATGACATCTGTAATGTAGCGGGGGGTGAGGAGCGGCATGCGGACAAACTCCAGCATGTCTGGGAGGTAGGGCTCTCGCTCTTTTCTGTTGTGTTTGACCCAGTTCAACACGGCCTCAAACACCGGCTCCTCTGAGTCCACCTGGACGAAACAACGCCAGCAGTTTAAAGTAAAACTTGCAAGCAGAGCAAAGAGGCATTCAACAAACAGAATATCTTGACGTGAGAGATGTGGACAATGTTTAGATAAGACATTTGGTCACATTCCAACCACAAACTTCAATGTCTTCATTAGGATTTTATGTGACAGAACAACACTAAAGCAGTGCAGCGAACTGAAAGGAAAAGTGTAGAGAGTTTTTCTATAAGGTTTAAAAATAAAACTCTTATATGGGTGGTGTGCATTAGTCCTCAACCTGCTTTATTCAATACAGTTATTATAGTGTTGGATCTTCAGCGTTATGTCTCCAAGAGCTTTTTTCTTATTCCCGCTACGGCTGAAACAATTAATCGATTACTGAAATAATCGTCATCTAATTTAGTAATCAAATCATTAACTGGATTCTAAAGACTCTAAAATATGTAATTTGCTGAAAGAAGAACCCACTCAGAGCAGTAATGAAGCCCGTACTGTTCAAAAATGATATACATCTTGAATTTAATATGAAAACCCTTATTTGTCTGTAAATATTGTTATCCAGAACCCCTCAAGTGGGATAGTTTAAGCTTCATCTGGTTCAACCCCTGTAAAAAAAATTATTAATCCATCCATCCATCCATCTTCTAACACATCTATCCCTTCTGGGGTCTCCAGCTGTCAATGGGCGAGAGGCGGGTGTTTATTAATCCATTAATCAGAAAAGTACACAGATTAAGCAATTAGCAAATAGTTGCAGTCCTAGTTATATTGTCTACTGTTTTGCCAAGCAGGGATAGGAAGATTAGACCAGACAGACAGATATAGATCTCACTTATTAAACTACCATGTTGTCATCAATAAATAGAGTTTTTACATGTTTCTACCATTTACAATGCATTTAAAATGTACATTCAAAGTTTTTTTTTTTTAGTTCAAGAAACTTGTTTATTGCGCTAATTTATGAATAGTATCTCTTTTCAGATTAATCAAAAAAATAATCGATCGATTAATGGATTAATAAAAAAAAACAAAGCCCCATTTCCTATTCTTTACTAAACAGCTCAAGCTCAGTCTGCAGGGCTGGAGCGTGTCTGTAAACTGCACTTTTCAAGTCCTGCCACAGATTCTCAATTAGATTTAGGGTGTCACACTCAATCACTGAACATATATAAAAACCTAAAATAATAACTATAATGGTATACAGCAAGAGCTATATATATATATATATATATATATATATATATATATATATATATATATATATATAATAAATGGACATATCCAGGGAAAACCTGAAACCTGTCTTGTTCTTGCAGGGAAGATGCATAAAACTCCAACAGTGAATACAAACTTATAAATATCTGTATGCCCTTTTGTCTCAGTAGTGTGCTTGGCATTATTTCTTTGCAACAAGCCAATAAGTGTTTGCTTTTTAAAGTTAGCGGACTACCGCATTAATTCATTGAGCAGCGTACTCAGTCTATCTGCAAAAGGTTCACCTGGGAACCCAGCTGCCCCAACTGAGGTTGATCATTGTTGAGAATTTCACAGTTTCCTAAAATAAAAAATAAAAATATTTATCTTTTTGGAAATAATTCAGATGTATACTTCGTTGTGTATATTGTTATTTACATTTTACTGGACAGTGGATTAAATTTTATGTCTTTTGCTGCAACAAGGAATGTTCCAAGGCTGCGATTAATAAAGTATATCTCTTCTATTTATGGTTGATACAATATCAATGGTGGTAGCATTGAAATCAGCTACCTGGATGCAATATTGTTAGGATATAATGATTTAGATGGAAACTTATGGGTTATTACTTGCCAGATATACAGTATGCTGCCAAAATTGTTTACTTTCCTCGCAATCTTGCTTTTTACTGCAGAATAATACAAATTCATGTATACACCATTTATTTATTTAAAAGTCAAAGCAATCAGATGAAAGCAATGCAAGTGTCTCTGTAACAACGTTGTTTTATCAGAAATCATTTAAAAATAACAAAATATTCTTCCAGTTTTAGTATTGAAATGTTATATTATTTCAAGTTGCATTTTTAGTTTTTGGTTGCCTTTAACGCAGATTGTCATTTTCTCTTCAGATGGAAACAAGTCTTTAGATCCTTTAGTAATTTTCTTGCAAAACAGCCAAAAGACAAAAGTGAACACAAAGCAGAGTAATCCGCCAAAGGTGAAATATGCCCCCAAATCCTCAAAGACGACGGAGGTTGCTTTACTGAGGGCAAATTATGCATGACTGTGTTTCACATGTGTAGTCTAGTTTTCTCTTAAAAACAACAAAAAATCCCAGGAACAACAATTTGACACAACTGATGATCTATAAATCATCGAGTGATAATGACTGTGTTTTCACAAAACAAGGCATGTGGTTGGGAAACAGGAATTTCCAAAGCACAAAGGCAAACTTAAATCAGGTTCACTTCTCTGCAATTTCATTGTCAGGCCAATCCACAAAACCAAGGATGGGTTGGGGGGGTACAATGAGTGAGATTACGGCACGCCGATACTTGCTTTTCTCTTTTCATGCTCACATTCTTGACAGATAATAAGAAAGCTGTTAAAATCAAGCTAAATCCGCACTTTTCAAATTGACCAACATCAGTGGTGAAAGTGTTTACGCCCAAATGTCCAGCAGAACAAAAGAACGTCCTGTTAAAGGCACCTATTTTCTATGCCCTGTAAAATAAGTTTGGAAGCATTTAAGGCAGGGGTGTCAAACATACGGCCCACGGGCCGGTTCCGGCCCGCCGAACCATTTAGTCCGGCCCGGTGGCTAAATGCATTATCATTATTATCATTATCAGCATTATCAACAATGATTTTTTTTTTTTTTCCCCAGTGTCCTGTCTGGCAATGTGGCAATAAGAATTGTTGTCTTAATGCCAAAAAGAGCTCATCAGATTTGACTTTAACAAGTGGAGCAGTACTGCTTTTGCCATAGTGCTCCGCTTGATTTATGAATGTGAATAGTTTTATTATGATTCATGCAGGGAATATCTCAAATGATATGGACACTACAATGGGAAGGTAGGAGAGGAAAGGAAGAACAAGAAGAAAAAAAGAAAAGGTGAAAGAAAGAGGAGATAAAAAGGAAGAGAATGATAAAACAATTATTGAAAAAAAACATGTACTTCGTTTAATTGGAAATCTGCAGTTCCTATATTGTCCATGAGGGGCGCTGTGTTTTAATCAGCAGATGGTAACACTGAGCTTCAGATGTGGAAAATTGATTTTAAATAATTTCTTAATTTTTATCTGTTTGATGTATTTTTTCATGCAGGACAGTGTTTTTAAGTTCTAAAAATGTGAATAAATGTTTTTCAACATTGTACAATCACTGTGATCTAGGGTTGGGAATTGATAAGATTTTCACGATTCTGATTCCCTTATCGATTCTGTGAAACGATTCGATTCCTTATCTGTTTTCTCATCGATTCCAATTTGAGGAAATTTTTTTAACCTCTTAAACAGAAATAGACATGTTATTAAGCATTTAAATTTAAAGTAATACTAATTTATCATTTTAGAGACATGGTTATCTGCACTGCCTAATCTACTTTCAGCAGTTATCATCAGTTATTGCAACCGTAAACTGCAGAAAATACGGTCAGAGCGGCTCCTTCTGCTTTTACTGTCAGGATGAGCTGCAGTGCGTTATGAGGCGGATGGATATTTCAGCGTCACTTAGTTTAGAGCCAAAACAAGCGACTTCACTTTCAGAAACAAGCCCAAAAAACTGCAACACGACAACTCATGAAATTTACAAGCGACTTTAGAAAAAATAAGACCAAAGTCGCATAAAATAAGTGGGCTTCTCAACAGTGAGCATTCTATCGAAGTGTGTCGTATCCCTCCGCCGCTCTGGTCGGTAAACAAATGTTCCGGCAAATTCTACATTATAAAAAAAGAGAAAAACCTACCGAAAAGTCTCGCTCTCATGTCATCTAGAAGACATTCTTCTTCGAAATGTTGGCTGCAGACGACGTGTTTTCTCTCTGGCCAGAAGTTCGATGGCAAGTAGGTATTCCAGCAAAAGAGCCCGTGGTGGATCATGAATCGGAAAGGTGAAAAAACTAATGTTTTTTCCACTTTTACCTGATGTATTGTTACATCCAAAAGCCATGCACGTGGGCATTGTTGCTTCAACAATAGCTCTCCTGAATTTCAATGTTGAAGTCCTCTGGAAATCCGAAATAATTGTTGTTGTTTGCAGCTGTGTACAACAGTTCCTATTGAATTAGCTTGTAGAGCGCAATGCCTTACCGCGACATTACGTCACAGGATGTGATGTCGGGCAATAATGGCCGCCCCCACACACAGTGATAGAGACGACAATTTATGCTTTTATTTTCTTATTGATTAACGCTAAATTCATTAAATCACCACGAACGTATTAGTTTTAGGTATAGATAATGATCCACTGATTTTTTCTTGTTGACCGGACTTTCGATCGCTTTACCCGATGGGGCGCCATTTTTTTTGTTTTGCTTTTCTAGACTTACGCCTGGTCACGTCGTACTTGCTTACTGAATGCCGTGTGTGTAACTTGCGTAAAAAACGTGACGTAAGTCGTGCTGCCCGGCTCTGGTGCTGCCTGGAATCAATGAGAGAATCGTTAAGCGAGCTGCCAAACGGTGCCTTGGAATTGGAACACACGGAACCGGTTCTGAACAGGAATCGGTTCCCTGTGTTCCCATCCCTACTGTGATCAGTTCTTATGCATAATGCACTTAAGTAAATGTTTAACTGAGTAAAAGTATTGTTGAAATTGCACATACTTTTCTTAAAACCGCTGAGGTTATTCATAATATATCGTGTAAAAGTGAAATTCATTTAATATAAAAATCAACAACAAGTCCACTTTTATTAGCTCTATTTAATCTTGCAATGAGTTTACTCGTGTGGCCCTCTTGAGATCAGATTAAACTGTATGCGGCCCCTAAACCAAAATGAGTTTGACACCCCTGATTTAAGGTCAGACCTGCACTTGTCAAGCTGTCCTACCTGGATTTCGTCACACTTTATGAGCTTTTCAACTTCTGTCTGGCTTAGGAGCATGAACTCCTCATGCTGAACCACCTCTGAGAAATGCTTCTGGGAAAAGAGCTCGGCGGCCTGCATCAGGTCAAGGCAGTTGTGAGTGTCGGCAAAGTCCCGAATCCCCAGGCAGTTGGACGGATCGAGCTGTCCCTCTAGAAAATCGCAGCATGCCCTTTTCACCCCTGAGGAAAAGCAAAATTGTGTTTCGTGTATAAACATTTGCCACTCAGATTTCCCCCAAAAACCAAGCAGGCAGGACATATGAGTCATCACAATATCTCTAACATGGAAACGCAGAGGTCATTTTATCTTTAAAAAGTGAGGCCAAGCTTAATCACTGTCGCTGGGAATCAAATTCAGTCACGGTTTCATTAACACAGAAGTCATACGATTTAATTAGAGCCAAAATGAGTCCCTGATCTGGCTGATGAGCCCTTTGAAAATCACACATGTGCCTTTAAAAGAGAACCCACATTAATCGCTGTGGGAAAAAGCAATCTCTGCCAAAAATAATAAGACAGCATTGATTACATAAAAGCTTTTAAATGATGAAATCTGTGAAATACCTTTAAGCTGCAGCAGACATGCTGCAGGGAGTAATTCTTGCACATTTTCCACTGTGACGAGCACCGTCTCTGTGTACACAAAGTCCAACAGGATCTCCATAGTAGATGCAGTGAGGCCCTGAATGTCCACAAAAGATTTCCCCTTTTCTGCAAGCTGTAGGCGTACAATGACACATGACCTTAGGAATTTACACAACAAACAACTTCCACAGGTTGTAAATACAAGATTTTGGTGCACAAGTTTGAATTTATTTGGGCTGTTCTCTAATCCATGCATACACACAAACCCAGATATATAAATACAAACCCCACTTATATTTTATCAATATCTGACCACTCTTTTCTGCCCAATTGGTAGAATTTAAATTTGTCGGTTTCCTGGCATTTAGTGTGTTTTGACAGCAGTCGTTAAATCTTCCGTTTGGTCGAGTTCAGGGCTTTCCCAAAGCTAAATGTTTGCTCTGTCTGGGTTTCCCCCATTTGAACCAAACTGGCAGCTCAGATGGAGGAAAACTAGTTAGAAGGATAAGGAACAAACTGCCACGAACTGGAAACTGCTGAAGCAGCAGAGACGCTGTCATCATTGAAGCAGGTATTAAATCTCCAGGGACTGAGAGACTCCTGACCAGGAGAGCAGCTCCTGCTCCAAAGCTGAATCCTTCAAGTTCAGCTGAAATGTGAAACTACCTACATAAACAAGACAAAAACCTTCTGCAGACAGATTTAGAAATGTTGCCACACTGACAAGTATGTTTGACTTGAAACCTAAGAACAGCTTTAGTCCTGACCTTAATGCACGGTGGTGGCAGCCCCATTCTGTGGGCGGCTGTTCTGCTACACATTGTACTGGTGCATTGCACAAAGTAGGTGGAATAATGGAGCTGGTAGATTCACCTCAAATTACCCTTCTAGGCCCAACGAAGCTGAAGATTATGCCCACCCTAGCCACACTTGTTGGTTTTAAATAATTTTTTTTTAGATTCTGAAAGGAAATAAGACAGGCGTGTTTAAAAAGATAAAAAATATTCAGTTGGTTTTATTTACATTTAAGAATACAATGTCATAAATTATTCATACCATTCTCCAACATCACTGAATAAAATATTTAATGGCATTAAAGCATCCAAACACTGCTTAGAATTGTTGACCAACTCTTTGCAGGTTTCCCGCTAGTATTTTAATTATCTAAGTCTTTAAGGCTAAGAGGCGTCCTCACCATCACCCTCATCTTTAGCTCCCTCCAGATTGACGTCGTCCTCCAGACTCCAAAATATTAATATCACTTCCAGACATGAAGCCAACTGTGTTTTTATTATACATAAAAACCTAAATCTGACAGGGGTGACGATAATGCCGGGATCGACTATAGATGGGTAAAACGTGTTCTTTAGACCAGGTGTTACAGTCTGTCCTGTGATTTGATGGCAGACGGGCATCTCTGTTATACATGCGTTCATATTAAATCACCTCCCCACATGTCTGTGGCTACTGCGATCACTTCACCAACTGGGGTCACAAACTTTTTTGGGTGTGTTTTGCGCAACAGGCATTTACTTTAAAAACCATTCCCCTCAAACTTGCGGGTAAAACGTCAGGAGTATCAGCAGTTGGGTCAACATGCCGACTTTTACTACGAAACAGTGAGCATAAGAGGATGCATGTTAGTGAGAGTTATTGTTTTCTTTTTGTTGACCTGCATGTTTTTCACTTAACTGCTGTGGCTGTGCTTGCATTCAAATGCAAAAACAGTCGGACTGATCAACTATTCTTTACATGCAAAGGTACACAGACATTTTTACAATGCATCTTGTGCATAATAATACTCTCTCACGTCCATTTAATGTACGTCATTCACAATTTCCTTCACCCAATTTGAATAGTTTGTTGTACGTCCATCAGACAAGTGAACGTCATCATGTCTGTAACACATCAGCATTTTTACCTCGCTGGTGAACATGGCACAGAAATAGTCGCTGCAGGCAGCCAAGACAATCCGGTGAGCAGGAAAGTCCGTGCTGTCCACCCTCAGAGTGATGTCACAGAGCGTGTTGCTCTTGCGCAGTGAGTTCATTGCATTGAGGATGGATTTGGCATGGGAATTGGTCATGATGTCTTTGGGAGCCATGCTGCCTCGGGAATCCGTCAAGGATCTCAAACTACCGCAAGAATCTGAAAAAAGACGAGCAGAAGAGCCTCAGAAAACAGGACGACACCTCGGTGGTTAGTTTAAGATGGCTGCAAAACGCTATACGGATATACGATGTATTAAAATGACTATTCTGATTACTGTGATTGACATGTTTTGTTGTAGCAATGTTTTAGATTTTAGGTTATATTTTTGTCTCCTCTTAGATGTAATCAGAACATTTTAAGTGTGTTGGAAGCTTTCTGAAAAACGCAGTGTTAGTCACTGGTCTCTGTCAGGTTTCTGTGGAGAATTGCCAAAATAAAACACCCTCCAACGACTCCAATTAGCACACTTGTAGAACTTGGCCCCCCACACTATTAAATATATATCCATATTTTCTAGAGATCCAGCTTAACTAACCCTGACACTGAGGAGGAGGCCTAAGAGGCTAGAGGATGAGTAGACTAATAGACTTCTCAATATCTCACGTGGTATTTGTTTGGTCATGTAACAGTGATGGCGATGTGGCGCAGGAGGGTGTGGGACGTTTAACTGAAGCAGAGCAGTGTGACACCGGTAAGGAAATATATATATTATGTATATAATCCGGGTAAATATTGGTTATCATCCCTAACAGTAATATTAATATTGGATATTCATATCAGACCAAATTTCCATATTGCTGAATCCCTAATAAAATACAGCTTTTGTGTAAATACTTTATCTGTAAAAGGAAAAGGCTATCCAAGCTAAACTTGCTCTCTGTGAAAATATAATTTCCACATTTGTTGGCTCAATTTTCCTTGTCACACCAAGCCCTGGTTGGCAAACTCTAAATTTAAGATTAAGATGCTGTGGTGTAGTCGCAAACAACCACACCACAGCATCACAATCACATGCTGAAAAAAAAAACAATTATAAAAGGAGAGTGGGACAATATTCCCTCAGAAACATGTAAAAGATTAATAATTAGAAATCTAAAACACCTAATGGCAGTCTAAGGTGATAGTCATTAGATTTAGGGGACTATTGCTTTTTCCACATAAGGCCAGGTTGTTTTAGACTGCTATTTTCCTTAATTAATAAAATCATCATTTGAAAACCACTATTTACTATTACTCTGGTTATATTTGTTTGATGTTAACATCTGTTTGACAGTCTGAAACAATAAACACACATACAACTGGAATAAACTTTAAATCTAACTATCTCAAGAGATTCCCTAAATCAGGGATCACCAACGTTTTTGAAACTTAGAAGTACTTCATTATCATACGACGGGCTACCAGTACTTACTTCTGAACTACAAGAGTCCAAGCTCACTTAAACTTTGTTATATAATATGTTTTTTAGTGCTTTTGTCATTTTTAAATCTACGTAAATACAAGTATGATTAAAAAGGAAGAGCAACTAAATAAAATAAAAATTTAAATGCAGCTCACTGGAGGGTTGTGCTATTTCTTTGAACAGGCTTGAGGGCACCACATGTGGTCCTTGGGGGCTACCTGGTGACGGCGGGCCCCATGTTGGTGACCCCTGGTCTAAATGGTTTCCAAGTAAGCAGAGCTTTACATCCAGAGAAAATAAATTAATGAGGCAGCATCATGGGGAAGGTATTTTTATGTCCTTCCAGTGACTCTGTAGTATTGTTTTACTTACTTACTTTCAACATGGGAAAAGTAATGAAAAGTAAGATAGCACATAAATTGTAGACTTTAACTTTTTGGTCAAACTATACAGTTCAATCCAGAGAATTAGGATATGCATTCTAATGAGGCTTGTTTGTCATATTAAAGGCACCTTTTGAAAATAACAACCTTTACGGAGGTATAAAACAAACTTTTGATTAAGCCCACATTATCTGTGTTAAAATAATTTTTCTTTTTATTGGTCTGATGAAACCTGTTCAGTTATACCCCGCCTCTCGCCCAGTGAAGGCTGGAGATAGGCACCAGCCACTCCCGTGACCCCATGAGGGATTAAGCGGGTCAGAAAATGGATGGATGGTCTGATGGAATATTATAGACTTAAACATTGTGTTTTCATTAGCTGTAAGCAAGAGAGAGAAAAAAAATCAACACAACTAGCCAAAATAAAGGCTTGAAAACATCAGTCTGTGTTTAATTAATCCATACAATGTGCATCACTTAGTGATAAGAGTTACAGAAATTAACTTTTCAGCACTCTAATTTCTTGAATATGGCTCCATATCCTTTATCTGTGGAACGTTTTAGCGCACTTATAACACTTTGAAAATATACATCAACATTATAATAAAAAAACCGTTTATACCAGTTTAGGGGGGAAATAATTGTGATAATTATACTTACTCTATACGAAATAAGACTTTTTTTAGCATTCAAAATATATTTGCTGTTGTAGGATGTACAGCATCAAACTTACTTATATCTTATTATATATACATAAGGATGGACTTTTTCCCTGCACATAATTCCTCTACAGATAAATTACAAAGGTTTTGCATATGGGTTTGTTGAGATAAAACTTACCGTTAAAAGACCTGAACACTTTTTCCACCACTGGGAGGCAATAACTATAGCTACACATGAGCTAACAGTCAGCAGCAGCCAACGACAGCTGACGGCTAACGCCAACGCAGGACAACAACTCAAAGCACAGCCATAGGAAGCGGGCTGCAGGGCCCGGGAAGACGACACGAGAAGCGACACACACACAAGAACTTGGCAAGAATCAGCATAATACCTGTCGGGGCAGTAAGGCAGATTCAAAGCGCCTAAGCTGAGTTGCTTTGCTAGCTAACGATCCTAGCACCAAAGTCCTCAAGCACTTGAATGCTGCCGGTTAGCCTAACTAACATCAACCTAATCCGTCATGGCGCCAGCCAACTCACACCATCTTCGGCCTCTGCAGGGACGGTAACCGCTACAGTTTCAGAGTAAACTCATATTACAAGATCTTTACACAACAACTAAACAGCAGCAGGTCACAGGTCCACCAACAGATGAAGAAGAAGCAGCAGCAGCAGCGACTCCTCAGATGGGACGTAAACAGACAGGGATTGAGGCTGCGTGAGCGTCGGGAACGTACGTCAATGTTGCCGCCATATTGTGGGAGGCATTTTGTGAGCAGCGTCGAGTTGCTCAGGTTCAATGGTCTGTTGTGATCCTGAGGCATTGCCCGCAAAAAGCTCTTCTGTTTCACGTTAAATACCAAATTAATAACTGAAACATATAAACCTATAATTTAGCCTTTCTGAGAATATCTGAAAATGTAAAATACAAATTAAAAGCTCATCCTTTACTTGTCTTTTCCTTATTTTTCTGTTTGTCAATCACATGCCAACAAATAGAAAATAAATAAATACCTCAGACTTAAGACAATTTAAAGTGGCCAATTTACATAATATGTATGTTTTGGGGAGTCCAGAGGCCCCCGTTGCGCTGGAAGACCATGCAAAACTCAATGTTGAAAGACCTTTTAGAACCCTCTTACTTTAAGGCAACACTGCTAAGAACTGCATGACAGGCAGCCCATTATCTATACAGTAGTTACATTTAAATTTTTCATAACTCATCATTTTAGCCAACTGTGTTCTGTCAACACAGTTGGCTAAAATGATGAATCTTAGTACTAAGATTTCAAATATTGTTTACTTAAAATAATCTTTTCTTTTTTTATTATTACTAAGGAGTCATGGAAGGAGCAGTCAAATGAGGAAGATGATCCTCCAGAGTTCAGCCCTCCCCCACCTCTCTCCCCTTCCAGAGACCCTCACAACGGCCGAGTGCAGCCATCTTTTTTCCCAGATAATATAAACCTCATCCAGTGTGTGGAAACATCCCCACAGGGGTAAGTGTCCAAAATGCTGATTTGTGTTATTTTATCTCAAAAAATTTACACATGCATCTCGGTGATATATACTATATATTTTTTACATTTTTTAATTTTTTACTTTGACCCCTACATTATTATAAAGGCATTTTTGTCTTTATTTCTATTTGTCCAACCATCTGACATCTCTTAAGATTACGCCTTTACAGTCTCTAAGTGAGTTTTTTTCCTTGTTTGCAACAAATGGCTTAACTAAAAAGATATTCAATAAAATTTTATTTATATAGCACCATTTCATAACACATGTAATCTAAAGGCACTTTATAAAGTCAAATTCAATCAAATCATACAGACAGATTGCTCAAAAAATTTCCTATCTAAGGAAACCCAGCAGATTGCATCAAGTCTTGACAAGCTGCATTCACTCCTCATGAAAGAGTGTAGAGCCACAGTGGACAGTCGTCTGCATTGTTGATGGCTTTGCAGCAATCCCTCATACTGAGCATGCATAAAGTGACAGTGGAGAGGAAAACTCCCATTTAACAGGGAGGAAAACTTCCAACAGAACCAGGCTCAGCGTGAACGGTGACCTGCCTCGACCAACTGGGGGTTAGAGAAGACAGAGCAGAGACACAGAAGATCCTGGTATCATTTCTATGTTATATGTATGTATGTATGTATATATATATATATATATATATATATATATATATATATATACACACTACCGTTCAAAAGTTTGGGGTCACATTGAAATGTCCTTATTTTTTAAGGAAAAGCACTGTACTTTTCAATGAAGATAACTTTAAACTAGTCTTAACTTTAAAGAAATACACTCTATACATTGCTAATGTGGTAAATGACTATTCTAGCTGCAAATGTCTGGTTTTTGGTGCAATATCTACATAGGTGTATAGAGGCCCATTTCCAGCAACTATCACTCCAGTGTTCTAATGGTACAATGTGTTTGCTCATTGGCTCAGAAGGCTAATTGATGATTAGAAAACCCTTGTGCAATCATGTTCACACATCTGAAAACAGTTTAGCTCGTTACAGAAGCTACAAAACTGACCTTCCTTTGAGCAGATTGAGTTTCTAGAGCATCACATTTGTGGGGTCAATTAAACGCTCAAAATGGCCAGAAAAAGAGAACTTTCATCTGAAACTCGACAGTCTATTCTTGTTCTTAGAAATGAAGGCTATTCCATGCGAGAAATTGCTAAGAAATTGAAGATTTCCTACAACGGTGTGTACTACTCCCTTCAGAGGACAGCACAAACAGGCTCTAACCAGAGTAGAAAAAGAAGTGGGAGGCCGCATTGCACAACTGAGCAAGAAGATAAGTACATTAGAGTCTCTAGTTTGAGAAACAGACACCTCACAGGTCCCCAACTGGCATCTTCATTAAATAGTACCCGCAAAACACCAGTGTCAACATCTACAGTGAAGAGGCGGCTGCGGGATTCTGGGCTTCACGGCAGAGTGGCAATGAAAAAGCCATATCTGAGACTGGCCAATAAAAGAAAAAGGTTAAGATGGGCAAAAGAACACAGACATTGGACAGAGGAAGACTGGAAAAAAGTGTTGTGGACGGATGAATCCAAGTTTGAGGTGTTTGGATCACAAAGAACGCTTGTGAGACGCAGAACAAATGAAAAGATGCTGGAAGAATGCCTGACGCCATCTGTTAAGCATGGTGGAGGTAATGTGATGGTCTGGGGTTGCTTTGGTGCTGGTAAGGTGGGAGATTTGTACAGGGTAAAAGGGATTCGTTAATGGAGTGGCCAGCGCAGTCACCAGATCTGAACCCCATTGAGCTGTTGTGGGAGCAGCTTGACCGTATGGTACGCAAGAAGTGCCCATCCAACCAATCCAACTTGCTGGAGCTGCTTCTGGAAGCGTGGGGTGCAATTTCTCCAGATTACCTCAACAAATTAACAGCTAGAATGCCAAAGGTCTGTAATGCTGTAATTGCTGCAAATGGAGGATTCTTTGACGAAAGCAAAGTTTGATGTAAAAAAAATCTTATTTCAAATACAAATCATTGTTTCTATCCTTGTCAATGTCTTGACTCTATTTTCTATTCATTTCACAACGTATGGTGGTGAATAAGTGTGACTTTTCATGGAAAACACAAAATTGTTTGGGTGACCCCAAACTTTTGAACGGTAGTATATATATATATATATATATATATATATATATATATATATATATATATATATATATATATATATATATATATATATATAATTCTGTGGTTTGAAACATATTTATACTACCTCAGAAGCGAACTTGCCATTCCCAATATGGCGGTGGCACCGACGTAACTTTCCACTCCTGTTAGCAGCCAGCAGTTAGCAACGTCAGCGTACGTGCGCGCTCCGTAACAAATCGAACGCATTTCTTTCCAGAAGCGAGATGCCTCGGCGCGCCCTCGCTCGCCAGTCTTTGCTATTGTTGTAAGAGAATGGTAAGAGGATTTCCTACGAACGGAGCCACACTCCGAATATGACGAGAGCTCGAAAAATCGACATCAGCTCTCGCACAGCATCTTAACTTCTTTAAAACCCGATTCTTCTGATTTTTTTTTTTAGCCAGCCAAGGACGGCAGCTACGCTGTGTAGGAGGAGCTAGCGGCGTGTTTCCGCTAAAGAACAGGCCGAGGCGGCGATCTCTGAAGACCTCTTAACAACGGCCGGACAGTTGGGAGCTAACGCAGGAAATTGCTTAACTACAGTTTTACTACGGCTTTGTCACCGTGGGAGCCGCGGGTTTTACCGTTCAGGTTCGGGGACAAGAACGGGCGGCAGCTGGACCGTGTGAGCGATGGAAGCCGAGTTTTGGGAGATCGACGAAAATGGGATTTGGAACTCCGTGTATGAGGTTGGGACTGTCTTCTGATCATGGTGGGGGGGAGGAAACATTAAGCCGAGGGAAGCCATGCGTCCATGTTTTAGAGATGTTAAAGCGAGTCTGCCTTTGATCCCCACGGTCCGTGTTCTGGGTCGGACCTTTTTTTGATGACTCGTGTATCCGTACGGCTCGTTATCTAGAAGTACATCCCACCACAGAGCTCTCGAGTTGAAGCGTAGTGAAACACCAAAAAACGTTGTTAGAATATAAACATTAATCCCATTACATGAACATTTATAAGCCACATTCTCTCATCAGAAACCTTCTTTATTTACTCCTCCATAGATAATCAGTAGTTTACACGCTGTACCTGTGTCCCCAACAGTCACCCCATCATGGCCGTGGATGTTGTTTTCACTTTGGCCTGTTAGTTTTTATTTTATTTTATTAGTTATAGCTACAAAGTGGAATAATTACATCACTTACAGTTAAGGTGATTTTAAAACAAACAAAGCTAATAAATACGGATTTCTTCTCATCCGTACAGGCTTAAATGCATCCAAACAACTCCACAAATAACTGGTTAAACGTCTCTTAATAAGTTGTGTTTGTGAATTTTTAATTTTCTTTTTTTTAAAGGTCTTTTTAGATCGATCCAGCATTGTTAACTTATGTCGTAAAGAGAAGCTCCCAGTTGCACTCAGTCATGATTATTACATAGAAACTATTAGGGCTTGATATAGATATATATAAGTATATAGGTAAAAGTATGTTTATGTTTACACCTGAATACCAGGAGGATTGGTGTATATTGGGACAGAATCTGTAAAAAGTCATTTCAGCCTTGCCTTAAAAATAGGTTGTGCCATGTGTTTTCCATGACAAGGGCAAACGAATGAGGCAAATAAATCCCAGAAGGGCTAAATTGTATATACGCACAGCCACGACTGTTGGTAAATCTTTGACCAGACATGTCCAACATTTTTGAAACGTATGTTTTCTCGCTTAAGTGTTTTGACACCAGAACGCTTTTTTGAGAAATGTGAGAAAACTTGACAGATGTTTGAGTTTTTTATTTTTTTATTTTTAGCATGATAAAATTTAGGAAGGAAGAGCCCAACCCCTCCACACAGTATTTTCCACACATGCATAGATTCGTATTTTTTTTATTTGTTTTTTTTATCACACACAGCAGTCACACTTAGACTCTCTGAAACGTAGAACTCTAAAATAATACTTTTTTTTTTTTGCTTTGTTTTGTTTTCCCGCAGGAGATTCGCCAGCAGTCTTGTGAATTACCCTGCAAGGTTGCCAAGTTTCCCGAAAACAAGAATCGGAACCGTTACAGGGACGTCAGCCCCTGTGAGTTGCTCTTTGCCCTCCTGTGCAGATGTTCAAAACGGGCGGGATGCTTAAAAAAAAAAAAAGAAAAGATAAGAAATGCCTCCAGAATCCATGAAGACCGAGGAATGTTTTCATTCCTCAAAAGTGACAGCGTCATTACGGCTGATAAGTTGCTTACTGCCATTTCACCTCAGGCTATGTAATAATTAATAAGTAAAGGCACAGCAGTATGTCGTCATGACTGGGCTGTCAAAATACTACAAGGTTGCTTTATTATATAGGGGAGTGGTGGCCTAGTGGTTAAAGCATTGCGCTTGTGTCCCGGAGGTTCTGGGTTCAACTCCCACATACCGGCACTCTGGGTCCCTGAGCAAGACCGCTGCTCCCCCAAAGGCATGGGTTAAAAGCAGAGAATTATATATATATATGTCTATGTATATAAAGATGATTATTATTATAATCTAAGAGTATTGGTAAGATATAGGTGACGGTAGATGACTGTGTGCTGTTATGATAGTCAAGGCAGGTTATATTTTAATAATACAAATAACTGATCCTATCTTAAATATATTTTTGTCTTTTGTAGATAAAATTGACCAGCTTTTTATTTATTTTATTTTATTGTTGTGTTTCAATCCTCAAAGCTTTTAACAGGAAACCAAACAGCCCACATGACGCCACTTCTTATGCATTCTTAGTTTGATAGCTGCTCTCCGATAAACCACTGCCTCGTTTTCACCTAATTATACAGAGTACAGGTCAACGTTTGTAATTCATTGTTAGCTAATAAACCGAATGACTTCAGAGTTAAACAGTTGAACTCTGGCGGTTTCCTCTTTTTTTTTTCCACACTGAATAAGCTATGCAAAATTGTGCAGCCGGCGTCGCAAATAGTTACGGTTTTTCATCTTCGCAGTTAACGAGATGTGAAAATGAGGAACCTGAAACTGCGCTGCACTGTTCACTTTTTTTATCTCAAAGACTCTTTGGCTGGTACCTCTCGGAGTTAAATTCACACGGTGGCTGTTTTAGTTTGTCCACCAACACAGTTATTTTTTTTTTCCCAGGTGGGGGGGTGGGGTGTTGGGTGAAGAAAAAAGACCCAAACACAGTTTCTAGTTTCTTTTTCTCTCCTTTTCTACAGTTGACCACAGCAGAATATGCCTGCAGCTGGGAGCAAACAACTACATTAATGCCAGCTTAATAACTGCAGAGGAGGCGCAGAGAAATTACATTCTCACTCAGGTAAGCATCTATGTATCTATCTGTATGTATATATAAAAAAAAAAAAAAAAAAAAAATATATATATATATATATATATATATATATATATATATATATATATATATATATATATATATATATATGTGTGTGTGTATGTGTGTGTGTGTGTATATATATATATATATATATATATATATATATATATATATATATATATATATATATATATATACATATATATATATATACACACACACATATATATATATATATATATATATATATATATATATATATATATATATATATATATATATATATATATATATATATATATATACATATATATATATATACACACACACATATATATATATATATATATATATATATATATATATATATATATATATATATATATATATATATATATATATATAGTGTAACAAGGTTGTCAAAAGTAATTTACAAATAAAAATCTGAAAAGTGTGGTTCTCAGCTCCTTTGACCTCGTGTCTCAGTTGCAGCTGCGCGCCTTTTTGGGTATCGTGTCTCTGCCCTGAGGCTGCGTGTAAAAAAAAAAAAAAGAAGAAAAGAATAAGTCGTTGTTCTGCTTTGAAGGTTGTCAGATTTAATGAGCGATGTTCCAGCTGCGGTTCTGCACGGCTCTCTCTTTGAAACTAAGAGTATATGTGGATATGTGAACGCAGAGGACAGGTCACATGACGGACACGGAGCTCTGGTGGTCAGAAAAGGTAAAAACGATTGGCCAGTTGAGGAAAAACTAAAATTTGAGATGTTACTGTGGTTACTGCTTACCGAGGAGTCAGCTGGCAAACAGCGAACCAACAACAGCTACTAGAAGCTGAGATTAACCTGAGACTCTGACGCAGATCATCTCAAAACCCGGTCATCTGGACCCTAACCTATAGCCTGGTTCTGATCGGCGTCGTTCTTCAGTTAGAGACCGCGGGCCAAAATTCACAGCAGGTTGTGAGCGTTCGCTTCCTCTCGAGAGACGCCTTTATAAAACGCTGCGACATGTGAGGAATCGGCTAACGTTGGCCATCAGAACGGAGCAGGCGGGCCATAGGTGTCCAGGCCGCATGGCCAGCGCCGAACCATCCCAGGAGACGGCAGCGGACATCTAGTTGGGTCTGAAGGGATCTGCTGCCTTCATCTTGGTCTTAGTGTTTCCCATTGCAACCATAAATCTAGTTTTGGCTTTATTTGTGCACGATGCCAATGTTTCTACGCCTCGTTTGTGACGTATGGACGCAAACTTGGACAGTTAAAGTAATTTCTAAGTGTCGGTCGTCATTTTCCCTACCGGCAGTCGTGTAACATCTCCTCATAGAGGTCCTTCTTCTTTTTATGACATATCTTTTGATTCCGTGTAAGAATAAATGTCAATCCCGTAAATACGAGAGAGGAGTTTGATCGGCCGTTATACTTTTCCACAAAGACGCGTAAGTTCTTGTTTAATGTAGTCATTTAATATAAGACTACGGTTAACATGCTGGTGAAGCTTCTCAGTCATCCAGGTCATGGTCATTCCAAAAAAAGTAAAAAACAAAGAAACTGAAGACGTTTCGCTTCCTATCCAGGAATTGAGAAAGCTTCCTGGATAGGAAGCGAAACGTCTTCAAACTACAGAAAACCAGTCCAGTTTCTTTGTTTTTTACTTTTTTTTTGGAACTACGGTTAACGTTTGATGATTCCCTTTTTAGGGACCCCTTCCAAGTACATGCGGCCATTTCTGGGAGATGGTGTGGGAGCAGAGGACCCGTGGCGTGGTGATGCTGAACCGGGTCATCGAGAAAGGCTCCGTAAGCGCCGGCCGGCTTTTCTAACAAGAGTTTCCCGTTCTACCTCTTTCTCTGCGCTTCGGATCCTTCGTGCTCCTCGCGGATAACATGCGCTCTCATCCGGGTCTAGATCAAATGTGCCCAGTATTGGCCACAGAGGGAGGAGAAAGATGCCGTCTTTGAAGACACCAACTTCAAGGTGACTCTCGTCTCGGAGGACATCAAATCGTACTACACAGTCCGACAGCTGGAGTTGGAAAATCTGTCGGTGAGTTGTTCCTCCCTCCTCTGAGTTGGCGAAAGAGAACAAATTAAGACTTTTTTTTTTATTTTTGCAGAATGAATCCAGAAGTTAAGTGCTAGCTCTGTAAACGTGTGTGATTCTTAGTCCACAAGCACGATTTCTGTTTGTTCCCGTAAAGAAGCGTTTGAGCTGATCGGGACCGGAGAACCGAAACATCATATGAAACAAATGTCTTTCTTTTCGCTTCTCTTAATCCAGTTTCTCGGTTTCAAATTCGCTGAAACTGCCCCTGTTCCCTGCCGTTATTTCAAGTTCTCAGAAGAAACATGCATTCACTGTCTTTTTGCCACATGCCTCAGGTTCTTGGATTTCTCTTAAGGTTTTCACCCAGATCTGTCCCTGCAGACTCAGGAGACTCGTGAAATTTTACATTTTCACTACACCACCTGGCCTGACTTCGGGGTCCCCGAGTCTCCCGCCTCCTTCCTCAACTTCCTCTTCAAGGTGCGAGAGTCGGGCTGTCTGAACGCAGAGCACGGGCCGGTGGTGGTGCACTGCAGTGCCGGCATCGGACGCTCTGGGACCTTTTGTCTTGTGGACACCTGCCTTTTATTGGTTCGTACAGACTTGTTGTACGGTGGAGAAAATCTGCAGATTTCAGCGGAACCACGGGGCGCTTGATTCAAAGCGGTAAAAAAAAACAACAACACTTTTTTGCGTCATTTGCAGATGTCCCTTCGTAAAGACCCGTCTTCGGTGCGCATCCGAGAGGTGCTGCTGGAGATGCGGCGTTATCGGATGGGCTTGATTCAAACGCCAGATCAGCTTCGCTTCTCCTACCTTGCTGTCATTGAAGGTGCCAAGTACATCAAAGGAGACACATCTCTCCAGGCAGGCTCCTCTTCTCTCTCCTCCTCTTTTCAACTCATCATTTTAGCCAACTGTGTTGACAAAATTAGTACTAAGATTTCAAATGTTGTTTTCTTTACATAAAAGGATCTTTTTTTTTTTTTTTATTATTACTAAGGAGTCATGGAAGGAGCAGTCAAATGAGGAAGATGATCCTCCAGAGTTCAGCCCTCCCCCACCTCTCCCCCCTTCCAGAGACCCTCACAACGGCCGAGTGCAGCCATCTTTTTTCCCAGATAATATAAACCTCATCCAGTGTGTGGAAACATCCCCACAGGGGTAAGTGTCCAAAATGCTGATTTGTATTATTTTATCTCAAAAAATGTACACGTGCATATTTTTTTTTTTTAACGACTTTAATTAGAAGGAAGTAACGCGCTAATGTCACGTAGATACATTTTGGTGTGCTGGTTCTTGAAGCTCTGAACCTTGCTTCACAATCCGCTCTTGGCTGCAGGTATTCCTGCTGCTTGTGCATTTCTCATCCACACTTTTTCCTTCCACTCAACTTTCCATTAATAAACTTGAATATACACAGCGAATAACCAGTTATTTTTTTATAGCAATGACCTTTTGTGGCTTGTGGGGAGTGTCGTGACAGTCTTCCCCATTATGAAGACAATCACTTGGTCCAAACATAAATGTTTTGTATTAAAATAAGTGTTAATGGTCCATAATTGTTTTGTGGTTGTAAAGCCTAAATCATCCAAATGAAGAAAATTACATCCCTCTGTGTGCAATTAATCTATACTACTAAAAAAAAGTTTCACTTTTTGGTTTGTATTGGTGGAATAAATCAACTTTTCGATGATATTGCGCCTGTGCTTAAAGGAGCATTGCTCAAGTCTAAAGGTAGCATTTTTATTCCCCCCCCCCCCCCCCCCATACAAGCCCTTATAATTGTCCAACGTTTAAAATTAGTTTCCTTCTATTTACAGCTGTTGCCTCTTTAGGCTCCATTAGTCAGTTTATGAGAGAGCGATGTAGGTCGGATGCTCTGGGCCTTCAGGTGGCGTGACGCGCTGCGAGCTCTCCTACACCTGGCTACTTTGTCGAGTCTCCGTCGTAATCGACGCGTTAGCGAGAGAACACGAGCTAACTTCATTCTTTATAGCTTTCTTAACTCAGAAGACGTTACGCCTCTGAACTAAAGACCCGTGAAGTCTCAGCGCCAGATGCTTTACCTCTTCTCCCCTCCACGTGCTTAACACTGGTGTCATTTCAACTTGTCGCCAGAGGGGGCAGACTTGTGCAAAAACTCTGGAACTTGCACAATGTTCCTTTAAAGTTGCTTCACAATCCTCTCCAGGCTGTGGCTATCTGGTTAACACCACACTTTTTCCTCCCCATGAAAACGCTTGGATACAGCAAGTTTTTTTTTTTCTTTTTAGAAAATTACCTTTAGTGACTTGTGGAGGGTGTCGGTGATTGTCTGCCGGGCAACTCGCATGTCAGCGGTCTTCCTTGTAATGCGTTTGTCATATTACAGTAATCATAATTCCATGTAAAGACAGAAACATAATTTCTGTGTCTACGGAACCTATAGTTCCACATTTTGAATTGCAGAAATAATTATGTTTCAGTTATAGATGCACCTGCAGCTCCGACTTGTTCTTTCTTCGCACATCAAATAGTTGAAGAATACAAATAAGTGGAAAGCTGGTATCATATTGCATTAAATCACCACTAGCTGGTGAAGGTTAAGTTAAAAGCCTGAATAAACAAGCTTATTCTCGTCTTTCAGCCATAACTATGCTATCTTTGCCTGCACAGAAGGGATAATAATGTGCAGTAGTTAAAGTTAAGTCGTTTTTAAAACGTTACTCTAAAAGGGCAACAGATCTAAACCTCAAGGCATTACAGAAGACACAGACAGACACATATGTTCATTTAGAAGATTGATTTATTTCAACATGTTGCTTCTAAACCCAGGATGGGGATAAAAGTGTGAGTGAAACTGTTATCAGTTATCTGTCAAAGACTGCAGGCTGATCCATTTTCATATGTAAATGATAAAGATGAGACCAAGAGATTTCAAACAAGCATCCAGAGCCCGTTTCATGGAGGGAATGTGCCGCGAATCTTCCGTCTGATTTTAGATGGAGAGTTTCTTAGTGCTGTTTTACATGAATGCCGGCGGGTTGCATTCAGTTCTAACGCTAGTTTTTCCCGGTCCGCCTGTTTCTAACGTCTGGCTGATTCACGAGAAGCGATAAGGCTTCAGAAGACAGTTCTGAATCAGTCGCGTTTTCGCTTGTTTTCTTCCGCTCTCTTCAAATCTACGCGAGTTGTTTGCAGCCAGATTACCAGATAGACGCTCGCTGTACAGGTGGCTCTAGGAATGTCGTCCCGGGGGTGCAGAGCGCTCACCGTATGACAGCATGTAAACGTCGGAGCCTGAAGCATTTTCTCTAGTTGGATACGGAGAGAGTTGTGGCTGCGATTTACAGAAGAGCGAGGGCCGCAGTCCTCACAACTGTGAGTTTTTTTTTTTTAAAGCAGATATTTTAGTCGGTTTTACAGGTGGTTCATTTAAAAATGTGATTGCACAGAGTGATATATTTTAAGCAAATTTTTTTTCATTTTCATAATTACAGCTTACAGATCAAAAAAACTGAATTTGGTGATTTCTTTTTTTTCTTTCTTTTTTTTTTTAAAATGGTGGACATAACAATCAAAGTTCAAAATGTGTAATTAATCTATATGCGAGTTTCACATTTTGAATTTGAATTGATGAACTAATTTATTGAGATGGACCTGCATGCTCTGCCTTAAGTTCATTTCAGCAACCCTCAGAGCCGTTTTTGCCTTTGGTCCAGCTAAATATATTTTATTTAGAGCCACAACAGCCACATGAAACAAATTAACTTATTTTAACATCTACTATTGTTATGGTTTTCGGATTAAAGAAGCACTATTTTATTCTGGGTTTTAAGATAAAGAAAATCATCAAAACCTTTACGCAAGGCAAGGCTATTTATAAAGCACTTTTCAGTAACAAGATGATTCAAAGTGCTGTAAAGGGAAAAAAACACATTTTCTAAAATGGAACGCTAAATTTTTAATTGGAAAGTATGTCAAAAAGGCAAGTTGTTTGCAACTAAAACACGATAAAATATGACCTTGTTTAAAAAAAAAAAGTATTCCTTACATTTGTGAGGAAATCCTTTGGCCACAAATGCTACACTTGTTTTAAAATGTTAATTAAAAAATTCTAGCTTTGGATATTTCTGCCAGGAGTTTCACGCAATATATGCAAAGTTATTAAGAGGCCCAGTCGGAGGTCTAAAGAGTCCAGAACCGCAGGTTGCAGACCCTTGTCTTGGCCCAACAATCTCTAAATCCTCTTTTTCAGAGTTTTGCTCCTACAACAAACTCTCGTTTCTGTTCAACTTAGCAGGAAATAACCAGTAAGACTCCTTTATCTCAGTCCCTGTGTGATGAAGTGACGCTTATTGTTCCTGTTGGGAGCAGCTCCCATTTATCTGTGTAATTACATCTGAATGAAGATTTAAGACGGCAAAAATGTTATTTTAATTTTTTTGTGGCAAATTTTAAAAGAACAGGAAACGAGTAATTTCAAACCTGTAGTTAAAAAAATAAATAAAAAATACTGACGTTTTTAACGTATTTGACCCTAATGTAAGCATAAAGATACGTGTCATGTAGACTGAGCCAAGATATCTGGGGAAGCTCAGACTTATTTTCAATTAATCATGAGTAAACTAATAATGTGGAAAATTGTGGAAAAAGTATTTTGCATAAAATCAAACCTGTAAATAAAAAGTTGTAATCTGAAGCACTTTGTAACTTGAACAACAAGTCATGTTTTAAACTGTTGGCTTCAAACTTTGCACATCTCATTTCAGTCGTGGTATTTAAAGAAAGTGTTCCCTCTGTCAGTTCTCAGGTTTTACATACCAGGATATAACAGAAGGGATTTGATCTTTAACAGGTTTAAAGTTATTTAAATCTAATCTCAAGTTTACAAAAACCCAGCAGATTCCACACCGTCATTATTTATCAGACAGAGATGAAACCAAAATGGAGAAGCTGTGTGTGGGGAGCACGTTACTCCCTTTACCCCTTCTATAGGAGAAACGCTGCAGCCAGGTGCTGCTTATTAAGTGCGCTTCATTTACTGGTTATCAGTAAAACAATGACCACCACGTCTATAAAAGCAGGAGTTTGCTTTTATATATTAAGATATATTACGATAATGTCAGGGCAGAAAATCCGTTACATTTGTCGCTGCACATTAATCTGGGATGACTGATAAAGCCATTTCCAAACGGCTTAAAGTCCAACGGGATACACAAAGAACCCAAGAATGTCCACAAGTGGAAAAAAACTGACTGCTAACAGCCTTGGTAGGAGTGGAAGTCCCAAAAGCTTCACAGCAAGCCGAAGCCGTGCAGTCATTGCAAAAAGCCCCAAGATTTCAGTGCCAGACTTTACAGACTTCAATTTGCATGTTAAAGGGTTAAAGTTCATGACAGGACAGATAGAAAAGTGTAGAAGAAGAGAGGCTTGTTTGAAAGGGGTTGAAGGAGAAGACTTTTTTGAACAGATGCGATGGAAGCAGAGACGTGCCCCTAATGGTTTTGAAGATATCAGCACAAACACCTCTGACTGACTGTCAAGCACGGCGGCGGAGGCGTGATGATGTGGGCTCGTTCTGCAGCTGCAGGACCTGAGCACCTGACCGGGTTTAAGATAAACCCGTGTCTGCACGCCCAGCCACTACAGCGCCAAAGCGTGAAGCCATCTGTGTGGCGGCTGGAGCCCGGTCCGAGCGGGCTCTCCAGCAGCACCGTTACACATCGACAACAGAGAAAAGAATCAAGGCATTGCTGTGGCCTAGTCAAAGTCCAGACCTCTGTGGTGAGACCTTCAGAAGGCTGTGCAGAAATAATGAGAGACCGATAAAAGTCAGACTGAAAAGGTTTAGTGAAAGTTGGGGTTCGATAAATACTAACAGCGTGAAATCTGTTGTGTTTTTGTGCACTTTAAGATGGATTAGCATAATGTTAGAACAGGGTAAAGGTAAGATCGTTTTTATCACCACTCGCCGCCTGAAATGAAAATAAAACGAAAAAACTGCACTGTCTGGTGTTTTTTTTTAAAACATACGAAAAGCAGTTCGCCTGAAAAAGAAAATAAAACCTTGATCTGTTTCTGCTTTCACGTCGTCTCTTCACTCAGGTCCTCACAGGACACAGAGCTGCGGAAAAGAAACCCAGCCGCCCCGCCGCCGCCTCCCGACAGAGGGGATCTGCTGGATGAGCACATGGCGATCCAAGACCTGGCCTCCGCCGCGGCCAATAAATCCCAGCAGCTGGAGGCGACGGAGGCGACGGAGGCGGGACCAGAGCAGCCAAAGGGAACCTGTCCTGTGCCGGGGGTCTGGTCCCCTACTACAGCCCATGTGTGCCTGGGCACGGCGCTGGCTCTCAGTGCTTATGTCTGCTATCGCGTCTATTTCCACTGATGTCTGTCCTTCCTTCCTTCCTTTTTCATTTATTTTAGTTTTTTGTTCCATGATGTCGCAAAGTGGACCTGGCTGGCGGGTCAGCCGGCTTTGACTCTGAGTGGCGGTTGGTGATAGTTTGGCGCTCAGCTGATTCGGGTTCACCTCTGACGATATTAGAAATGGTCGGCTGCCTCTTTTCACCCAAATATTCTCTGTGTATTGCCATCTCCAACGCTCAGGGCCTCGGTTTCTCAGGTGCCACATCCCAAACGTGTGCGCGCCGACCCAAACGCAGACTCACCATAAAACACACGTCGGTCTGCTAAGGCGAAGGGGTTTCCATTGGGACCGCTGGTCTGGGCACCAGGACCAATGACCTCTGCCTAATTTTCATGCATCTTTTTTTTTTTATTATTATTTACCAAAATGACACCTTTGAATGTTTTTTCCATTTTTATCCTCAACTCGTTTAGTTACACAGACTGATCAAGATTTTGATTAAGCTGGACTGAAAACATGTCACTAAGGGAGAAGCTTTGTTCAGAGTTGAGGGACTTTCTGAAAACTACAAAAAAAAAGTAGTTTGCTCCCAGTAAACGAATGAAAGTGTGGATTTTGAATGATCTCTACATACTAGTCGTCTGTTTTCGGCAGGTTGAGTATCTTTTATTTTTCCTTCTTCTTCCCTGTTTGTAGATTTGTGAATCTGCTCAGTGAAAACTATTAATGCAACATTTACAGTAGGTTTAATAGTCGATGCAGACCGGTGGCGCTCCAGTGTTCGGCTCTCGGTCTGTTTTCTCCCGGTAGCTCGACGGCGCCGCCTGAATCGACGTTGTGCAGGGACGGGGTGACGTGTCTCCGCCGGTTTCCAGGCAGAATCGGTTTTATCCTGAGATGGATCACAACACACGGCTTTAGATACTGTCCGTAGTTTTACAGTAGATGTAAAAATGTATAACCTTACCTGGAGGTAGATGAGGCGCCTTGACACAAAAGTAGCTCACACCCAACTCTTGTTTGCCAGCAATAAAAATAACTCAGTCGTGTGATGCCCTTCACACGTGCATCTCATAAATCCAAAATATCATCAAAATGTTTTATTTACTTCAGTAATTCAGTTCAAAACGCCAAACTGCCATTTAATACGGAGTCGTCACACACAGCGATATATATTCAGGCTGTTCCTTTCTGCTGATTTTGATGATTTTCTTACGAGTCGTAAAGACACAAATTTCAGATTGTTGCACAAGACTAAAAAGAGTTTTAATCCAGAAATGTGGGGTCACTGGAAAGTATGTCCGTGTACTATGGAGGCTATGTACTCAGAACTTGGCATGGAGATCAGCCTGCGGTTCTGCTGTAACGCAAGCCCAGGTTGCTCAAATGGCTGCCATTGTTCGTCTTGACAATACCCCAAAGAGTCTTTCTGTGAGTTTACGCATTATTCAAGGAGTGACGCCTTTAAGGGCTCTAAAAATACCGCGTAGACGTGCTGACTTTGGACTTGATAAAACCCAACGTACCAACACCAGCAGGTGACATGGCTCCCCAAGTCACTAACTGTGGAAACTTTGCGCCCCGAGGAACCTGGATTCTGTGCCTTTCCTCTCTTCCTTCAGACCCTGGGACCCTGATTTGCAAATGAAACGCGTGTTTCTGATGACGTTGCTTTCGCAGCAACCTAATGGTGCAGCAATGGCAGCCCATGTCTGCGTGCGGTAGCCCTTAAAGCCCTGACGGCAGCCGCAGTTCACACCTTGTGAATCTCCTGCAAACTCCATATTGGCTTCGCTTCTCGATCCTCTCAAGTTTGAGGCTCTAACTGTTGCTTGTGCACCTTTTTTCCTACCACACTTTGTCCTTCCACCTAACTTTCCAGTAATAAGCACGGATAGACCACCCTCTGTCGGGTGTAATTGTGGCTGTGACCGTTTGCAAGACAGCAGTCGACCTCGTGATTGTGTAGTCCGTTACGTCACATTTCTGTATTAAAAATCCTTTTACAATCCTAATATACTGTTCTAGTTCGCCGAGGAACAGAATTTGGGTTTTTTATCACGGTGAAATCATCGTTAACAGAATGAAATGCTTGAGATATATATCACCGTTTGTAATGAATCTATAGTAGTTTAACTTTATGAATTGAATTGCTAAAATAAATTAACTTTTCAGTGATGTTCTACGTTCTTGAGAGGTACACGCAGGTCTCTGAGGGTAAGCGTGGGACCAGGGATTTTGAAACTAACCAAAAATGAAACGAAACACCAGCACAGGGATGAAAACGATGCACTGTTCTGACTATTCGTTGTGTCATGGTTGTGAGCCTGAGCTGGCCGTGTTCTTCTGTCTGATCTTTTAGTTTTTTCAAGCATGCTGCGTTTGTGACTCGACAGGTTTGTCCAAATAAGAGATTAGTTAAGCTGCTACCATTCGTTTACCTTTGGGACGAGACAGAGTCCAGCACTTTGTCTACCTTTCTTTAGAATGTATGAACGTCCTGTCCACAGGACGCACCCTTGTTAAATTTATATATAAGTATATATATTTCAGATCAGGTTTAAGTGCTGAGTTCTTTTTCTGCTCGAACGGATTAAACCTCAGCACTTGTGCAGTAATTGCACCACGTTTTCCCATTTTCTATACGTATGCTGAGCTTAAAAGCGTATTTTTTTATTTACATTTGTTTTCATTTTTAAATAAAGAAAACAAAAAGAAGTGTCCTGTTTTTCTTCAGGCTTATACCAGGAACCATTGTGATATTATCAGTTGCAATAAATCCACGTTTTCCTCACGCCTCTCCTTCTCATCTGTCCTTAGGGGGTATCCATGCTCACCTGTGTAAGGTGTTTACTCCAGCAAGACATGCTGAATGCACGATTTGTATGCAAAATATGAATTCATGAATATGTTTCCAGTCATTTGGTATATTCACTCTGGGCTCAGTGATGTTTGTGATAAATCGGGCAGCCCTAATAAGGCCACGTGTTTATTATGTTATCAGCTTGGTGAGTAGAGAAGAGCTCCAGGAAGACGAAGCTAACTCGTTAATAAGTCATCACCTTCGTTCGAGTTGGCAGACTCCAGACTTTTGTCCATTATTGAAACAATTAGGACGTGTTATTGCGTAATTATATATTTTTTTCCTCTCTGGAGAAGTGAAAAGTGTTACTCCCTACTCCCATGATGGATAGTTTTCCTCTTTGAAAAAGAGGAAAACTATCTCAAAAGATTGAGATGCTTCTTGTAGCCGTTTATCAGTCTCTGATGTCGGGTCAAGGAGTTTGTCCCAGACCTCATCTGAGATATTTAAGGGTTTTTAGCATGTATACACTGTAAATGCTTCAAGATGACTTTGCTTTAAAAAGTATGAAAACTATTTTATTTTGAGAAGTTGAAAATCTTTAGTATTTGCAAGTTGTACACATTAGGTTTGCACAACAAAACTTAATGTTTACAACTTGCATGTACTAACATGTTGAGTTTGAACTTAATGATTTTTAGTAGACTTGATAAGTCTTTTTTGGGGAGTCAGCCTTCAGAGCTCATCTGCTTACAGAGATGCTGAGCTACGTTTCATATTCCCTTATGTCTCCATGTTGTTGATAATGCAATCCTGCATTTGCAATTTTACAAGACGTATTACTCAGGGCACTAGGACTCTTTATCTGGTTGAAGCATTTATGTTTGAGTCATCAAACAAACAGATCACGGTGTTCAACTTCTTAGGAAATGCTGTATTCTGTAATACGGAATACTGCTCATGGTTTTGTGTGGCCACACCCATGGCCAAAAAAAAAAAAATCAGTCCATGAGGTTAAACTGATCTGCACAAGTCTCCACCTCTTTCAAATCCTTAATTTTTTAAGCGTGGACTCAACTTAAATATTTTTAGTTATCAAGAATTTTGTATATAACAGCACTTAATTTGAATTAGCAAAACAACAAGTTGATGAGAATTGAGTTCTGCTCACTTAAACTGAATGTTGCATTTTACAGTGTGGTTCAGTCCAGATGAGATCAACATCTGGGCTCTGATTTCATTTCTTTATTCTCAATCAGTCCTTGGTGGATTTCCTGGTGTACTATTTTGGGTCATTGTCATTTTTCAGGGTCCAGTTCTGCTTTAACTATAAAAAAGATGGTCATGTTTTCCTCAAGCACCCTCTGATAAATGGTAGAATGCATGTTAAAGTGATGAGGTCCAGCTGCAGTGAAGCATCGACCAACCATAACACTTCAAGCACTTGTCCTCTGTTCTAGTGTCTAAATAATTAAATTTCTTTGTCCAATCGCATCATTCCAAAACGCCTGATCTTTGTCTATGTTCTCTCACAAACTTCAGCCTGACCTTCGTGTTCTTAGGTCCACTTCTTGTCCACCTCCTGTGAAAGTTAAACTTCTGCCATTTCTTCCTTATTATCAACAGAATATCAACCATAGCAAGGTGCTGCTGTAAGTCCGGCATTTACATTTTAGGGCTTTTGTAGACTGTTTTTCAATTTTCTCCACTTGTGGAATATATTCTGTGCAGTGAAACAGTTTATTTCAAATTATTTTTAGACCTCTTTACACCACTTCCCAAACTCATAAGCTGCTACTGTCATCCTCCTGAAGACCTCAGTCAGCTCTTTGGATCTCACCATGGTGTTCACTCTCACAGTCAGGAGCACAAATAAAAGTGAATGTTTAAAACTCGACAAAACTTCAACATTTTACATTTGTTTTAAATTAAATACCCATGTGTTGAAAGGTGCTAGAAAAACAGACTATGGTTGTGTCCATTATGTAAATGACAGTAGCTCAGTGAGTAGCTGTCATAAGGTTAAGGGATTGATTTCAATTTCCCCTTGTGACACATCAATGTGCCCCTGGGCAAGGCACTTAACGCTAATTTGTCGATCGATGTGCATACTGGTGTACGAATGTGTTAGTGAGGTTGGGTAAATGTGGCTATAGTGTAAAGCTCTTTGAGTGGTCAGTTTGACTACTAAAGTGTTGTATAAATTCCGTCCATTCTCAAAAGAACGTTTTCTGCATTCAGTTGTGTTATAAGTGGATAATTTAAAGTACAGTTCTGGTGAAAAAACCTGTATCCTCACCATGCATTCATTTTCTATAACCTTACTCGTGCAGGGCACGGGAGATTGACCAATCAACAGCCGGGGATTAAATTTGGCCCATTTTCCCTTAATTTGTCAAATAATGACCGGAATCCCATCTGAAGTTTTTTTTCATGTTTAGATGTTAAAGGAAAACTAAGTTTACACAAGAAAATGTTGGTGTCATTGTGTGAGTAATCTGAATTGGTCAAAATCAGACTCAGCGGGTACAGAAAAGCCAGAGGTTTTTATCGGAGGTTTTAACCAGATCAGTGCATCTCTATTTTAAACTATAAATGATTCTTTACCAAGTTCGCTAACTTTTTAAAACATTTTATATTTATTAATCAAAGATTTATGCACAGTGAAGAAGTGAATATAAGTCATAAAACCATATAATTTATTAATTAGGAGTATAGCACAACAAAAGTAGTTTGTGTAACAAAGTCTTCATGAATCTTAGGGAAACCCTTAATTTGGGCCTTTTATTGTTTTTTTAAACGTTCAGTTTTTGTAAAGGGTTTGAAGGCGCGATCCGACACAGAGCTATCAAGCAGCAAGCTTGATTCAAACGACTTCCCGTAGCCATGTTTGCGTTGTATTGTGGGATGCGGTAAACAAACATGGAGGCGCGTCTATTTCATAAAGCATAAAGTCCTATGAAACTTTCAGGACGGGTTCCCAGGACCACTCTGTTTACTTCTCAGATTAGTTTGCCTTTAATATTACCAAGGAACACACTAATAATGTGTTTATTCTACCGTCTCGGAACACAACATCTACTTCCTGTATTTCCCGCCTCAGACATCTGACCAATCAACAGACTGAACCTTCTCACGTGGTTTTTGGGAACTGTTTTCTTGGTGTTTTCTCTGTGAGAAAAGAAACGGAACCGCTCGAAAAGAAAAAAGTTAAAAGCTAACAAACTCACCAACTGATTCGGACCAAAAGTAAATGAACTATAGATGTGAAAACAGCCGCCTGTGCTTCCTGAAGTTCAGGGTGTAATGTTTGCAAATGGCCACACGGTGGCTCCAAGGGTCCGCCTCCTGCTATAAACTAAAGCCTTTGGTTTTTGTGTTAAGGCTCACTCTTTCCTGTTTTCATCTTGTGTGTCTATGTTTGCACAACAATACTGTTGAGTCTTTAAGAAAATGCCTTTTGTTGGCGTCAGCTAAAAATGTTAACCTGCCTGTAACACCTTTCTGTCATCGCTGGTATTTGATGCATTTTTATGATTTAAAACAAAATAAAAATGTCCTCACTTTGAAAAAACAAAAACATACAAACAAAAAAACTGGACTTTATATTCTAATATTTATTCTGGCCGCTCTTGAAACAGGTGTCACAGATAAACACATTTGTCCCTCCCCAATCTGTGTTTTAAACAAACATATGTAAGGTTGATGTTCATTTCTTGGTGCAAAAGCGAGAGGGGGTGGGGGATACTGAACTTTGGAAGAAAAAAACAAATCAAGATGAAGTTCTCCAGATACAGGCTTCTGCGTCTGCTTGAGGAAACTCCGCCGCATTGGGGCGTAGCACAGATGATTTGGCAATCGTTTTTGGCGAGCACTTCCTGTTTAGGGAAGAAGAAGGATGAGCCGGTACGTGCTGTTCAAGAATGCAACTTGAGCAGAGTGAATAATGCAGAAATTCTTCTGACGTCAAGCAAGACGGCCAACAAGACAGAACAAGCTGCTGTAGGAAAACTACAATCAAGGTGTAGCCAGGGACCGGAAGTCCTTTCAAAGACACTTGTTTCTAGTGAAACTATAGTCTGATGGGCCGGGGCTACCATGAGTCATGTTAGCTGTGGATAAGAGGACTGTTTATCTAGTAAATATAAACAATTTAAGTGGAATTTTAAAGGTATTTAAATATTTGTATGACAACAATGTAAAAAAAAGTATGTTCTTTTTACTAAAAAGTCCACACTCAAGAGTACAGAGTCTCTTCTCTCAGACTAATAGAGCAGTCTACAATCTGAGGCAGTCCAAAAAGTACATCTGCCCTGCCCTGCTGACTGTCCGCAGTTTAATTATTAACCTGGAACTTCCCAATAGCAGGCCAGCTGTGAGTGGGGTTGGAGGGAGGGAGGGAGCAAGGCTGTGGCCTGTAGACAATTTTCTCCAGGAGGCCTATGGGGGGTCAGGAAACTCCTGAATTTGACGTGAGTCAGGTCCTTCCAAGTGTGTCTGAGTCAACACACGTGGTTCAGCTGTACAATGTAGCGCTAAATGAAACAGGAATACCGTGTCTCTTCATGCCCTTTCCCACGTCAAAAAGCACACTTGGTAAGTAATGACTGGGTGTGCTCAGATATAATGCAATTGTGGCGGCTCGTGATTGTTTTAGATATTTGCATGAAAACATGTTTTTACACATTTAGGAGGAGTTGGATATGAGAAGTGATACCCGAGAGCAGCTACAGAACCTTAGCTTCCATACTGAAAACAGGAGGAGACTGGAGGTTCTTCTGTGTCCAAAGTTAATAAAATCTCTCTCTCTCTCTCTCTGAATGCCTCAGGATCACAATTACCACTCCCTATTATGCTGAAAGACAGCGCTCTCACGTCTGATCATTTGTGCAATGTGCAGTGGCGTCTAAAATCCTCCATACCCTCCTGAACTTTTTTTAAAGTTTGTCGCATTATTGTACTGCAGTGGCAGGACAACAATATGTTGTTTTAAAAAACATTTTACAAATAAAACTGAAAATTGTGTCATGCTTTTGTATTCAATTTGTTTTGTGGCAATTATAGCTCTTAAGTCTTTTGTGGTACGTCTCAACTACATTTGTGCCTCCAGAGACTGAATTTTATCTTTATTTATTTATTTTTTTTGCTAAATTGCTCAGAAAGATTGGACAGTAAGCATCTGTCAACACTATCCGAAAGTTGTAGGTTTGATTCCAGCTTCCATGGTGCTTGAATATATGCTCGTTTGTGTGTGCAGTGTAAAGCTTTTTGAGTGGTAAAATGACTAGAAAAGTGCAATAAAAATTTTGTGTTTGAGTCTTGCCATAGGTTCTACATTGGATTTATATCTGTGCTTTGACTAGGCCATTCCTAGAGATCAATACAACATGTAGCTCTGGCTGAGTGTTTATGGTTGTTGGCTTTTGCTGCGTCTCACTGGTTTTCTCCCAAGGTTCCTCTGTATTTAGTTCCCTCTATCTTGAGATTAACTCTGACCAGCTTCCCTGTCCTAGATGAAGCTGAGCGTCCCCCCACTACCATGTTTCCCCCTGGGGTTGGTGTATTCAGGGTGATGCGCAATGTTAGTTTTCCTCCACATATAGTGTTTTGTTTGTAGGCCAGAAAGTTAGATTTTTAGTCTCATCTGACAGGGCAATTACTTCTTTGCTGTCTCCTACAATGCTTGTGGAAAACTCCAACCACGATCTCTTATTGCTTTCCTTTATCAAAGGGGTTCTTTATGCCACTCTACTGTAAAAGAACAGGTTTGTGGCGTGCACAGTTAATAATTGGCCTGTCAACAGATTCTCCCACTAAGCTCCAGGTCTCTGCAGCTCATCCAGGGATACCTTAGCATCTTGGCAGACTCTCTGATTAAAGGTCTCCTTACCTGGCCTGTCAGTTTAGATAGACAATTGTGTCTTGGTAGGTTTGAAACTCTGCCACTATTTTTAACCTAGCACTTATTTAAAAACTTCGGCACCTGTATCCTTGGCCCGTCTATTGCATCCCTTGGTCTTCATGATGCAGATCACAAATGTTCTCTAAAAAAAACCCTCTGAGGCCAGCTGTATATATACAGACATTATATTATACACAGGTTTACTCTCTTTAGATGACTTCTGAAGGCAACTTCTTGCACTGAATTTGATCTATCAGAGTGGAGGAGGCTGAATACAGAATTTTCAGGTTTCTTAGGTTAACATTTAAGACTAAAACCATGTATACATGCACAATTATGCCATACCTTGAATGTAAACACAGTGCAAATATGTACATTACTTATCTGTATTTGAATATTTATTGACCTCATATTAAGGAATCGCTAAACAGTTTTTCAAGTTGATGCCTCTACAGGCCTGAAAGATATTTCCCTTCACTTCGGACTGCTTTGGCTCAGAGGACAGGAAGCGTTGTGCATTGATCCCAACAAATAACTGTATGATAGTCTGCAGATGGTCCGAGCTAGTCATGCAACCTCAGCATAAATGCATCATGATTAACACAACAATATGATGAGCTTTCAGTCACGGGAAACATTTTCCTGCAAAACAAGCAGCTGGGCTGTTTCTGAGCTGCAATGGAAAAGCACAGTGCTGCTCTCATTAAGCTGCTGTCTCAGAGTCTGATGTCTTTGGTTTACGTTTGTTGAGACATTCACTCGTGAGCAGTTCCTCTTCCTGTTCCTGCCCCCCTCTGGTTGCTGCTTTGAGGACCAACCGTCACACACGCACACTGCTGTGGCACACACTATCGCCTATGACAAACTAAGTTCATGCATGTAGGTCAGAGCGTAAATACTGACATACTGGAGCTGGTGCTTCCCCGTCTCAAGCACACGGCACACCGATGACGTTTGACGTCGAGATGCATGTAAACAAAGTTTGGTTGACCTCTCTGGCTCACCGCAGATGTCATCACTGTGTTCCTTTGGTTTGCTGTTGATGTTTTTGACTCCTAGCAGCGGTGAAAAAATAAGACAGCTAAATTGATGCGTTTCATGTGACGACTGTGAGTTTGATTTCCTGAAGCACCAAACGCACGCCAGCTCCGAGTCGGAGCCAGCTTGCAGCTCGGAGGAGAAGATTCAGCGAACGTGAGGATCGCCACATAGTTAAACTAGTGTGGGTGGTGACATTTTTTGCATTGTTGCCACCTGCATCCACACGCCCTACTTCCTGTTGAGTAATCTGTACTAATTCTAAGCATCCCTTATTACTATTTTATCATTTTGTTCTGTGATTACATAAGCGGACAGCTAAAAAAACAACAACACTTCTCTGCTTCGGAAATGTAATATTTTAGAAAGATTCTCCCCTCAGGCTGTTTCATGTAATCACAAGATCAGAGGGGAACAATCTGACCTCAGTTCTTTCTGGAGACTCTATTGGATTTTAAAAAAATCTCTTTAATCAGAATATACACCTTGCTTTGTTTTTAAAAATAAAACAGAATTTCAATAAAAATATTCAGGTAACAATGATTTGCCTTCTGAGGCTTCACAGCTGGAGGAAGTGTTTCTTGAAAATGATCAGAATAGCAGAGGATACAGTTTTCACTTCTATAATATTCTCATATTGAGAACCTGGTTGTCAAAATAAAACGGGATGTTCGCCTGACTGGCGCAGCGACTCAGATGTCTGGTAATCTAGGAAAGTTTTGAAGGCAGAGCTTTGAGGAACAGAGCAGAGGGCAGAACTTTCAGTATTGACTATAAAGAGGCACCTTGAATGATGTTCTGTTTTTCATGAAGTAGGTGACAAATTCAAGGAAAAACATGAAGTGTTTGAGGCTGTTCTGATGGCTAGCAATAACTCACATTTCAGAGCGTTTGAATTAGTAACGTTATTTACTTGCTGAGATTCACAATATTACGTTCATGCCCTGTACACAAAAAACTCAGATCTGGCCTTTCATTTACATTTCCATCCTGTGACCAAGACTTTGCAAATGGCCTTCAAAATGAAGGCCGTGATGATGAAATCATCTTTTATTCCTCACAATGTTCCTGAGATTTTTAAAATGCACAATATCTTTATGACCCTTAGGTGTTAAACCTGACACCAGAAATTTAAATAAACCTTTCTTGTTTTTTGCAGTTAAAATTACCAGAGTTATTGATATTTTATAAATACTAGAATGATCTGAGAGACATTTTTAAAGATAGACTAGTTAACTTGAGATGGGTTTGGGCTTCGTCAACAGTAATGCGGGCTCTGGTCTGGTCTGCTGTAGTGAAGAAAGATCTGAGCTAAAATGCAAAGCTCTTGATTCACCGGTCCGTCTAAGAAGAAGAAGAAATCTTTATTTGTCATTGCAGTTGTACGTTCCAATGAAATTTGTCTTCTGTATTTAACCCATCCCCTAGGGAGCAGTGGTAGCTATCACAGTGCCCGGGGTATGTGACTCAGCCAGGCTCTGTTATCCTAATAGAGCCACTGCTTTTCTGAATTGAAATAAGTCAGTTGAGGTGGTTTTGGCAGCTGATCAGGATCCCTTTGGAGGCGTGTCCCACTGGGAAGAGACCCTGGGGAAGACCCACCTCTCTCTTGAGGGACTAAATATCCCGTCTGGCCTGGGAACACTTTCAGATCTCCCAGGTTGAGCTGGAGGGTGTTGCTGGGGAGAGGGAGGTCTGGGGTTCCCTCCTGGACCTGTTCCCCTGCGACCTGATCTCAGATCAGCGGAAGACAGTGGATGGATGTGTAAACTTTTTATGGGACTGAGATCAGGAGTAGTGATTTGAGCCCACGCTTTAACTTCCTGGCTGAGAGCTTGACAGGTTTCGTCATGATTTCATAATGCCACTTGTTTTGTGAAGTCAACCAATCCTACCTGCAGCAAAACACCCACACAAAATGATGCTGCCACTCCCATATTTCGCAGTAATTTGTTAGAGGCTCGTAGGTTTGCAAGCTTCCCGTCCTTTTCTCTGAATGTCACAATAGTCATCATGACCAGAAAATCTTATTTCAGTTTCAGTCGGGTTAAATCATGGGATCCCTTAGGCGTGTGGTCGTGCACATGTGTGGTTGTTTGTCCCGTGTGTCTCTGTGTTGTCCTGTTCAGGGTATACCCCATCTCTCCGTCAACGATCGCTGGCAACAGGAACATCTTCCGGGTAAGGAAGTGGATGGATGGGTGGGTTTCAATTAGACCGCAAGGCATGTATCCAAAAATTTTAGTTTTTTGTCTTTGAGCTGATTTGCAAACTGTAAAACTATCCCTTTCCATTCATCCATTTTCTAACACATAGACACCAGCACCCCTCGTGACCCCACAATGGGATAGTTGTGTTAGAAAATGGATGGATGGATTTGGAGTAATGGCTTTTTCGTTGCTGAGTGGCCTTTTAGCTCATGTTGGTTCTGGACTCGATCCATAGTGGAGGATGAAACTCTCTTACCGGTTTAAGCCTTTTAAGGTCTTTTGCTTTTGTTCTGGGCAGATGTGCCCAAACAGACCCCTAGTGGTGATCAAGCACTTGCCCTTTTTGTCCTGGATGAAAAAAGCTAGTTTTCTGCTGGAGCCCAATTTTTTCTTCAATCATACATATTAAAAAAATAAAAATTTCTCTCTCTTCTATTAGTTAGGAATTCTGCCCTGGCCTGATCCATGCCGTGCACATGCCCCCGCCTTGCCCCTCCTTTCTTCCTGCACTTTGCCCTCACGCATAGATGAGCACCAGGCCAAACCGCTACAGCCTCAACTCTTCTTCTCCGACCCGTAGTATCATACAGACAAGTACTTTCAGTGTTTGTGGAGTTTTGGGTAATTAAGTGTCACACCTGCTGCAAATGTTTGCCTTTTCATACAAAGTGCATTTGTGCGCAAAGTCTACATGTTTTGAAATCTGTGACTTCAAAGCCTTGTCCGGCTGTTTACGGATGATGGTCAGGTTTAATAAAGAGTGAGACAAGGTGAGATAGAGGCAGACTGAAAGAGAATTGAAAGAGAGTTTTACAAATTACACCAGTTAAATGGTTTTGTTTCATTTACAATCTTAATTATTTGGTGTGAAAGCCCCAAAGGGGGAAAAAGCGTGACCACAAATACTTTGCAGGAGAATGTCAAGTAGCTCTCACAATAAAGTGCTGAAAATAACTTAAATTTTTTTTTGGTTTATTTTGATTTCAATTATTTAGAGCAGATCTTTGACAAGTTTTAAGTAAGGAAATGATGACGATCTAATATATTGTTTGATCATTAAAAAACATGCACAATATGGCCTTGTTTTAATTTCCTCCTGGTGTTTGTTTATTTATTCAATTTGATCAATTTGATCATTTAGCCTACTTTTTTTATTTATTTATTTTATGAACAAATCAATCGGTGTCCCCTGTTTTTTGATTGAGCACCTGACCCCAAAAATGTGCGTTGCACATGCCTGGTTCTGAGCTTTCTTCACACATTTCGCACCCAAATATGTCCAAGTCTGATACAGAATCCGTCTCCTTCCTGATCAGTATGATGGCTGGTAGGGGTGTAACGGTACACATTCATGCCGCTAATTTCTTGCCACAGCCCTGTGAATTTGGTAGGAATGCAGAGAAAATACAGCATTGTTTTAAAGTTGCATGCTTGTAGAATGTTTGCTGAAATGAGAGTAACACTGCGGTCCATTGCACAACTTCAAAAGGAGAACACATAACTAAACATAGAGGACTCCCAGCTATCTTTAAGGTCTGCCTATTGGTAGCAACAAGGTTTAGTATTCAGTTAGAGTCATGACGGAAAAAGAGAGGTGGACCAAACCCAAGCTTTACGGCAATTTTAAAACCATTTTTCAGCGGTGATAAGTAGCTCACTCTACGGTGAATTTAATTACATGAAACAATCTCAAGCCGAATGTAAAAATCAGTTAGCGGAGAAAAATCAGTTGATGTTCAAATCCGGCTACATGTAGCATACAGTCAGCCAAAATTCTTTCCCATGAGATGCAAGTTAGAGGAATCTCGGTTGATGAGAGCGGATTTTCCCAGAAGCTGCATTCAGGTACAGCTGGGACACTAAGTTATCAAAATATAAAAACTCCAAAGAGATTTAAATGTGTTATTCTCAAATAAGGGCACGCATTAAAAATAAGTAAAAATAGGATCAACATTAACAGTGACTGTTTTCAAGTGGTTATATTGCTGTATAGTCTATCCAGGCTCTGGTTATGACTGCTTATACTACCCTGCTCATAAAAATTAAAGGTGATAGCTGCTTTGCTTTTTCATCAAAATAATAATAAAAAAATAACAATACAGCCACAGAACGTCTAGAGTGGTGCAGAATAAAAGTATTCATGTGACTGAAAAACAAAAATATAGCATATAAATAATTGTTCTATAAATTTTGATGGGTCCAAAATATATAAATATTTAGTTGGGGTCACGACGCCAACGCGAATGGATTCTGCGCCAATAGGAATAGTAGGTTGAAGTTGCGTGAGACAGCGCTAAGTTGCTGGCAGATCGTAGTAGCTCTGTGATAGCGCTGAAAAAGATTCAAGTGGGCTAAAAAAGAAGACATCATGTTTAGGTCCCTCTGACACCACTCAGTTGGTCCTCAGACTGTCCAGGGGTCCGTTCTTCGTACGTCGCTAACTCAGTTAGCTGGATTTAATTGTTGACGATTTGTCATGATCTTGGATCGTTTGGTTCTTCGAAACTCATCCTGGACTTGCTGTCATAGCAACATGTGCGCAAACTTAAGCCTGCTCGCGAGCAGGCTTATTTCATTTAAACAGGATTAGATCGCGGCTTTATAAGCGGAGGAGATAGGGAAGTCTGTTGTAGCCAGTGCACTTGGACCACCTAGTGGCAGAGGACGGGACAGAATTGTGGAACACCATTTTTTAATCTTTAATAAAAGACGAAACAAATAATGCTTAGTTCCTGTTGTTTTATTTAAAAAAAAAATGTTATAAAGAAAAGCCAGCAAGTCATCTTTTGCCTGCAATAAGAGATAGTTATGTAAACTCAGCAATACTACTGTCAAATGGTGTATTAGAAATTACTCTGAAGGTCCTTTTGAAGCAACTCGATCTCTAGTGCAATTTTTCAAGTTGTGGAGTTCAATTTCTCCTCTTAATTTGTGTTTTTTTCAGGTCAAAATACTAATTTTTTTTTGAAGATGCCGTTTATATAGGGAACGGATGGCACTATGTGTCATTTTGTGAAAGAAAAAGAAAGGGTGAAACATGCCTCATGCAACAAAAGTAAAAAGAACCTGTTTTTTTTTCAGGCTTTTTCTTGGTGGCTGTTATAAATAAACACATCATTTAACAGTGGCCTTTAATTCAATTCAATTCAATTTTATTTATATAGCGCCAATTCATGAAACATGTCATCTCAAGGCACTTTACAAAGTTAAGTTCAATCATATTATGCAGATTGGGTCAGATTATACAGATTGGTCAAAAATATTCCTATATAAGGGAACCAGTTGATTGCATCAAAGTCCCGACAAGCAGCATTCACTCCTGGAGAAGCATAGAGCCACAGGGAGAGTCGTCTGCATTGTACATGGCTTTACTGCAATCCCTCATACTGAGCAAGCATGAAGCGACAGTGGGAAGAAAAACTCCCCATTAACGGGAAGGAAAACCTCCGGCAGAACCGGGCTCAGTATGAACGGTCATCTGCCTCGACCGACTGGGGTTACAGAAGACAGAGCAGAGACACAACAAGACAGACAAAAAGCACAGAAGCACACATTGATCCAGTAATCTGTTCTACATTAGATGGTAATAGCGGGTGAGCCGTCTTCTTTGGATGATGTCACATTTAACAGAATGCCAGACCAGCGTTAAAAAGAGGAAAAAGTGGCTTTTTAAAATAAAGTATAATAATTAAAGGCTACTATTTTGTAGAATATTCTTGTACTTCACTTTTACTTGTCCCCATGTCAGTGGACAATTTATTTGTCCGCTACTTTTTGCCAGCCCTCTCTCCTGGCTTTAGCAGACTTTGAGGTGTTCCCTGTCGTTTTAATTAATGACTCAAATTCGGCATAACCTTCGATTAAAAGCTTGTGTTCTGCTTGGGAGACAAACTGTGGCCGTTCTTTGGCCATGCTGAACAGCCAATAGCAGCGTTGCTGATCATTGTTTCTACTATCGATACATTTCCCCTTTTAAACAAACGCATAAACGTGCAGTTATCTCAGATAACTCAATCCAGCGATACTAATCATAAACAACAGGTGTGTTCGAAGAACCCAATTAGCCGGATCATGATTAGCCGGATGAAATCATCTTGGATGTCTCATTTGATCTCGGATGTTTTAAGCAACGTACGAAGAACGGACCCCAGGAGTTCAGAGATGCCCCGGTTAGTATCTGGGAGGAGATACCTCAGAACACTATTCTCCTAAGGAGCATTCCCCCCACGTTGTCAGCCATGCATACAAGTATGTGGGGGCCATACAAACTACTGAGTACCATTCTGAGTTGTTGTAATGACATCTCAGCAAACTGGACTAGCCTGCTGTATCAGTTTTTCTGTTTCACTTTCTCTGTGGGTTTGATTTAAGCACTCTGTTGATTGACAATTTTAATTTTTATCAAATGATGTACCTTTTTTTTTCCCCTAAAGGTACGTTCACACCGAACACGAACAAGGAGAATGGAGTGAGTGATTTGCATGTTATCCATATGTAAAGACGTGTTCAGGAGCTAATTAACGAGGTAATATCTACAGGTCAGTCAAAAAGAGACCGCTGGACAAAACTCACCAAAGGTTTGTTAATGGTCTGGCAGAGAAGAGTGAAGCAGGTATAAATAGGAGAGTGAGCAGGTGAATGGAGTAGAGACTAATTACAGAAAACAGGTGGCACTAATCAAAGGAAGGGAAGTGACTGATAGATGAATAGCTCTGACTGGCTGGTGACTACCGACAGGGGAGTGACACAAACTCATTGGGTGAAGACAGATAAGTGGGCTGGCAGGTAAACAGAACTGAACTAAAAACTTGCAGAACCCTGACTGATAACATAAAACAAAGTACAAAATCAAACCACAACAAAACTCAAACTATTCCATAAACCAAAACTAAGACAGAACCTAAAACAGAAACTGAACTTAAGACAGGAGAGTGAATTAATTAATCAAATAACAAACATAAACCATAACCGAACCCAAATCATGACACCCGGAGGGTGATCCGTTCCCCGATGTGGGGCTGCAGCTCCTCATACTGTGTCCTGGAAAGACGGAAGTTCTGCTGGAAGCAACTGATACTCGTGATACTCGCCAAACCGGCTGTTTTCCTGGAGGATCTGGTAGACCCAGATCCTCCAGGACGCCATTATTCAGCTTTCTACATTACAAACAGCACCACGACTTGCTCTGTAAAATCCATCTCCAAGGATCCAAGGCTAATGGCTGGACCTACTTGCACATAATTGTTTGAACAGAAGAAAATGGTACCTTTAAATATCTGGGCATCGTACCTATGGATGAGCAAGGTAGGTTCACAATTCTCTTCCTGATACATTAGCAGATTTGTTTTTATTCATCTACAGGTGTGCCTTCAGTTCTGTTCTGTTTTTGAAGTTTTTGTCAGACTTAAATGTTTTGGATCGCCAATACCAAAGATCCAATCAAACTGACTTGCTGACTTTGTTCATTAAGGGAATCATTGTAAATGTTTTAATTCTGACACACTGGATGTTTTTCAGACAATGAGCGGCCTGTTTAAGGTCGCACCAAAGAATCACGATCAGATTTAAGACAAGACTTTGACTAGGCCATTCCAAAAATCGTCTTCTTTTGGGTTCACATAGGCAACAATACTGTTGCTTTTCGTATTATTGAAATTGTTTTTCCATCACACTGCATGCTTTCATGACCTTTTCATGATGCAGTTGAATGAAATATGAAAATATGTTCACATTTAGAGATAGGTTGTTATTCTGGCAGCAGCTCACCAGGTGTTCCATTTCCCCTTTGTGTGGATCTTTGTCATTATCAGAAAAAAACTTTATCAACAAACCTAATTTGGACTTTGCAAGTGAGGGACACCTGTGCTCAGCATGATTGCAGTCATACTTATTTGTCCTGCTGCCAATGTGCAGAGAGTCTGGTCTCTTTGTCAGAAAGTCCAAGGTCTAGCTCTAGTTGTGTGAGTTGTGGCTCTGGTTTTATGTGGTTCTCACACCGTGTTAACGTTATTGTGCAGAGTGAACAGAAGCCTAATATCCCATTAAAAAGAGATTAATTCGCTCAAAACTTATCTTTAGTTTAATCATATCACCAGCACATTTGAATCTGTCAAAAGCATCAAGTGAAAATCATTCCATCTACTTAGCAGACTTGTCCTATATATACACAGTAAAAAATGTGTGATATATCTTGTTGTGGTGGCAAATGTGTCCTCAAATGGTGTGAATGCATCTGTATTTACAGAGTACTGAAGAGTGTTGGAGCGCAGCGTAGAAGCCACTTCAGTCCAGGAAAAGCATCAAGGCCAAGGACTGAAATTCAGCAGGCAATTTGGGCAATTTGGGTAACAATTTTGTGCCTGTGTATTTTCCAGCATGATGGAAACCAGTTGGAAAAGGTAAAAAGAAATCGTAAAGTGGCTCAAAGACCAAAAGACTGAAAAGTTTGAACTCAGCGTCATAAAAACCCTAACCCTACTAAGAACTTGCGTCTTAAAAGCAAGTAGATTAATAAAATATATAAAAATAAATATCATTATCAACTCCAAGCCCATAACACAAGAATGGGTAACAGAGTTTGACCAAGAACTTGATGCCCAACATTTCAGAGACAATTGCAGATGTTAGGAAGAACCTCAAACAATGTAAATGTTGAGACTTTACACAGATTTTATCCATCCATCCATCCATTTTCCAAACCGCTTTATCCCTCATGGGGTCGCGGGGGTTGCTGGTGCCTATATCCAGCGTTCACTGGGCGGGAGGCGGGGTACACCCTGGACAGGTTGCCAGTCTGTCGCAGGGCAACACAGAGAGACAAACAGGACAAACAACCATTCACACACAGACTCATACCTAAGGACAATTTGGAGAAGCCAATTAACCTAACAGTCATGTTTTTGGACTGTGGGAGGAAGCCGGAGTACCCGGAGAGAACCCACGCATGCACAGGGAGAACATGCAAACTCCATGCAGAAAGACCCAGGGGTGTACTCGAACCCAGGACCTTCTTGCTGCAAGGCAACAGCGCTACCCACTGTGCCACTGTGCAGCCCCACAGATTTTATGTATTTTGTCAAAAACAGCTTTTGAAACAAAGAAAAAGTCCAAAAGTAAACTGATATTAGCCATTTTGTTACCATAAGTGAGGGCTTCTGTTTGTTACATCACTACTTTTAATAAATACGGTCAGTGTGTTCTCTACCTCTCCTTGTTTTTATTAATAATTACATAAAAAGAAGAACAAGAAGAGGTTCTGGTCATCATGCAGTTGTCATTGCTTGAGACCTTTCTGGGGCTAATTGACACCTTTTATTATTTTAGCACAAGTAGCAGCTAAGACGGCGTAGTGTTGAGTCAGATTAAGATGAATAAAAACATTCAGTGAAGTTTAATCAGGCATCAATCATATATTTGGTTGAACATTTTGCTGCAGCTCTTGATCACGCTGCATCCCTTTAAACTGCAACTGCACTGAAATGATCCCCTCTCACTCGGGCAGAAATATTCCTCCAATAATTAAGCCAGCGTTCGTTTTGCAAAAAGATAGTGCTGTTACACAACATCTGGGCAGTGATACTTGCTGCGTAGTGACCACAAGTTGCTTCCGCACGTCAGCGTTGCGTTTTCACAGTCATCTACAGCGAAATAGCAGAAGTGAACCATGAGATGTTGAAATTCTGGTTCACTTCAAGACAGATCATGTTCTGGTTGTCTTACGGTATCTCAGCCGGCCGGGTTTCCCGTCAGAGCCAATGGTCCGGACATCCGGAGGGCCTTTTCTTCAATAACGGACCTGGATGGAAGTCTCAAGTAAAATAGGACCGACTTGCCTGTGATTTTAGGAAGGCTCAAGTGATAGCGATGAGTTTAGATTACATTAAATAATCACAAAATGTATTGCAATATATGTAAAATTTGGGTATACAAAGATCATCGTCGTCATAGATATTGAGTTTCTCAGTAGTATGTGGAGGTATTCTGTTAAATACACATCCTTTAAGTATACGTAATGCAACCATAAAAACATATTTGTCTTGTTAAATTCATTAAAAAAGAGAGAATGACACGTCATTGGTACTGGTATAAGATTGCCCTTTCAAACACTGTTCTTCATCTTGAGTATTAGAGAACTACCTTATGTTGTAAAGTTGCTTAGTATTAAATTAATGCAGATGATGCAACTGAAAAGAATAAAAAGTTAATCAAAAAAAGTCTTGTAGTGGTGTTACTTTCTGCTTTTCTCAACTAAACCAAAAGTGTCTCAATGTCTATTTGATCAGGCTCTAAGTTTATAATAATCTTACTGCTTTTGTTAAGAGGGAAGTCCCCATACCAGATAAAATCAAATATTTGAATATTGTTTTGGATTCACAGCTTTAATATGAGGTTCAAAGTGTGAAAAAACTGCAGATAATTTCAGCCTGTCAAGTAATGCAGCGGGCTAGCAGCTGGACGTTCATCTGTAAATGGGATTTAGCCAAGCAAGTGCTAGAGTTGAGCTCCAATAAGCAGCTACTATGCAGCTTTCTCCTGGTGACGATCATCCCTTGGACAACAGCATGGATTATTTACATCTTCAAGTAAACAAGAGCTATGTACACCCGCAAGTATGAGACTGTCTTGTTTTTAGTTTTGTCCATCTCCATAGAAACATCTCCAACTGGATGTATTTGAGGTGCTGGTGGCTGACATCTTTCCATCAAAACACCAAACCACCGGGTCTGTTGCATAACATCTTGATGTCGTGGTGTATAGTATCTGGCTCTAACAGAATTAGCGTAGACCAGGCATGCCCAAAGTGTGGCCCCCGTACCGATTTTGGGTGGCCCCCCCAACTGAATTTCAAGAAAGATTTGGTCCAGGAGGCTGATGCAGATGGAAGATTTTAGTTTTTAATTAGGGCAAAATTACTACAGGAAAGTTAAAATCCTACAATTGAAAATGTTACGTACAACACAGAGTACGTGTACAGGACTCATCTTTTAATAAACACACTTTTGACATTCTCTTTAATTTCATAGTAACATCTATCCAATGATATTTAATTACTCAAATGCAGACTTTGGTGCATTAAAATCTGCTTTGAATTCAATTATGAAAACTGGCTAATTACAGCAAGTGTTTTCAAAGAACAACTGACCCAAATACTGTTCTTATATTGCTAGACCAAAAAGAGTTCAGTTTATGTGAGTCAAATGTAATTATTCAGAATAATTTGCAAACTTAAAGACCATCTTTTAATATGACAAACGAGCAAAACCCTTTTTTAAATTCTGGATCTACAATGATTTTCACATTCATTTCCGTCGAAAAATCTGGCTAATTATTTAAAATGATCATATTTTGTAAAGCAGGTAAAAAATTAACAGAACTTTTCTGGTTTAAAAAAAAGGTTAATTTTTTGGCCCTCAAGTTCCTTTGACAATTGTGGCCCATGTACCGAAAAGTTTGGACACCCCTGGCGTAGACTAACCATCAAACAGGCAGTGTACCAGGCTGGGCACCACGGAGACTGAAAGCAGAGTGACAGAGAGATATTGCTCACACTGATTTCTTAAGGCAAGTCATCCTGCTGTTTTGGCATAAAGACATGTACTGTTTGACCTCCTAATCCTCTCAGAGAAGATCAAACTTAACCAACAGACCCGATTACCCTTGCAGGGTCACGGGGAAGCTGGTATTGGGGGGGTCTTGTGCCTATATCAATGGGGTACCGCGAGCGAGCTATTTTTAGAAACTTAACGTCACGATGACGTCACATCACGTGGTACGCAGTAGGACAAACTCCCAAACCCGCAGCTGTTTTGCTGTAAAAGAGACGTGCGTTAGCCTTGGTTGTACTCGTTTAAAAGACTGCTTTTTCCAAAATCTAAGACCATGGTTTATAAACATTGTTGCTATGGAACGTGCAACAGCGACTCGAGGTACGCTGATCGGCCGCATATGAAGGATGTTTTCTTCATTACTTTCCCGAAATTCAAGAGTGCCAAGGAGAAATGTGTGCGCTTGGTCCATCGGTGCGGTCGGCCTACATATGTAGCAAGCATTTTGTCGGAGGAAAGGGCACAACCGAAGAACATCCTGACCCAATTCCAGCGACATCAAGTAGTGAACAGGTAAGATTATTTTGGTGGCCGACATGTTAGTAATGAAGCGCCTGCTACCATGATAGCATATAGGCTATCATGGTAGCAGGCGCTAACATGATACCCTGCTACCAGGATAGCCTACTCAAAAACATTTCAAATGAGACAAACATTAAACATATACCGATCCCTGGACGGTGATTACAAACAAAAAAACGGCCGACGACGGCATGACCGCCGCGCAGGAAAAAAAAAACAAAGCTTACCGTTCGATCAACTCGGCCCGTTTTCCGGTCTTTTTAAGCCCTCGACACTCAAGCCATCGTTTGAGCTGAAGGTTGGTGTGTTCTTCGACAGTGCGACCAGTAAACCGTGCACCTGGGACATCGTTTTGGGAAAGTTTAATGGATGCAAAGTCGGTCATATCGCTGGTTCTGTTGCTGGTTGCTACGTGCGTTCTCTATCGGTTTGTCCTACCTAAGCGGCAAAAGGGGCGTTGCTCTTGAGGCGGTGACGTCACGTGCGCGGTACGCTATTGGGCGGGAGGCTACCCTTTGGACAGGTCGCCAGTCCATCACAAAGCAACACAAAGACACATAGGACAGACAACCTTGCACACACACATTAATGGTAATTTCTCCTACAGTCATGTTTTTGTACTATGGACAATGCCGGATTACCTAGAGAGAACTTACAGGTGCACGAGGAGAACATTCAAACTCAATGCAGAAAGACCACTGGCCAGGATTCGAACCCAAGACCTTGCTTCAATGCATTGTTTCAGGTCAAGCAATCTTTTCAGTTTAAATGACCAGTAGATTTAGGTCCAAATGACCTTCTTGTGGTGAGCTGACAGCCATAATCTCTGCCACCTTGCATTTGTAATTTAAAAGTTTTATCCTTCCTAAAAAACCAACCATGGGTTGATTACTAATTAGCCAGTAGCTAGAAGGCCTACAGGACAAAGCTTTACTTTTATTTTCTGTTTCTGATCAAATAAAAATTTAACAAGAAAGAAATTAACTAACAAATCCCATTAGAAGGTTTCATCAAAGATATTTAACACAATTTTCTTCACTAAAGACCAAAGGGACTGTTCAGTTTGTGATTAGGGGGCATGTCATTGATAAACTATTTTCAGCAATGGCGACTGTTGTTCATGCTGCCATCTAAACAATGAATTTTCATTACAAAAAAAGTCCCTATACATCAGGCTTATTAAATGTGCTTAAACTGACCGGCTGCAGCCCAGCAGATCTGTCTGTGTCTAAAAACATTTGGAGCTTTAGGAATAAAGACACAACAGCTCAGCTGAGACTGAATTAAGAATAGGGAAGTATTTGGCTTTCATATCGCCTCAGTTCTCAAATATATAGAGATAAAAAAGATGTTGCAAGACAGAAAATTAGCAATTTAAACTTTCTCCTGACATTAAACCCAAAAGATTTAACTTTTAAAAAAAGTTACAAACCTGTTTCTATATTGAGACCTTATTTTTAGGAATGGAAAATATATCAAATTCAGAAATGCTTTATTGATCCCGAAGGGAAATTCAGTGTTGTCGTAACTCATATTAATCGAAATTCTTCAAAGAGTTATTGTAGATAGTGATGGCTGTTGGCAGGAAAGATCTCTTGTCGCGGCCTGTATTACAACAAATTTGAAGAAGCCTCTGACTGAAGACACTCTGTTTTCCCTAGAAAACAGTGTCCAGAGGTTACAGTCGTCCCCAGAACAGAACCAGCCTTCTTTATTAGGTTGTTGAGCCTTTTTAGGTCCCTGGCTCTGATGCTGCTGCCCCAACAGATGATGACAGAAGAGATGACACCCTCAACAACAGACTTACAGAAGATTCAATTCAATTTTATTTAAATAGCACCAATTCACAACACATGTCATCTCAAGGCACTTTACGAAGTCAAATTCAATCAAATCATACAGACAGATTGGTCAAAAAGTTTCCTATCTAAGGAAACCCAGCAGATTTCATCAAGTCTTGACAAGCAGCATTCACTCCTCCTGAAAGAGCGTAGAGCCACAGGGACAGTCGTCTGCATTGTTGATGGCTTTGCAGCAATCCCTCATACTGAGCATGCATGAAGCGACAGTGGAGAGGAAAACTCCCCTTTAACAGGGAGGAAAATCCAGCAGAACCAGAACCAGGCTCAGTGTGAACGGTCATCTGCCTCGACTGACTGGGGGTTTGAGAAGACAGAGCAGAGACACAACAAGAGAGACAAAAAAAGCACAGAAGCACGCACTGATCAAGGAATCCTTTCTATGCTATATGGTAATGGCAGATGGTAATAATCATCTTTATTGTCATCGCATCATCTGCCTCCCCTGGATGGTGTCACAGCTAACAGAACGCCAGACCAGGTGTACCTACTATGAAGAGAGAGGGAAAAAAAAGACAGAACAAAAAGTTAAAAGTTGAAATAACAATCAAGCAATGTAAATTGGAGAACAGTAGGAGAACTCAGCAGAGAGAGAAAAATAGGCCCAGTAGCCTAAGCCTATAGCAGCATAACTATAAAGGTAGCTCAGGGTAACCTAAGCTTCTCTAACTATAAGCTTTGTCAAAAAGGAAAGTTGTAAGATTAGTCTTAAAAGTAGACAGGGTGTCTGCCTCACGGACCAAAACTGGGAGTTGGTTCCACAGGAGAGGAGCCTGATAGCTAAAGGATCTGCCTCCCATTCTACTTTTAGAGACTCTAGGAACCACCAGCAGACCTGCAGTCTGAGAGCGAAGTGCTCTGTTAGGAACATACGGGGTAATCAGAGCTCTGATATATGATGGAGCTTGATTATTAAGGGCTTTATACGTTAGAAGAAGAATTTTAAATTCTATTCTTGATTTAACAGGAAGCCAATGAAGGGAAGCTAAAATAGGAGAAATATGATCCCGCTTGTTGATTTTCATCAGAACTCTCGCTGCAGCATTTTGGATCAGCTGAAGGCTTTGAACTGCATTTTGTGGACTTCCTGATAGTAAAGAATTACAATAGTCCAGCCTTGAAGTAACAAATGCTTAACTTCCTCAAGAAGTACAGGTTGCTCAGTCCCTTCTTATAGACGGCTTCACTGCTGCTTCACTGTTGCGTCTCCAGTCCAGACATATCTGCATTAACACTGGTTTTGGCCGTTGTCGTCCAATATTTAACATGTTCGTATAGGTCTGATAAGTAAAACTGGGCTGATATTAATAGCTGGGGTTTATGTTCACCCTGCTGCCATTTGGTTGTTTTGGGAGGAGGAGGATATTTGTTTGGGCATGTCACAATAATTATAACCTGACTCCGCCAGATGAATTTGCTCCGCATATCCATCTGGAAACCTTCCGTTGAAGTAATTTTGGGAAGGGGCGAAAATACTGGTTAGCTGATTGGCCTATGTTGGTAATAGACGGGCGAAATAAACCAATCAGATCAACGAAGCATATGACGTACTAACAGCGACGACGAAAAAACAACCACAAGCTCTTGCCGAAACCAGTCGGGAGAAGAGCAAAAACATCTTTTCCTCTGAGAAAAGTCTCCAGAGCAGTGTTTTGCTCTTCTTTCAGTGAAGAAATACTCTGTAATCCTGATAAAACTACCTCGATAGCCACGCCAGTGTTTCCCGCAGCGCTATCTTATCTTATCTTTTAATGTTAGCGCTACCGCCTCGCTAACATTAAAAAAAAAAAAAAAACTCGATATGCTTGCATGTTTATTTGACGCGGTTGTTTGTTGTTGCTTTCACGCGTGCATACAGTGATTGGCAGGGAAGAAACAGGCGAAAATACGTGGATACGGCCACCCCCGGTCCGCGAGTCGTCCACGCAAAACTTGTCTTCTTCAACACCCCCCCCGTCAGTCGTCTGCCGGCCAACAACTCAGCGCCTCGCCTAAACAAATTCCTGCGGGAAACACTGCAGGCTAACGCTAGTTTCATCGGCTGAAGCCGCCATGTTCTTTAGACTGAACTGTCGCGCTTCTCGTTGCGTCACACCTCAACCCGGCTCAAAGCCAACGCTGATTGGACGTTCGTTTGGTGAACGGCTCCAAATTTTCTTTAACGGAAAGTAGCCAGACTGATCTGCGAGTGAAACCTTATAAACTCGCGAGATCAGGATGGTCTCACGAGGCTAACAATAATAGTGATGCAGTGCAGGTGTTTAACGTAATCAGAGAAGTGATGTCAGCAGTGTAGTTGCTGTCAAAGGGATAGGGATATATATAATATCAGTAAATGTTGCTTGGTTAGTTATAGACCATAACAGCAATGTGAACACTGGATATCAATATCAGCCTAAATTGTTATATTAGGAAATAAATTCTGAAATGTCAAAAACAAAATATTTCAGCTTCAACTGAGACTAAAAACAGGAATCTAACATGCTGAAGTCAACACACTGCAACCTAATGAAAGTTCTCTAAAAAGGGCGCAACAGTGATACATTGTTGGTGATTTTTATTTTTTTAATCAAGGAGTACCTATTCAACCAGATACAGTTTTAACTGCTTCTTAGCTTCTTATTAGTTTAAGGATTATAAAACATTTAGGAAAAAGGATTTTGGTTTAAAACGTTTTCTCTCTATGTGAGGCAATAAATCACAAAATGCAGAAACAGTAAAGGACGGCTCAGTCGAAGGCCTATATTACTAAACCGAGCAGCCAAGGGTGTTATTCTATTCCTCCGTATGTCAACAAATCCTATGTGGCAATCGACCAGTTTGTGTAACAACTGATATCTGTGCAGCAACACTTTAAACAGTATTATGCTGTGTCACATACAGTTTTGATGTTGAACTAACTTAATAAAAACGAAGCGACAAAGAGTTACAGCTGTACAGTCATGTGTGAAACTGTATCTGAACATCACATAGCATGGGTTACTTCATAGAAAAACTACATTTTAAGTTGGTTCGCACACATTTCACACTTCAAAATATTTTCTAGACCCACATTTTCTAATTTCTGTTATTTTGTGAGGCCTATTTTCAGGTCTAAGCTAAAACATTTAGCATACTTTAACAATAAAGCTTTATACAATATTTGCTCACTATTTGTATGCTCAAAAGTCAATGAGAACCATTCATAAAATAACAATTTGGACTTAAGGATTATGCCCCATGAAAAAGAGAGGTTAGGATTCAGGAACCAACTATAGTTAGAAGTGCTGATGAGTCAGTTGTGGCCTCCTCTTCCTTTGTAACCATTTAGATTACCTTGCCTGCTTTTGCATATGCAAGAAAAGTTTCAATATAAAGATTAAAGTTTCTGCAGAGATGACGTTTCTTGACTGTAATTTAGCCCTTGGTGACCAGTTTGCCTCTTATCTATCCAGGGATTCGTTTGGACGTTATAGCTTTTCCTTCTTTTGAAACAAATGTATAAAAATGAAATAAAAAATGAAAGTGGCATGAAAGTCCATGTATCTGACCATGTCAAAAGCCCTGAAAACTAGTTTATTTTCAGAGGGAAAAAAAAAACATTTCAGTTGTTTACTGTTTTCATACTTATGCAGACTTTGCAGTTAGTGATGCACATGTTAGCTTATTAGATAGTGAAAGATAAGAACGTGTTGCTGATCTGTCAAAGCAAAAACATCACGGTGACGTCAATAAAGCTAATTCTGTCCATCAGCTTTATGCTTTTAAATACGTTTTATTTTGCACATTGTCCTTCAGCTTCAGAAACCTTTAAGGAGCAGCAGTGTGCTTTATCTGGGTGTTAATGTTTTAAATTAAAATACAGGGTGAGGTTGAACAGTCTGGTGTTTTAAATATCAGTTGTGCTTGACACAAGTTGGTAAAATTTAACACATGGATAAAAATCAGTCTAAAGAATATTCTTCAGCCTAGATGCTCTTTTATGGTTCTCTAAAAGGGCTATGTTTTTACAAGAGGATTTTTGTGATAGTGATTTTTCTATGGAAAATTTTAATAAATCCACTCATGGCACCAATCAATAAGCCGGTAATCGAAATAAGCCAAATACTCGTTAACCAGTCTGCAAACAGTCTGGGTAAAAAAATTTGTGTCTTGCAAAAATCAGATAAATGCTAGGGACATAGGCTTTGATTCATGAATGGGAATACAAATATTATTCATTTTGACTCCACTTTAAATTTGCTGTTGAATTTAAAAAAAAAAAAAGCCTACAAATTTCTTTGCATCTTTCCATATTATGCAATTTTTGGCACACCACTAACATTGTTGCATGATTTCCAGCACCAATGCTGGGCGCTAATGGAGTTTAGGATTGTTTGCCGCACACACCAAGAACCTTGAGTAGCAGCCTTCCATATACTGTATGCACCAGCGCAAGTCGCCGCGAGAGTTAGCATTAGCCACGACAGCTCATGACTGATCGGATAACGGGGTTCAGAGCCAAAATAAAAATTAAACTTTGTATACATTTCTATTTTATTAAAGGTAGAGTCTGCGATTTTTCCGGAAATGTGAGTAACGCCCAAGTCCCTTTTTGAATAACTGCGCATGCACAAGACCATGTTACCTGCTCCTCCGTTCCTCTCAAAGTATACGGTGAGAGCAGCAGAGCTACAATGGACGGCTAACACCGAAGCTAACTGCTAACCTAATGGCTAAGCTGACTGGATACATAAACACTAGAAGTGCGCATGTGCAACCGGCAAGCGGAAACTAACAAGGAACGAGCACACTGGCGTTACGTGAGCGCGTCACAATGATTGGCATGAGGGACAACCAATAGATAAGGTCAAACCACAGTAACTCGAAGCTGAAAAAGATTGTCCACTATAAGGTAGTTCACGCGTGACGTAACGCGTGACGTCCGCGCTACTTCCGGGTCCCGCTGGTAGGCAAAAACAGAGCTGCTCTCGTCTACAACATGACAAAACGGGTGATTTAGAGCGTACTTTTAGTTCGTTTATTTTTGTAATCTAAGCAATGCCTACGACTTGTTGTGCTCCCGGTTGCACACAGAGGCATTCCAAATCGTTGGATGTACGTTTCTGTCGTTTACCGAAGGACGAAGGACGCAGTAAGAATTGGATATTTTCAATGAAAAGAGCGCAGGCAGATGGACTGGGGGAGCGATCATACTACGACAGAATTTGCAGTCTACACTTCATCTCCGGTAAATACAACTTTATTCTGCTCTAGTCATTGTTCTGCTTAAATAGCGGCGGAGGGGAGGTGATGATCGCTACACGGGCCGCAGAAGCGGCTGCTACAGCAGCAGCAGCCATTGTCTGAAGCAGCAGCAGCAGCAGCGGCTTCTCCGGCCCGAGTAGTGTTTACGCAGCAGCGGCTACAGCTTACTTACTGCTGCTTACTTACTGCAGTAAGTAAGTAAGCTGCTAGCAGCAGCTTACTTACTGCTGCTTACTTACTGCTGCTAGCAGTAAGTAAGCTGCTGCTAGCAGCAGTAGCTTACTTACTGCTGCTAGCAGTAAGTAAGCTGCTGCTAGCAGCAGTAGCAGCAGCAGTAGCAGCAGTAAGCTGCTGCTGCTAGTACTTCTGTGTTTACGCTGCAATGTCGCCGACACCGCCACCCATTTTAACAAGACAAAAACACCTAAATAATCCGTAGTGAAAAAATTTTTTTTTTAACCTACCGGGCCTCTGCTGAGACGCGGTCTGTGTCCGACGCCGCTTTGTGCTGTTGCACAAACATGTCTGAACATCCATCCATCCATTTTCTGACCTCTTAATCCCTCATGGCGTCGCGGGCGTTGCTGGAGCCTTTTTCCTGATATAAAATAATTGTAGCCGTCCAGTGGTTTCAGGGGCTTTCGTGCTCTCTTGTCCGTACTGGCCTGCGTGTTTATAAAGCAGCTGTGTCGCGGTACGAAACCCCTGGCCAGCATTTCACAGACTCGCTCCGTCCCTTCAGGCTTTTGCTGTGTGGATCTGGCAATCTGATACCATCAACCATCAACTTACTCTTAAAACGATCTTGTAGTACGTTATCTAAAGAAGAAAAATACGTGGAGAACTCGTCAGTTTCTCTGTTTGCGTTGCCATTGTGTTCGTCTTTTGCCTACCGGTCCGGCGCGCATGCGCGAAAAACCCGCATCAAAACAATAACAATGAACTGGTCTATAGCTATAAGTGATCAACCCAATTGAATTTAGTAAACAAAACAAAAACAAAAAAAAAATCAAATATTGGTTTTCATCTAATGTGCTTGATGAAGATCTCTGGGCCACATCCAATAAACTAAAGCATGATTTATTCTTTTTGTTTCATGTTTAATTATTTTTTTTACAGTTTTAAAAGAGTCAAAGGGAAACATTTTCTTGTTTGATCGCCTATCAAAAAAATCATGACTCTTAATTCTTCACCTTTATGAAGAGAAAAGGGGTTAATATTGGATGTTTTGTTGCTTTATCATAACAGTATTGAATTGAATTAGGGCTATGTATCCTCCATGTGTACACTGTGTTCCTAAATCATTACAACAATGTGTGCAAAGTGTTTAAGGAGCAGTTTATTACATATGGTTATGACTCAGGAGAAAAAATCTCCTCCATTTCACAACTGGCACAGGGAAGACAAGACAATGGGATGACAGGTGTGTGTTTGTATTGGTTTGTCAGAGGAGATTTTAGCAGGGGCTCTGATGCAACAAGGAGTTTTTTTTTTCCCAGACAGGCACTGCCCATTGACGGTAAAATGAGGAAAGAGGGCTGGACTAAACTCTGAAGAAAAGAGGTCATCCTTTGTGGGAATTTCCCCCTCCGGCATGTGTGCAGAGAGGAGGGGGTCAATAGTGGGACGGCTTGTGGCAATGTTGGGAAACCCAGCAGAAAAGAGGGAGTTGGGGGGGGGGGGGGTCATCGAAGAAAATTATGCGCAGAATGTTTCAAAGAATCTTCAGACAGCATCGAGGAGAACTTGGAGGGCAGAAATCTGGTTCTGAAGGGGTCATTCGCCCCGTTTCATTTTACACCAGAGGGCCTGAAGCCAAACCACAACCTCTTACAGCCATTGTTATGCAGGATAACAATGTGTTTTTTTAAATGTGGGTGTAACATTCTTCTCGTGGTAATGTGTTGGAAAAGGGAGGATGTTGCACAACTCATAAAACCTAACCAGATCATCATTGACTGTGTTGAAACATCCAAAGTGTCATCCCCCACGGAACGAACAGCACAACACGGCTTTCTACACTGCAGTTTTTTTAAAAAACAACAACTGCTACATGACTTTTCCACTGCGAGTGTAGCAAGTTTTGCTCCCCAACACTGACTTGTTTAAATCACGTCACACTCCTTTTCTTTATCTGCTCAGTCTGGGCTTTTGCTTGCTTGTAGATAGGATTCATATAGTGCACACACACGCAGTAAAATGTAGTCTGGGGCCTTGGTAAATTCCAGCGTGAAGCCACTGGTCGGCTTATCTGCTGCGTCTGCTGACGCCTGTCCCGTTTTAAACCAGTGGACTTTTTTTCTAAGGTTTGGCCTCTGCTCCCAACCAGCCAGGTCTGTCGGCTGTTCAGGTGTGACCTCAGCAGGTAGTGTGACGAGGTTAGTTGCTGATTAATCTCAGCGCGACCTTGAACCCCTCTCCGGGCCAGTGGACCCTGCAGACTATTGACAGAGGCCTGTGCTAAAGATAAAACGAACATTTCTGTGCTGCGTGCAGAGTGACCAAGTCTTTTTTTGTTTGCTTTTTGCTGCTCTCAGCAGTATCATTTCAGTTTAAATCGGCTGGATTTATTTCAGGATCAGTGCACTTTGTGTCAAATCATTAAGTCAAACAGCAACTTGGCAGTTAAGGCAGCTAAGGAGTCTGGTTTTGGAGGTTTATTCCAATGGACTGGTTAAGCCGCATTATGCACACATTACCCATGAGCATATTGAAGTTTTAAATGTAGTTGTTTCTTACTAATTTATGAATTTTGAGAAGTTTTATGTCAAAAAATGAACTTGAATTTGTTAATTCTTTCTCAGTGTGAGGGATTCCTGCAACATCACTGCAATTGGCTTGGATTCTCTACATTATAAGCTGGTAATAGTCTTTTATTTACATATTTAGGATTAAATTGTGCATGCCATTGAATCTTGAATTGCACTGATATCTATTTGATATAGTAGCATTTTCGGATTAACTGGAAATGAACTGGACCTGGCATTACATTAGTTGTGATCTGGCCCTATATAAACAAACATAAATGAATTTTAAAATTGAACATATTGCATGCGGTTGAGCTGCTTGTGTCACTGCAATATGTTGTAACTTGAAACGTGTTGTTACACAGCCCATGGTGAATATTAAGCAAGCACAAAAAGCATGGAGCCAAAAAAAAGAAGAAAAAAAGAATAATGAGTGAAAATCTTTAACCAAAGTATAAATCTTTTTAATTCAATAAAATATCAAGTACAATTAAAGCATTTCACCTTTTAATATTAAATAATTAGACTCATTTCATTCATTGCCAATACTATTACAAATAGTTGCATCATTTCACTGCAGCACAACTCTTCCCCTGACAGCCATTGCTGCAGACACAGTGTACACAAAATGTAGAAATTCACCAGGAATGGATGTAAAACCTGCACAGAAATACTGCATACACCAAAAAAATTACATCTGAGGATAAAGCTAAGCTGACATGTGAAGGAAGAGTCGTGGATGGTTGCGCAGCCCATGCACCCACTTTGTTCAGTCTCATTCAAAGTGTCCTTGTAAACCAGTGGGTGAGAAGTACCCTTTGTTTTCAGCGCGGTGCTGCTCAGGAAAGTCCACCTGGAGCGCAGCCCAGGTGTCTTAACACTGTCCGGTGGCAGAGAGCAGGTTGCGCAGCGTGGCCAGCTCTCTGGACAACTGCTCCACACGCTTCTGTAAACGGTCGTTCTCCACGGCCAGCTCCAGCACTTTCTGCTGCGTCTCCATGTTGCGCATCTTGGCTTTGTCCCTGCTCTTCCTCACGGCGAGGTTGTTCCTCTCCCGCCTCTGCCGGTACTCGTCGCTGTCCTTGTCCAGGCGCTTCTTTGACTTCCCGCCGGACGACTTGCCGCCGTGCGACGGCGACCTGCCGTTACCTGACGGCGCAGGTGTGCCGGGCGGGCTGGAACAGGTCGAGGACGCGGTGGAAATGTTCCCCAGACTCCCACTCGCGGACTGGTAATGCAGGTAGGACCTCATGTCGAAGCCGGACGAGCCGTTGTCCATTTTTGGGTCTTCCTGGCTGTCTTCCCTGTCAGCTGGAGCGGCGGCGGCGGCTCTGTAGCGGCTCCCCACCAGGTCCGGGCTCAGCACGCTGTCCACCCGGGTCTCCTGCAGCTCCGCGTACGCCAGTCCGTAGGGCTCCCGCAGGCTGTCGCACTGACTCGCCTCCAGCTCGTTCAGCAGCGAGTAGTTTTTGTAGTTTTGCAGAGCCGTGGCTCTTTTGATCTTGCTGTCCCCGAGGAAGCCCGAGTACGCGTCCCCCTGCTGTGGCTGCTGCTGCTGCGGGCAGTGCAGGGCTGAGTCCAGGTACACGCTGAAGTCTATGGCTCTCTCCCGCTCCTCCACGCCCAGCTCCGTCATCGAGTCGCCGAGCCGCCAGTACGAGCCGCCGCCGATGGGAGCGATTATGCTGTCTCTGCCGTGGATCGCGAAGCCGCCCTCCTCGTACAAGCCGGCCACTTCCATGGATCTCAACAGCCGCCGGACTGCAGGAGCGCGCAGGGCTGAGGTGAGGCGCCCTGACCGGAGTTGTGAAAGGTGTCGGAATGCGCTGTGTTTAGACCTCCCTCTGCCCCTGCCTGTGGTGACACGCAGCAGTAAGTTCGCGGAGGCTCACTTTGACAGCTCTCCGCGTCTCAAGGGGGGTTTTTATTCAGAGCGGGGCGGGGCCAAACTGGGCAGGTGCGTGACGCAAGCGCCCCCGAACCAACCGAACAACCTGTACTACTTCTTCAGGTTATTTCCCGCAACATATTGGTCCACATTCGCACGGGAACACATTAAAAACACGGATTTGCATCTCAGAAGAGCTAGAATATCGCCGAAAAGATTGTTTATTCATGTAATTCAATTCAGAAAGTGAAACTGACACTGATATGTTTTAAGCGTTTTTTCCCCCCTGTTGATTCTAACTACATACAGTTAACGAAAACCCAGCACTTAGTTCATAGGAAAATTAGCATATTACAAGAAGTCAATAACGTTTAAATCTTTTTTATACAGTTAGTTATTACCATGTCATGACATAAACAGTGTCTTACAGTTGTCCAGCAGAACGATCATTAACAAGGAGAGACGGACCATGGCCATTGCCAAAGAAGCTGCAAGTTCCCAAGCTGCTGAATCCAAGCTTACTAACTGAAAGTTAAGTGGAAGGAAACGGTGTGGCACAAGAAGAAGGTACATAAGCAATGGCTACAACAGGGAGGATTCTGAAATAAAGCCCATTCAAGAGCTTGGTGGAGATTTACAAGGTGCAGAGTGTGGCTGGAACCATCTCTCACAAACATATGCAGGACGTGGACTACAACCGCTGCATGCCTTGCATTAAGCGTCGACCAAACCAGAGACACTGTTAGAAGCATCTTACCCACGCTGAGAAGAGAAATGACTGTCCAAAATTCTCTTTTCAGATGAAAGCACCATTTGCATTTCATTTGGAAACCAACGTCCCAGAGTCTGGAGGAGTTGAGGATGATTTGGGGAGCCACATCTTCTGCTGGTGTTGTTTCACTGCATTTACTCAACGGCAAAGATTTCTAGTACAGAAATGAGAGACTACTGGAAATGATGTCCATGTACTGCTTAATGTATATGCTCAGGACCTGGCTGGAGCTCCATTTGCATGAATTACTGCAATAAAGCGGCGTACCATGCAGGCGATCAGCTTCGGCTGAGGAAGCCCAGGTTGCTTTAATAGATGCCTGCGTTGTTGGGCCTGCCGTTTCGCACCTCGGTCCCCCTCTTGAACCGGGATCTCCTTCACAATCGTCTCAAGGCTGCGGCGGTCTCTGTCGCTTGGACATGTTGTCCTACCAATTTTTTTCTTCCACTACACTTTCCATTAATACGCTTGGACACAGGTATTATGTTGGACAGAAAAGCAGCATATTAATATCAATCAATAAATAGCTGTTGCTATTCTTTGAAGTTTTTCTAATTGCTTACACACACAAATTATTTGCATTCGAGACTGTCTGAGCAGGTGGGCCAGTGGAGAGGCTAGCAAATTTTTAGGGGTCGCTATTGCCTACAACGAATACCCATGGTGGCGTCACTGGTAGCGCTTGTTTCACTGTGTCCTGTTTGACAGGAAACCCTGTTTTCTGATTCAGATGGGTGTACGCCGATTTAGTAATGCATTTTATAGGGAAGTAAACTGGAACTTAGGGTCCAAAACTAAAGCCACACCTAGGTTTCTTGCATGCACTGTGGTTTTTAGCCTCTTTTTGGTCTGGTGGCAGAGAAAGAAAGTTAACAGATTTTTACTGATTTCTTGTAAAATGAAACTGAATTGCATAAGAACTGAAAATATAAGAGCAACAGCAAATACCCAGTTTAGTCTAGCAATAAGAATCTCCTGTTCAACGACACGTCCACTCATGCCCCCTGGTGGTCAATTCCTGTCTCAAAAAGTCTGACAGTAATGGAAAAATTCCTTCAAGTGACAACATGTTTACCATTATTGAAGTTCACACGTAATGAGTTCGTGACGGTGACAGCATCTGCTGGCAGCTTGGCCCCCCACCACTTCCACTCACTTCGTTTGATCGGCAGCGAGAGGAAGAATATGGTGTCAAGCAGGGGGTACCTTGCACAAGACAACAAATCTCTAAATCTGTATAAAGGTCAGAGTGGGTGTGATGAGAGATTGAGCCAGTCTGGTTTGTGTCTAACAATCCAGAGCATAAATAAAGGTTGCTGTGATTGTCTTGTGGGTAAAGAAGAGTTCACTGCTATAAAATTTATTTTTTAAAATAAAAAAGTCCCAAAATAAAACAGAACATGCCACAACTACTGACCTAAAGTGCAAACACATGTAAAATGAACTAAATATTGCTGTATTTTATTGAGCAGACTTGTAAAATGCAGATAAAATGGCTTGAGGTTCTTATTTAATTATTTTTACAAATAAAAATCTGAAAGAGCGGCATGCGTTTGTATTCAGCTCTCCTAAATCAGTATGTTGTAGAACTACTTTTGGCTGCCATCACAGCTGTTAGTATTTTGTGGCACGTATTTACCAGCTTTGCACTTCTAGGTACTGAAACTTTCTTTGCAATAGCTTCAGTTGATATTGGCAGGATGGAGAGAGTCTGTAGACATACATTTTCAAATCTTACCACAGATTCTTATTGGATTTTTGAATATTCTTTGATTCTAAACCATGACAGGTGAACCTCTGCTCCAATTTAAAGTCTTTTTCAACTTCCAACAGGTCTTCTTCCATAACTGACTTTTATTTCGCTTCATCCGTCCTCCCATGCTTTCTAACCTTTTCCCTGACAATGAAAACCCACAGCATCCCACAGCATCATGGGTCCACCATCATGTTTACCAGTAGGGATGTGTGTGTGTGTGTGTGTGTGTGTGTGTGTTTTTAGTGGAGTAATTTTTTTTTGCCAATACGTTGCGAACAATGTGCTTTTTGGCATCATTTTCTATAAAAGATTTAATTAAAATGTTTTAAACCTAAAACCAAAAATAAAGTTGTTTTTCTTTAATTTGAAAATCAAAATTTTCTTACAATAGGTATTATGGAAATAAGTGATCATGTTTGTTAGAATCAAATTGCTATTGTGGCTCTAATTTTGTTTAGCTGGGGGAAAAAAAGTCTCTCGGGGCTTTAAAAGTTGCTGACCACTGTTCTAAGGAAATGAGCTGTCTAGTTTTTTATACTGTATGTAGGTCAGGGGTTTCACCTTCTTCCACATGGGTGCTGTGCCCCCCCCCCCCCCCCCCCAACATGGCTTGTGGTGAATCTCAGCTTGTACCACCTATGGCTGTCTTTAATCACTGTCTTTTTGGTCATCCTCCCAGAAAGGACAGATTGTGGATTCCAATACTAATAGTTGTCCTTTTGATAAATTTTCCCACCTGAGCTGTTGGTATCTACGTCTTCCTCGGAGTTACCATGATCTAATGAATGCTCTCTTTGTCTGGCCTATCAGTTTAAATGTGATGTTTTAGTAGAGTTGCCGCTCACTTTCCCTGGTCAGTTGATGGATTGAAGACTACTCTGTGAGATGTTCAAACCTTTGGATGTTGTTTTATGTCCTAAACCTGCTTCAAACGGCTCTAAATTTATACACATGAAATTACACACAGGGGGACTATATTTACAAAATTGAGCTTAGATGTGTAGATGGTTCAACTCTCAGGTCTTATTCCAAACATACAAAAATACCGTATAATCAGGTTTGAGTCTGGAACCAGGATCAAATGTTCCCCTATATTTGCTCAAAATAATGTGGGTTTAAGAACAGAGTAGACAGTACAGCAGGGGTTCCCAAACTTTTCAGCCTGTGACACCCAAAATAATAGTACTTTTTTGGGGAGAAATTACGAGAATAAAACAGTATTTTTATAAGAACTCTTACAAAAAAGTGCAGCCTTCCTCCTACTTTAAAATTAGGAATGTTGAACATCTTGTAAAGTTATACATTGGTATCGGTTTCACTAATGAATAAATACAAAATCTTTTTAGCACATCAGTATCGAATCATCTCGCAACCCCCACTTTGGGAACCCTTGCAATAGAGCAAAGAAGTTCATAACACAGACATTAGTTGAACATATGAAGGAATAAAGAGTTGCAACACTTTAAATTTAGAGATTAATATTATTAGGTGGCACTGCCTCCTTGTGGTCTGCTGCAAAACTGTCTTTTTCTAAACCTGCAGGCACACATCTGTGCAGAAATCTCTTTTTTAAAATAAAGAAATATTTATTTTAAACCCAAAACAGTGTTCCTTTACCTCTTTGTCTTAATCGGTAAACTATACTGTTTATATATGGTTTGTTTTCAAACCTGTTGTAATAATAATAATTTAAAAAAAAGTCAACTTCCTGTGTATGAAAGTGAAGCTGGTTTTACGTGTTATGGGGACGTCCCCACAGAACTATGCTACTAAGAAGCTGTGTTTTTCGGAGAACAGATCAGAATCTGGGTACGTAGTCTGGGTTTCACTACGTTTTAAACATGGTAGGAAAAAAAATACACAAACCAGTTTTTAATATCCACATCAATGATCTGGTGCTACGTTTACACCATGTTACAGAGCTTATGTCTGTATTAACGGTTTCTGCTTCTATCATTTCTATGAAAGTGTCTCCATAAGACTCTGAGTTCAAGGAAAGATCTGATAAACTGCCTCATAAACGTGTAATTAATCCTGTTATTGCATCAGGTGACTGTACAGCACAGCAAGAGCACCAACGACTCCTCCCATCCTGTCGCTGTAAAGCTGTTATTGAGGCCTTAAGACGCCACTGAACATTTTCTAAATTGTTGTTTGGTTAAATCTATTACCAGACTCCATTACACATTAAATAACGTTATATTAATATGTTTGCTGGATCTGCATGTAAAAACAGATCCAGACTTTAGCATGCAAGGTGAAAAAGATATTTCCATGCATGCAACACAGCTGCAAAGTTTTGCGGATGAGGGCATGCAGTAAACTTGAAGAGGTATTCACACTCCTTGGACTTTTACACATTTTGTCGTTACAAGCACACACCTCAATGTATTTTATTGAGATCTGATGTGATATGCAGGCACAGTGGAGCATTGTGAGGTGAAATTCAAATGAGACATAATCTTCATATTAAAGTGTGGTGATTAAATCCCTTTAATCTGATACCCGCCGCGTCCCGAGAGCCAGCGTCTGCAGCCGAGAATCAGACCGCCAAGGTCCTCAGCCTTGGCCACCACCCATCACACAATGCACCCGACCCCTTTGACCCCTCCCACAGATGGTGAGCCCATGGGTAGGGGGATCCATGTTTCTTAGGCTGGTTTAAATCTTATCTATCGGACAGATTCCAGTTTGTTCATGTTAATAATAAATCTTTATCAAACTCTAGGGTCACTTGTGGAGTACCACAGGGTTCAGTCCTTGGACCAATTCTCTTTACTATATATATGCTTCCGATTGGCAAAATTATCAGACAGCATGGGATTAATTTCCACTGTTATGCTGATGACACTCAGCTATATTTATCCATAAATCCTGATGAATCCAATCAATAACTTCGACTGCAGTCATGTCTTGATGACATCAAAAGCTGCATGACTTTAAATTTCCTGCATCTAAATTCTGACAAGACAGAAGTTGTAATCTTTGGACCAGAGTCCTCAAAAAATAAACTTCTTAATCAACCACTTAATCTGGGTGGCATTATCTTGGCCTCTGGTAATAAAGTAAAAAATCTTGGTGTTATTTTTGACCAAGACATGTCATTTAAATCCCATATTAAACAGGTTTCCAGAGTTTCCTTTTTTCACCTCAGCAATATCGCCAAAATTAGAAACATTTTGTCCAGGAGTGATGCTAAAAAACTAGTCCATGCATTTGTTACTTTAAGGCTGGACTATTGTAATTCTTTACTATCAGGAAGTCCACAAAATGCAGTTCAAAGTCTTCAGCTGATCCAAAATGCTGCAGCAAGAGTTCTGATGAAAATCAACAAGAGGGATCATATTTCTCCTATTTTAGCTTCCCTTCATTGGCTTCCTGTTAAATCAAGAATAGAATTTAAAATTCTTCTTCTAACGTATAAAGCCCTTAATAATCAAGCTCCATCATATATCAGAGCTCTGATTACCCCGTATGTTCCTAACAGAGCACTTCGCTCTCAGATTGCAGGTCTGCTGGTGGTTCCTAGAGTCTCTAAAAGTAGAATGGGAGGCAGATCCTTTAGCTATCAGGCTCCTCTCCTGTGGAACCAACTCCCAATTTTGGTCCGTGAGGCAGACACCCCGTCTACTTTTGAGACTAATCTTAAAACTTTCCTTTTTGACAAAGCTTATAGTTTGAGTGGCTCATGTTACCCTGAGCTACCCCTATAGTTATGCTGCTATAGGCTTAGGCTACTGGAGGACATCAGGGTCAACTTCTTTCACTCTGCTGAGTTCTCCTACTGTTCTCCAATTTGCATAGTTTGATGTTATTTAAACTTTTAACTTTATGTTCTCTGTCATTTTTTTCTTCATAGTAGGTACACCTGGTCTGGTGTTCTGTTAGCTGTGACATCATCCAGGGAAGACAGATCATCTGCTATTACCATATAACATAGAAAGTGTTCCTGGATCAATGTGTGCTTCTGTACTTTTGTGTCTCTGCTCTGTCTTCTCTAACCCCCAGTGGGTCGAGGCTGAGTGTTCACGCTGGTTCTGGTTCTGTTGCAGGTTTTTCCTTCCCGTTAAAGGGGAGTTTTCCTCTCCACTGTCGCTTCATGCATGCTCACTGAGGGATTGCTGCAAAGCCATCAACAATGCAGATGACTGTCCACTGTGGCTCTACGCTCTTTCAGGAGGAGTGAATGCTGCTTGTCAAGACTTGATGAAATCTGCTGGGTTTCCTTTGATAGGAAACTTTTTGACCAATATGCTGTATGATTTGATTGAATTTGACTTGGGAAAGTGCCTTGAAATGACATGTGTTGTGAATTGGCGCTATATAAATAAAACTAAATTGAATACTTTTGCAATTCACGGTATAAAGGCATAAAATCTGTTGGCTCCCTTTCAAAGCTTCATTTGACATAAAGAGATTTTTACCTAGTTAAAATGAGTCACCAGAATAGCAGAATAACAGAAATGACCTTTATTGCTCCTCAGTGGGGAAAATCAGCAGCAAAGTGAAATGTAAATGGAAGAATGTAGCGTCAATCAGAGCTAAAAATTAGGTCAAAACATTAACATTCAGTCATTACTTCTGATGTATAAAGGTTTCAGTCTAATTTTCCAGCCTAGGACATGCAGGAGAAGATTTAATGATTATGTGGTGCTGCTTACAGACGCTCCAGACTGAAACCTGTGGGCTAGGACCTGTGCTCAAATGGAGCCTCCTTCATGGTACAAAAACCTCAAACTTTTACCTCAACAAACCCAGCTACGCTTTTAATCTCACTTTACATTTTGTTCCTGTGAATTATATTCAATAGGTTACAGGTTAAATAACTTTTAAACACCGTTATATTTTCTGAGCACAAGATTTACATTTTATATTTAAAATGTCATTTCAGTTGTTCAGGGTCACTCAGGACATTAACCTTAAGAAGCTTATTTACCCAACCATTCAGATGAACCCTCCTCGTTGTATGTCATTCTCACACTGTTTAAACAGTGTTTGGCTGCCTAACAGAGGCATGTTATAGTCATTACCGTACTCATGATGGAGTCGTTTCATTTTGAGGTTTTGCTATTTTCAATTAAATTAATTTACAGCCGCAGGAATTGCGGAGGCATTTACAGTAAACTGGTAAAAAGAGAAGAACAGAAATAGCAGCATCCCTGTGACTCAGTCATGTCCTCAGAGACGTTCATGTAAACATTGTTAGCATATTCAGCATGACACACAACCATGGCTGCAACAGGAAAAGGAACATTTTACCAAACTGAGAAAATGTTGGTTTAGATGATTATTTTTTAAACTTGTACAGGAAATTACATTTCTCCAAAGCTTTGCTGGGATTTTTAAAGCCTGAAGGACAAGTAACCTTTGCAATCTAATAAAACCGTTTTACAATCTTTTAAAAGTACAATAAAATTATTTTTACTGTATAAAACATTTCTGTAAAATCCTTTTTAATCTGATGCATGCTTTGCTTTTTTTTAAAAGACCAACTCTTGCTTGAGTTGCTGCTGTTTTCCTAAAACTTTGCAAACTTATGTGTGTCTGTTTGATTCTAAGATATTACTCACCAGTCGCAATATTACTGCATCCCATCTGTCTAATGTTCTCTTACTGAACCTCTTCTCCTCCAGTTCTGTTCAGAAAAAAAGTTTTAGTGGGATGATGATTTAGCTGTATCCTATATGCAAATGATAGTTATTCATATGTGATAATTACACAAATACTCAAATGCAAAGAAAACTAGGGATGCACAATATTAAGAAAACATGTAGCTGGAATACTGTTACTGAATATTAAGATTACAATAGAGTTTGACTAACCCATTTTCTTGATTCTTCTGCTTTGCCTTATGTACCCACTACTTTTTGAGAGGTTTAGCGACTTAGCCACTTAAAATATACATTAAACGTGGGCTTCGAAGGGTTGTGAAAGTCTATCAGACGCAACAAATATATTTTTGGCCTGCAGAATTTTCCATGTTTGGCACTTGAAATACAATAACAGCCTGCCAAATATTACTTCCAAATAGTTATTTGCTATTTCAATATTAAAATTGAGACGATGATACAATTTGGTATGTTGTGCAGCTCTAATGAAGTGTGCATTGCACTGCAAAAAGAGAACTAAAAGTAAACAAAAGTTTCTTATAATTAGTATATTTTTACTTGATTTGAGCAGCTAAATAAGACTATTTGCCAATGGAATGAGAATTTCTACCCTTAAAATAACATAATTAGACATCCTGCACTTGAAATGAGATGATGGAGATGAATTATTCTTATTTTAAGTGCAAAAATCTTATTTGGTTGGCAAATAGTCTGATTTACCTGCTCAAATCAAGGACATAGACACTAATTTCAAGATGATTTTACCTACTTTTAGTTCCCTTTTTGCAGTGTGTTTTTTGTTGTCTTTTGTTACCGTTGATCTGAAGGTGGTTCCCCTGGCACCAGTCCACAAACTCATGTGTCTGTTGTTTTGTACTGTGATCATCCTCACCTGTGATGAGGCCAACTATGGCAGAGTCACCAGAGATCTTCTGAGAATGGCAGCCTGGGGAGTTGATGGAGAAGTCTGCAGTATAGGGGGTGAACAGCAATGGCGCCAGCAGTTTCCTGTGGGGCCCTCGCACTGTAGGGATTGAAAGAGACACCACGTATGATTACCTTTGCAAGGTTATTATTCTCAACTTGTGTTGTTTGATCAGGTTAAAGGTTGTTTAGGAACTACACATGATGTTTAATTTTAATTTATCTCGAGTGCCGTAAGTACAGTATCTCCTAGTTTGACATAGGTGACATTTATTTAACAACGTTATACCAAGCAAACCCCATTTACATACTTTTTATATTTTGCATTATTTTTTTTTATATTTGTGTCCCTTTGAAATTGTCTTTTTTTTCATAAATGGCGCGAGCCTATAACTAATATGACAAAATCAAGCTTAACTCCGCCTCATTTGGCATAGTTTTTACTTTTACAACTCAAGAAAAATAGCTTTCGACACAACTGAACTAAACTCTCAAAGGCAGAACTGCACCAGTTACGTCTCTACGCGCAAAACTGTTGCTTATATAGCAGCCATTATTTCAAACTATGCATGGAATGACAAAACCTGACGGCAGGGTAACAAATGTCGCCTCACCAGTTTCTTCTGTTGAAGCGGGTCTTGCTCTCACAGCGCCCTCCTCTGGACAATCCTACACCTACAGCTGAGAACGGGTGGGGCCAGGAAATGGAATTCTCTCAATCTTTCTCTCTATTCGCTACTCTTCCAAATACGGAAACATTTTCTCGTACCGCCATTGGCTCCTGCACTCACCGACTTGTATCTGATTGGTTGAAAACAGTGCGACGTTAGTCGGCTGAGGTGTTGACGATTCTGTTGGTTCCTAGTGCTGCTGAGCAGAAGGACCGAAGGGGCCGGGCCCACAGTGGAGAAATGGCGAGTATGGTCACCGAGAACGGGTGTGGAGCGGCAGCGCAGACCGCACAGCCGCAGGGACCGAGCCAGGGCGCGGTCAGATGGGGTCCACAGCACGCCGGTGCCCGAGAACTGGCCAGCCTTTACTCGCCGGGTGAGTCGATCCTCATCTTGTGGGCAGCAGCGTCCTTTCTGGGTTTGGTCCTGCCGGGTTCGAGTGCTCAAGAAGAAGAAGAGGGACGTGATATAACGGCCAGCTTTAGTTAATTTGTTACATTTTAATTAGATCTGTTTTTTTTCCTTTCAGACTATTAAGCAAGCGGTCTCTGAGTACCAGAAGCAGCCAGCGGCTGTTATGTGTTTTATCGAAGCCAAAATGGTTTTGTTACACAATAGGAATCATGTGAGACTAGTTCAATTGTTTTTGTTGTTGGGAGTTTTTGTGCAGCGTTGACATTTTCCAGCAGTGGGCAGAGGTTATGGGGATGAGTTTGCCCACCGTGACCTTTCGCTAAGCGTGTTGACGTGCAGACTGTCACCTAAAAGCCTCAAGCTCTAAACGAGGTCAGGTGAAGTCAGGATCCTAATGATTCATACAGGCTAAACCCGATTCACAGACCGACAGGCTGAACCCTGCACACCTTTTGTACACACGTGGCTGCTTGTGTGCTTGTCAGCCTGCCAGCATATGACTAATTATGGTGTTTAGTAAGCAGACCTTTTCCTTCCTGTGTGGTTTTTAGGGTATTTATAGTGATATTGCAATCCCTGAGCAGACACAGTGACTTACAAAGGTATTCTCAACCCTTGAACCCCCCCCCCCCATTTTGTCTTTATACCACTTCAATGTGTTTCATGAAGTTATCATATAGACCAGTAGTTGTCATGTTTTCTGTCCCGCACCCCCCCATCCTACACAAACTGGGTCAAAAATGTAACGTTTATCATTTACTGTTTTAATGCATTAAAGCTGTTGTTCTGAAGATTACCCAGGATCCCCTTTTAAGATGTATCCCATACATATGGGTTAATTTTTAACATATAACAATTGGTTCTAACAACTAGAATGTTTCAACATCGGCAGACTTTAACTATATAATATTGACAACAAATATAAATCGTATCTGCAGTGAACTCTTAACTAGGCAAAAATTATATCAAGCCATTAATATTAGAGACTAACTTCAGTTTTGTACTTTTTTTTTTTTTTTTAGGAGTTTATTATTAGTATTCGTCATGCTACTTATCGCAGGTACAGACCAAACAGCAGGGGGTGCTGTTGTCACATTTAGAATGATTTAGGTGACCCCACCACTGCAATCCCTTCCCGACCCCCTAGGGGTTGCGCCTCACTATTTGATAAGCGGCGCCATAGACCAACGAAATGAGAAAAGTACATTTATTTGTATTCAGCCTACTTTTTTATGAAAACCCTAAATGAAATCCATTGCAACCAAGTGCCTTCAGAAGTGAAGTATATAAAGCAAGGTTAGATTTGAAAACAGTACGCCAAGCTTTGAATCTGTTGCAGAGGGCTGTTTAACCCATCAACTGAAAAGGAGACCTACATAGACATGGTCTTCCAACTAACCTGACAGGCTGGGCACGCAGAGCAATAATCAGAGGAGCAGCCAATTACTTGTCATGCTCTCGACAAAACTGGCCTTTATGGAAAGGTGACAAGAAAACTAGGGCTGGACTATAGACCAGTTCATTGTTATTGTTTTGATCCGGGGTTTTCGCGCATGCGCGCCGGACTGGTAGGCAAAAGACGAACACAAAGGCGGACGCAAACAGAGGAAACGACGAGTTCTTGACGTATTTTTCTTCTTTAGATAACGTATCACAAGATCGTTTTAAGAGTAAGTTGATGGTTGATGGTATCAGATTGCCAGATCCACACAGCAAAAGCCTGAAGGGACAGAGCGAGTGTGTGAAATGCTGCCAAGTGCTCCGTACCGCGACATTCAGCTGCCTTATAAACACGCAGGCCAGTACAGACGAGAGAGCATTGGAAGCATGAAACCACTGGACGGCTACAATTATTTCATATCGGGACATAGACAGCAGCCCCCGCGACCACATGAGGGATTAAGCGGGTCAGAAATTGGATGGATGGATGTTCAGACATGTTTGTGTAACATCAGAAAGCGGCGTCTGACACACAGCGCCTCAGCAGAGAGGAAGACCCGCCCGGTAGGTTAAAAAAACATTGTTCACTACGGATTATTTGGGTGTTTTTGTCTTATTAAAATTGGTGGGGGTGTCGGCGATGTTGCAGCGTAAACAGGGGTGTAATGCAGCCACTGTCTGGAGCACATTTTTGCACACTGATTGCACGAAGAAAACTAAAATGATGCGGCGTGCTGCTGCTGCAGCGCATCGACTCTGCTTCTCCTGGCCCCGTCTAGCAATCGCCACCTCCCCTCCGCCGCTATTTAAGTAGAACAATGACCAGTGCAAAATTAAGTTGTATTTACCGGAGATGAAGTGTAGACTGCACATTCTGTCGTAGTATGATAGTTCCCACAGTCCATTGAGATTGTCTGCCTGCATCCTTTTCATTGAAATTATCCATTTCTTTCTTCTTTCCTCGTCGTTCGGTAAACGACAGAAACGTACATCCGACGATTTGGAATGCCTCTGTGTGCAACCGGGAGCACAACAAGTCGTAGACATTGTTTAGATTCCAAAAATAAACTAACTAAAAGTACGCTCTAAATCACCCGTTTTGTAATGATAGTAGAAGGGAACAGTTCTGCTTTTGCCTACCCGCGGGACCCGAATGTAGCGCGGACGTCACGCGTGAACTGGTCTATATAGGGGAAAAAAGCATATCGATAAAATATAGGGAAAAAAAGCATATCGATAAAATAGAAATCATATTGACCGATATCGATAATTATCAATAAATTCAAAACATATATTTTAAGTGCAGCCCTGGGCATTTTATGCTGTTGCTTGATGACCTATTTTTAGACACAGACACACAAACACTGAATTCAAACTCAATCCTTTATTCAACCAACTTTTTACCAAAACTGCAAGTTTTTAAAAAAGAAAAAAAGAACGCGTGCTCTTTGAACTCTTTGAAAGGGGCGGAGCTTGGTGACTGAGCGTGCCTGGGTCTGCGTTTGGGATTTGTTGGAAGGATGTAATGACTGTAATATTAACCTACATGACTAGAATGCAAAAGGAAGGAAAACTTTTATTCTATTGAACTTTTTATTGACCCTTTTTTTCTATCAGCGATATATATTGTTATTGAATTATCGTCCAGCACTAAAGAAAACTGCAATTTAAAAGAACCATACGGAGTCCAATTTTAATTTAGTGAAATAAGTGGAGGAAGGTAACATCATGCTCTGGGGGCAGTTCTCGTTGGCAGCGATAGGGGAGCCGGTGGCAGTAGATGGGTTGAGCCAAATACCTGAATCCTTGAGGGCGTCCAGTTAAGAGCATCAAGACTGAGGCAGAGGTTCACGGTCCAACCAGAGCTATACTTGAATGGTTTGGATAAGTGTCTATCAACGCTTGTCCTCAAGACCTACTGTCCTTCATGTTTTAGATGTTTCTGCTCCAGATCGCCTCACTGAAATGATTGATATTATGTTCTCAGCATGCCACCAAGTGCTTGAGAAGCCTGTTCAGGCAGGTATGTTATAGAAGGGAGATACCTAAAACATTCAGGAAAGTAGGCCGTGAGAGCCAGGGTGGAGAAACCCTGGTTTAGCTCAACACATATATTAAAGGTCCTGTGACATCACTGTATAAACCATTTCATTCAATTCAATTTTTCAATTCAATTTAATTTATATAGCGCCAATTCATGAAACATGTCATCTCAAGGCACTTTACAAAGTCAAATTCAATCATATACAGATTGGGTCAGATTATACAGATTGGTAAAAAATTTCCTATATAAGGGAATTATATAGGAACTACATTTCATGTAGTTGATATTGCTGCATGTGTACTTTAGCCAAAGAGTTTCATAAAAAAAAATAAGGTCATGCTGTTATTTTGTCAGGCCAAATGTCCCTCCTCAGTAAAACGGTTGGTTGCGGTAATAATATGCAGCTCTACCAAGTTGACTTTGCTCTGATTGGCTACAACCATATTTGGACCCCCCCCCCCCCCCCCCCCCACACACACACACACACACACACACACTACCCCACACACACCACTTTCCCCCTCGATCCACACCTCCCTTCTCGCTGCAGTACTCTGTTACAAATCCCTTATAGTTTTATGGCTGATTGAAGTGTTTGTGTTGGAGGTTGTCGGACAGTTCAAAGCCTTTGCTCCAAAGGCTTTGAACTGGTGCTGCGATTCAACACAGAGGGGCCGAAGTATGAAGCCACATAGGCTGCGGTGCGGCAGGGGAGTTTGCAGCGGCTGCTTATGCAGCTGGAAGCGAGCCCCCCGCCACACCGCGACACAGGAATATGCTGCTGGGATCCAGTTCTTCACTGCGGTGCCTCAGCAGAGAACTAGCTGCCAGCATACCTGCAACAGAGTTACGTTATCAGGGTTTCCCCCACTGAACGTTTAATGTCGCTGTCAAACACCGAACATTTCTAGTAAACAAATGAAGCTAAGCCTGGTGGGGGGAGTAAAGCATGGCGGCTCACCAGGCTTAGCTTCGTTTGTTTACTAGAAATGCTCGATGTTTGACAGCAACATTAAACGTTCAGTAAAGTCCCCGTCTGGGAGCAAACCTTCATAAGCTAACGCGCTAGCTGTTATTAGCTTCACGTACGCTACGATACCCAGCTGCACCCGTCCTTCGAGCTGCAACAACCTACGTAGAAAGACAACCCGTTTTCTGATCTGACCGTTTTTGAGCCAATTACCAAAGCTGATTGTCCCTGAGCAGGTCCTCTGCTATTCAATTTTGACATTAACCTCAGAAAAGTGATATTTGTTGTCATGGCCCCTTTAAAATGGTCTACTTAAGGTCCAGACATGCACCAAATTGGGAAGTCTTGATAACATCTAACTGAGCTTCAGTTGTCTTGCAAACAAGAATGGGTAAAAAAAAAAAAAAAGGCTCAGTCTCTAGATATATGAAGCTGTTGTATCGATCTATTGTATAAAATACATAAAACTTTGTGGTTGTGTTACAAAATAAGGGTTTTAAGATGTAAAATACTTCATTTCAGACCCAGAGGTTGATAAGATAAGGATTCCTTTAGTGTCCCGGGTGTGACGGTGGCAAACACAGTTACCCACAATTATTAGCAATGAAAAGGAGAAGAAAAAAAAGAACAAACTAGTCTAATCTAAAATTAGCTTTAAAGAAACGACAAGAATAGAATTGGAGGAATGTTGTCACTTTGAGGAGGAATCTGATAAGTATATTAACCTTTGAAAGTTTGTTTTTTTTATTTCATTTTGGAGGACATGTTATCACATCCATGTCAGGTGATCAAAGACTGCTAATCTCATCAGGGACGCTTGAGATCTTTTGTCATCTTTGTGGTTTTTCTGTTGTTTTTTTAATTTTCTGCCAGGCAAAAGATGTCAAGAGTGGATCAGTGTCATCCTCTGCTTCTCCCTCATGGCCTTTAACTTCATTCACCTTCTTGCCAATTTCCACCTGGGACATGTGTGGTACATACAGTTGGGCATTGGTAAGCACCGACCCCAAACGTACACAAGCCGTGGATGTTGTTGTTTTTAATCAATAGATGTTCTGATCTGTTTCTGTTCCACTTCACAACCTCTTCCTCAGTGGCAGGAATACTCACCGCTGACTTTGCGTCAGGACTTGTTCACTGGGGGGCTGACACGTGGGGATCAGTGGATCTACCCATCTTTGGGAAGGTGAGATCTCAGGGTTTAAATGAACTCCTGAAAAAGCACTCTCTGTACTGACAAAGATTTACACTAACCGGATAATTTCCCTCCCGCAGGCTTTTATACGCCCGTTCAGAGAGCACCACATTGACCCCACAGCCATCACCCGTCACGACTTCATCGAGACCAACGGGGATAACTGCATGCTGACCATATTCCCCCTTGCAAACATGGCCTTCAGCTTTCTCACCCTGTCCCCCGGTGAGTATTTCTACCAACAAAACTGACATTTGTCTGAATATTTTAGAGTGAAGACAAAAGGCATCAGACGATAAACAGGAATTCTCCCGGCTTCTTTGTAACCGCAGCGGAGATTTATCAGGTCTACCCCTTGTATTGCTACCTGTATGCATTGGGCATCTTTGTGACCCTCACCAACCAGATTCACAAGTGGTCGCACACGTACTTCGGCCTTCCTCGATGGGTGGTGTTCCTGCAGGACTGGCACATCATCCTTCCTCGCAAGCACCACCGCATCCATCACGTCTCCCCTCATGAGACGTACTTCTGCATTACCACAGGTTTGTCTGCTTCCTCAGAGGGCGGGGGTCCCACAGCCTCCAAATTCACAGGGCATTTTGTCTTCGTATAACTTTGGGTGTTTTGGTGCAAAAGCTATAACATTTAGCCCGGCTGTGTATTATGTATTTTTGTGCTTTCTTTAAAAGTTTGATATGTTTTTTTTTTTTTATTAAATGAATTGATCTGTGTCCTTTGGCAGTTTTTTGTGTGTGCCATAGACCCCCCCCCCCCCCCCCCCCCATCCAAAATGCAATTTCAAGGCAAAGCAAGTTTGTTTGTATAGAACATTTCAGTAACAAGACAATTCAAATGCTGTTCTTGAATAGAACATAAGAAAAGAAAAACAGAGAAAAGTACATTGCAGTTGTAAAATAAAAGGAGGGTAAGGAAAAGTTGGGGTATAAATGAAAACTAATGATGTTTCAGTTAATGGTACAGGGAACAAGTGTAAGGACTTCAGAACTGGGGTTGATGTTTTGTATTTTCTTAGACCTTATTTTCACTGACCCGTGGAGACACCGCTGCAGTAATTCTACAGATGATGCATGGTTGTCCCGGGAGTTTTTCGCGACCCTGCGGTGATATTAGTCTTTAAATCCTGGAAAAGTTCCTCAGGCAATAGAAGGACGACTTTGTAATTGTTTTTAGGTTCAGGTCTGAGTCCATTGCTACAACTAGATTTTGGTTACTAGCTGAAGTAGCTGAAGCTGTGTGCTAGCTTTTGGTCGCTTCTCCTTTGATACAATAACTATTACTTCAGTTTTGTTTTTATTCAGCTGAAGAAAATTTTCGCACATCCATGCATTGATTTCTTCTAGGCATTTACTCAGCGCTTGAACGGGTTCATAGTCACCTGGTGACATGGTGATGTAGAGCTGTGTGTCGTCTGCATAGTTATGGTAGCTGATGTTGTTGTTTAGAATCTGAGTTTGAGGGAGCTTGTAGATATTGAATTGGAGGGGACCCAGGATGGACCCTTGGGGAACCCCACATGTGATTTTGTGGTCTCTGATGTACAGTTACCTACTGACACAAAAAGTCCCTGTCCTTTTAAGTAGCATTTAAACCAGTTAAACCAGTTGAGTGCTGTCCAGAAAGGACAACACAGGTTTCCAGGCGCTCTAAGAGAAGGGAGTGATCGACGGTGTTGAATGCTGCACTCAAGTCCGATAGTACCAGAACTGTGGTTCTTCTACAGTCTGTATTTATATGGATGTCAAACGTCAAAGCCGCTGGTCATTGTTAAGAAGATATTTAACTGGTGAAATATAGCTTTTTCAAAAATCTTGCTGATGAAGGGGGTGGGGTAGATGGGCCTGTAGTTCAGCAGGAGCAGCTTGTCCCAATTGTTCTTTTTCAATTGCGGTTTGATAATTGCTTTTTTAGGGACTGGACAATAAGGACGTGTTTACTATCTGAGTCAAATCAGACATTATGACAGGCAAAACCTTCTTAAAGAAAGCTGTGGGCAGAACCTTGAGATAACAGGAGGAGGAACTTAGACAGTGAACAATTTCTTCTACACTTTTGTAGTTTATTTGGCAGAATTGGGACATTTTGTCATTTTTTCTAATAGGAGATAATGTTTGTACTAGATTTGATGTGGATGTACAGACTGCTCCTCTAATCTTTTGGAGTTGGCAAATTCGTTGCAGGCCCTGGTGGAGTGGAGTTCAGAAGTAACAGACACAGGAGGTTTGTTAACCTGTCGACTGTGGCAAAAAAAGCTTGATTATTAATAATATTTTGTTGTTGATCTCAGAAGAAAGACTCCCTTTCATATTACAGTTGTGAGTTTTATCTGTAGTCTCTCTTTATAGATGTCATAGTGAACCTGGAGTCTTTCTCCACCTGCATTCAGCTTCTCTACGCTCCACGGGGAATTTCCTTATTCCAGAGATAACCTTCACTTTAATTGGAGCAATGCAGTCAATGATATCTGAAACTTTAGACTGAAAGTTATCCACTAGTTAATCTACTCAGTTAAAAGGCAAAGGTTTCGTAGAAGAGTAAACCTGGTTAAAGGTATGAGTAGCATCGTCCTAAATATGCGTTTTCATATGATCTTTCTTTTGCTGATCGAGTTAGTGGAAATTATGCTTTCAAAGATAACAGAAAATTGGTCAGAAAGGGCAACATCAGCCAAAGAGAATTTAGTGACATATTTTGAAGTTGATCATCAGTAAGGGTCTAAACATTTCTGTTTGGGTGTTGGTTACTGGCAACGAGTCAACGGTGACCCATCGTAACGTATTTTTGACTATTTTAAAAACTCTTATTTCAAGATGGTCCTCCAGGCCCTCCTCCTTGGATTGACACCTCTTTTGACCGACTGTGTTGATCCACAGTTTCTCCAGAACTAATGTTATTCACCATAGCTCGGTTTTCAAAACCCTCCCTCCTCCTGTTTTGAGGGACGTTGCTCGGACCAGTCAGTTTAGACGCTCATTGCGACACTTGGAGATTGTAGCCAGTGAAATTACCGCCACCTGGATGTATCGTTTCGTGGCAGGACATTTAAAACTCAATAGCAATAGCATGCGTAAAGCTCATCCGGTTGCTGCGCTCTCTGTGCATCCTTGTGTGTAAAGGTCTTAGACTTAGGCAACTTTATTTGTCATTTTGTATGCCCAGAGTGCGTACAGAACGAAATTTCGTTTCGCATACAGCTTGAAAAGTTACAGTAAATAGCAGTGAATTACAGGATAAGGTGCAGCAGTGATTTCCTAGTAAACCATTGAAGTGTAAACAGTGCAGGAGAAATCGACAGTGGTAACTGAGAGTTTGGCAGCATTTGTAGTGCTAGATAAGGATGCAATGATGGAATGTGCAAATATAAGAATGTGGTACAGAGTCCATTATATGGCTTCAGCAGTTCAGAGTCCATTTTGTGGCCTCAGCAGTCTGATGGCAACAGGGAAAAAGCTATTGCAGAACCTGGTGGACCTGCAGCGGATGCTGCGGAACCTCTTCCCAGAGGGCAGCAGGGAGAACAGTCCATGGTGGGGGTGTGAGGGGTCCCTGGTCAGCTTTTGTGTTAGACATTTTCACCTGGAAAGGTGTGTAAAGCTTCTGGGAAGACCCAAACAGCAACAGAAGAAGCGGTGGAGCTTGTCACAGGTGTGACAATGTTTTTTTCTGATTACTTATCAGAGAGCACCTAGACATAATTAAAGAAAAACAGCTCTAGAATAGTCATTATTTATTATATTGCATTCAAATTTGAACCTGTCACAAAAGAGACTTGTCTTTTCTGGTTCCCTTATTTTTCAGAAAGAATCAAGAAAACAAGAGCAAAACAATTGACAATTTGTGTGTGTTCCAGCTTCAATAACTAAAAACTAGTTATCAGAACACCAAACTGGACTTTTTACTTTATAAATTTAAAGTGTTACCTTTACAGAGACATCAAGCTTTTCTCTCTACGCCAAAGGGTTCAAGAGGAGCATCTAATTTAAGTTGGGTATATATTTTTTTTAGCCGCTTTTGGAATTTTGGGGGTGCCAGTTAAGGGGTTAACATGTTGAGTTAAACCAACATTTTTAAGTAGAGCACCTAGTGCTTTTGCTTCTTTCTTTTGAGGGTTGTCAATATGAACGTTGAACTCTCGTACAATATTTAAACAGTCATAGTCAACATTCAACATGGATAAAAGGTAATTAATAACATTGAAATGTTTGTTTTGGGCTTAGGAGGCCTGTAAACATTCAGGAACATGGCTCACACCGGGCTCTTTACCTGGAGAGCCAGATATTCAAGAGTCAGATTTGTCCAGGAACGCCTTTTTTTTCCACTTTAGTCAATTACTAAACAAAGTCTCCACTCCACCTCTCCTTTTGTTGTCTGCTCTCACAAAGAAAATTGTAGTTAGGAGGTTTTTCCAATGTAGGTGTTTCACTATTTTCATCTAGCCATGTGTCTGTTAAACATAACATCAAGGTTATGGTCAGTAATAAAGTCATTGATTACAAAGACCTAATGTTTAATAGAGCCAGTTTAAATAACTTGGTGGCTGACATCGTGTTTGACGTTGTACAGCGTTTAAGTACGACTGTTTGCTGCTGTCTCTTATTTCTTTAGCGTTCCTCTTTCTGCCACATATTAGCACAGAGATTGTACAACTATCTTCCATCGAGGGCCCGAGCTTTTCCTGGAAATTATCCCTTCTGGTAAAGATTAGAAGGTCCTGAGCAAAGACATGTTCACCATCCTTGATATCTTTAGGAGCAAACTTTAAAGCACAGATAGTGTCTTTTATACCTCTGTCTGTTGTCAGGAGACAAACTGTTTTACAAAGGTTGAGAGTCATTTAGAAGTGGAGGAAACCTGTTTTGTTGCTGGATTCCAATAGTTCCAGCTGGTTCGCTCCTGTGATTAGTTTTGACAACGGCCCTCTGTTGTTGTTTCCTTTTTCTTTGGGTAGAAGAGACGTTTCTCTTTGTCGGCCAGGCTATTTCATCTAGACACAGAGCTACACGTATTCCCAGATCTTTTGACTTCGAGCCAAGAGAGATACTGTTACTGTTTCTGGGTTTATTCTCATCTTCATCGGTATTCTGTTTCTTGGTGGTGATAGTTAGCTGCCTGTCACTGTTTAGAATTACCGACATGGTGGTATCATTCCCTTATCCAGCGTTTACCTCAAAATTCGCTTTAAGTTGATGGATTTTCATTCTCATTACAGCGATTCCTCTGGAGAAGCATGTTGAAATCCTCTGTGGTGTGAAGAGGCATCTTGTGCTGATTAGTTGACATCCACAGGTCCTTTTCTCACATTAGAATAACAGAAAATAAAGTAGTCCAACAGAGGGAAAAAATTTCATTGATTTAAAGTAGTTTAGTCAATTTTTTTGTAGTTTTGGCTAAGAGATAAGAACTTAAAGGGGACATATCATGCAAAAATCCAAATTTCTTACGACTTTAATACATTATGTTGCTTACTTTGAGTCTCTAAGTGCAAAATATTTGAATTTAGTTTCTCCAGGTGCTGTGTGTATATCTTTATATTGTGTTTGGGTCCTACTTTTCAGACTGTTCAGCCTTATCTATTATCTATTAAGTTTTTTGAACAATGACATTACAGTATTAATAAGGTCATGGACTTCCGGCTAACCATTTTCGTGAATCTGCCAAGCTGAACAATGTCGAAGCTACAAGGGGATAGGAGAAAATGTTCGGTTGGTGCATTAACCCACAGAATTAATTACACCGTCCCCAGCTTACTACAAAAATGGCCCAATGGGGTGAAGTGGAACGTTGTGCGATCTAGAGGGTCCGGGTTTGAGGTGCCTCCTTTAGATTTAAAGAGCAACAAAATGAGTTTTCCTCAGAACAGGAGCTAAAGAGGGGCTGTGGGGCAACAATAACGAGGAATTCAGACCAAAGCATTGCAGTTCCACTTTCTATAGACCACAGCTGAATGATTTAAATGTGAAAAGGCAGAACTGAAAAGCATGAAATGTCCCCTTTAAGGAAGCAAACGGGGAGCAGAGGAGAAAAACATCTGAGCAAGCAGAGAGGCGGAAGAGCCTTGCAATGCGGTACCGCGCACGTGACGTCACGGCCTTAAGAGCAACGCCCCTTTTGCCGCACCGGTAGGGCAAACAGTCGTAGAACGCACATACAAACCAGCCATTACAAGCGCAACAGAACCAGCGATATGACCGACTTTGCAGCCATTAAACTTACCCAAGACGATGTCCCAGGCGCACGGTTTACTGGTCGCACTGTGGAAGAGCACACCAACCTTCAGCTGAAACGGTGGCTTGAGTGTCGAGGGCTCAAAAAAACCGGAAGACGGGCCGAGTTGATTCAACGGTAAGCTTTGTTTTTTTCCCTGCTCCGCGTTCATGCCTTTGTTATGATTTCCACCGTGCTCCGTTCACGTCGGCCTTTTTTGTTTGTTTGCAATCAACGTCCAGGAATCTGTATATCTTGCCAATAGGTAGCTACAAAACGACTGTTCACATCTCAGAATCTTTCGCTTAAGAGATTCAGGGAGTTTGTTTTTGAGTAAGCTATCCCGGTAGCAGGGTACCATGTTAGTGCCTGCTAACATGCTAGCCTATATGCTATCATCACCCTTTCCACCGACAAAATGCTTGCTACATATGTAGGTGAATTTGGTAACTTTTTCCGGGTTGAAATGTTGTGTAGGCCGCCCGCACAAGTGTACCCAACGCACACACTTCTCCTTGGCACTCTTGAGTTTCGGGAAATTAATGAAGAAAACATCCTTCATATGCGGCCGATCAGCGTACCTCGAGTCGCTGTTGCACGTCCCATAGCAACAATGTTTATAAACCATGGTCTTAGATGTTGGAAAAAGCAGTCGTTTACCGAGTAAAACCTAGGCTAACGCACGTCTCTTCCACAGCAAAACAGCGGCGCGTTTGGGAGTTTGCCCTACTGCGTACCACGTGATGTGACGTCATCGTGACGTTGTGTTTCTAAAAATAGCTCGCGCGCGGTACCGCATTTAATTTTTGTTTTTCTTTCAGTCTCAAATATTTAAATCCACTTAATAGCTTCTGTTTCGTTATTTTTCACTTGGTGCAAATTGTTACTGTACTGTAGAGTATTGACTAGCAAATAGGGGATGGAGAAAAAAAATCTTTTGATAACTTTTTGCATTACAAACATTCATTAGAATTGGAATTGCTGGCAGTAATTTGATGTCAAAGCAGGTACAGCAGTGTCTAAGGGCTGTAAGAAAATCCTGAATAATTGTTTAGTATGGCGAGGACTGACGTTTATTATGTCATTAATATAAAAAAAATATATGTATACATGGCAATCTTTAAGAAAGTCTCCAAGAGACCCAGGCAGACAGATTAATCTATTAGTGACACCCTGGAGATATCCACTTTGCAAAAAAAAAAAAAATAGAAATAGAAATGAATTGTACATAGCCTCATGTATATTGCACTTAAGAGCGGGAGGTTGTGAGATGGTCGTATTTCTATAGTAATCTTTGTTTTGTTTTTAGCGCATGACAAAATGAAGGGATAACCAAGGGTTAAGTATTTTTTGGTAATTTTTTTCCCCCCACCTTTTGCCTTCATCTCTCCTCTGTCCAGGTTGGCTAAACTACCCTCTGGAGAAGCTGGGTTTCTGGAGAACCTTGGAGGACCTCATCACAGGCATGACGGGAGAGAAGCCCAGGGCAGACGACTTAAAATGGGCTACAAAAGGGCATTAACTCTGAAGGCTAACAGCACCCTACCTCAGAAACCTCTGGCTTCTTGTCTCATTTTCTTGCCTCATTTTAAAAGCTGCAGTTCACAGAACGAGCATCTAACAGCTTCTGATGCCATAGCTTTAAGTCTTGCACATTTTTTTGTTTTCCTCTTTCACAAAGCGAGGGCTCTGTTTCTGGGACTTTTAATAGCTCCATCCGAAGAGATACACTTTCCAAACTGCAATATATAAGTTTTTTTTTTTTTAATCCTAACAGCTCATCACTTCCCAAAGGAGGTGAAACCATTACTCTGATCTCAGAACATGTTTAAATGTGTGAGAACCAGCGCTTTGGACAGCAAATACTTACTTGATTAAGAAAACTTACAGTTTATTCACATTATCACTGCTTTATTTTCTGTTGGATTCCCAAGCTTTAAAGAAACCGATTTGATGTGGGAGTCATATAATCAGTCGTGGGGCTTGGTTTATGCAGGATCTCTCTGGAGGCGATACCAATGTTTATAGCTTGTGATCAAATTATGAGTAACTTTTACATTTGCTGTGTACTCGCACATTTGGGTTAGGCTCTGCACACTTTTTGATAGATTTGTAGAATAAGTAAAAACTAAATGAGTTGAAAGTGTTAAGTTAAAATAATGGTCCACGGGGATTTTAAATTCCCATTGTTTCTTGTAAAACATAGCCATATTTATCAGTAGTTTCCTGATAGATCAATGTGTTACAGAGAGAGAACCAGTGTGAGCATAGAGCTACTAAATAATAATTATAAGGAATGTTGCCATGAAGCTTTGCATTGGACTTAGTTTTAGATTATTGCTGTTAGCAGCGCAGATTCTTGGAAATCAGAAAGTTACACCATCCTTTCAATGTTTCATGTGCTCTGTTGATCATCACGATCATGCATCCTTTAAATGAACACCGCATGTTTATTTTTATTTGCTTTCGTTTGGCTGCTGGTGAACATGCAGTTGTGCAGAAGTAGAGGCCCATGCTGATTGGTCAAGCTGCCTTATGTGTCGCAGATGCAGTACTTTGTGTCTCTTTGTTGCTTTTGCAGCACTTTGGGGGTGTTGGTGGCAATAATGTCCCTCCGGGCCTTGTGTCCATAATACTCCAACACAAATGCCTCAAAGTTACTGTGCCAGCTGTGTGTGTATTCTGTCCTTCAGTCTTGTTGGTTTTCTGCTTGTTTCTCAGAATTATATTTCTTATTGAAGACATTGCCACCTTGTACCTTCCTGGTACCCGTTCCAAGCAAACTTGGTCATGTTTTAAGGGCTTTAGAGAAATCGGGCAGCGTCTCTCACATAGGATTATTTTGTCAATGTTCTGTTTTCCTTTGTAGTGCTTCTGTGGTTAAGCTCTAAATGTTTTGGACAGCCAGTATCTATGCATTGTAATAAGAAGCCCTTAAATGTCTTAATTGTGCTTGTTGGGTTCAATGCCTTTCTTTTTCTTTCTAATAGTTTACACATGTTTGCTGAGTTTCAAAGCTGGAGTTAAAAAGCAGCTGCCTGCATGTTAAAATTTCACTTTTTAAAGGCTTCACTTGCAGCAGACACAAGAATGCGTGCAGCTTGGCGGCTTGTGCGAGCTGCTCACTGGGTCACCGGAGCTCCTTTGTGTGACGCTGACTCAGGAGGATGGTGTTCTGTTCTTGATCAAACTGATTTCAGCCGGTGTTACTAGTTTTGCTTTGTACCTCTGCAGTAAGTCTCTGTTTCTGGGTCATTTTTTTCTCCACACGCATAAGTTTAGCAGGCCCAAGTTGCACTGGACTGCTCAGTTGTTTACTCGCTTGTTCTTGGTTGAAGGAGAAAGCTGCAGGTGTCTGATTCACAGAATAGACGGTCTTTCTTGAAAAGTTGACTTTTCTCCCAGACAGTTTTGAACTTCTCAGTTTAATTCACAGATTTAGTAGCACATGACTTCTTCAGCCACCCGTTGAGCTACAACACTCCAATAAAGATCTAATCTCCACAACAAACAGGCCCACAAGGTCCTCTGAGAAACACCCTTGACATTAAGACCTTCAACTTTCTTTAGCAGATGAATGAAATTCTCCATCAATGTTTCAGGTCTTTTCTCCACATCATCCCTCGCTGCTGTGCGTATTTTGAGGTTTCACAAGGGCGGACGTTCTTCTGTGATCGCCAGAATGGTCTTTGAGGTATTAAACACAGGATTACAGGCATAGATCATTACATGTGTGTCTTTCTTGTTGCATAAGTGCTTAATGTCATTCACAGCTACATCGCCTACTGTTACTGTCTGTGGCCTTTTGGCTGGTTGTTTCTGTGGCAGTTTAGGAGAAAACCTTTTAGAGCGCAGATTTCTTTTTTTCATACCTCTGTCTGTTGTCAGGATACGGACTGTTTTCCGTGGGTTCAGTCATTTAGAAATGAAATTTACTCTCCAAACTGAAAGAGGGAGGTAAACTATTCCATTTGTAGAGTTAAGAATATAATTTGAAATATTAAAACTAATTAATGTTTAATTTGAGACTGAATTTTTATTGGGCATTGTGGCCAGTTGACTGATGCACACCTCATTATTTTTTGAGGCCATGAATCAATATCGCCTTTTGCCTTTTTGTGATGAAGGAAGAATTTGTTCTTATTCTTGGGTTTAAAATTTAACTGCCTTATTATTCCCCTAAAGATTTACGGTAAACGTTGCCACCGTAGGGAAAACAGTCCGAGTATATATGACTCACTTTTTTTTTGTCTGAGCTGGGACCCACAGGGATGTCGGTGTTGCTTAGAGATGAAGTTTTAGATATCAGAATAATGCCTTGATGCCTTTCTGTTGTCTTCCATGTGGGAGGCTTGTAATGTATATATTAATCTGTATTTATAAATAAACTAACAAACCTATTTTTAATGTGTGTTTTATTGCCTTACAGATGTTAGAGATACCTTTGCCATATGTATACAGTGCCTTGCAAAAGTATTCACCCCCTCCCCCTTTGGCTTTTTATCCATTTCTGTTACATTCCAACCTGTAATTTGTTTGTAAATCAATGTTATAAAGCTGCACAGAGATGTCTAAATTGGTGAAGAGAAATCAGAAATAATATGTATAAAAAAAACAACAGCCATAAATTAGAATGTGCATATATACACCCTTTGCTAAGAAGCCGATAAATGCCTGCTGCAAGAAACAAGGCACATAATTAGTGAAATGAAGTGCCAGTATAAACAGACCTGTTTGGAAAGTCCACAGAAGCTGCAACACCACTAAGCTAGAGGCATCACACCATGAAGATCAAGGAGGTTTCTGAACAAGTCAGGGGCAAAGTTGTTGAGAAGCACAAGTCAGGGTGGGGTTATAAAAAGTATCCAAATATTTGATGTTCCCCCAGAGAACCACCAGATCCATTATCTTCAAATGAAAAGCGCATAGTACCACCACAAACCTGCCAAGAGAGAACCACCCAGCAAAACTCACAGCGGACAAAGTGGGCATTATTCAGACAGGCTGCACAGAGATCAAAGGTAACCTTGAAGGATTTGCAGAGCTCACAGCAGAGGCTGGAGGATCTGTCCATAGGACCACAATAAGCCGCGCCCTCCATAGAGCTGGGCTTTATGGAAGAGTTGGCAGAACAAAAGCCATTACTTCGTGTTAAAATAAGAAGGCATGTTTTGAGTTTGCCAAAGGGCACTTTGCCTCAAATGTATGAAGGAAGGTGCTCTGGTCCGATGAGAATAAAAGCTACTTCCCGTCACCCCAAGAACACAGTCTCCAGGCTGAAACGCCGTGGTGGCATCTTGCTGTGGGGATGTTTTCAGCAGCAGGGACTGGGATACAGGTCAGAGTGGAGGGAAAGATGAATGGTGCGAAATACAGAGATTCTTTAGCAAAACCTGTGTCACTCTGCCTGTGAGCTGAGATTAGGGTTGAGGTTCACAGACTGCTAAAGCAACACTTGAGTGGTTTTAATGTCATAAAGACATGCAGCTGTGATTAACACAAAAAGTCACTGTTGAAAGGTTGTTTCCAGCATGCCGTATATAAGTATAATAATAAAACATTGAGTTGTAGGAAAAAATGCACAAGGAACCGAGATAACGGCAGCTTTGAGTGTATTTCCCAGATACGGCTATGGTGCCTATTGAAGCAATCCCTCCAGGGTAGTCCGTGGATTTTGAATCTCACAGAATCCCTCTGCTTAAAAAAATCCTCTCAAGACTGAAGTTATTCTAATCACACTTTATCCTTCTAATCAACTGTCAATGAGTATGCTTTTCTAGACCACTCCTCAAACAGACACCTGTGTTTTTTGGCAACAACCTTCTGTGGGTCACCTTCCTTGTAAAAGGTGACAAATCTGTCAAATCATCGGTGCTGTTGTTTGTATATGTTTACAACAGTCTATTTTTTTTCTTTCTGTTGTATATTTTAATGTTAAAATGCTCAAAATAAATAAATACGTACTCTTTTCGTAACTGGGTTAAGTAAAAAGAATGTTTATCTTAGCTCGTTTGTCATGATTCACACTCCTTACCGGTTGGTGGCGGTAATGCCCCGAATCGTTGTTTGCCAACCACCATTAAAGATTAGGAAGAAGAAGAAGAGGAAGCAGCAGCTCTTTCAACGCGCGCGCACATATGGGCACGTGCGCGCTCCCGCTCCGTAGCGACAAGATGGCGGTCGCCACCGGATCAGGTAAACGATACGAAAAGATCTATAATCACCCGATGGACGCGACTTTCAGCTCGCCAATCCGCACCTTTTGATAGCTAACGCTTGTTATATGGAGACTGGCGGTACAGCACGGCGTGGAGGCGGGTTACTGAAAATATAAACGCTAAACAAAAGCTGCGCAGAATGAATAGGGAAGCAAAGGAAGCAGCTAAGCTAACCTGCATTTAAACTTTTAAAATAACCGATGCTTCACTAGTGGCGAACTAATTTCCGCATCTGTAGTTGTTAAGTAAATTTTTAATGTAATTCACTGTAGCGGTGGAGGCTTCTAAAACCAAATTCTGTCGCTAACGCTGACCGCCTCCCCGCTTGCAACGGTGAAATATTTCTGCCGACGCTGGAAACGGATGCCACACGCCGGCTTGTCATCGGCCGACCGTCTGCATCCCGACGCGTTTACCGTCGGCAGTGACGGGACGTGGCCTGGATCCGCAGTGGACGGGGAAAGGCGGCAGTGCAGGTGCCGCTGAGCTGCAGCATCTGGATGCGGGGCTGTTTGTTTTGCTTGGAGGTCTGTTTAAGGGCGCAGCTCTGCCTTCACCGCAGAGGCCAGAGGATGCAGCACCGCGGCGGGACACTAGAATAAACCAAGACAGTAACCGGTCACTGGTACCAAAGTGGGCGCTTCTCATCCTGTTGGGATTTTAGAATAGAAATAATCTTTGTCTCACGGTGGGGAGGAGCTCAGGCGTGACGGTGGCAAAAACAAGTAGACAGAAGAAACCAGATCTATGCGCAAGTTTTAAATTATGAAGCAGGCAAACACAAAGTGACAGAAGATGATCAAGTGGATGGAAAGTGAATTGTGATAAACATCTGGAAAGTGTGGTATGAAGCCCCCTTTTACTCTAACCCCAAAAAAAGTCCCGGTGAAAATAATCGCCTTAAATTACCTAACTGGTAAATAAGATCATTCTTTTTGCTGTTGAATCTTTAAGGGCTCAGAGGTTTGTTAGAAAACATAAGTGAACAAAAACAATCGTAAAGTCCAAGAGGCGAATATGTGGAGACGTTTGAAGCACGGTTGGGTTGTAGAACACGGACTGGACCTACCAGGATACAGCTATCTACCCAGCTTAGGTCAAAGCATATTTGTGTTAGAATGGCCTAGTCAAAGTCTGGGCCTAAATCCTCCTGTGAGTCTTTGCTAGACTGCGTCCAATCTGAGTGAGCTTCAGCTATCTTGCAAAGAAGGGGGAAATATTTCATTCTCTGGATGTACAAAGCTGGTAATGAAACACCACCAAAGGTCTTGCAGCTGTGAGTGCAGTGAAAGCTGGTTCTATAAAATGCTGACTCAGGGGGGTGCTGACTACAAATGCACGCCACATTTTCTGGATTTCGTTGTTCGTGAGACAGGTTGAAAACCATGTCATCATATACACACCTGCTTTGTTTTAGCCTATGACATAAAATCACAATAAACGAAGAAGAATAGGCTCTGTGTAGCTTAATGGTGGCATTGTTGTCTTTAATCAACACACTTTGAATTGTCTTCTTGCTGAAAAGTGCTTTATGAATAAACATGCCTTGCCAATACATTTTGCATTATTGTGCCAGCTGTTGGAGTTTATGTCAACTAGGGCTGGACGACAATTCACTAACGATATATATCGATCGATAGACGTATATCGATGATAGGAAAAATGGATCAATATAAAAGTTCAATAGAATAACAGTCTTCCTTCCCTTTTGCATTCTAGCCATGTAGATTAATATTAAAGTCGTTACGTCCTCCCAACAAATCACAACGCAGACCCAGGAACGCTCTGTCATCAAGCTCCGCCCCCTTCAAAGAGTTCAGAGAGCACGCTTTCTTGTTTCTCTTTATTTAAAGTTGCAGTTTTGATAAAAAGTTGGTTGAATAAAGGGTTGAGTTTCAATTCAGTGTTTGTGTGATCTTTATTTAAAAATTTGTCAACAAGCAACAGCATAAAATGGTCAGGGCAGCACTTGTTAATTTGTTGATAATTATCAATATCGATCAGTATGATTCCTATTTTATCCATATTTTTTTTTAATATATCGTCAAACACTTAATCATATGAGATTTGAATCTAATAATAATTATTTTGTTTTCCAGTTTAACCTCTTATGAATGTCTCATCGCACAGACTTGTAATGGTTCTGACCAAAAAGCTGCCCCATCCAACGACTTGGTCTCCCTTCAGCAGACAGCTTAGGAGGGACTTAATTACGCCTCTCACGTTGGAAATGTTTGTGTGTTTTGTCTGCAAACAGGCGTTAAAGTTCCCCGCAATTTCCGACTTTTGGAGGAGCTCGAGGAGGGACAGAAAGGTGTGGGAGATGGTACGGTGAGCTGGGGTCTGGAGGATGACGAGGACATGACCTTAACACGGTGGAGAGGAGTGATCCTAGGCCCTCCAAGGGTTAGTGGTGCCATTTAAACACTTAACTGCTTTGTAAGCCTTTAAGCAGCAGAGGCAAAAGGTTAATGCACTGTAGTGTGGCTAGAAAGGCTCGGGTTTGATCTGTACATGTAGTCTCAGAGCAGATCTGGCCCTACAAAGGTATGAGAAGGACGATGCAGTAGCTGTAATTACCACTGGCGTGTCTTTGACTTCTCTTCAAAATGCTGGAAGCATATTTTTTTTTTTTAGATCTAAGAGCCTAAAATGATGATTCCATTTCATGTCTGCAAATTTCCTTCTTTTTATTTTTGGGCTCAATAAAGATTGTTTGATCCCGATATATTAGTGTATTCTCAGTGATCTATGCTTCCCTGGAGGGAAACGGCCTATTCTGGTTCTTAAAACACATTTGATCTCTCATCCGAGCTAAAGGAGCATTTTGGTTGAGACGGGAAACGCCTTCAAGAAACAAGAAAAGCAGCTGAGTTCTCCTATTCAAGCACTTTTGATGTTAATGTACAGGCACATCTTAAATTAGAATATCACGAGGAAGTTTAAGTAACTCTAAGTTTTTATTTTTTATTTTTTTTAAATGTTTTTGTACCAGTTCCACATGGGGCTGGGCAGTGTCTCGAGATTTTAAAAATATCAAGATTTTTGTAAAAGAGATAAGATGAGACTATCGTTTATATTGAGATGGTCTACGTTGAGTTAGAATTATACTTTTATGTATTACAGTAAGTTATTTTTGAGCCGTTTCTCATATTTATGTACAGCTGTTGGTTTAAGAAAATGTGCCAGTGGGACATTCGGGATACAGATTTGATTCAGAGATGCCTTTTAATAAATACTTTATTAAAAGAAAAACATATTGCATATGGCCTAAAAATATATAGATATTATTTTTGGTCCATGTCCTCCAGCCCTTGTTCCACATGGACTTAAGATTGACGTGACGGTAACTGAAAGGTCGCTCCGTCCATACAGAAGTCTAGCCCAACCCCCGACAACAAAGACGTTGTAATGGCGGTGATTGCGACGCTTACAGCTTTAACAGTAAATGTTTTCCTCATCTACCGACATTAAGGAAAAGAAGACAGGAGAAAATGTTCAAATGAGTTGTAAATCATGTCAGTGAAGTTATTTCAAGGTAACCACGGACGAATCGATGTTAAAGCCCAAGTTTAAATACCCACCATTATCGAGAAGATATAGCAATGTACTCAATCTCTGTATTATGTTAAGGCTTGCACTTTCTACTCTTTAGATTGTGTGACATGAACCTTAACGTAATCCAGAAGAGGAGCCCATATTTAATTATTATCCCCTGAACATTTAAGAGAATGCCTCGTTTATTTTTTTGGAGTTTTAAGAAAATATGCTGTCTGTGACCCAATGTGAGAACGACGGCAGTATGTAGTCTTTCCAGTTTACAAGAACCAGCTACTGCACCTCTTAAGGAGCGTGACAAACACAGTACTATTAGACTCTGGCCTAAATAGGCTCAGTGGGTCAGGTGTAACACCAAACAGCCTGATTAAGGGACAACAAGATATCGGATGACCCAGAATTCCTGCCATTGTGTCAAAAATAGATGCCTGGTAAGAGTTTAACTTTGGGCAGGACCAGAGCATTTGAGATTTGACTTTCACAAGTGGAGCAGTACTGCTTTTGCCATAGTGCTCCGCTTGATTTATGAATGTGAATAGTTTTATTATGATTCTTGCGGGGAATATCTCAAATGATATGGACACTACAATGGGAAAGTAGGAGAGGAAAGGAAGAACAAGAAGAAAAAAAGAAAAGGTGGAAGAAAGGAGATATAAGGAAGAGAATGATAAAACAATTATTGAAAAAAACATGTACTTTGTTTAATTGAAAATTTGCAGTTCCTATATTGTCCACGAGGGGCGCTGTGTTTTAATCAGCAGATGGTAGCACTGAGCTTCAGATGTGGAAAATTGATTTTAAATCATTTCCTAATTTTTATCTGTTTGATGTATTTTGTCATGCAGGACAGTGTTTTTAAGTTCCAAAAAATGTGAATAAATGTTTTTCAACATTGTACAATCACTGTGATCAGTTCTTATGCATAATGCACAAGTAAATGTTTAGTAAAAGTATTGTTGAAATTGCACATACTTTAAAACGCTGAGGTTATTCATAATATATTGTGTAAAAGTGAAATTCGTTTAATATAAAAATCAACAACAAGTCCACTTTTATTAGTTCTATTTAATCTTGCAATGAGTTTACTCGTGTGGCCCTCTTGAGATCAGATTAAGCTGTATGCGGCCCCTAAACCAAAATTAGTTTGACACCCCTGGCTTAGACAATCAGGGTCTAGTCCAATGGATGCACAATCTTGAACTGTATTAAACCCCTATCTTCCACCTATTTAATAATTGAGTGGTTCAATCAAAAAGTAAAATGTATACTGATCCATTGTTCAGGGCAGAATAATCTACCTCAGGTCTGAACAGCCTAAATATTTCCGAATTTTTATTTATTTTTTTAACACAAGATGATAAAAAAATTGTGAAATAGCCCTTTATTGTAGAGCTGATTCACATGCCAACTTCAGTGTCGCACCATAAATAAACCCATTAAGAGAAAATGTGACACTTTTAGAAATTTATTTTGATGTTTTTGCTACCTTATGTGTTTAGTCCCTGTGTTAGCATGCTTTTCACTGTTGTAATTCTGTTGTATTTACACATTAAATATAGGTAGAAACCTAAATTTGAAAACCTGAGTGTGGAGAAGTGCCGTTTCCTGACTGAATCATATGTCTCCCCACTTCTCTGTCCACAGACGAGCTATGAAAACAGGATGTACAACTTGAAGGTGGAATGTGGGCCAGGTTACCCAGAATCGCCACCGTTCGTCAGATTTGTGACCAAGATAAACTTGAATGGCGTGCACACTTCCAACGGCGTGGTATGTAAATCCCCAAAGCCACTTACAATGCAGCATTATGAGCGTTATCTGCTATAATTATATTATTTGGATATTATTTGCATGTAAGTGATGGTGTGTCTTAAAATGTTTTCTGTTGTGCTGTGTGGTCCGGCCAGACTAGCAGGTTCCTGTTTTAGTTACGTGCTTTCAGGGAAAGAACTGTACCAGATTAGAGATACGTTGCCTTAATAAATAACGAACATTTAAAATTAGATTAATCTATTCTGATTCCTGAACACTTTTTGATGCATTTTTAACGTTAATAAAAGCAGTCTTTTTTTTTATCAAAGTTTTTGCTATGAATACAGTACCTTGCTAAAGTATTTACAAATCCTGAACTTTTTTACATTTTGTTGTGTTATAGCAACAACAACAATGTATTTTATTGGGATTTTATGTGATCAGCAAAAAGTGGCATATAATCATGAAGTGGAAGGTTAATCGTACATCTTCTTGTCTTTTACAAATACACACTGAAACGTTTGGTGTCCTTTTGTATTCAGCCCCCTGACTTTTTTTTTTTTCTGCAATTGCCAATGAAAGTCTTTCAGGGTATTTCTTTTCACATCATGAGATGGAAATTGTGTTCAATTTTTTTGTAAAATAGCTCAAACTAAATTGGGTTAGATGGAAAGCATCGAGTCCTGAGACAGCTTCTGAGTTAAATCTAGGTCAGGACTTTGACTAGGCCATACTTACACATGTATACACTAGGGCTGCAACTTATTATTTTTATTGTCGACTAATCTATCAATTATTTTTTGATTAGTCGACTAATTGCAACTATTTTTTTGTATGATCTCCATCTTCACTTAAGTTGCTTGTAAAAATATTTTCACTCACACCTTTGAACGCCTTTTTATTGCCTCTTGTTGTCACTATCCTTTATTAGCTTTATAAAGGATCCTCCATAAAATATTAATTTTAAATACAACTGACTTAGTTTATTTTTAATATAAAAAATATCAACGTAGATTTTTTTACTTTAAATTTTTTTAAAACAATCTTTTGATCTTCAAGCTTTTAATGTTGCTTAATGTTTAAAAAAGATTTTAAACTGTGTCCTAGTGTAAAAAGGGGAGCATATTAACATGTTTATTCAGGCTTGTTCTCTTTAATTAGCCAATATTCCCAGCATCAATATTAAAAATTAGCTAATTATTAATTTCCAAATAAACTGATCGCTCTAGTCAGACATTTAAGTTCAATAAAACTGTAGCTTCATTTTAATCTCAACCATTAATCTTAGTGATAAATGAACACTGAAATAAACCCAATAAAATAACCGTTAGATATCAAATTGGATGAGGCGTGTGATTATGAGTAAAGGATATGCAAATGACGATCTATATTTGCCGATCCTATGTAGTTAACCATGCCAACGTGTTGATCAGTGATCAACGATAAACCCACCAACTTTGGTGCGGATCCAATAATGTATAGGGGAGATACAGACATTTAAATATTCTAGGGTTATTCAAATTCCAGTGTAATCCTATGGAGCTGTTTGGGCGTCGACAGAGCTCATCTATATGGTATTTGAAGTAACTCAGACCATGCATGCATCATTAGAGCCAGTCGTATGCAAACGGCGCTATGGAAATTCGCCGCTTTGCCGCGCCCTCACTATCCAGCTAACAGTTGCTGTTCAGAGAAGGATTCAACATCAACTTAATCTGTGCGATCAAACTTGATGTCAGTGTAAAATGTGGACATCCACCAGTGAAACCGGTAACTTCCTGTTCTAAGTGCTTTCATGCAGCAAAACGCTTTTGATAACTTTTCACCCCCAACGACGTAAGACTGCACGGAGTCATTTTGACGTCTGTAAATAAAAAGCTGTAGGGAGAGTACAGATATGACATGAGTAAAAGAGACAAAATGGCGGCTTTGATCCAAAATGGCCGACTTCCTGTTGGGTTTGGACCATAACTCCAACATCCTTTTTTATGTAGGTCCTGAGAAGTGAAATGTGTGCACCAAAGTTAATAATCTTCAGTCAAAGCATGACTTGGGGCTGATTGTTTTAGTGCTGCTAGGGGGCGCTCTGGAGGGATCAGGCCATGCCCACCAAACATTTCATTACACATCTCTTGAGGCCTAGTCAAAGAGCAATCATGTTGAATTTGGTGCTGATCAGATAAAAGTGGAAATTGGAGCCAAATGTGTGGTCCCGGTCTGACATAGCACATTACTGCGCCGCCACAACCAAACCCTCCGTGGTCTGTCTGAGACGTGCGGACACAACGTCTGCAGCATTTATGGTCCGTGCGGCTTTTCCTCCGATGTAAGCAATATTCTCCTAGACTCCAGAGGGCAGCGCTGTGCTCGTACGCCACCTGTACTACACACCACTACATGTGGAAGTAGAAAACACAGTTGCTTTCAATATTTTAAAGCCTCTTACTTTCTTCCTAGAGTGCAGACTGTCTGTCCAGGAATTGCTGATTTTTGGACCAAATCATAAAGATGTCTATGTTTACGAACCTTCGCCAAAAGTAGTGCTTGCTCGTCTGCCATGTTTTTCCGTGTGGGACTGTCCGCGTAGTTAGGAATTTTCCTAGGTGCGTGGAGCGGAAATTTTAGCCACACGGAGGGGCGTGGATGTGTCGAGCATAATCCACACTTTATCTGTCCTCTGACACAGTTTCAAGAGGGTCAGTGAAGGACCTTTCCAAGCGAAAAAAGTGACTTCCTGTTCTCAGAGGGCGTGGCTTTGATAATGTCAGCAATTTTAACTTTTAATCCCACACGCCTCAACACCGTTCTGACCAAACTGGAAGGCGATAGCTCCCAATCCCTAGGAGGACTTTGTTAAAGTTTGACGTCTATGAAACGTCAACAACTGCCAAAAATGACCCTTTGACCCAGAACTGCCTCCTGCCATGTTTTTATTTTTATTTTCAAACGATAAATTGAACTGCATTCTGTGAAATATTCAAAGCTTACAATTTAGCCCTGCTTCAAGGTCTTCCAGAGCTTTCCCCCTGACCTGTTCCTTGGTCTTCATGACTTTGATTGTTCACTAAAGAAACATTAACAAATATCTGAGACCTTCAGGGAACAGCTGGATTTAAAACGAGACCAAATCACATACAGGTCGACTCATTTACCAATTATGTGACTTTTGAAGGCAATTTGGATGCCTTGGATTTTGATTTAGGGTGTGTTGGGAGTAAAGAGGGTTGAACATAAATGCTTGCCCGACCTTTCGGATTTTATAAGTAAGAAATGTTGCATAAAGGTATCATATTTGTTCAACTTCACAATTATGCACTAATCCGTGTTGTTCCATTGGGTAAAACCCCACTAGGAAAAATTTGTTGTGGTTTTAAGATGACAAAATGTGAAAAAGTTCAAAGGGAGTAATTTATTTATTATTTTGCCACTCTCAGTAAGCTGCGATTGGGAAAAGCCTAACGTCGGTCTTCCTGCAGGTCGACATGCACGCCGTGACTCCGCTGGCCAAGTGGCAGAACTCCTACAGCATCCGCATGGTGCTGCTGGAGCTGCGACGCCTCATGATGTGCAAGGAAAACATGAAGCTTCCTCAGCCGCCCGAGGGACAGATCTACACCCACTGAGCTTCTGCTGCTTCTCCCGTCATGTTTCGCTCCTTCTTCCACCCCTGACTTTCTCTCTGTTTAGTTTTAATCCCTTAATCCGTACGTGTGCCATGAGACATTCCACCCCTCCACCTACAAACATACAAATGCAACAGGGAGGCTTAAAAATACCAGAGCAGACATGAAGACCTATTCAGATATCCCCGTGAAAGCACCTAAATCCTATTCAATAGTCTTTTCACACCCTGGACCCTTCGCTGTTCCATCATTAGAGCTCCAGATATCGTCAAATACTGTACATCGTACTAATTCTTTCCAGTTATAAATGTTAAAATGATTGTATAATAAGAAACGTATTGAGTGTTTCTCTTTGTGTGCTGCCTTTTGTATCATAGGAAACAGCCACATTCATTACCATCCTCAGCTGAACGTGGCTTGGAAATGATCCTCTGTTGACATGTACATAAGAACCCCATTATTATTATTATTTTTCCTTTTTTTTTTTTTTTTACATTTCACGTGGCAATAAGAATGTCTTTGTTTTCATAAAAATCTTCTAGATGTGTTTCCGTGGGCTTGCAAAACAAATGTACTTGTATAGGTGCTCTTGTAAATGCATAATGTTTCTATTTGTAAACATTGTGTATTTATGTATCCTAAGATGCATTGTATGCAAATAGACCTGCATTTATACCATGCTTGGAAAGAAACGTGACATCAGCTACCTCTTTCAGCCCATCTCAATGTGATGTATGTGCATATTGTGTTCCTCTCTCCTGTTTCTTTCATAAATCTCTATTCATGCGCATCTCTGTTGGAGATCACTGTGTATTCTGCGCCCAGACTGCAGGTCAGAAAGGCTTGAAGGGATTAGTGGTATTAGAAAATGATAACCTCTGAATAATTTCTGCTCTGCGTCTAAATTTTGGTCAAAATCTGCATCTAAAGCCACATTTCCATCCATCTTAAAGCGATAAATCCCATAGTAGGATTCTGATACAAAGTCAAAGTCTGAAAATAAGTCAAAACAGTTCTTCAAAATTCAAGAAAAAGAATAATACAGGCACAACACACTGGAGAATAAGATGACAACATAGACGATACACAAATGAATCACAATAAATCAGGAAGTTCCATCATTGAGTTAAAAATAATTTATTGCTCAAAGTGACGTGCTTAACATGTTTGTTAATCATGCTGAATATTGCTAACAAAATGTGTTTATAAAATCAAAACATTACACAAGACTTATAAAAAAAAGGATTTTTCATACAGAAATTCAGGTTACAGTCGACCCAATCACAGGGAAGACTGCTGACTTCCCACCTTTCCTGCAGAAAAGCCACAGAAACACTCCATCGAGCAGCTAAAGAAGCTGTTAAAAGTGCTGTTTTCAGCCTTGTTAGTGGAAAGTTGAGTGGAAGGAAAAAGTGCGACAAACGAGGTGTACAACCAACAGGGATAACCACAGACTTGAGAGGATTGTGGAGGAGTCTGCTCACAAGGCTCGGCCTGCACCTGGAGTCTGAGCTTCAAGAGTTACTTCCGCTTATTCGGGGTCGGGACACGGGGGTAGCAGCTTCAGTAGTCCCAGACGTCCCTCTCCCCAGCCACGTGGGCCAGCTCCTCTGGGGGAATCTCAAGGCGTTCCCAGGCCAGCCGAGAAACATAGTCCCTCCAGCGTGTCCTGGGTCTCCCCCTGGGTCTCCTCCCAGTGGGACGTGCCCGGAACACCTCACCAGGAAGACGTCCTAACCAGATGCCTGAGCCACCTCAACTGGCTCCTCTTGACGTGGAGAAGCAGCAACCAAGACATGGGCTAAAACTGTCTCTCCTCAGACATGAGAAACATCTTACCTAAGCTAAGAGGAACAAAGACTCAGTGGTAAAAGGCCCCCTGTTTCAGATTAAATTTAATTTAACCCTTTATTTGGCTGATTTGTGTGGAGGAAGATTGGAGAGGCACATCGCCCAAGTTGACTGAGGTCCACTGAGAAGTTTTCAGTCAGAGATGATTTGCAAAAGGATGCCTGGCTATATATTGAATGCAGATACAGTAAAGTACACGAGCGCTATACCTCTCAGTAGACTGACGTTAAAAATCCTTTTTACAGGTCTTTAATATTCAACATGTGCCATAAAGGATGAAAGGAGACAGCACAGATATCAGAGGTGTAACATGACTTTTTGCATCACAATCAGCGTGTCTTTTCATGGATCCCTGTCGTATGTCTAAGGTCAAAGGCCTGCTTACTATAACATCTTCAGGCAATAGCCGTTACATTTTCTCAAACCTAAAATAAAATTTTCATTTACAGTGACCCAGAACTCAGAAAGTAACCACATGTTTTCCATTTCTTATGTATGTACTTTTTTTGTCCTCTGATCACTCACATTTAGCCGTGCTGGTCTGAAATTGTTGTCTGATACGCTGAGTAGATGGTTTTTTTTGGCAACTAAACCCAGAACCCGTGCCAGTCCTGCATGTCGAAGCTAAGGGCTAACATTCTTAGATTTCAAATAATAATTTTATTTGTAAATGGGGGGGGGGGGGGACCTGTTAAATCAATTAACTCTTAATAAACATCTTTTGATTCAATTCCCCCAGCTACACCCAGGCCTAATTATTGCTGGACATATAGAATCAAGAAATCGCCTAATTAGAACCTGTCTGACAGGATGAAGTAGGCTAAAATACCTCAAAACCTAACACATCACACCCTGATGAATGATTAAAAACAGATAAAGTCACTGGTTCTGAAGTAATTTCTAAGGGAACCATTGTCAACCAATAGAAGATGGAAAAGCGGTGAAACCTTTTCAGGAGTGGCCGGTCGATAAAAGTTACTCAAAGAGAGCTTCAACGACCACCAGGAGACAGCGAACAACCACAGAAACACTGCAGGCCTCACGTGACGTATCTATGGTCAGTATTCACGGTTAAATAATAAGGGTCCAGTCTGGTTATCTTTGACTTTAAAACGTGTTTGATGATCTTGAACATTTAAGGTAGACAAAAAAGCAAAAACTAAGATCTGTTAAGGAATTGACACTTTGATGATTCAAGCTGCTGTGAAAGTTAATCCTCACTCACGGACTCCAAACCACAACCTGAAGGACCCAAACACTGCACACCAGTATTGCTCTTTTTCTCCATAACCGGCCAGAACAGTTTCAGCAACTCTGTGTACAATAAGAAAGTAGTTATGATGTCATGAATGTTCAGAGTAGCTAAAAGCCTTATTTCCATCAGGAGAAAGTCGGTAGGAAGGAATCATTTAAGAACAAACTGGCAAAGTTAATTTCTATGAGAAGCTAAAACAAAGCAGAACTTCTCATAAACAAGCTGAAATGAGCTAATTGACACAGCTGATCTGATTTTTAACGATCAATCTCCCTTTTCCTGAGAGGACACAATTATAAGTAATAAAAATGCTTCTGATTTTATTCGATAATACATGAAAGTATAAACTGAAGTGACGGTGGTATTGGACAGCCTACATCTGGAGCCTTTTGTGACATTTTTTTGGATGGAGGCTCGCAGCATCCACTGTATAAGCTAATAGTTTTTTACCCATCATGTGTTATTTACAAATGTTGGCAAAATATACACTACCGTTCAACAGTTCGGGGTCACATTGAAATGTCCTTATTTTTTAAGGAAAAGCACTGTACTTTTCAATGAAGATAACTTTAAACTAGTCTTAACTTTAAAGAAATACACTCTATACATTGCTAATGTGGTAAATGACTATTCTAGCTGCAAATGTCTGGTTTTTGGTGCAATATCTACATAGGTGTATAGAGGCCCATTTCCAGCAACTATCACTCCAGTGTTCTAATGGTACAATGTGTTTGCTCATTGGCTCAGAAGGCTAATTGATGATTAGAAATCCCTTGTGCAATCATGTTCACACATCTGAAAACAGTTTAGCTCGTTACAGAAGCTACAAAACTGACCTTCCTTTGAGCAGATTGAGTTTCTGGAGCATCACATTTGTGGGGTCAATTAAACGCTCAAAATGGCCAGAAAAAGAGAACTTTCATCTGAAACTCGACAGTCTATTCTTGTTCTTAGAAATGAAGGCTATTCCATGCGAGAAATTGCTAAGAAATTGAAGATTTCCTACAACAGTGTGTACTACTCCCTTCAGAGGACAGCACAAACAGGCTCTAACCAGAGTAGAAAAAGAAGTGGGAGGCCGCGCTGCACAACTGAGCAAGAAGATAAGTACATTAGAGTCTCTAGTTTGAGAAACAGACGCCTCACAGGTCCCCAACTGGCATCTTCATTAAATAGTACCCGCAAAACACCAGCGTCAACATCTACAGTGAAGAGGCGGCTGCGGGATTCTGGGCTTCACGGCAGAGTGGCAAAGAAAAAGCCATATCTGAGACTGGCCAATAAAAGAAAAAGATTAAGATGGGCAAAATAACACAGACATTGGACAGAGGAAGACTGGAAAAAAGTGTTGTGGACGGATGAATCCAAGTTTGAGGTGTTTGGATCACAAAGAAGAACGTTTGTGAGACGCAGAACAAATGAAAAGATGCTGGAAGAATGCCTGACGCCATCTGTTAAGCATGGTGGAGGTAATGTGATGGTCTGGGGTTGCTTTGGTGCTGGTAAGGTGGGAGATTTGTACAGGGTAAAAGGGATTCTGAATAAGGAAGGCTATCACTCCATTTTGCAACGCCATGCCATACCCAGTGGACAGCGCTTGATTGGAGCCAATTTCATCCTACAACAGGACAATGACCCTAAACACACCTCCAAATTGTGCAAGAACTATTTAGAGCAGAAGCAGGCAGCTGGTATTCTATCGGTAATGGAGTGGCCTGCGCAGTCACCAGATCTGAACCCCATTGAGCGGTTGTGGGAGCAGCTTGACCGTATGGTACGCAAGAAGTGCCCATCCAACCAATCCAACTTGTGGGAGCTGCTTCTAGAAGCGTGGGGTGCAATTTCTCCAGATTACCTCAACAAATTAACAGCTAGAATGCCAAAGATCTGCAATGCTGTAATTGCTGCAAATGGAGGATTCTTTGACGAAAGCAAAGTTTGATGTAAAAAAAAATCTTATTTCAAATACAAATCATTATTTCTAACCATGTCAATGTTTTGACTCTATTTTCTATTCATTTCACAACATATGGTGGTGAATAAGTGTGACTTTTCATGGAAAACACAAAATTGTTTGGGTGACCCCAAACCTTTGAACGGTAGTGTAGGTACTAAAGGTGTAAGGTGCCAGTCTGCAGTTATGCTGGAGTCAGGACAGACAAATTACTCTGATGAGATGACAGAAAACTGACATTAAATTTAGCTTTATTCTCCAGGTTTTGTCCTGGGTGAATTATTTTTTTTGTTTCAGACTAACATTTAGGCAGCAAAGTTGCTAACTTAAACTAAACTTTATCACAAAACTAAAGTTAAAAATGCCCCACATTATTTTGCTTTTCCTATTTTTCCCAGAGCAGAAATAAAAATTGATTACACTGAAAATTTTAGGGCTCTACTTGTATGAAAACAATAAAAAAATAGGAAGAGAAAATAAGTTGATTTTAGTACAGCTGAAACTACAATAAGGAAGAGGAAGCGAGAAACATGAATATGTTATTTTCTGACTAAACGATGCCGACAGTCATGTTAGGTGATGCTTGTTTATGTTGGACTACCAAGACCCAAAAGAAAATAACCCAAAACTATAACCTAGATCTCCCAGACTCTTATTTGTTACCAGGGGCTTTAGCAGTAACCGGTCACCACTAAAGTCTATTTTTTCTATTAGTTAAAGGAAGCTTTAGCTCCTTTAGTGCTGACAAATTAAAAATCAACAACGTCCCTGTTGTTTTTCTGAGTTACAATAACAGAAACGTCAGGACTGGCTGAAGACGAACGTCTCAGTTGTAACCCAAGTCCTTGAATCATCTGTGTGGTAGCTCTAGAACCAACTCCAGCCACAGTCCACACCTTGAAAATGCCCCCTGTTATTTTTCCTTCCACTCAACTTTCCAATAATTTACTTGGCTTCAGCTCTTTGTGATCAGACATTCTCTAAGGAATGGCTTTCTGGTAGCTTACCAAGTTTGACTGTCTGCTGGACGACTTCCAATTCAGCCGTTTCACCCATCATTGTGTTGCCTGCAACATGACAATTCTTTACAAAAACATGTTTTCTTTTGGTCGTATGCAATATACGGTAATTTGTTTTTGAGAACTAGGGGGTTTCTTTAGCTGTAAGCCCTAATCATCTAATTTAACTAATGATTAAATTCTTATTTAGTTAAATGTAAAACACACAGTCCATTTCTGGGAGTATGACATTTCTGGGAAGAAAACAAAAACGGACTAAGTTTCACTGAACTGCAGATGGAAATAACTAAAACCAATCCATCTATTACTTTCTATAACATCTTAATCATAGTGACAGTTGTGTGTGTGAAGGGAACAGGGTACCACCACTTTATCACAGAGGCCATACATACATACATACATACATACATACATACATACAGGAAAAAAATCATGATGCAGTTGAAGAGGGAGATTATGTATAGTTTCAGTCTTAACTAATGTTTCGTTTAAGGTTTTGTGCCCCTACTGGCCTTTATTCATTAGTAATAGAGAAGAAAGAAGGGGAAGAATTGCACCAAATAACCCAGATTGGAATCAGACCTGAAACCTCCACATTAGGTGTGCTGTACCGCACAGCCACCCCATCTGGCCAGTGTTTCATCTAAACTTGTAATGTTTGCGTTGGAAACATCAGGGTGCCGTGGCATGCAAAGGAAAGCCAACAACTATAAACTTGCTGCTTATTATTATGCTCGTTCATAAAAGTTAATTGGATTCCGTGGTGGTGTCCGTGGTTAGCTCTGTGGCCTTGCAGGAACACGGTTGCTGGTATAAATCCCAGCCAAGCAGCCCTATCAGTGGGAAGATACTTACCACTCCTGGTGGTTTTCTCTGGGTGCTTCAGATTCTCTTCAATGTTACATTTCATGTGACTATAGTGTGAGTTCATATCTACGCAGCACCAAAATACCTCAAACCATTGTTATATCCTCTTTTGTAGGCTGCTTTTGATAAATTTAGCCAAATGTATAAACCTAAATATTTTTCCCGATGCCGTTCGACACAACTTCTGTCTATATTCAGAGCAAAAGGAGAGGCCTCTTCGCTCTGCATCTATGCCAGCTCCTCTCTCAGTGGAACGGATCTCAAGACGTTATTGATTGCTGACAATCAATAGGATTTTCCTGACCTTCGAGCCCATTTCAGTGGCTTAAAGCTGAGCTTAGTTTTCTTTCTATTGATCTTAACCCTTATATCAATAAGAGAGAAAGCCTGGTTGCAGCATTTACATCAGACTTAAAATCAATTATATTCTAACAAGTAACAACTTGTTTTTTGAGACGAGCCTAATGACATACGTACTGCACATGACATTTGTTGTTGTTTTTAAATACCGTTTCATGCAGTTTTCAATGTTTAATTCAAATATCAATGGTTAGTTTCAAGGTCTATATATTGATGGCCCCTCATATTTTGGAGCCACCTTCACCAGCTGTCCAACATATCTGCCAATTATGTTTTAGTAGGCCTTACATTTTAATTTATTTTCAGTTCTTACAAAAAAAGTACAGAGGGACACGCTACTAAGAAGGTTAGTGTTTAAACTTTCACCTTGTGCTGTATCTTTTTCTTACCCTGCATTTTTTCTATCCCTACAACCTGGTTAATTTTAGCAGGGATTATGGCTGGAGATCCACCGAACCCAACTTTTAGTGACTACAACCAGGTCTGAACTGTTTTGAACTAATTTTATTAACTACCTGACAGTTTTAGTTTTGACTCATTTAGTGAACATAGTTAAAGAAAATCACACTCTTTTCCCTATCTGGGCTGCAGATCAAGAGATTCTGTCCGACTGTTTGGTAAATCCCCAATTATTGCTAATAGGCCATGTATGAATATGAAAAATATTAAGCACCTGGAATGTGAAGTTTATCCAATTAATTTTTCTTTGATTTTATAGTTAATATCTAGACTCTTTTATTTGTCATTAAGAGAAAGCCCCATCAATAAAAATGCTGTTATAAGAACAGCCCAGGTTTTTTATGGGGTCAGGGATGTTTAATTATTGAGCTAGAATGACCTTTTTTTGAGTCTGCAGCTGGAGTTCTTAAGAACATGCTGTACTTTCACTTTGTGGCCAGTAGGGGGTGGTATTGGTTAAAGGCCTGATGTGTGACCATACAGGAAAGGGAGAAATACAGCAGAATCGTTCAACTGAAGATGTTAAATAAGATGTTTTTGAGTAAAAAAACAACAACAACAGTGTCACAAAACAGAAGCAAATGTACTAAACGGCTACAATTTTGTATTGAGGCTCGAGTAAAACACATATATTTAACCTTTAGCTGCTGTGTTCACTAAAGTAACCATAAAATGCAACCTGAAAAAGTTAAGAAGGTTTTTGTTGAGTAATAATTACCTTTTAATGTCTCTGTGTTGCAGCTAAAATGAAGGGATACTATTTGTGACCCGTGTTCTCCTAAAGCTGTCATGTTTGAAAGTTGAAATGTTTTAAATGTTGAGGACCCAGATGACAACAGAACAGGGGCAGGCGCAGGATGGTGAAATAAATGGTATTTATCGATTAACTGAATACCTTATATGAGGAACCACAGGACAAGGGAAGGAGTGGAACCAACAATGAACAAAAATAAACCTGGGAGCCTAAATACTGTTTAGGTGTGATTGAAACATTGAAACCAGATGAGTATAATCCACTGAATGAATGGTGCTGAGTGGGGAACAAGGATAAAGAGACCATTGAATATACAGAAACATGAACGATTACAACGTGACACAAAAAATATTGAGCTAGAAATAGAAAGCACAGAAATAACCAAAAATACAAAACTCTGACAAAAGCACTCATGACAAAATTGAACCTCTTTCTTTTTTTGGTCCCCACCTACAGGAGATGAGAGCCTGCAATGAGCTCATTGTTAGAAAATACATTTGGTTGAGTATGTTTCCTTCTATGAAAAGCAGAACTTGTGTTGTTAAACAAATGTTAACACCCCGAGTTTTCCCAGATTAATTGACCTCCATAACAGCAATAAAGAGATGTGCAGATTTAGACCCTGCCCACAGTTACGTAGTGGGGCTGATTGCTGGAGCTGCGGTGGACTCTGACCTACTCCACACCAGCACTTTAAGTCCTAACCTCTTTGTGCAAAGAGCAGCCAAAGACAGTCCGTCACTAACCTAGTTGTACAATGACAGCAAGTTCAGTCCGACGCTTTGAGGAACTGGAGAACATTGTAAGTACATTTAAAAATAGCCTGGCTGATTAATTTCCTGAATTGACAATGTCATTTAGAGGAAATGTAGTCTTTCTCTTAAGTTTTTCTGACAGTTTTAAATGTTTTACAATAAAAGAGCACCAATTATTAATAGACTACAGAAGCCTACTAAGACATGCATAATTGGCTGTCCTTAAATCAATAAACTAACCTGTTTACTAAAAATTATTTCACAACTTTAATTTAAGATACTGCTTTGCAACAAGTCAGTTTTATCTTAATGCCCTAAACTATACTAATTTAATGCAAGTTTCTTTTTAACTAATTTTGTGGATTTCTTTTGTATCAGCTGGCACTAATAAAGACTACAAAAATATGCAAGTAACCACAAAATATGATCCTGTTTCCAAGATTAAATAACCATGACGTATTTAAAATGCACAAGCTACCTCAAAACAACTCAAATGTGCATGCAATGAAATTATCTGTTTCTATAGTTAATATTGCTGCATTATAGTGAAATTATCACAGAAATTGTATGAATTTCCTACAATTATAAACCTCCAAGTTTATTGATTGTCCATCCAAGGGAGTACCTCAGAAACAGTTACTTAATGGGCTTGACAGGTTTTTTAACTCAATATTCTACCTGACACCATGTTATCAGTTCTGTCAGTACCAGTAGTAAAATATAATAGTTGAAATATATCAAGTATTGATAATTATGGAGCAATTGGCTTAGAAAGTGTATTTTCTTGAGTGTTTAATACATTCTTTTAGAAAGATTTCAAGACTATTTGATAACACCAGATATAGTATTGATCTATGTTTTTATTCCTTGATGGAGTATAGGTAAATGCAAAAGACAACACAAGAGCTTTTATTTGCTTCTAAAGCATTTGACATGGGATGTCCCTGCATATAGGATTTGACATTTTTGGTACAAGCATCAAACCATGCAAGTGGGGTACGGTGGTATTCATTTCAAATCAATTCAATTCACAACACATGTCATCTAAGGGCTTTTTACAAAGTCAAATTCCATTCCAATCACCCAGAATGACTGGTCAAAAAGTTTCCTATCTAAGGAAATTCAGCAGTTTGCATCAAGTCTTGACAAGCAGCATTCACTCTTCCTGAAAGAGCGTAGAGCCACAGCGGACAGTCGTCTACACTGTCGAAAGCTTAGCAGCAATCGCTCATTCTGAGCATGCATGAAGTGATGGTGGAGAGGAAAACTCCCCTTTAACAGGAAGAAATCTGCAAAAACAGAACCAGGCTCAGTGTGAACGGCCATCTGCTACGACCAACCAGGGGTTTCAGAGAACAGAGCAGAGAAACAAAAAGAGCACATAAGGACACCTTGATTCAGGAATCCTTTTTTGTTAGAAAGGGTAACGGCAAATGATCTGCCTCCTGGATGGTGTCGCAGCTAAACAGAATGCTAGGCCAGATGTACCTAGTTAATATATCCAAAAAAAAAAGGACACAGAGAACATAAAGTTAGAAGTTGAAATAACAACAAACAATGCAAAATTGGAGAACAGTAGGTATCTAAACATGTTTTCTGCGTATAAAGGTGGAATATTGTCTCCTGTTCGCTTTAATTTGTATTTGGATGAGTTTTCTGTCAAGGTAAAATGATTCTAAGACTGCTTGTATGGTGAGTAACATTCTTGTGACTAATTTAATGCATGTAGATGATTTGATCATTCTGTCCCCCTGCAGTGCTGGGTTGCAGCACTTACGAGTGAAGAGCTAATTATGGCGTCCACTATGACATTTTTTCTTTACCCTAATAAAAGATTGGTTGTGATTGCCACAATTAAGGACATTCAAAGCTAAATGTTTTATCTTTTTATTTGGCAGACCATCAAATTTGGCAAGTATTGGATGTACTAAATAAAAGTGAAATGCTTAGGCCATAAGAAGTGATCATTGTGAAGATGATGATGTAAAGCGACATGTACATGTAAGCTAATATGTTGGGGACATTTTACATGGGCACAGATGATGCTGAAGTGGCTTGTTTTTCAGCTTGTTTCTTCTTTTTTTTTACTTTAAATGGCTATCTTGTGACAGTAAAGCCATAATTGAAAAAAATACAGGTGGCTTTTCAGGAGGCATTTAATATCTTATTCAGGGTTCATGAAAGATGTTTGTCACAAGTGATTTCCCAACTTGTGAAATGCCTGACCGAGAAACTCTGTGTATACATTTAGGTACTGTTTGACTGAACCATCAAATTCAATAGTAAGAGCTTTGAGTGTTAATACATGGTGACACAAGGTGTACATAAAACGTCCATAAACATTGGAAGAAGTGTCTTTATATTTTGTGATAGTTTCATCTGTATGAAGACAGGTGATTACATGTTTAAATATTTTCTTTTTTTAATGACATGTACCAATATTGGGTCTATAATGAAGGCATTTTTTAAACTACTAAACAACATCAAGTGTTAAATACAATTTTGGAATTTTTAACTGAACAAGGAATTATGGAGGAACCAACACAACCCTCTGCCTTCACATGCCTAGCAGCTAATGCCAAGTAAGGTAACTGTTAGCCGGCCAGCAGTTACCTAAGCATTACCTGCTAATTAAGGCAACTACTGGTCGGCTAACAGTTACTTTAATTAGCAGCTAGTGCTAAGTGAGGTAACTGTTAGCTGGCCAACAGTTACCTTAGCATTACGTGCTAATTAAGGCAACTACTGGCCGGCCAACAGTTTCCTAAATTAGCAGCTAATGCTAAGTGAGGTATCTGTTAGCCGGCCAACAGTTACCTTAGCATTAGCTGCTAAGTAGGGCAACTACTGGTCGGCTAACAGTTACTTTAATTAGCAGCTTGTGCTAAGTGAGGTAACTGTTAGCCGGCCAACAGTTACCTTAGCATTACGTGCTAATTAAGGCAACTACTGGCCGGCCAACAGTTTCCTAAATTAGCAGCTAATGCTAAGTGAGGTATCTGTTAGCCGGCCAACAGTTAACAATTACCTGCATGTTTGCTGTCTTCACAATGATGTCAGAGTTCTTTGACTGCCAGTATTGTAGATGACACTTAGTTACTTCTTGAAAAAAAAAACGAAATTGTGAGACTTTTTGCATGAAACAGTTTGATGTACTTTGTTAAAAGAAACTATAAATTCTTGTAAACCTTCACACTAAGAGCTTAAAGCATCTTTACAATGCTTGACTTAAAAAAATACATTTTAGGACTAATTAAAACAATTGACAATATCCGGTTCCCTTGTGAAAAGACTGTCTGAATGCAGGGTGCATAGTGTGTTTGGCCTCTGCAGACTACAATTAGCAAAGGGTATATGACATTTTGTAATATATGGAATATAATATTTCTACTACTATAATAACAATAACTTGCCATTGTTATTCTTATGTTTGTCACATTTGTACTGTTGGCTTCAGTCTTAATTCAGTAATTCCAGCTAGTAATATTGCTTTTTTGCTATCTTTTTTATAGACTTGAACAAAACTATGACAATATTACTAACTGTGAGTAACTGGCGGCCAACAATCATGATACGACCTTTTTATGTTAAGTCCATGGTACATACATACAGAAGTTTTTCTGTTTTAGCAAGCAGTGGCAGATGTTGTACTTGTATTTAGCATTTTACTTAATTTCACTCTTGAAACATATACTCCCCTTTTTTCCGTGCATATGTGTACATTACAGTCCAGGTTTTTACGGGGACCCTCTCTAAGAACTCTTTACATGGGCTGAGACAATATTAATTCCTGTCCCTGCTCTGTTGCTCATAGAATCCAACATATGTGCTTCATTACATTACCTGTAATGTCTATTTAAAACCCTTGATACAATAATTACATTTTAATGCAAAGACTTTTGTCAGTTTAGCTAATAGTTTTCAAAAGTGTTAAATCTCATTATGACAAAGGAAAGCTTAACCTAAAATGACCAAATTAAGCGTTGACCCTTATTGTCTTTATGTTTCTGCATGTGTTTCTTTAGGTATGACAGATCTTCAGACTGATCCACTTTGAGTATGGCTCTGCTCGTGCACCTTCTGGCCGCTGCCTTTGGCCTGGGTTCCTGGGTGGCAGTTAACGGTCTATGGGTGGAACTTCCCCTCATCGTCAACAGTTTACCTGAAGGATGGGAGCTCCCCTCCTTCCTCACAGTCATCATCCAACTGGCCAACCTGGGACCTCTGCTGGTCACCCTCATGCACAAACTATGTCCGGGACGTCTTAACGAGCGTGCTGTCATTTACTTCATCCTCTCCATCGGCATCCTTTCTTGCATCCTGCTTGTCTTCTTCTGGGATAAAACAACAATTGTTGCAGGGGCGTCACACAGCACAGCCTTCTTTGTCATCACCTTCTTCCTCTCTTTTGTGGACTGCACATCTTCGGTTACCTTCCTCCCTTTTATGATGCAGCTTCCAGCTAAATACATAACCACCTTTTTTATTGGAGAAGGGTTGAGTGGTTTCATTCCCGGTGTATTCGCTTTGGCGCAAGGTGTTGGCATGACAAAGTGCGTCAACAGCTCTCAGACTTTAGGAAACTACACAGATGAGGAAGTTTGGTCGCTGCAAACAGAGTATCTTCCTCCAAACTTCTCCACAGAGGTGTTTTTCTCCTTCCTGGCAGCCATGATGTGCATAAGCGTGGCTGCTTTTGTTGGACTGAACAGGATTCCTCGGACATTCGAGCTGTCCACAGAAAACCTTGTTCCGGACACAGTGGGTTCGGTAAGCTCTGGGTTGGAGAACCCAGGAGCAGAAACTGATGGAGAGCGTAAGAGAAGTCAGAGGGAAGTTGAGGAGAAGAGCAGACCTCTGCTGGTTGAATCACATCACTCCATGTACCACACAGCCTACATCTACATGCTTGTAGTCTGGGTCAATGCTGTGACTAACGGACTGCTGCCCTCAGTCCAGACGTATTCCTGCATACCGTATGGGAATCTTGCCTATCACCTTTCTGCAGCTCTGGCCTCAGTTGCCAACCCAGTGGCGTGCACAATTGCAATGTTCTTTCAAAACAGGTAAAAGATGCGATTTTCCTTTAAACAATGGGTTTTCACCTTTTTTGAAAGCAATAGTCTGGTTCCCAAGGTAACATTTAAGCAGGTTTTCCTTTCTGAACACAAGGATTTAGTTAATACTAAAACTCACAAGTTTTTGTGTCAAGATACAAGTACCACAGGTTGTTGACTACTGGTACGCTGTTCATCCTGACTAAATACGAGAGTTCAAAATTAGGTAAGGGGCAACCGCATGTTCAGATACAGCTACGGGAAGAAGAAAGTTGCCAAACCTGTCAACACAGTCATTGTGAATAACAAGTGCACCCTTGCTGATACCATTGGACTTTAGAGCAAAAGTAGCAGTCGGGCTCTATAAATCAAATGCAATTGATTAATTGATCATCAGAAAGCATGACTTCATCCATAAAAGCCAGTTTTGACAGTTTGCAGCTTTGGGACTTACATGTGTGTGTTAACACTGTGCCAAGGCAGAAAGACGACCAGCAATGACGTAGCAATGAAAAAAGTGAAGCTGCCTGCCACTCTGGGAAAGGTTGTAACACTGCATCCAAACAATTTGAACTCTGTCTGAATTTCTGTCATTCAACAGAAAGACAGACTGTCCACAAGAGGAAAACATTTAAGACTTAACAAGAGTGGACATCCCAGAAAATTATTTGCAAGACTACAGTCTAATGCTTAGAAGTGCAAGTGAGACACAAACTCCAACTCTACAGGCCCTGGTTAGCATGGCAAATGCTAATATTTACCAGTGGTGAATTAGGAAAAGACTGAAAACACATGGCTTGATTAGAAAGGCTGCCAGCAGAAGACTCTTTAAAAAGAATAATGCTGCAGAAATTTGTCAAGTTCCCACAGAAGTAACCCAAAGACCTTTCATTCATAGTCCTTTGGAAAGATGAGACCAACGTGGAGATGTCTTGCCATAATACACAGCATCATTATGGGTTAAAGCCAAAACCATCATAGAAGCACAAACTGTGGTGGGGGATGATGAGTTGGGCTTATTTGCAACAATATAATTATTTTATAATTCACATAATCCAAGTTGATCTGGTGGGGTCAGAGGCTGTTTGTGCTTTCAGAGCATGCAGCTGGGATTACAGAACCAAACGGTTGTGGTCCACAACTCACAGCATTCCCATGATTAATACACAGGAGATAGACTATGTGCAGGGGGATTATTGTCATATCTGGCTTATTGTCACACCTCTTCTGCAGGCTTTCCAAATGCATTAAGTAATTCAAATACTAGTTTAGTTGTTGTGAGCCATTTTCCTTGTGGTGTTATCTGCACCAGAAGCATCTGATCAGCGTATTTCTCAGATTACCATTAAGTGGGTCTCTCCTGTTTTTTTCCCCATTGAGGGACAATGGGGAAAAAGACTCTCAGCTCTCATTTACTCAGCAGAGTAAATGTATTTCTTATCTTATATTTTGGCATCCTCTGACTGTGATTTTGCTGTGGTTGAGTTAGCTATTTCAAACTTGTTCTGAAATCCAGTGTTGCCCTCCAAGCTCACTGTTGGGTTATGGGTCAGTGACTACCTCCAGAGTTAGATCCAGTAATTTTAGATAGGAGTAATTTTGTTGGGTCGATTCCAACTCCCCATTTCATGTCAAGACCTTTCAGCTAATCATCAGGAGTAAAGAACATACATAGACATGGTCTGAAAGGATGATATAATTAGGTGTAATGACTCGACCATGAAGTTTGCTCTATACTCAAGCTTTCTAGAGTCAAAATGTGAGGGCACTGCCCAACAGATGTCCTCTCATAAGATTAGTTCATCAACAGGAGAAAGCCTCCAAGATCATGAGAAAACCAGTAAACGAAAAGCAGAAATGGAAAAGAATCACAGTGTTGCAATGGCCTGCTGAAAGTCCAGATGTCAGCCAGATTCAAGTGCTGCGGTGGGAGAGTTCTGCATTTAACAAAAATAATTTAAAAAAATGTCTGAAAACTTTAACTAAAGGTGGGAGGACAAAAGTTTCTTCATAACCATGTGAGACATGTTTCAACTTATTCCAGCTGAAGGTGGTGTCACAAGCCACTTGAGTGTTTTTATTTTATTTCCCATGACTGTGTTGACAGTGCTGTGGAGCATCAGGACATTAGCAATACATCCCTCAGGCTCTCTGGGTTGTAGGGTTGGGTCTCTGTGGGTTAGGTTTAATTCAGAAAGATGTCTCTAGATTTAATCACATTGGTATCTGGGGAGATTGTTGTTTTCTTTCTCAGATTTATAAAACTCAGAGTACATAACTCCTTCTTTATCATAAGCCATTTAGTTTAGAAGGTCACTGGAAAAAGTCCAGTCGGTCATCAGGTTTGATTATATCAGCAGACATCAGTTTTGGCTCATTTACAGTTATGTCTCAAATTATTCATACCCCTACCAGATTTTGATTTAAAATTATTTTCCTTCAACCAGTACAATTCTTTCTGATGGGAAAGGAGAAAGGCATCTCTCAGACAATAATAAAAACATAAACGGAGTATCAATTTAGAAAGAATAGTTTGTTTTTATGGAAATTTTCTTAAAAATTAGACATAAAACACAATAAAAACACTAATACCATTCTGTTTGGAAGATTTGATTGAACTGTCCCTGTTAAGTTTGAGATGACATGTTGTAAATTGGCGCTAAATAAATAAACTGATTTGATTTTGCTTTGATTCTGATCAATCACAGGAATGATCTTTATTAGCATTACAGCAATCAAATCCTTCTTATAACTTCTGAGAAGCATTTTGCATGTCTTCTCTGGTATTTTGACTATTTATCTTTGGTGATAAGCTTCTAGTCGTTGAGGTTGGAATGCCTCCTTGCCACAACCCTAATCTTTAGCTCCCTCCAGGGATTACCTATCAGATTCAAGGCAGGACTTTGTTGTGTATTTCTTCCGGTCAGAAAAAACAATAGGATAATAATATCAAAAGAGTACTTAAATATGCATAATGTGTATATTTAGATATAAACTGTATGCATACCTGAATATTACTTGTGTTCACGAATAAAAATGTACAATCTACAGTGCCTTGTGAAAGATTACACCCACAAACTGCTCTATATTTTTAGGGGTGATTTTGTGTGGTAGACCATCCCAAGGGAGTGCTTAATTGTGAAGTGCAAACAAAATAGGGCAACAACTTTGTTTTCAACATTAAATGAAAAATTTGAAGTGTTATATTCATTTGAATTTAGCCTCCCCGAGTCAAATGGGAAACCCTTTGCTGCAAGGTGACCGTGGTGCATAAGCTAGGAGTTTGTTTTGTGAGCTATGTGTTGCTGGTTCGATCCCCCACTCTTTGCTGGCTGCTGCTGGTCAGAGGGCCTGGTGGCACAGATTGTATGGCAGCCCCACTTCTGTCAGTCTGACCCAGGGCAGCTGTGGCTATAAGTGTAGCTCATAACCATCAGTGTGTGAATGAATGTAGTGTAAAGCACTTTGAGGTCCTCGAACTTGATAAGGCGCTATACAAGTACAGGCCTTTTGAGGTATATCTCAAGATAGAGAGCATCTGTAAAGAGTAACTATACAGTTTTTTCAAAATTGCTCAATTGGATTTAGGTCTGGAGTTTGACTGAGACATTGACAAATAAAGTGACAGTATGATCTGGGTTGTTGTCCTCTTGCAGAAAGGTGAACACTTGACCAACATTCACCAGGGGTTCTTCCTGGATTGCCCCGTATTTAGCTCCATCCATCTCCCCATCACTTCTGATCAGCCTCCATGCCCCTGCGGAAGAAAAGTATTTCCACAGCATGAGGCTGCCAACATCATGTTTTAAACCTAAGGGGTATCAATTCTTTTGCAAGGCACTGTATCTTTTATTTGTTTACCTGTCATTCAGACAGGTAAACAAAGCGTGACGGTTTGTGTCCTCTGTACAATTTGAATCAAGGTCAAAGTTTAAAAGAGAAGCTATTTTTATCATTTATTAATACTGCATCTAACAGACCTTCTTTGTATTCAGGTCTCTGATATTTCTTGGCATACTGACCATGTTGGGGACAGGCTTTGGCAGCTATAACATGGCTATGGCAGCTATGAGTCCTTGTCCTTTGCTTCGTGGGTCCGCAGTGGGAGAGGCGATCATTGTGAGTGAAGTCACTGAGTCATTACATGTCAGAGTTTTTTTTTTTTTTATCACAAAAGTGACAAAGTTCAACTCCTGCAGCATAACTCATGACGCAACTTTTTGTTGAGTTTTAATTGTGTCACCGTGTTCCCATTTAACCACTGAGATAAGTTCACGCTTCTGTTTTATCTCCACCAGGTCCTTTCATGGCTCTTGTTTACTGGGACGCTGTCCTACGTTAAAGTGATGGTGGGTGTTATCCTGAGAGATCGGAGCCACAGTGCCCTGGTCTGGTGTGGAGCTGCAGCCCAGATGGGCTCCCTGGTCGGCTCCGTCACCATGTTCCCGCTGGTTAACATTTACCGGCTCTTCAAGTCAGGAGACTTTTGCAACACTCAGTGTCCTTCATGACAGTCGGTCTGAAAGACTCCAGACTCTCTGCTTTGGGATGTTTGTTTATTTGATTAGTTTCCAGCAGTGAAATAAAAACAAATGGATGTCCTTTCGCTGTGTATTGCCAAAATGACTCAAAGGAATATTTGTACCTGAGTGGCTTTTATTCTTTAAAAAATCCTGATTTATTTAGATGTTTGTCCAATAATTATAGAGATTAATTTGACATTAAACAACACCTTTGGTAAGAAGTAATTTAAAAACTTTATACTAACCTAAAATCCAGCTGTTTTCAATGCACAGGTCTAAGATCATGATCAACGCTATCTTGATAATTTCAAGTTTATATGTTTACCATCATGCAGGAAAAATCTGCAACCTTTAAATAGAGAGAAGCTACGGCTCTGAAAGGGAGCATCCTACACTCTAATTTCTAGCCAGCAGATGTCACAAGCACACTTTTACAACACGGTTGGAAAGCGTCCTCAGTATGAAGGAACTCATGCTGCGCATTTAAAGCAAAAGACATTGATTCCTTTTAACTTCCACCTGTAACCCCAACTCTTTGATGCACCCTACAACTTAATAACCTCAGTTATTCTGGTTCACATGTTGGCCAAATCAATTTTTGGAGTTGAAATTGTGTTCCTTTGAATTTTTGTTCTTAATTTTGTTTTCAGTATCACTCACCACCTTTAAAACAACAGCGTGTTGAACCCTAATTATAACAGGGTTTCCTTTAAGTTAAAGTAAGTTCAATTTAGGACTTTTTAAGATCTTTTGTAAGTTGATCATAATTAAAATTTAGGTGCTATAATCATGATACGAAATATATGTTTAATTTACTAAAAAGCACAAGAAGAATACACCTTTGTTATGTAAAATTAGTGTTTTTCAGCTCCAGAATTGGACTTTAATTGTCTTACATCAAACAGGTTAGACTTCAACACCTTTCTACAGGGGATAATATGCTTCTTGAGAACAATTAATGAATAAATGTACAAATTGAGGTTAAAATCCAAAGTTTTTTAATGCATAACATGAAGATTATTAAATGTAAAACGTTTTTATGTTTTTTTTTTAGACCTTGTGGAAACCCAGATTTTAATAAACAAGTTTATCACAACAGTTTCATGGACATAAACATTGTAATTGGAAATATCTTAACAACTACATGATCATCATTTGCAGGATCTTAGTGTTTTGATGAAGGCCTATTAAAAAATCTTGGTCAGAGTGTGATATGTCTGTATAAAGGTCAGATTTCAGTGTTTATAATACTACAGTGACGCTAGCCAAACTAACTGCATTAAAATCCGATGTAATTTGGTAAAGTTTGAAATATTATCTCTATAAATTTTACTTTTGTGATAAAATAATAGTAAAACTCTGTTTTACAGCGACACCTGTTTCAAACGGACCTCTGCTTCTCATATTAATGATTGATGATCACTCAGGCGGAAAGGCTGCACTTTATTTCTTAGGAGAAACGGGAATGAGCTACAACTGGTATCAGCAGAGTAAAGCTTGAGGTCTGATTGAAAATCGGCCACCAAACTGCATCTCTGGTTCTAGTAGGAAAGCTACAGGCAAGCAGGGGTAAAGAGGAAACATTAGCTCCGCCATAACGACTGCAACGTGTTGCTGACACACTGTTGCTTCAATATTGAAAAATCTATTTGCGTGATAAATTAGTTCCTATACGCGGGTCGGGCTGAAAGTGTTGTCTTCCAATGCCACCACGTAAACACGGATCATAATGGTCTATCAATGTTAAACACCATTCATGGAAGATGACAAACAACCCCTAACAGGCAAAAATACCCAATACTCAGAGAACAAGTTGTTCCATGAAATGTCTGAAAAGATGCTGCTGCCAACCCTTGGAGGAGGACGGAGGGTCAACCATTAGGACCAAAGGCTGGTTTCCTCTCAGCAGCTGTTCTCCGTCTCTACCCTTCAGAAGGAGAGGGAAAGATTCCCCGTTCGAGGTCTGCGGGGGAGCATGGGGGGTCTGGAGAGGAGGGCTCTAATTACTGACGCTCAGCGGGGGCCGATGGCTGTTGCTCCTGCCGTTGGTCACTTGGGAGCTTTTCTGACCTCGACACAGAGTAAAAACAAAAAGATAAGTAAGGGAAAACGGGGCCACAATTAGCCCTATGCAGCCTCCGGGGCCCGGGATCAGTGGAGGAGAAGCACAGATGGGACTTTCTCACTTGGATTTGCTGAATCCACATTGCGGCGTTTATAAATCGAGCAGAAATCACTGCACATGGCTGCTGATGCAAGAGTGGGTTGGCAGGAAATCTTGATCAATTCAAACAGGTTTATTATTCTGGTGCTAAAATACAGCAAAGATAGATCTGATCACCTTACGCGTGTTCTTCAGACCAGCTCCTCTCCAGTGAACATGACCTTGGATGCTTGCATGTAATCAGAAGGATTTTCTCTACGCTTGATTAGCTGAACTCCTTGATTGGCTCTGGGCTTTTGTGTGTGGGTAAATAACAAAGCAGCGAAAGAAAAGTGTATCATTTCCCTTGGAGTGTCAGATGGCCCCATCGCTGCTCCAGCTGGTCAGGAGGGGCCGTGGCCACCTGGATGCTGTGGCCCCGGTCCTGTGAGATCCTACAGTCTCCTCTGCCATGTGAAAACTCCACTTACTACGCCACTGAGAAGTCCATCTGCTCAGGTCGACACCTCCCTAAGAGTCCCCCCCAGCCCTCGACACAAACACAGCTCCTCCCTCAATCCCCCTCTCTCCAGCCTTCCCTCCCGCCAGCCACAGTGCCTCTCAGCTAAATGAGCAGCATGTCGAATGGAAGGAGGATTTACCCTTCCTTCAACTGGATAAGGGAGTAAATTCGCAGCCGCGTGATGCAATGAATGGAGGAACCCACCTGCACTCCTGCAGCATGGCTGCTGAATCGACAGATGTGGCACCTGTGCGTGACTTTGCACGATGCTGAGACACAACTGCTGGGTTCACAGAGTCTTCCTTCACATTACCCTGTTTCTAAGCACTGCCATAAAGACAGGGGGAGGATTGTTCTTAACTCTAAAATGGATCTTCACAATATTTCCAATCATAATCGTTATGGCATTTTCAATGTGTGCAATATAGTGATTGCAAAGGGTTACTGGTATTGGAATATTGTGCAGGTTGTAATATTGTAATATTGCCAACGCTCTATAAACAATCTTGAAAAAAGGGACAAATACATAGACTGACTGAATACAATACTTTTCATTTATTATGGGGAAAAAAAACTATCCAAACCAACCTAGCTCTATGCTTAAAAAGTAATTGCCCCCAAACCTAATAACTAGCCATAGCCATATGGCAACAGTTGCCATTAAGAGTTTGTTATAATATTTGTTATAACTGGCAGTGATTCTTTAACATCACAGTGGAGGACTTTTGGTCTACTCTGCTTTGCAGAATTGTTATTATTTAGCCACACGGAAGGGTTTTCAAGGGTTTCAAGGGTTTCCTGCAGCTGTGTCGAATTTAAGACAGAACTTTAACTAGGTCACTTCCAAATCTTTTTTTCAGAGGTGGTGTGATTTGACTCATTGTCCTGCTTCAGGATTTTTCTGTAGAGAGCAGAATTCATGAATCCAGTCAGGTTCACGCCACCACCTCAACGGTGTGTTGATGTTTTTTTTTCTAAAATGATGCACGTTTCAAGCCAAATGCACATGGTGCAAAGATTCAACTTTAGTCTTGTCAATCCACTCTTTAGTTAGTTTTAGGTAAATGTTAGACAGGTCTAACTGTTGCCATTTTCACCCAGTTTCTTTCTAATTATTGAGCCATGAACGCAACCTTAACAGAATCAAGTGAGGCTCGTAGTGCTTCAAATGTAGCTCTGGGGGACTTTGCGACCTCCAGGATGAGTCGTTGAAACACCCTTAGAATAACTTTGGGAAGTCCTAGGAAGGTTCACCACTGTTCCATGTTTTCTGTATTTGCAGGTAACGGCTCTTATTATGGTTCGCTGGAGTCAAAAAGCTGTAGAGACGGCATTTTAACCTTTTCCAGACTATGGGAGATGTCAATGACCGTTCTTGATGCGTTGCTTTTTGAGATCTTTTAGCCAACTTCATGTTTTCAGACAGGATCTATTTAAGCAATTTCTTGATTCTGTGGGTCAGGCAGTAATCAGACCTGGGGCCGACAATTGAATTTGAACTCAGGTTCAAGGTTAATTGCCATTTTAAATTCATAATTTAAAAAGGGGCTAAATACTGTTCCCCACAGGGCCAGGTTAGTTTCACAGCTTTTTTTCTTTATATAGATAAAAACATGACGTGAAAACAGCATTTTGCATCCACTCCAGTTATCCTTGGCCAATACTGTTTTGAGATTGATTATCTGAAATATTTCATAGTGGAAATTATAAATGAGTAAGGTGGCAAATACTGTTTCACAACACGATGCATCACTCTTTGTGACCAAGGTGGTAAACGCTGAGGGAGAATGGTGCCTGATGATGATAATAAAAACAAGGGAAAGTTCATATCCTCACTGCAATATTGATCACAATTTCATGTTTCCTTGTCCAGGTTATCATGCAGCTCCAGTTTAAAATGCTCAGGGAGTGAGGAAATGTGTTTGGGTGTGCCGAGAGGCCGGCCGATTCTGGCTGCTGATGGGCAGGTGAACAGCTTGTGGGTAAACCGACTGCTGATGCATGCAGACAGGCTCGGCTCAGAGGGCATCTCAACGCCCCTCTCCCTTCAATTTCCACACACACTCGCTTTAATAAACGTCGTCCATTTATTTGAAATTAGATGTGACAGCCCCGTGTCATTTCACCACAGCTTCTCGGAGCAGACAGTGACGCACACGGGCCCTCGCCTCGTTTTCTATCAGCAGGTATTGATGTTGCTTTAATGAAGTGCCTAGCACTCCACCCTAGGAAGAGACAAGTCTGTCAGCATATGTAAATGCTTCCTGCCTGTCATTGTTGTGGTGGGTTCAGCATGGGTCAGTGTAGATTCCCCCTCTGGGAACCCTTTGTTCTGGGGCCCGACTATGCCACATGAGGGGACCAATTACAGAGCTACGCAGCAGGACGGGGGAGAGAACTTGTTACCCCGCTGCAGTGAGCTAATTATTACCTCAACACCGTGGGTAGTACAGAGCCAGTGCATCAGGGCAAGGACCAAACACAAGGTTGTTGGCATGCACATTTTAAATATGCATTTTACAGTGTTGTTATATAATATATAACACATTTCTCTGAATTCATTTTAAAATTCATCCTTATTTTTCAGCCGTAAATAGCAACAGAGCTACTTAAGTCCCCGCAGAGCTATCGCTGTTTTTCCAGTGCAAGCACAATCCACAGGCAGCAGGCTGCCAACCACATAACCTTGATTTGGTGTCAGGAAGTGATTTATGAAAATGCTTCCTACTCCCTCTGTCTCGACTGAGACCTCACCGGACCCAGGGTGTTGACACAAAGCCCAGATGGCCGAGCAAACATATTCGCAGCTCAGTGGGCTTTGGTTTCCAGCTGCTGGGGAGACACTGGCTCTCTGCTGCTGATCGAGGGGCTCAAAAGATTTGCACGAACTCTACAAGAGATAAAATTTCAGCTGGCGCTCCAACCGATGCTTTGTTCAGGGTTCCTACACATCTTTCGTGTCAGAATGTCTCTTACACAGAGTCTGACTTCCATCGTTCCCCGTCCTTCTTTCGGCCAGGTTTGACTGATAAATAAATACATTCATGGCAGGTTGTTTCTGATCATCCATCTAGACTGATGGATGAACGGGTCAACAAAAGGATGGATGAGTGGACGGATGGATGGAGAGAAAGAATAATGTATGGATTGACGGACAGATGGATAAATATATGTCTGTACGTATTTACGGATGGATGGATGGACACAACGTCTAGAAAGTCTGACAGGGATTAAATGCTGGAAACAGTGCATGGGCAGCTGTGTGGGTCTTTTTATAGCTGCATTTCAGCCACTTGATAAGTAAAAATGTAAGGTTGGATAAATGGGCACCCACACCTGGGGAGTATCAGAAGTGTTTTGTGGACGTGAGGGGTACATTTTAGAACAAAATATAAAAAAAGCAACCTCTGATGCGTGTAGATGGCTGTCTTATCTTGCCATTAGCTCCCTCCCCTTTTATCAAGCCATTCATCTTCTTCTCCCCACCCCCAGTGACCAGTGTCGCCCAGCTGCTAGGGGCTACCAGTCCCCCTTGGTGTGTGGGGCCAGTGAAGTGGAAAATGGCTGCCACTGAGAGAGCCCACTTTAGAGAGCCATCATCCTTTGAAGGGGCATGATGGCCTTTGACAGCCACAGTGTTAACACAGAACCCACACGAACACAGCGCTGCTATTATCGTGTTTAGTAAAGCAAAAGTAGAGGAGAGCGGATCAAGGGGAAGCCCTAATGGTTGATGTTTGAATCCAGAGGTAGCGGGGAGATGGTCCGGGCTCCAGCGGCGGGGCGATGTGGGGAAACATGACATGGGATCCCTCACACCCAGGTGGAGATTGTATTTCAACGCGTCAGCCGAGCCTTTACCGAACAGGTCGTTCAGAGCGTGTGGGTGTGTGTGGG